>ML677333.1:11442444-11537722 GCA_007922305.1 Dermatemys mawii | reverse complement strand
AGGGCTTGAATTAAAATTGCGTGGACAACCTTAGTTCTGGCATTTCCTTTTTTTTTTTTTTAGTTTTTTAGTTTTTGACTTTGCAATTTTACATTAAATGCTATATTAAAAAAATGCTAATTTCAAACAGTTTTAAAAGTGCAAACTAATAAAACAGATTCCATAATGTGAGAACCGTAGTGACTACCAATTTGTGTTAGCTAGGGAGTATGGACCGTTAGATCCATAGCACACAGGAATTTTTAAATCCACGTGAGCTAATAAAATAACTGGTAGCAGTAGTAAGCTATTAGCCTCTATATAGACCAGACATTACAGATGGATGAAATATGTACTTTGCCAGTGAGTTTCTCAGCTATTTGCTGATAGAGGAGGAATGTAGAGACTCAGGACTCCTGGGCTCAATTCCAGGTTCTGGAGGAGTATTTGCTTTAGTGGATGTAGCTCCTTCTGCCTCTGTGTGGCCCCAGTCTGTCTTTTTTTCTCACTACTACCCACCCCACATCCTAGCTTTTGCTCCCATTCAACATCCACTTTGGCTCCTGTCCCACTTCCTCTCCTATCCACACACTGCATCCTGGCTCCTGTTCCCATCACCTCACTCTTCACTGATCTGCACCCCAGTCAAGCAGCTTCCTGCTTAGGTGCCAGCAGCAGGAGCACTGAGGGCATAGGAAACACTCTCCACTCTCTCAGTTCTTGAGCCCAGCAGCCTCTGGCAGCAAGAGGGAAATTCTGCCTAGCCCAGGCAGCCCCAGGTTTGAGTATGCTTACTGCAGATGGACTCTTCAGAGAATTTAATTGCTAAACCAACACATCTACTGAGCATGTGCAAACTGAGATTTTTTTCCTCAGGGACTATTAAATTGGCCAAATTTCAGTTGGTTTTCATTGGAATAGCAAAGTGGATATCACTGGCACCAGATCAACCTACTTTAAGTCCCTACTGAAAAGCAGGGGGGCACTAGAGCTTCTCAGCGAAATAGCAGGTAAAATATTTTTTTAATATCAACAACATATTTTGCCCTAACATTCTGAGAAGCTTTAAGCTTTAGCCAAAACATCCCTCCAGAAATTCAGCCTGAGGCAGACACCTAGCATGGAAAACTTTAGTCTGACTGGTTAAGATTTGACAGTATTATAAGTAAATGAATAAAGGGTCTTATAACAGAAAGTGTTGTCAACCTCAACGATAGGAATCACTGCGTGCCAGCTAAAATAAGGGATAACAGCAGCCCAAAGCAATTGCAACCAGAGCCTCAATTTGCAATGACTCTGCAGCCCATCAGCAAAAGGTTTGCTGCCTGCCATCGAATTCTGTAAGGTCAGTGGGATAGTCACCTATTCTGTTAGGTGATGCTGCTCAGTGAGAGATGCATGCACACCTGAGTGCACAATTAGGTCTTCTTAGGAAGTGAGGCTCAGCAAGTTATTTATTGTATTCACCAAAATGCTTGTGGGGAAAATAATTAGTCGGGCACTTCCACTTTGTGAACAACTTCCTGGAAAAGATGTAACCCTTCAAAAACTGCAAGTGACTAGCTTATAGGGACAATCTGTCATTCCAGTCTATAAAGGTAAAATGACTCCTGACTAAATTTGTAAACACTTGAAAACTGTTTGGCTACTAATGACTGCACATGAGTCAGATTTGCAATTGATTGCTTAATCAATCCTCATGTGGGATCCTGCATGCCTAGTCTGTTTGAATGAGGCAGCCAGATAGTGATCCTGGCTCTGCAATATATTTCAGCTGCTTGCTGTTGCTTTCCTGGCCTTGCACAAGTTGATTCCCTCCTGCTTATCAGCTCTTGTCTAGTTCCTCTACTTGTCCACCTTGCTCTGCTGAAGCCCCAGAACTAACTGCTCTCTCCATGTTCTTCTCCTATACTCATATTGGGACCTTCTTCCATTTAGATGCCCCCAAATCCCTACATAAGGCTCATGTCCCCTCAGACAAGCACTAATTAAGCAGGTGACTGAAAATGTTTCCTTAAAGAAAAAGTAAATGAAACAAAATGTGGAACTACCCAGGTGCATGGTAAATTCTGTGGAGTCACACTTCTCCCATAGCTTCCCAGTCCACCCTCTGTTTGTATCTAGATCAGAAACTCTTTGGATCACAACTGTAGTCTCCATTCCTGTCTGGCAACTTCCCAGCCCAATGTTGCTGCTATACAGATAAGAAATAGCAAAGCGGTAGCACTCACAGTACTTGAGAGATTCAGGTTTGTGAGTGGTCCAGATGTGTGGCTGGGCCTGTGTGAGATGAGGTGTGTCATGGAAGGAGCAGGTTAGTGAATTGGGAAGCACCTGACATGAAACATCGTGGAATGATATCCCTGTCTGCCTGGGATGAAGCCCATTTTAAACTGTTTGAAAAGAAAGGAGTTCCTTTAAGTTTGAAAATATGTTGCCTGCCGCAACTGAGTGTATGACAGGAAATGCAGGAGCTCATTTGGACCAACCTTTAGTTTGACTAAGTACAGCACTGGACAACCTACCTTCAGATAGGCGTACATATGTGTTACCACTGAAACAGAACAGTACAGTTATGCTCTATCTGGCTGGAAAACGTTTACCACAACAGAATAACTCCAGTCCCATTTATTTTTAAATTTGAAGTGGTTTTTTGCTGCCACCTAGTGATAATCTAGCAAATATTGTCAAAACCTCAAAAACTGTTTTGGTGCAAATTCTTCGTGGAATGGCTAGCAAGCAGGCAGGCTTTCTGATTTAAATGCTGAATCAGTCTAGGAGACAAAGCTTATGCAACTCTATGGGTCAAACTGTGCCTTTCTTTATGATTCTACCTCCCCAGAACTGCAAATGAGGGAAGAACTCTGGTCTAATCCAATATATGATATATGCACGTGTTAAATTGAAGGAGACAGGCAGTCAGAAAGGAAGTGCAAAGGAAGCTGGAGACATGAAAGCTCTTTACATAAATAAAGCATGCTGCATTTCAGACACTTTTCAGCCTTACAGGCATGATTCTTTCTCCGCTGTGCCACAGCAATGCTTGGTGCTGTAGAGGAGAGCAGGCCTAACGTCAAGGGAGGCTGTTTGATTCTCAGAGCCAATCTAGCCCTGACACAATGTACAGCAGCTGCTATGCAGCTCTAAATTGTCGTGGGCATAGGGTTTTTAATGGACTCTGTGCCAGTGCAGAATGGATGTAGCACAGCAGAAGTCTATCACGGTCCCCACCCCTTACCCCCGGCTCCTTCCACACTTCCTACATCAGGAAGTGGGGAACAGAAGTGCAGATCTGGAGCTGACACACTAATCTCTTCTCTGCTACCCTAACCAAGTGAATCAGATCAAATTCCTTCTTTTCACAGCAGGGATTTCTTCTTTCTGATTTAAGGCTAAAGCTTGAGTAGATTGTCTCTGACAAGTACATACCTCAAGCAACTATGACATTACTGGACATGGATGCATGAGCCACAAAATAATTGCTGGGTGACTTTAGATGAGTGCAGAAAGGGATATATGCACAGAATGCATCAGACCCTTTCCTGCCTTAAATAAGGAACCATCACAAAATGAATCCCTGAGCACAGGGGAGAGTAAGGATTACTTCCTTGGTTCATCCTTATGGACAAACATCACCCCTGAAGAGAGTGAAGGGATACTGTCTAACTGCAGTGAGTCACCTACAGAGAGAGTGTAAGACAGGGACAATCCCTCTCAGTGCTCTCACTAGGGTAAGAAAGCTTTGCATTTCTCTCAGCACAGAGGTGTGTGCAATTTGCCCAATTTGACAAGCTTATAGGGACAAGCTGTCATTCCAGTCTATAAAGGTAAAATGACTGCCCGACTAAATTAATAGTCTAATTAATTTAGACTACTACCCTCTAATTAATAACCTAATAAATAACATTTTGTTAAAAATACAACTGAAATAGTGTCTAGTACATGGGCCAAATTACTGTTACTTCTTCCAAATCCTAGAAGTTTCTCTCTGGTCATCCTTACTATGACCTGGTTTCTTCCCAAGAAGATTATAGATTTCAGCATGGAAGCTTAGTAGTTCTTGGTCCAAAGGGACAATAGCTATACCTATGTAGTTTCTGGCATGATGCATGAACAGGAGTCAATAGTTATTAAGACAAAAGCAACAATGAATGCCCAGGAAGACTGAAGTGTTCTCCTACTGGCTTTTGTATGCTACCATTCCTGATGTCTGATTTCTGTCCATTTATTCTTTTACGTAGAGACTGTCTGGTATGGCCAATGTACATGGCAGTGGAGCATTGCTGGCACATGATGACATATATCACATTAGTAGATGTGCAGGTGAATGAGTCCCTGATGGTGTAGCTGATGTGGTTGGGTCCTCTGAGGGTGTCACTAGAGTAGAGATGGGGACAGAGTAGGCAAAGAGATTTGTTACAGGGTTTGGTTCTTGGGTTAGTATTTCTGTGGTGTGGTGTGCAGTTGCTGGTGAGTATTTGCTTCAAGTTACAGGGCTGTCTGTAAGCGAGGACTGCCTGCCTCCCAGGGTCTGTGAGAATGAGGAATCGTTTTCCAGGTTAGGTTGTAGATCATTGATAATATGCTGGAGAGGTTTTAGCTGTATGTGATGGCCAGTGGTGTTCTGTTATTTTCCTTGTTGGGCCTGTCCTGTAGTAGATGACTTTTGGGTACCCATCTCATTCTTTCAATCTGTTTCTTCACTTCCACAGGAAGGTACTATAGTTTTAAGAATGCTTGATAAAGATCTTGTAGGTGTTTGTCTGAGGTACTGGAGCAAATTCTGTTGTATCTTAGCGTTTGGCTATAGACAATGGATCGTGTGATGTGTTCTGGGTGGAAGCTGGAGGCATGTAAGTAAGTGTAAGGATCAGCAGGTTTCTGGTATAGGGTAGTGTTTATGTGACCATCACTAATTTGCACTGTAGTGTCCAGGAAGTGGATCTCCTGTGTGGACTGGTCCAGGATGAGGCTAATGGTAGGGTGAAAATTGTTGAAAACCAGATGGAATTCTTCAAGGGCCTCCTTCCTGAGGGTCCATATGGTGAAGATGTCATCAATGTAGCGCAAGTAGAGGAGGAGTGCTAGGGGATGAGAACTGAGGAAGCATTGTTCTAAGTCAACCATAAATATGTTGGCATACTGTGGGGCCATGCGAGTACCCAAAGCAGTGCTGCTGACTTGAAGGTATAAGTTGTCCCCAAATCTTTGAGAGTGTGTGGCACAGTCTTTCACGATAGGCAGTATAGTATGTCAATTGCAATGGATTTTTTACCTTCAGTCTATTTGGCATGATGTCCAGCTGTTTGCACTTGGAGAGGACGATGATGTCTGTTTGTATCTGCGAGTTTTTTGATTGAGGTTGATGGATTTCCACTCCATACGGCTAAATTCAGTGCCTTACATGGTGTCAACTATCAGCAGGTAGCCATGTTAGTCTATATCCACAAAAACAATAAGAAGTCCGAGGGCACCTTAAAGACTAACATTTATTTGAGCATAAGCTTTTGTGGGTAAAAACCCCACTTCTTCAGATGCATGGAGTGAAAATTACAGATGCAGGCATTGTTATACTGACACATGAAGAGAAAAGAGTCACCTCACAAGTGGAGAACCAGTGTTGACAGGGCCAGTGCAATCAAGGTGGATGTAGTTCACTCCCACTAATTGTTGTTTAAGACAAATATTCATAGAATAAAAGAACCAGATAATGACAAAGAAAGGTGAGAACAACTACTCAGGATAAACATATTGGAAACCCAAGCTATATGATTCAGAAATTAATATATATAACAAAAATCAGCAGCTATTGGTAAAATGGTAAGAACTAGAGGAGACGCATGGACAGATGTCTTCCCTGAGGACAAAGCTAAAAATAGCACTCAGAGACAGTAGCCCACGGATATCTGAAGAGGCTTTCTGATAATTAAAGATAAATATGAGAAATTCTGTATAGCCAAAAAACAGACTATATATATTTAATTTTCCTACATAAAAATTATATTAAAAAGTTTTGGTTTCCTTTTTAAGTAGTCAAAATTATTAAATGACAAAATGAATGTTGACCATGCAGCCATAACTCTCCTCCTTGTGACATGGATCGTCATTCAATTTTTAATTACAGGAGTACATTTATCAATATTTATTTATTTCAATTTAAACAAAAGCCAGTAAGGTTAAAAACACCTACTGATCTCACTCCCCCGGTATATTGACAAATAATTAAGAATCCAACTCAAAACCAAATGGAAAAGTACACTCTCAGAACAATGTATTTACATGCGTATACACACTCTCTGTCCCTGCTCATGAAAATCATAACAAGACATCAAGAATCATCCTTCAGCTCTTCCCTACTACCGATACTCATTTGGAAGGACCTGTATAATCTTTCCCATAATGTCCCATCATACAAAAGTAGTACCTTTGTGATACCTTCTCGTTCTTGGGCAGATACATGAATTTCATTGCTATAATACCACCCATTGATTTAGACATTTAAAATATATATCCTCAACTTTCTTTGTGCTATTTATTTTAATCTTGTTAGCATCTGTATCTTTAATATTATCTTCTTGAGCTTTCCATAGGTGCAGATTTGCTCTGTTAGACCAATGTAAATCTGGAGTAATTGCACTGACATCAACTCCACATTTACACTGAAGTAATTGTAGTAGTCAGGGAGCTGATTTTTCATAGCTGCTTAGAGCCAGGATTGCTATTCAGGTCAATGGTGTTTATGACTGGGCTGAATTTGGGCAGTAGCCGTGGTATAATAAAGAAATTGGAATAAACTCATCCTGATAAAATAGAATCACTTCACCCACCAATGAAATGTAGACAGTGCTGGAATTTGCAGCTGTTTAATGACATACTGCCATGCTCTATAAGAGGCTTTGGCTCTTTATTCAAGAAGCCACCATTGCACATACTTTAGCTTCACTGAATTCAGTGGAAGTAAAGTAGGTGCCTAAAATTAAACATGTGCTTTCCTGTATAGAGAAGGACTTAAACATATGCATAAGTACTATCCTTGAATTAAGTCTCGAAACAATAAAAGAATACTACATCCACCTGAAATTTCAGGGGGAGATTTAAGAAGACATATAAAGATGCATATGGTCTTTCTACATTAAAAATGTAGAGAAGAAATTTTCAAAATCACTAAACATTGGCCTAACACTGTTCTCTTTGACATTTATAAGAGCTGAACCACTGACTTCAGTAATAGCAGAATTAGACCAGTAATGAGTTCTTTTTAGAGTTGATTTTCAAAGTTTATAGGAAATAGTATGAGTAAGTAGGGTACTTGGTTGGCCATGCTTTTCAGATATTTGCCAAAAATATTGGCTATGGACACTGTGGCAATCTAATACTCTTAGTGAAAGTGCCATGGAATTTTGACCACCAAACAAACAAAGCCTTTATTTTAGAAGGACCATCAGAAAGATGTTTATGATATGAAGGGTCATATCATAAGTCAACCCCGTAAGGATTTAAAACTCTGGTTCCATGGAGTTATTTCACTTGTCAAGCTCATATCTAAGACACCTGTCATCACTAGCATTTAAAAAAAAAACAACCTATGAAACACTGTCTAAATAAGATCATCTTAGCTACAGGTCAGAGGGCCCCACAAACTACTGATTCCCTGAACAATCCTTACTCAAGGGAATAGTTCCATTGAAGTCAATTTACTTGACTTTTCCAGAAGGAATTTATTTTTTCTGGTTATCAGTGCTACATATGGATTAGCATAGAGTAAGGCAGATAGTGCATATCTAACAAGTAGAAGCAGAGACCTATTTTTAGAGCAAATAGAATCATTTAATACCACTAGTCAACATGATTCCACTGAACATTCCTCTTTTGCTGAGTCTTTTCACTTAAACCCTCATCTGGTTCTAATTTTCTTGTTTTATTCATCCACCCCCCATTTTTTGCCTCCTTAGACTCAAGCTTTTACCCATTTCCACCTGGATTTTAATTTCCCCCAACATTAATGGCTATTAGCCTGAATGGGTAAGGAATGGTGTTCCTAGCCTCTATTTGTCAGAGGGTGGTGATGGATAGCAGGAGAGAGATTGCTTGATCATTACCTGTTAGGTTCACTCACTTTGGCACATCTGGCAATGGCCATTGTCGGTAGACAGGTTACTGGGCTGGATGGACCTTTAGCCTGACCCAGTATGGCCATTCTTATGTTCTGATGCTCCAACACTCTTTTTCCTACTCTCACTTTCTAGGCTTTCCATTAATTAGATTGAACATGTCTGTATTCTATTTTATATTCACTAGATCACAGATATAATAATATGAGCAAGAAATGTTTTGACAGAAGAAAGGGAAGTTCTATAGTCAGCTCTTTGCATTTTAGTTCAATATTGAACGGAGGCTTAAAGTGAAAAATATATCTGGATTTCTTTGTGTTATTCCCAGCTGCTTTATTCTTTGTGTACATAGAATTTACTGTAGCAAATCTGGGATTGCTGAAGATGGTTCTCATAAAAAAAAAAGTGAGATCAGAGGCTCTGAATACCACAGACCAGTTCTTCTCAGAACTCCAGCTGCTTTTGCATTCTTTAATGGAGTCCTTCACTCAACTATCCTCTGTAATGAAACCTAGGCTGGAACTTTATGTATTCATTTGTATGACTGTCATTCCTCCTGGACCTGTTTGTTCTCCTTTCCATCCCCATTCCCTTATGTTTATATATCCCTATTTTTCATAATACTCTTTTTCCCCTGCTGTGCACTATGATAAGAACTGACACATTTGTCATATTGTCTGTGAAAAAAACACCTCTTGTATTGGTGGGCTTTCTTCCTGCATAAATAGTGTTTTTATGTTAAACTTCCTCCTAAAAGTGAAATTTATGTTTATCTATATTATAATAGGGCCAATTAGCATTTAGGATTGCCTGTTACTTCTTTATCACACAATCAGAGAAGACAGAGATTGAAAACACATCTTCATTCATCTAATCTGTCTCCACTAGCCTGTATAAATTCATTCCTACTGTTCTGTTCCCCTTTAGACATGAGCAGGTAACCAGCACTTAGAGCTGTGAAGGCTGTTTCCATTAGAAGGAAAAATTGATAGTGTAGTCAGGTATTTCTTTGATACAATCCTGTTTATTTACAAAGAATGTACAAAGTCTTGTTTCCTTGTTTTCCTAGGAGGACCCAAACAACAGGAGACAGTTTCTTTGTCTACAGTTCAAAACGCTTTTCAGACATTACTTAGCAAATGCTCTCTCTCAGCATTGCTTAGAGCCATGCTCAGTGCTGGCTCAGGCTGTTTCTGGTGCTCCCTTGCTGTCTTGTGTCTGTTTCTTCTTGTGAATGGTGATGCTCACCACAAGCACTTCCTAGTAGGAAGGCAGTGGTGTGGCAGGTTGTCTTCTCTCCAGGCATCCCCCTTTCTTACTGTTGTTTAATCCTTTGCTGGTCTGTCTCATAGGCCTTGTCTACACTACGAACTAACATCGACTTTCTAGAGTTTGAATTAAGAAAACCGATGGTATACATTCAATTGTGTGTGTCCCCAATAAGCGGCCTAATTCGGCAGATTGTGTCCACAGTTCCAGGGCTACCATCGACTCTCAGAGCGGCGCACGGTGGGTAGGTATCCCACAGTGCCCGCAGTCCCCGCGGCCCCTTGTATTTCTGGGTAAAGCCAGCATTGCATGATAGGGGCAAAAACAGTCTCGCGGGTTTTTGTTCGTGCTTCCCGTCACTCACCCCTCCCTCTGTGCAAGGTGCGGCGGACACTCGTTTTGCGCCTTTCAAGCCTGCAGACGCCATACTGCTTTTCGCAGACAGAGCAGTGGTCAGCCAGCCACTGATCCTGCTAGAACTCTGCTCTCCAGCCGCTATGAAGCTACCTCTTGTTTGTAGGCTGGAATTTCTATTATCGTCGCATCAGCATCTCTCGCAGTCCGGCTGCTATCCTGCTGTGCTCCAGGCACTCCAGAAAATACGTCCAGTCTTGTGGGCTCTGCATCTCCCGCCGAGTGGCATGTCTTCTCTTGCCCTGTGGCATCTCTTCTCTCTTTTCTGCTTTCAAAGTGTGAATGCCTCTGCCATAGTAGTGCGGGCATGGGAGTAGTGCGGGAATGGAGTAACACTTCCGCTGCCAACTCTGCCTTTTTCCCTGAACTGCCTGGAGGGGTGTACCTTGGATATTCTCATTGTTCGGCCGGAATATCCATTCTAGTGGCATCAGCATCTCTTGCCATCCAGCTGCTATCCTGTCGTGCTCCAGAAAATATGTCCCATCTGGTGGCCTCTGCATCTCCCGCTATGTGGCAACATCTCCCGCTGAGTGGCATCTCTTCTCCTGCCATGTGACATCTCTTCTCTCCTCTTTCTCTCTTCCAAATGTGAGCACCTCCACCATATTAGTGTGGGCATGGAGTAGCGAGGGCATGGAGCAATGCTTCCGCTGTCAACTCTACCCTTTTCCCTGGACTGTCCG
The DNA here is from genome assembly GCA_007922305.1 of Dermatemys mawii. Lineage (NCBI taxonomy): Eukaryota > Metazoa > Chordata > Testudines > Dermatemydidae > Dermatemys > Dermatemys mawii. The sequence goes on along the minus strand of ML677333.1, from coordinate 11,527,263 downwards.
TGCAGATGCCATAGTAATGCGGGCATGGAGCCCGCTCAGCTCATCACAGCAGTTATGGGCATTGTAAACAGCTCGTGAATTATCGTGCAATGTATGCAGAAATGGAAAACCTGTGTGAGAACGTGACGGCAGAGCGGTCACAAGAGTGAGGACGACATGGACACAGACCTCCCTAAATACAGTGGCACCGGCAGCTTAGGGATCTTGGTGGCATTGGGGCAGGCTCATGAAATGGAGCAGCGATTCTGGGCCCGAGAAACCAGCACGGACTGGTGGGACTGCATAGTGCTGCTGGTCTGGGATCATTCCCAGTGGCTCAGAATCTTTCACATGCGTAAGGGCACCTTTATGGAACTCTGTGACTTGCTTTCCCCTGTCCTGAACTGCCAGGATACCAAGATGTGATCAGCCCTCACAGTTCAAAAGCAAGTGGCGATAACCCTCTGGAAGCTTGCCACACCAGACAGTTACCGGTCACTCAGCAATCAATTCAGAGTGGGTTAATCTACAGTGGGGGCTGCAGTGATGCAAATGGCCAGTACAATCATTGAACTGATGCTGTCAAGGGTAGTGACTCTGGGAAATGTGCTGGCCATAGTGGATGGCTTTGCAGCAGTGGGGTTCCCTAACTGTGATGGGGCTATAGATGGAACGCATATCCCTATTCTGGGACTGGACCACCAGTGCTGCGAGTACATAAACCGCAAGGGGTCCTTTTCCATGGTCCTGCAAGTGCTGGTTGATCACAGGGGACGTTTCACCAACATCAGTGTGTGTCGGCCGGGCAAGGTTCATGATGCTCTCGTCTTTAAAAACTCTAGCCTTTTTAAACAGCTGCAGGAAGGGACTTTCTTCCCAGACCAAAAAATTTCTGTTGGGGATGTTTAAATGCTGATTGTTATCCTTGGGGACCCAGCCTACCCATTAATGCCTTGTCTCATGAAGCCATACAACAGGTGCCCTGGATAGTAGTAAGAAGCTGCTCAACTACAGGCTGAGCAAACGCAGAATGGTGGTAGAGTGTGCGTTTGGGTGTCTCAAGGGCCGCTGGTGCAGCTTGCTGACCTGTTCAGATCTCAGTGCCAGAAATATTCCCATTGTTATTGCAGCTTGATGCGTGCTTCACAATCTGTGAGAGAGCAAGGGAGAGATGTTTATGGCAGGGTGGGAGGTTGAGGTAGACCGCCTGACCACTGATTATGTGCAGCCAGACACCGGGGCGGTTAGAAGGGTACTGCCTGATGCGGTGCGCATCAGAGAAGCCTTGACAACTAGTTTCATGGCAGGACAGGATACAGTGTGAGACTTCAGTTTGTTCCCACTTGTTCTGCTTGTTTATGCTTCCTGAAAACCCAACCCCTGGCTCACGCTAATATATAAAACTTTTGTTTATTTCTATGTGTTCTTTTTCTTTCTCTTGCTCCCCTACACTGAACTGTAAGCCAATCACCCTCCTACATTTCATCATCTCTTGTGGAGCAATAATAAAGTCATTGTTGTTTGAAAACCATGCATTCTCTATTAACTGGTCACAGAAATGGGGGGATTGCTGCAAATGTAGCACTGGAAGGAGTGGATGAGGGGGTAAGCACCGGGTGAGTGGAGGACAGGAACACACAACACGTCACAACTTTGGGAGTGCCACCTTTCTGGTGCTTGGGCAGTCCTCTGGTGTGGAGTGGTACGGTGCCCGGACCCTGCCCCACCACGTTCTTTGGAGTGCAGGTGATGAGGCTAGGGAACTTGGGGAGAAGGGGGTGCAGTTACAGAGGGCCTGCAGTAGCAGTCTTTGCTCCAGCTGCTTTTTCTGCAGCTCCACCAGACACCAGAGCATGTCAGTTTGATCTGCCAGAAGATGGAGCATCGCTTCCTGCCTTCTCTCCTCTCTCTCGTCCCTCCGTTGCTCCCTTTTGTCCCTTCTCTGCTTCCGCTCGTCCTGTCTTTCCTCACGCTCAGTTACTGCTTTCTGGCAGTCCAGCATTGACTGTCTCCAAGCCTTAAGCTCTGCTCTTTCAGCCTGGGAGGACTGTATGAGATCCGTGAATATCTCATCCGGCTTCCATTTTTTCGCCATCTTATCTGTGCGAGCCTGTGGGATGTGGATGAGAGAGGGAGGCTGGAAACAGTTTCAGCTGTCGGACAAAAAAAAGGAAGAGTGATATTAAAAAAAAAATTCTCTGTGATGAGAGTTGCACCCCACGCCCCAGCGCCTGGTTGGTATTGGGGAAGATCCCTGCTAGCCAGACACTAATAGCACAGCGTTTGTGTCCCCCTCCCCCATCGCGGTCAGAGAACGCATGGGCAACAATCCCAGACACTGCTGGCTATCTACGTTCAACCCCTCCCCCCACGAAAGCTTGGGGAACTGCTGGGAGGATTTCTTTTAAGATACAGACACTGTTGCAGACACTCTTGCACCCCAAGTCCTCAGGGCACAGTAATCATTTTTTAAAAAAATAAAAAGCTTGTTAAGCAAGTACTCCATCGACCAAGGGACACTCACCAGGGCTGCCTTGTACACCTTCCCCATCCGGGATACCGTCCTGGGGGGGTTGGGAGGTTACCGGCTCCAAGGTGATGAACAGTTACTGGCTTTTGGGGAGATAAGTGTCTCCGCTTGCCTGTTTTGTAGACTCCTCGCCGTCATAGTCCTCCTCCAAGTCATCTTCCTCATCCTGCATATCCTCTGCCATGCTGACAATCACCCCATCGGTGGAGTCCACAGACAGCACACCTCCCTAGAATGGCATGCAGCTCACTGTAGAAGTGGCATGTCTTGGGCTGTGACCCAGAGCATCTGTTGGCTTCCTTGGTTTTCTGATAGGCTTGCCTCAACTCCTTTATTTTAACACAGCACTGTTGTGCGTCCCTGCTGTGGCCTCTGTCCATCAGGCCTTTGGAGACTTTGGCATATGTATTGGCATTTCTTTTTTTGGATCGCAGTTCTGCCAGCAGGGATTCATCTCCCCATACGGCGATCAAATCCAGCACCTCCCTTGCAGTCCATGCTGGGGCTCTTCTGCAATTCTGGGACTGCGTGGTCTCCTCTGTTGGTGGGCTCTGCACGGTGAGCTGTGCAGGAGATCTTGCCACACTGGCCAAAGTGGAAATGAGATTCAAAAGTTCCCGGGGCTCTTCCTGTCTAACTGCCCAGTTCATCCGCATTGACAGCGCTGTCCAGAGTGGTCACAATGCAGCACTCTGGGATAGCTCCCGGTGGCCGGTAGTGTCGAATTGAGTCCACACTAATGCTAGTTCAACCCGGAAACATCGATTTCAGCGCTACTCCCCTTGTCAGGCAGGAGTTCGGAGATCGATTTAAAGATCCATTTGAGTCGACCTAAATGGCATCATAGTGAGGATGGCAAAGTGGAAGGATCAATTTAATGTGGATAAATTTGACTTAACAGCATAGTGTAGACCAGGCCATAGACTAATAGACTTTAAGGTCAGAAGGGACCATTATAATCATCTAGTCTGACCTCCTGCACAATGCAGGCAACAGAATCTCACCCACCCACTCCTGCAATAAACCTCTCCCCTATGTCTGAGCTATTGAAGTCCTCAAATCATGGTTTAAAGACTTCAAGGTACAGAGAATCCTCCAGCAGTGACTCTGCTCTCAGGCCAGGTCACCTATTCAAGTCAGACTTTTATACATACCCTAGGGATGGGTATGTATGCCCAGAACTGGACACCATATTCTAGCTGAGGCCCCACCAGCACTGAGTTGACTGGGATAATTAACTCCCTTTTCTTACACAGGCCACTTTTTCTTAGTACACTGTAGAAGGATATTAGCCTCATTCACAATTACATCACACTCTTGACTCATATTCAATTTGTGATCCATTCTAGTCCCCAGATCCTTCTCAGCAGTATTACCAACTACCTAGCCAGTTGCTTCCTATTTTGTAGTTTTGCATTTGATTTTGTTCTTACTGACTGTAGTAGTTTAGTCAGTCTCCAGCTATTGGTGACCAGAAGAGGATCTAATGTGAAGGATAGATTATCTCATAGATGCCTACTGCAGGATTCTTACACTGTCCTTCGAAGCATCTGGGTGCTGCCCACTGTCAGAGACAGGATATAGGACTAGTTGGACCTTGGATATGATCTAGAATGGCAATTCTTAGGAGATTTACAGTCGTTCCTGCTTTCTAGCTGGGTAAGCAATAGAGTAAAAACAATTTTTAGTCTATTTTTTCCCCCACCATTTCTGCTCTGATCCAGGCCCAAACCTAGAATTGTACAGACATGCAAGAAGGAAAATTAGTAGTGTGGATGGGGAACTAACTAGCCAATTGCCTACTTCTACTATTTTTGCCATTGTATTAAATGGACACCATGAGAGTTCATAATGGCAACAGCAGACAGAGTCAGGTTCCCAGCTATTGAATAAAGAATCGAATATTATAGGCAGTACAACATAAAAATAAAGAGCTAGAAGGGACATCAAGAGATCATCTAGTCCACTCCCTGCCCTGAGGCAGAATTAGGCATAGCAAGACCATCCCCAAAATACATTTGTCTAAACTCCTTTTAAAACCTCCAGTGATGGGGATTCCACAACCTGCCTTGATAACTTGTCCAGTGCTTAACTATGTGTATACCTAGAAAATTTCTCTAACATCCAATTTAAATCTTCCTTGCTGAAAATTAAGCTGATTACTTCTAGTCTTACCTTCAGTGGACATGGAGAACAACTGAAAAATGTCTTCTTTGTAACAACCTTTACCTATGTGATGACTGTTTGCTGTTTCTTCACTTATATGTTAACTGTTGTTTCCACACTCTTGACCTCTTTTCTGACAGATCAAATTATTTCTAAAGCTGGTCAAATACTATTCAAATCTCAATTTTTTTCATGTAAAGTATTTCACAAATAATTTTTTACAGTACCTGCACAGAACAAATAGTTCCTGCCCCGAAGATCTTACTCTCTAAGTATAAGACCGAGACAGCAGGTGGATATAGACAGATGGGGCAGGCACAAGGAAGTAATAAGCCTCTGATGTTGCAAAGGAGTGAAGAGTAGCTGCCTCTCCTCAGAGGGCCCAGTACCAGTATGCCTATCTACTATGCCAGCACACTCCTTCTCTGAACAGTCCCAGTGAAGGTGTGGGCCCAGAATGTGCTATCCTCCATGGGTGTGTACTGTTTCATGAGCACTGTTACCACCTGGCAAAGTGCAGAGCAGTCTCCATGCTGCTTTAAGTTGTGCTGGGGCTACAGCTGGCACAGAAATGGGCTGGGAATAAGGAGCCATAACTTTCATCTGTCCCTGATGAGAGTAAGCATTGAAACTTTCTTGGTGGCCATTAACATTCAAGTAATATTTCCATCCAGAGTAGCTGTATTAGCCCTGTTTTCTGAATAAATTACATGCTGGCCTACCTATAATCACCTGTGGTTACAAGAGGATAAACTAGACTTCACTTTCTATTTTAATTTATTGTATTGTGTTCCTGGCAGTGGTAAATGCGTGCTGCACTCCAACCCAGACAGGGTTATATTTCAATGTGAGCGCAGTGATCCATATACTGGTCTTATCACACCATACCACAGAGCCTGTATAGCTCCCTAGGGTCCCAGCTGTTCTGGATGAAAGGCGTTCCCAAAATGTAAGGTATGTTCATAAAGTGTTGCAATGAAATACCACATTAGCCTCACTGGATTAAAATAATGGATTAGGAGGAACCATGACTCACAAGAAGAAAAGGCTTGAGTGAGTTATGTACTTCCTTCTCATAATGCACACGGGGTATGAATACGGTAAAAATAATTTGGGCAGCCTTCGCAGAGGAGGCCTAAGTCTGAAAGAGCGGGGGTCTTAAAATGTGGGCTGAACAAGGGGCAGTGCATAATTATGCAGCCCCAGCTGCAGGTTAGAGAACAGGTTTTCAATCAGAGTAATACTCTTCATCTCAGATTCCTTCTATTCAGCAGTGTTATCTGCACGAGGTCTGTACTGGGCACAACATACATCCCTGACACAACTGTACTGTCTAGCACATTGCGGGGTAGGGGAGAGCCAAAATTCCTCCCTTTTCTTGCTACTCCTGACCCCCATTTTCCCCCACTTCCCTGTAGGTCTTAGCTGCTGTAGGTTTGATCATTATCTGTCAATGCTTTGTGGGTTGCATTTCAACATAATCTGAACCATTTGTCATCTTTACCACGCACAGTAAAGCCATCACCCTCTGGGCCCATGTGACGTATCTGTCACTTTCCTTTTTTTTCTTTCTACTCCTCTTCTCTCCCCCCATGCCTTCATTTTTATAATTGTTTTTCATCATGCTCTACTTATATCATTTGATTTCTCCATAGAGTTTGTATCCCAATCTGAAAACTAGCCCCATGCCTCCTCATAAAAGAAAACATTTGGCCATATTTACAATAGATTGAAAAGTCAATGTGGGATGTTGCTGCCACAGTTTTTCTACAACAGTCCAGTCCGTTAATATTTCAATGCATATTTAGTTAGTATACCATCTTATAGCCCATGCAGTTATATCCAGTCATGTCACTGTAGGCATCTTTAAATTAAGTCACATAATGAAATTATTACACTAATTTTTCAGAGGGAAAGATACCAGGTAGGTAAGGTAATATCTTTTATTGGACCAATTTCTGTTGGTGGAAGGTAGAAGAGAGCTTTTAACTTCCACCATTAGATGTTTGTCCAATAAAAGATATTACCTCACCTACCTTGTCTCTCCCAGATCCTGGGATCAACATGGCTACAACAACAAAAAAACAATGAGGGAATCTATCAGCCACAAACCAGTGCAGACTTTTCACCACTGTGTACTAGAGAGGGATCACTTTTGTAGATGATACTCCAGATTTTTAAAGGTATTTAGGTGGATAAAAATGCTGATAGGTGCCCATTGATTGCAGGAGTTAGGTGTATAGACACTTTCGGAAATCCTACCTAAATATCTTTTACAAATCATGTGTTCAGTATATTTGTATTCTGCTGAGGAAGGCAGATGTAATTGGTTTTGTTAGTATGGGGAAACATGTATTAATGTTTAGCACTAACACCAAACTGCTGATTAAGGAACCTTGGAATGAAAAATTCTGTGCACCAGTAATAATCACATCAAACAGTCAATCTCATCCATCAGCCCATCTCCTTCATATTGTGACAACCTAGTTTTACATATTTCTATACCAATTGCCTAACTATATAAGGCAGTAACCACAATCTGAGGGAACCCATTCATCACTCAAAGTGAAGATAAGCATACAGTGTAAACTCTGCATATTATTTGTCATTTATTTATTTTCACTAAAGTCATAAATTTACCTCCAATCTCTCCTCACCACACACATACCATTAATTAATGTTTTGGAGAATGATGTGGCCTGCACCCTCAGCAAGTTTGCAGATCACACTAAACTGGGAGGAGTGGTATCTATGCTGGAGGGTAGGGATAGGATACAAAGGGACCTAGACAAATTAGAGAACTGGGCCAAAATGAAATCTGATGAGGTTCAGAGAATTGGGCCAAAATGAAATCTGATGAGGTTCAGAAAGGACAAGTGCAGAGTCCTGCACTTAGGACAGAAGAATCCCATGCACTGCTACAGACTAGGGACCGAATGGCGAGGCAGAAGTTCTGCAGAAAAGGATCTAGGGGTTACAGTGGATGTGAAGCTGGATGTGAGTCAACTGTGTGCCCTTGTTGCCAAGAAGGCTAAGGACATTTTGTGTTGTATGAGTAGGGGCATTGCCAGCAGATCGAGGGATGTGATCATTCCCCTCTATTTGGCATTGGTGAGGCCTTATCCAGAGTACTGTGTCCAGTTTTGGGCCACACACTACAAGGAGGACATGGAAAAATTGGCAAGAGTCAAGCAGAGGGCAAGAAAAATGATTAGGGGGCATAAGAGCACATGACTTATGAGGAGAGGCTGAGGGAACTGGGATTGTTTAGTCTACAGAAGAGAAGAATGAATGGGGATTTGATAGCTGCTTTCAACTACCTGAAAGGGTGTTCCAAAGAGAATGGAACTAGACTGTTCTCAGTGGTACCAGATGACAGAACAAGGAGTAATGACCTTAAGTTGCGGTGGGGGAGGTCTAGGTTAGATATTAGGAAAATCTATTTCACTGGGAGGGTGATGAAGCACTGGAATGTGTTACCTAGAGAGATGGCGGAATCTACTTTCTTAGAAGCTTTTAAGGTCAGGCTTGATAAAGCCCTAGCTGGGATGATTTAGTTGGGGATTGGTCCTGCTTTGAGCAGGCGGTTGGACTGGATGACCTCCTGAGGTCCCTTCTAACCCTTATATTCTATGATTCTATGATACATTATTTTCACATTTATTAATGATTAGTATTGCCGCTTAAAGCCCTAATCCTACACTCTTTTAGGCACAAGAATAATTTCATACATGCAAGAAGTCCCAAATGGTGGTACTTGTGGTAAAAGTTTGAAGGCTGGGGGCTGATATTTCCAACATAATGTATGTGAATCAAAAAAGAAAACATTATTTTTCCCTTTCCCCAGCAGATGGCGCTGTGTAACAAACTTGTGACAATAGACAGCCCAGCATTTTTTCCTCTCAGAAGGTTTTTGAAATATTAATCGATTTGGCAGAACTAATACAATACATGAAAATTAAGACAAAAGTTATTTAAACTCTGTTTATTTGAAAAGAATGTAATTACAGGGGATACATTCAAATTCAATGAACAGGAAGTTGGACAACTGAACTCACCTTCCAAAATGCAGCTTTGTGTGAAAATTTTAAAGCAGAATGGGAAGCTATTGTATAACTCCTAATTTCTCTGAAGTCATAAACAGTTATATATCCATCTTTTGTGTGAGTGAGGGCATTAAAGGCAAAACAAATGTTTTATAGATGATAAAGAATGACATAAGCAAAGGACTGTCAAAATTGATGTGTGGGGAGAGAAGATGGAGAATGGTGACTTTTTTTTCTTGCTTTTGGGAAGGGCTTGTTTGAAGACATGAGCTTTCTACCAGGTCCTAAAAGCCATGGAACAGGTACCAGGCTAACAGCTGCTGAGTGGTGGAGGTGGAATGGAGAGAGGGAGAAAAGAAACTCAGTATGGTTTTCTGATCTTAGGACTAGTACTTCACTGGCCTCTAATGTAAGTTAGAGCAACCCAGGGGCTGCTCTAACCAGTGCTGCCCGATTATAATCTGTAAGAAGCAATCTGCTAGTCAGGAATAGCTGTAGTGCAGTGTAGTTCAGCTGCACCCCCAACCCACAAACTGACTGCCCCTTGCTGTGGATGATGCAGGGGAAAGTGGTGTAGGGGCCAGTTACCTCCGTTCAACATCCATTGGTGACTCTTCCATGCCATGGAACTGCCTAGCCAGGGACATGCAGCTGCTTTCTGTGCCCTTTGAGCCACCACACAAATGCACAAATGGAGCAGAGCAGGCCAGACCATTGAGTCCCATCTGTATTAAAATGCCATTTTTTCTTTCATAATTCCAATGTTGTTATGAAAGAGCTAAACAAGATAAAAATTGAACATTTGTCTTTTAAATTGAAAATGTGCTAAGGCCAAGATTAAAAAGCCAGTTGTATATGTCAGTTCATTATATACCCCTCTGCATTACATCAGTATTCATTTTTGTTTTAAATGGTGGGGAGGGAATGAGATGAAATAAACATCACCATGACATTTAACTCAACAGTATCAGAAGAAATCTTGTTTTTGAAAGGAACACAGGAATAGAAGAATATACTACAGATCTTATCCTACAAACCATTACTTGGACAAGTAATCTTGGTCACATAAGCATCTCTGTTGATTTCACTGGAATTACTTGTGTGAGCAGGGATTGCTGGCATAAGAGTCCACAAGATTAATGTTCTATTTCTAGATGTTTAGAATGTTCTTTAATAGAAATTACTGATCAAAAGCACGGTATGTTTTAAGTCATGATTAGAGCTGTGAACATTAAAGTGTGGCCCAAATTTGAAAAGTCCACTGTAAAAAAATGACATCAGGATTCTTTGGGTACGTCCTTACTACCGCAGGCAGCAGTCGATGTTTTAGCGATCGATTTCTCGCGTCTTGTGAGGACGCAAGAAATCGATCGCTAGCGCTGGCCCCGTCGACTCCGGAACTCCAGCTCCCCCGGAGAAGTAAGCCGGAGTTGACGGGGGAGTGCGCCACCGACTGCCCTCGCCATGAGGACGGAAGGTAAGTCGGCTGCAGATACGCTGACTTCAGCTACGTGATTCATGTAGCTGAAGTTGTGTATCTGCAGTCGATCCCCCTCCCTAGTGAAGACCAGCCCTTTGTGTTTATGATCTCTTCATTCATCCTTCCATATCTAATTTGCCCAGTTTACAAATCCAAACAAGATTCTCTTAAGTGTCAGCTCTGCAAACAGGCTAAAACCTAGCATCTGAAAATCAAAGCTCTGCTCATACATTGTCACCAGCAACAAAGAGTATGGAATCAGAACTCAAATGTCAGTTTTGCAAATGGTGTGCAAGTTAAAATAAACGAAAACAATGCCTTTCAGCAGCCCTTGTATATTGATGCTACAGAGCAGACAGTCTAAGTGAGGGCAAATGTTCACAGCTTTGGAGGTTGAGTTTAGGTCAGACCAATATAAAAATTAGGATTGTTATTCAAACCTTATTGAAAATTATCTTGACCCCTTGGGTTTGCAAAATTGGTCTGGAATCTCATAAGCTGAGGAGCTGTGTGATGGGACTTGCAGCGTTTTAATATTTCAGCTTCTGACTTTATCCAGAAACGTGCAATACTTGAGGAACATGGAACTGAAAGATAATGATGAGGAAGCAATTTTTTGAATTTCAGAGGACTTGTTTGAATTTTGGTTGAATTTTCCCCAAACTAATTTACCTGCTTCTAATAAAATTAATTTATTTTGATTAACAACCCAAATAGATAACATGATCTAGAAGACTCCTAAGGAGCACATAGATTTTAATATCTCTGAAGTACGGAAAACATTTGTCATATATAATTGATTAAAAAAGGATAGTTTTTTAAAGTAACACTCTAGATTTTTATGGGAAAGATCCCCAGCAGTAAAAAGTGAAACATTTCCTTTGAAGTCAATTGAGCTATGCCTGATTTATATCTGCTGAGGACCTGGCCCTTCTGAATCTTACAACTTGATGACAAATATATATATATGGGCCCCATTCTGCCTTGGGTAAAGAAAAGGCAATGCTGAGTTTCAACTCAAATATTTGCCTACAAACACATTCGTCAGATGGATGTAATTATCTTATCTCCCATGGCAGAACCAGGGATTTTGTTCTCTCAGTCAACAGATCCTCAAAGACGCTAATGGATCCCAAGGGATGTGCAGGAAGCCAAGGGCATTCTGTGACTCCCACTCCCAGCTGTCATTACTTCCCAACAGTCCCTGGAGAAGAACCATGTTTCCAAGCTTTCTCTTCACTGCTTCCTCCTTGTACAATGGGATTGTGGAGTGAGCAGGCAGAAGCAGAGCAGGTAAATACAGCCTCATCTTGCATTAATTGGTGCTGTTTCCTTGTGGGCTTGGGAAGAGGAAAATCTAGAGAAGCATAACTGTTTCCCTTGCTCTGCATCCTCCCAGCTCCATAGATCCTGGACCCTGCAGAGGGTCTTCAATAGTTCTGGCGGAGCTGGGGTACATACCACTCCTCATGTCCACAGGCTGCAGCTCTCTTTAGCAGGTAGGCAGAAAGGAACATAAACCCATCCACTTTATTGTACATTTCAACCCCATCCCACAAACACACTCAGGTCTTTCAAACTCCTCCAGGCTGTGTTCAACTTTGGGAGGAGGGAGAAGCAGCCCCATAAGGGTCTCAAAGCCAGGGATCACAGACTTGAAGCTGCTGATTGTGGTAAAATAGTGCATCATCTTATATTCAGCCAAGAAATAATTATGCAAACCACAGCCATTGGAGAGGGAAATGCGTTTCCTGGCTGAGAGTTTACCTGTCCTATAAAGCTCGGTTCTGCAGGGGGGCTGAGCACTCTGACTCCAGTGAGCAAATTACTTAAGCATGTGTCTTGTGGAAGTACTCTCAAGTTTAAAATTAAACACATGGTTAAATGCTTTGCTGCACTGGGACATGTAGGAGGAATGAACTAAATTACTTCCAAACCTGAATTGTCTCTATGATACAGTGTACTGTATATTTCAGTGAATCCTGTAGCAGAAATGCACTACACCATTGGATGTCACTGTGAGCATCAATACAGAGGAGCAAAATGATATTGCAGATGAATCCTTGCAGAGGGTGATTGGGGAAAGAGCACCGGTTTGTAAGTCAAACTAGCGTGCTTTCCTGTCCACAACAAGCAAGAGGAGAAACAACAATGGACAGGTAAACTCTGCAATAAATAATACTGTGTGCACAAAGTTGCTTGTTGCATTGTTACAGACAGGAGAGTTGATAAATTGGGAAATCCCCGAAGCACCATTAAGTACCCAGCACACCACATTTTGTTTATGTAGATAAATAACTCTGTGAGGATGAAATTGTATGGTTTTATAATGTGAGCGTTTTCAAGACACACATACCAGTTTATGCAAATAGGCCCTAAACTCATCAGTTCTACCTACCTTATTAGTGGTATCTGTCTTCACTGAAACTATGTACTGAGTGCACTTCATTAAATCTGACAAACGAAAGGCCTCTCCTTCTCCATGGGTATTGCCTTCTCCATTACAATACAGAGGCCATTAAATGAGCCTTACACAGTAAGTCAACTCCCCCAACCCCCCCAACATTTCTTGATTGTACTTTAAAAATCCCATGTAAAAAAGAAGAAAGGATTATTTTATAATGGGAAATCGAGCACCTTGGACCCCACAGGTAATGTATGCACTTCTGGATATTTCATGTACTTCACAAGGTGTCTGAGTCTCTTAGCCACAAGCGTATAATGGAGTGGTGTAGTTGTGTTTTTGTGAAATCCAGATGTTTTCTTTTCAGAGGTCTCATTGTGTTGTTCTCTACCATATTTTCTAGTGCATTGGTCATACTGCAATATTTAAAGGTGAAACAGAATGTTTCAAAGATAAATCCCCCACAAGCGTTAGGTTCTGGTCAACACCAACATGACTGAACCAAGGGGATGACAACAGGAAAATCCCCCCGCAACTCTTACATCCCTGCACAAGGACTGGCCAGAATCCTTTAGTCCCTACTTCCTTCTAGTGCCACTAATATTTGTTTGAAAGAAAGTGGTGACTACAGGAATGAGGGGGATTATCTGCACTCTCTTAAAAGGCCAGTATCCATGCCCTGGGCGTTCCCATCAGGAATTCTTGCCGAATTGATGAGAATTCCTCTTAAGGACTTTGAGATTCCTGTGCAGCCTCTTCATACCCACTCCAGCATGCCATATTGTCCAGCCCTTTACAAAAGGCAGTCACCCTCCTACTCTGTTATGTGTACAAGTCTTTACTGTATATCTGCATATAGTGATCCGCAGGAACATTTTGTAGGACACAGTAGTCTTCCTGGGTAGTTAGCACTGGAAACATGGTATCTGAAGTTGAGTTCCCAATGGTGACCTCCATAAATACATTTTAAGGTATGTGCCAATCAATTTCTCCCTTACTCACTGCTTAAGAACTAAATTCAGGGTTCTGCTTTTCCTCTGCTACACATGATGACAACATTAAAACCTAACGTACTGCAAAGGAGACCACTACTTGCTCTGCTTTATATATTACAAATGCCAACCACGCTTGCCAGAAAGACTCAAATTTGCACTCAGACATTGGCAGATAAAAGCTTTTAAAGTCTCATTTAACAAAATATGAGTTGCTGGTATTTAGAGTTGTCAAAGATAAGCCATGAATTATGCTGTATAACAAACATCTAGAAGAACTCATACAAGAAACTCTGCTGCTGTTACTGGTATTGCCAATGTATGCTACATCACAGACTCCATTTGGTTTCCTGAAACTGAGTCAAGAAATTGGTCACACAGATGCTTATGCATGAATCACAAAGCATCTGCTAGGACTTTCAAGCAACAATGCTTATGTTTCATTGAAGCCCAGTGTGATGTTGCACCCAATAAAGCTTTACGGAAATATGCTTATGAATGTAAATATGACATAGCTGGAATATGTTTTATGCTACATATACCGTGTAACATATTTCTGCAAAGGTTATGATCTACGGAATATATTCATCCTATTTCTATGCATGTATCATTTTTGTATTTGAAGTTATGAATATTGCCTGTGTACTTTGAGTTTAAGAAAAGCATTTGGTCAGTGTGACGGGTTGCATCACAGAAACCCACTTGGGCTGCCAACTGATGTGCCAAGACTATTACTGCCCCTGCTTCCTTGTCCTTGCCAGCTTCCAGAGTCCTGCCTGGTTTGAGTCAGACTTGCTAGCCTGCTGCAAACCCAAAACAAAGTCTGAACCACATCCCCTAAAAGCTGTATGTGGATGTGGTGCAGAGCCGGGTCTATGTTTGCAGCAGGCTAGCACGTCTGGCTCAAACAAGGCAGGGTTCTGGAGTCCCAAGCTGCCAGGGAAAACAGCCTTAGAGGTAGTCCCAGCATCTCAGTTGGCAGTTCCCAAAGGGGTTTCTGTGATCCAACCTGTCACACCTGGTATGACTCTCAAGGAGTATAAGGAGACAAGAAACAGTTTGGTTCCAACCCAGGCCATTGGTCACATGCACTGCATTGCCGATCATTGGAGGGCTTGGGAGTGCCATTCAGTCATAAAAGACCGTAACAACAGCCAGGCCACGTGACATCAACCTCATCTTAGGCATTTCAGAAAGAAAACCAATATGGTGCTGGTAAAATCAGGTGCCTAGATACTATGGATAAATGAACCCTTTATTATATGAGTGAAGTCATCACTGCAAAAAGGAGCATGCATAACAATGATCTACTTACTGCTTGGTTCATAATCTACAACCACATGCAATTTAAGGCAGTGTGGATGAAACTACCTGTCAAGATAAATCATAATGAACACATTGATTTGCAGTTGGATATTATTGGCCTTTTGTCACTAAAATGTGGGCCCGTGCAGAGTTTTCCCCCAAAGAGGGCTGGCAATGACAGATGCCTATCTCTCAATTTTCTTCTCGTTCTCCTGCAGAGGCAGGATTTGTTCACCCTTGGTATCCAGTGTACAGGATCTTGGGTCTTAGGAAAGCTGCTTCCCTATGGAGTGTCTGTACCCAATGCTATCTGTTGGAGTTTTTATAACTACTACTAGCGTAGTATCTAGATGCCCATGGTCTCACTCTGCTTCTACTGTTTTCCCATGGCCCTTCAACAGCTTTGCTGCTTCTTGGTCTGTACTGCAAGACACTAACAAGGACACCTCTAATTAAGGAGCTGATGAAGACTGCTTGGGTCTATAGTCACATCTCAACATGGGGTTCACCATATACAAGAACCCCTGCTTCAAGAAAAAGTAGACAGTAGTGCGGATCTTTGATCTGCCTAGCAGTGTATGTGAGATAAGGTGGCTTCCTCCATTGCCTTAATGGTTAGTGCTTCTATGTCCACTGGAGGTTGTCTGCAGACTCATATAGGCATCTCTGCATCATTTACACATGGGTCATGTATTCAAGCTTGCATCGGGTTTTTGTTTTTGTTTTTCAACTGAGGGCCATAAACTTTTTAAAAATGAAAACTGAGATTCTGATGTCATCATACTAATCTCTCAGTCATGTGAACACTTCAGCCTCTCAGGTGCTAATTGGTAGGTATTTCTGGTAGGTGAGGTAGACTCTCAGGTGCTAATTGGTAGGTACAATTGTCTGGGGAAGGCCATTCTCTTTCACATTTGTGGGTAGAAGAGGATGCCAAGGCACATTTAATTATTAAACAAGCATTAGAGGAGGTTGCAGACTCACTCAGAGTATCTTAGGCAGGGTTTCCAAGCTGCCAGTTTAATAAACGATGGCTTCATTTTTTCAGCATAATGGAGACCACTAACTGCTGGAGGTGCAGAAATGCCCATTTGTTATATAATAGTTTTATTTCCAAATACCATGGCATTATTCTCCTTGCCTTTGATCTTGTATAGAGACTTACGCTTGTGCAAAGCGGGCACAAAATGCTACTGTATCACAATAGGAGAGTTTTACACTGCCTTTGCACATGCTCCAGGACAGGAGAAAATCGGGCCCTGTGTGTTTCATCGTGAATATTTCTCTTTTCCACTGAATGCTTAGATAATTCAGCAAAACCAGAAGTTTACTTTTCAAATAGCTGCTACTGTTATCTATACTTTTCAAGGGCTGGTTGTGCTGATACGTGGCAGATCTTCACAGATCTTTGGTGGTGCCATCAAGATCTGCAGAACTTCTGTTTTAAAGATAAAGACTTCATTGGCATGACGTTGGCATGTAAATAATGTGATGAACTAGGCCCTACATTTTTAGTCATTCCTGTAGTGAGGAAAATCTTGACTGTGAACTTTTAAGGTCTTGAGTGATTGTCTTCAGAGAGGCGCCTGAAAAGAATGTGAATAGCTGTCAGTCATCTTGATCAGCTGTTAATTCCTAATCACGATAATGTGTATACCAAAAATTCACATACACAGTCTAGGCCTAGGCTGCCTTCCTGTCTGCCTCTTTCCTTGTGGGGAAGCACACAACTGAGATCCACTGAGGTGTTTGAACTAACTGCCCCCTGGTTTAAAAGTGTGGAAACCAGTTGCAAAGCTTTACCAGTGTGAAGCACTTGACTTTGGAATTTGCTTCTCTGTTTGGTCTGATTTTTGAAGCACACTAGAACACTTAGCAGTTTTGAGCAGGAAGGTGGATTAGAAAGGTTTAGCAGTGATGACATTTGTCCTGAGGGGCCTCAGTCCCAAAGGCCCTCTGCCTGGGTGGAGAATGCCGTTCTTCTCTATAAAATGGTGTCCTCTTCACAGTGTGACCTCCCATGCACTGTACATGCAAGATCATACTCGATGGATGCCATTTCTCCACACAAGTAGAACACGTCCCAGCTCCATTCAACTGTTTGTCACCAGGAACACATAGCTGATCACCATGCTTGCATGGATTGCAGATGCCTAATGCTGCCACTGGGGTTTAATTAAGTGTAGAGTGGTTATTGATAATTTGGGTGAGTTAATTGGTCTAAAGTCTATAATTTATTGAAATATGCTAAAAGATTTGCAATTATATATACACTTATTCACCTTTTAAAATGGAAGTGAATACTTATTTATTTAGCTATAACCTCTCCAATACTCTAAGCACCCTAAGATATAATTAATAATACAATACAATCCCAGCATCATTACCGTAATCATCCACAGGAACTAGGCCAGCTAGCCAGAAACTCCTTGCCACTCCTTTATTGTTATGGGAGGCATACCCTCAGCCCTCTTCAAATACCCTTTCAGACACAATTCTCTCACAGTGAGCTTGGAAGGTCACCATAAGCAGGTTGTTTCAGACCCAGGTTCCAAGTCAGTTCCAAGGTCCTGGAGCCCTCAGAGGGTGCCCTGCCAGAACAACTTCTGCCCCCATTATAAAGACAGGGATCCAGTGTGTATGCCCCTCCTGATTGCAGCTGTGCAGAGAGCTGATACTTCAGGTAGGCCAAATAAACATCAAGGTTTATTATCCCTTTTAGCAGAAACATCCAACTCCCCTAAGAAAGTAGGCAGAGCCTGACTGTATTCAATACCAACAGTCTGCTTGAAGTGTATCTTTTTGCACTTAGGATTGAATGATTAAATCTGATGTAGCTCTGGAAATTGTAGTTTCTAATTAATTTTTGCAGTATTCATGTATTTGGGGAAAAAAAAAATCAGAACTAATTGACAGCTAAAATTTCCAGCTCTGCAGTAACTCCTGCGACATCCTTACTCTGCTAGTCTTGCTACAATCACTCATATTTAACCACCAATCTCTCTCTACTCTTGCTTATTGGGATTAAATCCTCTGAGGAAGGATGATTGCTGCCTTAATGAGGCAATTATTATAGTACCACTATAAACAAGAAGGTTTTTTTAAAAACTATTATTTAATTCTGGAAAGAGAGTTGGGAGCAGGCAATGGAGGTTGGGAGAAGAAGGCAACATTTTAAGTGTTCTGTCTGAGCTGTGTGAAACTCCATTGTTTCAGTTTTCAGAAGTTTGTACAAATGGCTTATTTGGCTTTATTTCCTAAAGATTCATGTATTGAAAGGAGAGGATTGAGAGGCAGGGGATCTGTTCCTTGCTACTGTGTCAAAAGATTATTGGGTTGGTTTCCCATGTTTTTTTTCCATACAAGTTAGGTAAAGGATATCAGTTCAAATCTCCTTCTGTTTGGCAGGGAAATCTGGGTTTTCTAGAACAGGGGTCAGCAACCTGCGGCACGCGAGCTGCTTTTCAGTGGCACACAGCAGGCAGAGTAGGGTAGGTGGCCGGGACTCCAGCTGGCAGGAGCCAGCGTCCGAACCCCAGACCGGCAGCGGCGCACCCTCTTCTATCCTGGGGAGCGCGGCACTGACCCTGCTTATCCACCAGGAGCCAATCTCCCGCCCGCCGGATCAAGCCTTGGGGCACCTCCGCCTCAGGCCAGGAGGGGGCGCAGGGTGATGTACAGAGCTAGGGCTGTGGGAGGACAGAACATCACCGGCATTGTCCGCCGCCTGCCGCGCAGGAAGGGGCGCGTATGCAGCGGGCCAGCGGCTCTTTGCAGGCTGCTGCTGGCCAAGCCCTCCCCCGAGCCACCTGGGCAGGGGATGATGCGATGCACTGAGGCTGGGCGCGGCTGAGTGATGCCCCCATGGCGCAGTGGAGGGAGCTGCTGCTGGGTAACCCACCTGGCCGCTCCGCCCACCGCCCCTATAGGTGGGTGTCAGTGCGGTGCCCGGGGCCCAGGGGGAAGGAGGGGTGCAGAGTTACAGCGGCGCAGAGCCGCGTGTGGGGAAAGTGGCGATTCCCCACCTCCGCTGCCGCCAAAATGAAGGGGAAAGACCCGCCAGAACGCCCGTCCTTTCAGCCCCACTTCAGGTCCAGCCCTTCGGGGCCAACCTGCTTCCCTTGCTCCTCAGCTGCACCCCCAGACCCTCCTGTACATGAGCAGCAGCGTCCTAGCCCCGAAAACCCGCCACTCACTCCCCCTCGAATCCTTGCAGCTCCCCCGCCCGCCTCTTCCCACTCGCATCTATCCCCCCACTCCCTTACCTCTTCCTGTCTACCCCCCACACCACCCTCCCACTCCCTTCCCGTCTACCCCCTGTACTGCCTCCCACCCTCTTCCTGTCTGCTCCACTGCCTTCCCCATCTTCCATTCCCATCTGCACCCCACTCTGCCTCATCTGCCCTGGCTCCCTTCAACTCCCTCTTCCTGTCTGCCCCACCACCTCCCTCACTCCCTTCTCCCCCCATTGTCTCCCTTCCCATCTGCCCCACGACTTCCTCCACTACCCTGCCCCTTCCCATCTGCCCCCACATCCTGTCCCTTTTACCTCCCACCCCTTCCTGTTAGGTCCTCACATTGCATCCCCCACTTCCTTATACCTGCATCATGTTTGCCCCCTCCCAACCATTCCCATCTGCTGCATCGTCTTCCCCACTCCCTTCTACTCCTTCCCATCTGCCCTCTGTGCTGCCAGTCTGGTCTGCTGGCCCCTAGTAGTAAAATGTACTACTGGCACGTAAAACCTTAAATTAATGAAGACTCGGCACACCACTTCTCAAGGTTGCCGACCCCTGTTATAGAAACACCTAAGTATGTGTGTCATGTGGTTCAGGTTCTATCAAGATTGTGCTGAAACAGCTTTATTTAAAGATCCTGCATTTGGTAACCATATGGTGGTCATCTTTCTCCTTTATGCCATTTTTGCTGGTAAGGGTCACAGTGGCAGCATTGGGAGTAGGGAGAATCAGAACTCTCTTTCCTCCACAACAGGTTCCAGCTCCTCTTGGGGGATTTCCCAGTGTTCACAGGCCAAACAGGAGATATAATTCCTTCAGCATGTCCTGCTTTGGCCTTGAGGCCTCCTCTCAGTGGGATGTGCCTGGTAGAGTTCCAAAGAAGCCTCCCAGGGGCATCCTTATTAGGTGCCTGAACTGCTTCAGCTGGCTCCTCTTGATCTGGAGGAAAGGCAGCTCTAATCTGAGGCTTTCCTGAATAATCTAGCCCCTCACGCTGTCTCAGAGAGTAAGCTATATACCCATGATGCTATATACCCTCTTAAACCCATGATTTCATCCTTTTGGTCATTACCCAAAGTTCATGACCATAGTTGAGGATGAGGACATGGATCCACCTGTAAACTGAGAGCCTTGTCCAAGAATTCATGTCATGCTTCACCACCACAGATCAGTACAGCACCTGTATCTCTGCTACATCAGTCCACTGGTCGATCTCATGCTCCTGCTTGCCATCATTTGTGATTAAGACCCCTAGATACTTAAACTCTTCTGCTAAGGGCAGCTGCTCCCCGTTTACCTGAGAGAATTGTCCACTTTCTTCTGGGAAAGAACCATGACCTCTGATCTGAAGGTACTGATTCTCATCCCAGCTGCTTAACACTCGGCAGCGAAACATTTGAGTGCGCATTGGAGATTGTAGTCTGAAGAAGCAAGAAGGACATCATCATCTGCAAACTGCAGAGATGCCACCTCCGAGTTTCCGTACCAGATGCACTCCATAGATTGGCTGTAGCCTGATGTCCCGTCCATGAAAATAATGAGCAGGAGTGGGGACAAGATGGAGTCCAACACCCATATTGAATGAACTCAACTTAGTGCCAATAATGTGAACAGAACTCATATTCTGAGAATAGAGGGACTGGATAGCACACAAAAGTGGCACCCCATACTCCCGCAGTACTTCCCACATGACATCTCGAAGAATGCGGGCAAATGCATTATCCAGGTCTACAAAACAAAGGCAGACTGGATTAGCAAACTTCCATGACTCCTTCCATGACCCCTCAAGTATCTGTGAGAAAGGAAAGAGCTGGTCCATTGTTCCATGGCCAGAATGGAATTCACATTTTCTCTCCTGAATCTGAGGTTCAGCTAATAGGTGTAACCTCCTCACCAGCACCCTTGCATAGGTTTTTCTGGGGCAGCTGAGGAGTATGATACCCTTGTATTGGAATACACCCTTTGGTCTCCTTTCTTAAAAGTTGGGACCAGCACCCCAGTTTGCCAGTCCAGAGGTACTGCACCTGCCTTCCACACAACATTGAAGAGACGTGTTAACCACAACATGCCAACAGTGTCCAGTGATTTCAACATTTCTGGACAAATCTCGCTCTCCCCTGTTGCCTTACCACTAAGAAGGCACTGGTGATAGTGCTTATAAGGGGTATTATTTGGACTTTTATGGTTTTAAGCTAACTACATAGATTCAAATTCCCAAATGTTGTTGTTACACCAAGTAATTATTTCAGAAAGAACAAATCCTGTTACTCTTAGGCTCTGCACCAAATTCTTCTACAGGGAAGTGCATCTCCCTCTATTGTTACCAGAAGATTTGATTCAATAATCCTTTATAACTATTTAAATTGGTAACCAAAGTTGTGGCCTGCCCTAGAGGAGTTGCCAGGAAAAGCTGCAGCTAGCTAGTTTTCCCTTGAAAGGACATGAATACAGGCCTCCAATCAAGAACAGACAAGTAAGTAAATCTTTGAAAGCAAAAAGAATATTTATTTATAAATGAATAGTTATAGTAAAAGAATACAGAGAGATACAAGTAGGAACATACAATAAAGATTACAGTTACAAAAGTGAAATGGCGCAACAAATAAAGCAATGCAATAATAATATAATCATTTACTTAATACTCTATGCCTTATAACAATATAGCAATTAAACATTCACTACTAAAAGCTTAAATATTCAGTAAGTGCTGGTTACTAAATGAGTAGTGGGGAGATCTCACTCAGACCACAGACATCCAATTTTATTTATACTTGAAATCCATATGCCCTATGTTAAGCAAAAGGAAATTCACTTACAAAAAGCTTCTTAACATTCCTTCTGAGACTGTCTCAAAGGTCCTTCTGCTCTGTCTGGTGTTGGGGTGCGATGGAAGGGTGATCTCGCTGAGCCTGTGGCTTCTGGCATGGAGTGGCTGCCTGCTACTGCTGAGATAAAACGGCTTCTCAGGTGAGAGAGACAGAAGCCTGCTTGGTAGTTGCCCCAGTGGCTTCCTGCTGGCTGGGTAGTAGAAGGGGCCGGAACGTTGGGTGGGCTGCTTCTAGTACTGCTGCAATAGCTGCTTTTCAGGCAGCTCTTGGCTTTGCAGGGCTCCACTTCTCATGTGCCTTCTTCTGCTCAGGTATTTTCTTCCTTGCAGGTGCTTTGTAGCCTCTTCTCTCTTCCAGATCCTCGATCCCACTACAGGGTTTAGCCTACTGGCTGTCACCCTTATATACAATTTGCTCTCCCAAGCTCAGCCAATTGGCTTCCAACTTTGAGCTGGCTCCTCCCACTCCATAGACTTCTGTGGAGCTATAATGTATCTCTATGGGTCTTTGCAGAGTCATACCCGGAAGGGGTGCAATCCCATCTCCTGATTGCATCATCCCCATACATCCCCATGAGCATCAATGCATTCATATGGGGTTTTTCTTATCAGAGCTATGAATAACCCCTACCTACTTCCTGTCTGGAAGTCCCATGTATTTCTATGGAATTTTGCTTAGTCATTCCCCTCAGGAAGTGGAATTACTTCACTATATGGCCGCCATTATTATTTTCTCTTTAATTAAGGCCTTATTCTTAAAACTAATAACTACTCTAAGCATCCCAAAGGGTCCTGACACTATCACCACTCCTTTTATGTCTAATTAAGCAAGTTACAATTTTCACAGATTTAAACTCCTTCCTGAGGTTTTTCTGCAGACCTTCAATTTAAAGTGTTATAAAGCATTTCAGGCAACTGAGACAAAATTTCTCACCTCATCATAGAGGTGATGTTAACCAAGATTTAGTTTACATGGTAATCTGAATACAATAAGAATGCTAGAATTTGGCTGCATTCAATGGAGCCAAATGCCATTCATGCCCTCTAGCAGTACATAGTTTCAGAAATAGAGCATTTTCTTTCCCTTGCATCATTTAAGTGACACTAAGGGCTGAAGAATGATATATCAAAGCTGGGTACTATCATACACAGCTGAGGAGAATTTTACCCAAAGGATCTATACTTCTGCTACTTATGTGATATGTAATTTGGTTCTACTCCCTCTGGCAAGAAGGCAATGGAAGATAATATAAGTTCTTGCAGTACTCTGGATAGAAACAAGCTAAACTTGAGCCAAATTCTTCAGTCCTTTAATCCAGCAAACCTCCAGTGAAACTAGTCATATATGTAAATGCTATTCAACATAAATGTGAAATCATGTCCTCAGTGTATAAACCAAATGTGATTATAATGCTGTTTACTTTTGAAAAGGTAACCCTTCTGCCCATCAGAGTTGGCAGCAACAAGGGCCGGGTTCAGTATCCAGGGGTTCCATTCCAATAGCACAATACAAAACCGGCTCGAGCCCCCACCCAGTGACCTGGGACAACCATATACCACCTCTCTGGCTGCCTCTAAGAGACAATACTTCCTCTCTCGCAAGCACAGTGTCTGAGTGTACCAAAAGCCTTTTAATAACAGAGAGAAACAATGTGGCATTATATTGGGGAAACACCACAAACAAGATTAATAAAACAAACCATGAACCAGAATCCCCCCTCCCAGCAAATAGACTGTGTCCTTCCCTTTGGCTCTTGAGTTCCACAACCCCAAAAAGTTACCCAATAGTCCCAAAAGTCCAACAGCCCAAGAGTCTCTGTTCCTGGTCACTGCAGAGTTCAAAAGTCAATCTGCAGAGTCTTACCTTCCAGCCTGGGTGGAAAGGGAGGGCAGGTTAAGGGGCACCTTACGTGGTCCGTGGCTGTCCCATGAACTGCTCCACTCTGCCAGCTGACACCAAAACTGCGCCAGCCACTCTGCCAGCTGCGGAAACTGCTCCACTGGCCACTCTGCTAGCCGACATCTGAACTGCACTGCTCCGTAATATTTTCAGGAACTGCTCAGCTCCATCAGCTGCTCAGTAATAGATCTTCAGGCTCCCCTACTTAACACAGTGCTCAGTGATTTCAGCTCTTAAGTGATGTCAGCTTTTAGTAGGGGTACCTTAGTGCAGGTGCATTACTGGACCCAAAGTGAATTCAGCTCAGCAGGCTGAATCTAGACTCCTAACAGAATCAAAAATTAGCTCTGACATTCCACAGTGGAGAGAGGCAAGGTGCAGTAGGCCTGTGGGGCCCTTAGACAAGGCTCTCACCAAAACATATAGAGACCTACCATGGCTTCTCTCCAGTTTAGAGCATTTGGAAACATCTGCCCCTTGACAATGAGTTGTACCGAGATAATGGTGCATCCCTCCATCATAACAAGGGCCAAGTACATGTCCACAGTCCTTCATTCACATAATCAGGGTAACAACACTTTATCATTCCTTCCCCAATAACATAGAAACTGGGGCTCCCACTTCAGCTGAGGTGGGTTGCTGTGAGCTCAGGCTAGGCGCGGTGGGTGTGCCTATGCAAATAGATCAGCCCTGAAGTTATTTTCCACAACTCACTGCAGTTCCTGTAATTCACCACCAGATGTCAGAGTAATACATATGTATTACAACATGTCAGAGCAGATCTCATCCTGATGCTGCTTACATTAAATATGTATTTTTAGGAATATCGGTTATATATTTTAAAATATATAAGACAATACCATCTTTGACTAAAACTTTGTACATTCATTTTCACCTTTAGAAGATTGCAGTCCTTTCATTGCAGATCATGATACATGGCAGAGCTGTGTGAAAACTGTTATGGAAAAGTATAGAATGTTATATTTTAAACCATTTAATGCAATGGTTTTGCCTTCATATATCAGAGTCAAGTTCAAGACCAGCAAGACTACCTAGTTAATCATCATATTTATAGGATTTTGCTAACTGAAAGCAAAACACAATTTCCAATAAGTCCTTGAATTCTTTTGGGGACAATTTTTTGTTGCAGAGAGTGGAGAAAATATTTCAAATTTTTTAATGACTTGGATAATGGAGTAAAAAGTGTGCTTATAAAATTTGCAGTTGATACTAAGCTGGGGGAGGTTGCAAGCATTTTATAGGACAGAATTACAATTCAAAATGACTTTGAGAAACTAGATAATTGGTCTGAATTCTACAAGATGAAATTTACTAGAGACAAGAGAAAGAAAAAATCAACTACAAAATGAGGAATACCTGGCTAGGTAGAAGTACTGCTGTAGAGGATCTGGGGGATATAGTGCATCATATTGAATAAGTCAACAATGTGATCCACTTGTGAAAAGTATATCCCAGGATATCAGCCTAATAGGGATGATGTATGTAAGGCCCAGGAGGTAATTGCCCTGCTCCACTTGGAAGTGTTGTCTATTACATGCAGACTACAATATGAAAAGAGTCAACAACTACCCAAAATTGTATTATTACCTGATGGTAGAACCCAACAACTTGATTATCTCCTTATGAAAACATTTTACACCATACTCATGCATGGCCTAATTCACAGGCTGTGGATGTAGGCAGGCAGGAAACTTGAAAGAGAAATAGTCGACTGGTTAGCTTTCATTGCTTATTCCTGTTCCTTTAAGTGTTCAGTGCTCCTCCATCATACTCTGTCACAGATTAGCCAATATTTAATGAGTTCATTCAGTCATTTTGCTTCTCCTCCATGAGTCTGAAACAGCTTTCATTTATATCTATAAATTGAAGTCATATATAAAGGCTCCTTCGGTTAAATATTGTGGAGAGAAATCATTCACTGCATTGATCGAGTCTGCCTGTCCTGCATGTAAGGCTACCTCTACTTAAAGAAATGAGGATTAAAGCCCTCTTTGT
Organism: Dermatemys mawii; assembly: GCA_007922305.1. Lineage (NCBI taxonomy): Eukaryota > Metazoa > Chordata > Testudines > Dermatemydidae > Dermatemys > Dermatemys mawii. The sequence goes on along the minus strand of ML677333.1, from coordinate 11,501,380 downwards.
AATAGTTACTCAGAATGAAGGTAGGTACTGCTGTTCTGAGAAACAGGCACCTGTTTTAATGAACAAATTCCCCAAAGTGATTATGACTCCAGGATGCAGTTGGAATTTCATTCCATTGCCATTAAAAGAAAATCACATCTATTTCTTTGACACAAGAAAGCATATGACAGAAATTTTACCACAATTCTAGGGTTGTTTTTTTAAAATATGCAAATTGACTAATTCTTCAATAAATCTTCACCTTATACCTACTATTTCCTTTCTCAACCAGTGCTATAATAAGGTTTTAAAGTAATTGCTTGGAAACATGGTGGAATGTTTAGTAACTACTCAGGAGTCAGATTTGTCCGGACAGAATCTTTCATTAATTGTGTGAGCTCTCAGTCTGAAAAAGCTCATATTTCTCTCTGGAAACATCAAGCTTACATTGGGCATGCTCAAAAGCTTGACACAGAAATTAGCATAGTCACTCCCATATTAGCATTACATTTCCTTTGCATAACCCCTCCTCTTGTTTAAATTAATCCCCTACATTACAATTAGAATGAAGGCAGGAATGAATGATAGAGAGGTAGAGACACAGCAGCTCTGAGGAACAAATGGAGAAATTAGAGCGGGTTTTGAGAGTGTGTAATGATTAGTGTAGACAGCATCTTCACTGATAGATGGTGCTGTAACTTTATCTTAACATTATGTTGCTGTGTTGTACTTTATTATGCTGTTGATCTGACCTGGAGCGTGGTTAGCAGGACAGTCAGTCTTGTCCATGCGTGCTGGAGTTATTTGCGGTGTTCCAATAAATCCCTGTGATTTCAAAAGTGAGTGTGTGAAAGATAGCTTGGAAGGCCAGGCAGCTTTAGAGTGCCTGGCTGTCAGCCCCCTGCATGGTTGAGTAGCCTCAGGCTTTAAGGCTGAGGAGTAGTAGGGGGACCCAGGCCCACTGTGACTGGGTCCCTGGATTACAACCTGGAAATGGGGAACCACTGTGCCTCCTTTACCTCTCCAGCCTGGTCACAGTGACAAGCAACAAACCCCTCCAGGCGCTGTTATCACTCAGCACAGCAGTACAGGTGTGTCATGTCTTACACGAGGGTTACATTCTGTGATTACCGCGTAAAGCGGAAATCGCGTATAGTGAAACTCTCATTGGATTCCCTATACTGAACGTTTACCCGGGCGGGGGGCTGGATGCCAGCTCCAGCCCTGTTCCCATGGTTGGGCTGCTGGCTCCAGCCCCTGCCACTGCGGCTACGGGCGGGCTGCTGGCCACAGGCCCGGGCCCCTGCCGTGGGCTGCCGGCCCCAGCGTCGGGTTGCTGGCTCCAGCCCTGGCCTCCGCAGCGGCATGTGGGCTGCCAGTCCCAGCCCCTGCCGCAAGCTGTTGGCCCCGGCCCTTGCAGCGGTGGGTGGGCTGCCGGGCTGCTGGGCTGTCGGCCCCGATGCCAGCCCCCTTCTGCGGGCTGCCGGCTCCAGCCCCAGCCCCGCGGCGGCATGCGGGTTGCCAGCCCCTGCCCCTGCCCCTGCTCCTGCCTCAGGCTGCTGGGCTGCCAGTCCTGGCCGCTGCTGTGGGCCGCCGGCCCCGGTCCCTGCGGTGGCAAGTGGGCTGCCGGCCTGACCCTGGCCCTCTGCTGTGGGCTGCTGACCCAGGCCCTCTGCCATGGGCTGCTGATCGCAGCCCCCTGCCGTGGACTGCCGGCCCTGACCCCTATTTTTTTGTTGTTGTTATTTTTGGAGTGGCCAGCCGTGTATAGTTAAATTCGTGCATGTTAAATGCAGTAAAATGCGACTGGCCTTATATGGAGCCCCACACCCAGCTAGATTGCATGAAGACTCCCAAAGTCTCTCATGAATCACACAGAGAAAGGCACTAGCCAATTATCTCCAGCTCCCTAGCCTTACACTCCAGAGCTGTACCATCTTGCCCTGATCAGAAGCATGACCAGTGTAAATTTTTTACCAACTTCATCCCTCCCTCTATGTGGAGAGGATATGCACCAGCTTTGGTAAACTCAGCTGAGGTTTCCCAAGTACTTCAAGCAAAATACACTGTTTTAGGTAGAGTGTAAGAGAGATTTATTAACTACAGCAAGATAGATTTTAAGTGCTTATCAGCGGTAGGCATAAAAGGTCATAGACAGTTATAAAAGATGAGTGCACAATCTAAATCTGTATTACACTAGGCAGTATTTAGATCAGCAACTTTCTCACCCCACTGGATACTGCAGTTCTTAATACACAGACTTCTGCCTGAAGCCTGGACCAGTCTGCTCAAATGAAGCTGTTGTTTTCTCAGCATTTTTGTTGCTTCTAGACATGTCCTGGTGGTCTTTGTTGAGTCACAGTGATCAAGTACACCCCCTTTGTGTGGACTTGTGCAACTGAGTCATAGGGTTCATAGAATATCAGGGTTGGAAGGGACCTCATGAGATCATCTAGTCCAACCCCCTGCACAAAGCAACACTAACCCCCAGTTAAATCATCCAGCAATTATTTGCCCATATCCCTAAATAGCCCCCTCAACGATTGAGCTCACAACCCTGGGTTTAGCAGGCCAATACTCAAGCCATTGAGCTATCCCTCCCCCACCAAGGGTTACTGCCCTGCTACAGGAGAGTAGGGTGGACCCTCCCAGCAATGAGTCAGAATCTGCTGCCCTGGGCTTCTTCCTACCAGTCCATTCAGTTTGGGGCATATGGGCATAGGTGCTGGAACTAGAAGTGCTAGGGGTGCTGTTGCACTCTGTGACTTGAAGTGGTTTCCCTTATATACAGGGCTTAGAGTTTGGTTCAATGGCTCTCAGCACCCCCGTGATAAAAATTGTTCCAGCACCCCTGGGCATGGCCCCTCTATTCCAGTTTGCTGGGTGCTTGTTTCCCATAGCATCCCCTTCTGGGTTCTGGATGGCATCTTGCTGCAGTCACAGACTCCTTTGTGTGGGGGCAGCCACCAGTCATTAAGGATGAGCCCCACAATATCTGTGGAATCTGCTCAGTCAGTCACTTCAAGGCTTGGACGCTCCTTGGCAGGCTCCCTGGGCTGGGAAGACAGTGCTTACTCCTAGATGGCTGGCAGGCTGGTGTTCCTTCCTTTCAGGAAGGGAAATAGGTAGCTCTGGCCTCTTTGCCAGTCAATCCCAAACTGAATCAGGCACTTCTTTTCTTCCCCTCCAGGCCTGGCATTGGCTGCAGGTATAGTGGGGCAGGGCTACCTTGGCCCAGAGGGTCTCCTTAATCCCTGCTGTGCTGACTGGTAGTTTCTCTGCTTCATCACAGAGTGATAGTGTCATGATGGAATATAGGATTAAAAGTGGGCAGACCAATATGGAACCCTGCATGGAAGGCAGAGGACCTGGATTCTTGGGAGTTACTCTTTAAATTCATAATCAGCTGGGAGAGGGAGTCGAAATGATGTGTGGACAACACTTCCACCAGTAGATGGTGCTCTGTCTTTAATCTTGTATGTTATATTCTATCTCATGGGGCTTTTAGGAGGAAGTTCAGGCCTGTCTCTGTGCTGGGGTTGGTACTTGCAGGGTTCCAATAAATCCCTGTGATTCTTTAAGCAAGTATTACAAGTACAGGAGTGGATCACAAATTCAATATGAACCAACAATGTGATGCATCTGCAAAAACAGCTAGTATTATTTTGGGTGTATTAATAGGCGTGTCTTACCTAAGAAGACCTGAGAGATAGTTGTCCTGTTCTACCCTGTATTGATGAGGCTTCAGCTATGGTACTGTGTCCAATTCTGGACATCATGGTTTAGGAAGAATGTGAACAAATTGGAGACAGCCCAGAGGAGAGCAACAAAAGTGATAAAAAGGTTTAGTAAGGATAAGTGGAAAAGAACCTTGGTCATGTTTAGTCTCGAGAAAGGAAGACCGAGCAGGGACCTGATAACAGTCTTCAAATATGTTAAGGTCTGTTATAAAGAGAATGGTGATCAATTGTTCTCTATGTCTATTGAAGGTAGGATAAGAAGTAATAGACTTAATCAACAGCAAGGGTGATTTAGCTTAGATATTAGGAAAAACTAATTATAAGGGTAGTTAAGTTCTGGAATAGGGTTCCAAGGCAGCTTGTGGAATCCTCATCATTGAAGGTTTTTAAGAATAAGTAAACAAACAGCTGTCAGGGATAGTCTCGGTTTACCTGGTCCTGCCATGGGCTTGGGACTTGACTTCTCAAGGTCCTTTGGAGCTCTACATTTCAGGGAACTAAATAATGAATATGTATAACTTTCTCTGATCATCTCTAGGAGTAATGTGAAAAATGTCAGCCTCTATTGGTATCAAAAGTGCTGTATAAAATAAATGTAACATAATCGGCTTTAATAATCAAACACTCAGTCAGTGACTTTGCCTGTAATATACAGTATTTGTGCATCAAAAACCAGATATATTATTGAGATGAATAATTAGATTCTGGAAATGTAGATAGTGTTACCCATTAGTCTATACAAATAAATGCTGAAATCTGTAATCTGTAAACTTTCACTTGACAAAAAATGGAAATATTAAAAAAGAGCACTTTTAAAGAATCACTTCTGATTGGAAAATTATTCATTACACTAGCTACTTGCTCATACTTTCTATTGAAGTTCCATTTATAAATAGCTTATAATGTGTTAATACATTATTAACATATATTAACATTTAAAAACAAATTAATAAGTAGCCAAGATAGGAGTTGAATATTCATGGAGATGAAACTATCACTTTTCCCTAGATGTTGTAAAACTTGAGATACATTGGAGAGAAATATGGTGAGTTTTGACAGTTTTTATTGTGATGATCCTATTTTGTGGACAAAGAAGTGATACTGGCCATCTCTGTTGCTGATCAGATACCAGTCCATTTGCACTTAGATGCTACACTAATGGACACGGTATAAGAATGTAGAGAGCCACAAGTATTTTATTTGGCTAGATTGGGGGTTGAGTGGGAGGGAAGAGGGTGAATGGGAGTGGGATAGAGGAACAAATGAGAAGTTAAAGTTTGAAAAGGAAGAGTTAATCACACAGGAAGAGGGGTAGATCTAGTCAGAACTGTAGACAGAGGAATGAAAATTTCTACTCAACCTTTAGCAATGGTCAGAAGCAAATGACTGGTTAAGATTTATAAAGAATGTGTTAAAATATAATGTATATTTACATGGAATTCTGCTCCCTCTATCTCAAAAAAGCTGAAATAATTTTCAGTCACTCATCCAGGGATCCTTTCTCACAGGTCCACAAAGGGATTTAGATGTTGCAATATTGAGTGCCTTGAAAATCACTGGAATCCAGAATCCTTGAATTAGTTGCTTAGGCACCCTATCCAACACATTAGGGAAGAGAGATGCCTAGGAATGGGATTCACAAAAGCCGGAAGCTATATAGGGAGCCACCTAAATTAGTCAATGGAACATGCCAACAAGAAGGGAGATGCAAAATCCCATACCTCTGACAGAGTTAAATGCCTACATCCAGGCTGCAGGGAAGTGTTTAGTCTCTGCTTGAGATCCGCAGGGAGATCTTGTCCCTGAATCAGGTGCCCAAGCCATCCTAGTGAGAAGGAGGAGATTAGCCTGGTGATTACTGTACTCATCCAGGATGTGGGATGTGGTTCAACGCCCTCTCCATTTGATGGGGAGAAGGGATTTGAGCACCTCTCGGGTAAGTGCACTAACCATTGGACTGTAGTGCCAGTCACTTTGTCTAGTTCAATTCATAATCATTTATTTTAATGCAAAGTAGAATGGCCTCAACAGGAGAGATTGAGAGAGAAGCTGGTTTAGTTTAGAGATGAAGCAATTAAGAAGGGATGTGATAGAGCCACATAGAATAACAGACAATACAAAGCTGGAAATTTGAGCACTTGTGCTTACCTTTTTCCATAATACAAGGACAAGGGCATGTTTAATGGAACTTAAAGGCAACAACAAAAGTACTTAAGTTCATTAAACAAAATGAATTAACTGTGGAATTTGTCACTACAAGTTTTCTCTGAGGCTGAGACAGGGGAGCGTGGAGGTACCTTCTGAAAAAATTTTTGTTTTGTCAGAAACCTATATTTTTCTATTGGAAGCAAGTCTCATTGGAAAACTTTTGACCAGTCCTATCAGAGATGTTCTATACTGAGAACATTCTTAGTTACATTATAGGATATATATGTCGGATATAAATTCTCATGCTTCACGGCATAACTCAACCACTGATGAGGGATTATAAAGAAGTTTCCCCTATAGACAGGTTATTTCCTAATTGTCTCTAATGGGGTTTACATCAAAGTATCTGAAAGCTGCCATTGTCAAAGTCAGTTTACAGGGCTCAATAGACTGGTCTCATCTGGCAGCTGAAGGAAAGAAGGGAAATAAATAAATAATATTAAGACAAAACAAACCAACACCACCACCAACAACCCTCAAACTCATAGAGTCAGTTTCTAAGACCAGAAGGGACTGTTGTGATTTTCTACTTCCTGGGTGGGCAAACTATGGCCCACAGGCTACTTCTGGCCTGTCAGACATTTTTATCTGGCCCTCCAGCTCCCAGTTGGGAGCGGGGTTAGGGGCTTGCCCCGCTCTGCCCGCCCGGCATTCCCCAGCCCCTGACTCACAATTCCACTATCTTCTGGCACACACAGGCACACTGCGCAGACACGACTTCACGGTGCTGTTTCCGGGATCAGAACCCCGCCCTTCTTATGCAGTTGCATGCCCAATCCCCTCCCAATCTCATACGGCCCCACCTTCGAGAGCCTTGAAACCACACAGGAGCCACACCCATCCTAACTGGGGTGTGTCCACCTGGGGCGGTGCCTGGTACTGCCATCTTGGTGTCACTGCTGGTGGGGCCCCTAGGAATCCCTGGTACCGCTTCTGTAGAGTCCCCCACCCCACGCACAACATCCCATAAGTCCCCTAACCCCTACCTCGGTAACATCCCTTATAGAGCCCCCCATGCTATGTTGCACAGAGTCCCCCTCCCTCACCAGGCATTCATGAGCTGTCATACAGTTTCCATACCCAGATGTGGCCTTCAGGCCAAAAAGTTTGCCCATCCTTGATCTAGTCTGACCTTCTGTATAACACAGGTCATAGAACTTCCCCAAAATGATTCCTAGAGTAGATTTCTTTGAAAAGAAAACCCACCCTTTTATTTAAAATATGATAAAGAAATGCTGAGAAGTCTGTAAAGAGACAGACTTAAGTGATAAACCCTTTGGCGTTGGAGCACTTTTTTTCCCTGTTTTTGTATAGCCCTAGTACAATGGGGTCTTGGTCTATTGCTTGGGCTCCTAGATGCTCCTACAATATAAATACTACTATTAATAATGCAAAACGGAAACAAACAGAAGGAGGACAGTAAAACCAACAAACAGAAAGTTCAAGCAGAAGAAACAAGAATGAAGCATTTTTTTTCATTTATAAGAAATACTTCATAAATGCAACAGTCTGTGTATTGCTTTGGAAGGAAGTGGAAAAGATGTCCTGCAAATAATATATGGTGTTAAAACAATATTTTCCCTATTGCATTATATTGCCAAAAGTTCTGATTGCTTCTAAACCAAACAAGAGTATTCAGGACACTGGCCTCATCTGAGAAAACAACCTCTTGAAACTTTTTTATCTCTGCCTTAGGGTCTGATTCAATAAAAATGATCCATGGAAGCTTTGTGTGAAACTGCAGGCACAGTGGAAAACAGATGATCTTTTATAACTTGCACAGAACTAGCTTTCTACACTACTATACCATATATTCTTTATATGAAACCACACCCCCAGGGGTTAAGGATAAGTGCTCTTTTCTTTCTCTCTCTCTGGCTATTTCAATGCTAATCTGTCTCCTTGTTTCACTGTTTTTAATTATTCTTTTTAATTATTTCTTTCTTGCCTGAGAGGTTCAGCACGCCATTATCATTAAATATTAAGTTGTTTTTAGCAAAATCATTTCTTAAGGTTCTTTGAAACAGTCCTCCAAATACATTTGTTTACAGTCCTTCTAAATTATGTCTTAATGTGTTAAAAGGCTAGTGCAGATGTTCCCAGATGTATCCTGAGTTAATAATTTTAATAGTACTCAGCACTTACATGCCACTTCCTTCTGAGGATCTCCAATCACCTTTCAAATATTAATGAGCTGTGCCATCCAACACATCTATAGCATGTAGGCAGTAATTAATCTCAATTTACAGATGGGGAAACTGAGGTACATTTGAAGTTAAATGAGTTGCCAAAGGTCAAATAGAACTTCTGTGGCAGAATTGAGAATAGAATCTAGATCTTCTGGATCCTGTATGTTAATCACAAGACCATCCATCCTCTCTACTGTTGCAATTTGACAATGCCCTTAAGATGTTTGGGACCAGATTTTTTTTCCTAAAGAACTCATGAGTTAGGCACCTATGTAAAGGCTGCATACTTTGGGAAACACTGATTAAAGAAAGGATTGAACCAATGAGTAAAACAAGTGAAGGGGTGGGAAGGATGGGGTAGCAGAAAAACAAATACTCTACAATTAGAAATTGTTCAGGGAAAATTTGATTTTTGTTTGTTTATTTTTGTTGATGGAGAAAAATAAGCAGAGCAGCAGCAGTAATTTCAGCTTGTTGCTTACCTAGCCATTTATCTACTGCTAGTGTTTTGTATGCACCACAGGAGAAATGTGGGCAAAGGAGGGTATTATTATTATTGCTCTTACAGTAGTATCTAAATACCCCAAATAGCTATTAGGGCCCCATTGTATTAGGCCCTGTACAAGACTGTTCCTGAGAGCTCACGATTTAGGATTTAGAAAGTATGTAAGAGGTGACTGTAATGATGTTGGGGTTCATTAAATAAACCAGTGAATGATAGAGGAATAAAGCTTCAATAAAACAAAGTGAAGAACATCTCTGGTCAAGAGCACTGGAACAATTTGTATAAATTGGGAGGTGCTGAGAGCCATTGAACCGAACTGTAAACCCTATATCTAAGGGAAACCACTTCAAGCCGTGTGGGGGCAGCAGCACCCCCCATTTCCAGTACTTATGCCTCTGGTGAACTGCTGCACACAGGCTGCACACAGCCAAACTCCACCTCCAGGGCATATTTCCAAATTTCCAAATTCCCATACTCACAACACAGTCCCTTTTGAGGGAGCATCTCCAAATCACAATCTTTCATAAACATCTCTCTGCAATGACTAAAGACCCAGATGTGAGTGATAAGTACAAGAAACGAGGTGATGGTAAAGTGAGTGGCCACAGTTTGCTCTCAGGACCAGAATGGATCCCCTATTATGTCATGTGGTCTGAAATCTCGAGTTTCAGCTGGTCTCTTGAAGGAGTCAGGAAGTAATATATTGACCCTATGTATTCTGGGTTGTGTGTTTTTGTTTGCTTGTTTTGCTTTCTCCCCTTCCTCTGAAGCATCGGAAATGGCCACAGCTGGAGAGGGGACACTGGGTGAGATGGGCTGGTACTCTGAATAGGTACAGACAATTATTTCTCAGATGCTTTGATGGTATGTCTTGTTCCCATGGTCAGAATCAATCTGCTCTTCAGGGTGGGAAAGGAATTTTCTCTCAGGTCAGACTGGCAAAGACCATAGGGGGGTTTTGCCATCTGCAGCATGGGACATAGGTCACTTGCCAGGCTCATCTGGCTATATCTCATCAAATCAACTCCCTACCACTGAAGAGGCTTTCATCGTGGGTGCACTTTAGTCTTGCCTGTTCTGTGCTTGTGGCATACAATAGCTTAGTCTCCTGAGGGGTGTGATACTTAAGTCTAATTCAGGTTATTGGGCTCAATGGATAACTGGGTGGGGTTTAGTGTCATGTGCAGGAGGTCAGACTAGATCATCTGATGCTCCCCTCTAGCACAAGACCTCTATGTCTTAATGCCCCAAGAGTTGGTGGTGTCTCCCTTGCAAAGTTCTGAATCAAGGACTGGGCCATTTTAATTTCTTCCTGGCCCAGTGCAGCAGTCTCTGTTTTGTCTCCTACTTCTACCAGCTGGAGTCTCAAATTATTGGTAAAACAGAGAGACACTATTTTCACAAACATGTAAAAGAATCAGCTTAATTTAAGAACTGAGAAATAAAGCCAAGAATAAGGAAGGCCCAAAAGAGAAAAAATACAGGGTTTGTTTTAATGAAAATATAAATAAAATTTGCTTAAAAAAAGAAGGAAAGAGGGAAAGAAAGCAAGAAGAATAGTTACCAAACCCTGTAGTTCTTTGTACCTTCCAAAGGTCAACTTCAATTTGGACCAAAATTTATTTTTTTTTTAAAAAAAAATGCTTTTATGAAGCTCTTACCAATAGAAGTGATTCTGTTTTTTAAAATTCTGATTTAAAATGTTTTTTAAAAAAAGTATCCTGCCACACTGAGACATGGGCTACACCTAGAAATTGCACCTATTTAATAAATGTTTGGTTTTTAAAATTCTTAAATAGGCTGATATTGATGTAACTTAAATCAGTTTATCATAGACAAGCTGCTCCCTTTGTCCCATTCCCTAAACTCACAGAGCACTACCTTCACAGTATTCACATGGAAGAGCTTCTGCAGGCATCTGGGGGAGGAAAGAGCATTTCCATTATAGGATAGAAACCTTCTATATTTCTTCTCAGGGGAAAAAGAATGTGCACAATGAGTTACTTAGCAAATTTATTTGATGTTGCTTTCAACATTTAGGAGTGTCCAACTCAGGAATGTCTTCCTCAGTTCAAGGACAAAATGATTATTTTGTTAACACAGTTAAAGTTCATTAACATTTATTATACTAGTTTGAACAAATGCTCCTGCAATCTGGTTTCTGAAACATCCATTAGGATAAAATTAAATTAATTCAACTTTCAACTGCGAGAATGCGAAAGCTATGAATAAATGAGTCCCAACAGCAGCATATTGTTCAGACTACAAAGACAGATTCCCCTTCTACCTTGCTCTTTTCCCTGTCTTTTTTTAAAAATCCTATAGCTTCAAAGCAAGAAAAATTAAAACTTCCATTACACTTACCCTCAATAAATAAATACATAAAAATGCAAAGGTAAATGTAAGAACTGAGCATATCCAAGGAAATGTTTCCCACAACTCCTATTACATTTTTGCAAAAAAAAAAAAAAATAATAATAAAAAAAAGTCTACATGTTCTAGTCAAGATTTGGACTCCTTTTGTGTCAGACACTGTACACACAAAAATACATAAGGCAGCTGTTGCCCCAAAGAGCTAAAATTTAGTAAAAGTTATGATTCAGCTATCCCTGTGACCCCTTCATGTTGCATCACCAGAAATATTCACAAGTTTAGACTTTGCCAGCATGAAAAGTGAGTTTGTAGCTCAGATGATTTGGGCTAGTCCTGAAAAGGATTTCAATTTGTGTATAGTAATACTAAAATTTATATTCTGGCTAGTTGTATAAACAGACTTGGAAGGATTAGATTTTTATTAGTAAATGCTGATAAATGTCAGTTTCACCATACACACACACATGTACACACACAGATGAAAAAAATATATATTTCCATTAATGGTAATAGAAATGTACAGACAGACAAAATAAGAAAAATGCTGCTTGACAACTTAGAGTTTGATTTAAGGCTATTGACTTTGTACATTTTGACACATAACGTTGACAATTTGTTTTAACAGCTATAAAGCTTTAAGTTTTAGAATCTCAAGATGTACTGTCACTATTTCCTATAATTTCCCATAACTGAAAATTTAAATGGATAAAAATTAGGCATTGATTTCCATTGAATTCTGCAAAGTCTATATATAAGTCATCCAGTCAGGAAACAAAAAGTGCATTACCTTTAGGGCGAGCACTGGGAATTTCTAGCAGCAGTGATTTGAAAACTGCAAGGAGAGTAGGGAAAGGTAAGACAAAGGCTGGTCTTGACCTAGTTCCTCCACTAACCAAGAGAGCAGGCCTAAAGTAATGGAACAGACGCCCTATGTCATTTCAAAGGGTATAGCAGAAGTTATGATTCACCAATACTCTGAGGCAATGTATGTCAATACAGTGAGAGTGACTGACTCCATCTTTTCTGGCTCAGCCTAATCTAGCCAAGAGTCAGTGGAGAATTGAGAACCTCATTTAATTTTGCATTCACTTCTAAAACAAAGCCCATAGAGTGGTTCAGATCTGGACTTCAGTATCCAAACTCCTTGCGAAATATTCAGGGTACAGTTATCAGACAGAGGAGCTCATCTCTAGTAGTAGTCTCTATATAATGCTGTTTAAATGATAAATGGGTGACTTGAAGACTGCACGGAATGTTTGATCTCATGCTTACTCAAAAAGCAGTTAAGGGTCAAGTCAACATTATTGAATCGGATGACAAGAGTGCACTGCTCAACCGGCATTTTCTTCATTAAAGAAGTCCTTCATTTTGTGAGGATTTAGTTTCACAATTACCTGTTATTCAAGACTGGACATTGTGGAGTAGTCAGAAAGAATTGACACTGCTAAGTATATATGTCATGTGCATCAAAGAAATAAGCTTGGCCATAATATTTAAAGCTGACTTATGTTGAAGTATGCTGAACACTTAATTAAAACCAAACATCAAGAATACAGTTCTGTGATTCAGAACTATGCAGACTGTTACCAGGTCCTCAGCTGATGTAAATCGATGTCACCTCATTGAAGGAAATGGAGCCATGTTGGCTTAGGCCAGCTGGTCCTGTGTGAGCAAGAAGCAACATTACTGTATAAGGCACTTTAGGTATAAAGAGCAAAACCTTTCAGACAACAGAGAAGCAAGAGGTGTTTTTGCTACTGTTTTGTGGCATGAACAGTATCAAGGATTAGGAAAGTCCGATAGCTATCTTGTAAAGCAGTAGTTTTGTTGCCTTCTTCTTGCCCTCCTATTTTATTGTTTAGCCTAACTAGTAGCAAATTACATATTTGTAGGGCATACATGTGAGATCTGTCCAGAATATTCTGTTCCCTTGCAGTGAAAAGAACAACATCAATGTAACTTGAATTACAAAGTTCATCTCATTGTACTGACCTTCTACAATATTGTGGCGGTAGTAGCAAAATATGTTTGAAATCTTTGCTATATTGTATTTATTATAGTGTTCCTGAATGTCTAGCTTCAAATCATAAGATTCCAAACACAAATACACAAAGCTTTCAAGGGACAATTTCAGATTACAATTTACATATATAAATTAGACCATAAACTCTTCCAGACAGAGACTCTCTTGATTTATTTTACAATGTACTCCAGTGTGCAGGGTGGTCTGGAGAAAATGAAGATCACTTCTTTCCTTTGAAATCTCCCTGGGGTTTATAGGGAATTATGCACATCTTGCTGGTCCCAATCTCTTCTACTCATATCCATGGACCCTGACCCTTGAATTCCCTGGACCTGAAAAGAGCCTTCCCTCGGAACAGTGGGGGATGATGCTGTAGCTGGATACTTCCATATAACAAGATTTCTTCCACTTGTGGATCCCACGGGCACACCCAAATGGACCTCTTTTTTTCCCCATTAAGCACCTTTTTAATATGTTAAATAATGAAAATATTTCAATAACTTTTATTAAAACTAAACTAGATCCATATGCAGGAGTGCCCTAGAATGTGCAGTGAATGTCCTAATTTAGGATATGAATGGAATCAGAAATACAAGAACGATTTACTGTGTATCATGAGCCATTCTTAAAATACTATGGTGTTTGTATCTCTTTAGCAATAATACAAGCAGAGAAAGTTGCAGAGAATTATTTGGACTTCAAGACAGGATATTTTTTATTCTGTACCATGCAAAAGACTAATCTAACAGACCATTAAAAATGTTATATATGCTGATCTATTTTAAAGGTTGAAGATGTGTCTTGAAAGCAGAAAACAATAGATCTTCAGTAGAGATAAAAGCAAATGGAGTTCAAGGATCAGAATAGAAGCAATTTGTATCTGGAGAAAGGATTAAGTTATATAATAACTAAATTTAAAGCCACACAAAATGTTTGAAGGGCTGGAAAGGTCACTGCAAAGAAAAAGTGTAATCAAATTCATAAAAGACTAAAATAGACAAGAAGTATGAACAAATAAGTAGCTTATTTGATTTAGCACAGAAAAGGGGAAGGTAATAAAGCTAGGGATATAACACCTGAAGGAGAATATGCCCTGAAAAGATAATATATTTGGCAAAACTGATCAGGAAAAGGATCTAGGGATTATTATGAATAGAACAGTAATATCTCCAATATAATGTTTACAGCCAGTACAAAAAGTCAAACAGAATTTTGGATATATAATAATGAGCAGCAGTTAGAAAAATAAAAGCTTACATTTTATATAGATGGAGACTATGCACAAGAGACATCTGAACGAATTGTGAATTTTAAAAGAAGAGAAATGAGCATTGTGTTCTTTACAACAGAGGAAGCAGGTAATTCCCATGTGGTATACATTTTTTTTATGAGAACAGAATAGTAAGATTTGCCAGATAAGTATGGAATATAAGAATCAAATGACTTCAGTATTTACTTTAAATTTTAAGGGGTGAGCACTACTGCCCAGGCTTTCAAAGATATTTAGGTGCCTAATGATGCAGACAGTGGGATTTTCAAAAAGCTTTCAAAATTAAAAATCTTTTAAAATCTGGCCCCAAGGCTGTGATTCAGGAAGGCACTTTGTGTCCTGAAGATCATCCTTATTCAGGACTTTGCACACATTTTGCATTGATACCAATGAGATTTCATCAATGCTTAAGTACTATCCTGATTCCAGAATAGAGACACTGTCCTGAATTGCAGCCTATAGCAGCTTGCATGTGTGTTGTTTACACAAATACAACAGATGATAGAAGGCAGAAATGCTAAATTAGTATAAATTGTTTATAAAATTATATAAAATGCATATTAGCTCAAAGGTAGACATAAACAGGATACTTGCTCCTCCCACCCATGTGATTTAAACAAGTGAGATATCGTGAAAGACAACTACAACTCATCACAACTCAGAATAACATCACAGCTTTCTACTAACTTTTCAATCTTATTTCTGTAAGACCACATCTAACTTCCAGTTTCTCATCTAAGCAGCCCCTTCCATGTTAGCATCAATGTGATATTAAATGAATTGTCGATCTGTATTTAACGACTGCAGCTTGGATCTGAACTTCTTTTCCTGATTTTCCATTACCTGTGTGTCAAGGAGATTTCTTTTTACTTACAGGAAAAGAAAAAAAACAAGATTAGATGCAGCTCTGCCTAAATTTCAGGGCACTTGACCAAAAAAAAAAAAAAAAAAAAGGAAGCTGTGCATCATTTAAGAATCAAAACTTTCCCTACCAACCCCAAATTTAATTTTAATGTAGTAAACAGCTGTTGCTGTTATTTGTCCGCTATGCTAACTAAGGTCTTTTCAGAGTCACTATATTGCGGGATACAATTCATCATCCTGTAGGTATTGTCTGCATTCTTTGTTCCATGCATTTGACTATACTGAAATACTCTTTGTTTGAATGGCCCCAGCTTATCAAGAGATCCAAATTATTCTGTCCGACTGGCCCAGCCTCTCATTTATGGTTTCATCAATCTTTGTGTCACCCTCAAATTTGATCCCTAAGCAATATTCTTATTTACTTTCAGATCAATGATAATATTGAACAGTGTCAGATCTAGTATCGATCCCTGTGGACCCCCACTAGAAACACTCCTGTTCAATGATGATTCCCCTCTGACAGCTACTTGAGATCTCTCAGTTCTTAATTCATTTAACATGTGCTTTGATATTATAAAGTGCTAACTTTTTAATCAGAATGTCAGATGGTGACAAAGTCAAATGCCTTACAAAAATTTAAGTGTACATCGCCACGGTTACCTTTTATGAACCAAATTTGTAATCTCCTCAAAGAATGAAATCAGAGTCATTTGACAAGACCTATTTTCCATAAAACCACATTGACTGGCACAAGTTATAGTCCTATTCTTTAATTCTTTATCGATTTAATCCTCTATCAGCTTTTCTATTGTTTTGCCCAAGATTGATGTCTGACTAACCAGCCTGCAATTACCTGGGTTATCCTACTTGCTCTTTTTGAATATTTGCACTACATTAGCACACTTCCAGTCTTCTGGAATTTCCCTGGTATTCCAAGATTTATTAAAATTCAACAACAGCTCACTCTTTTAAGATTCTTAGATGTAAGCCGTCTAGGCCTGGTGATTTAAAAATGTTTATCATTAGCAGATGCTGTTTAACATGCTCCTTACTTATTAATGGATGTAAAGTAGTTCAGCGTCATATGATGTCATCTTGCTTCTTTTCGAATACAGAATAGAAATATTTATTAAAAGTTTCTTCTTTTTCTACATCAATATTAATAATGTTAACAATTTCATCTAGCAATGGGCCTATACCATCATTACCATGTCTTTTGTTCCTGATAGTCTTAAAAAAAACTTATTTTTAATGTCATTAGCCCTGCCAGCCATCAATTTTTTCTTCGATATCTTTAGCTTCTGTTATACATTTTTTATATTTCTTAGTTTCTAATTTTATATTTATTTCTACCTGCTATGCTTTTTTTTTTTTGAATTGGTTCTGCACTGTATATTTTTTTATTTCTAATTGCTGCTTACACATTTCCAATACATTGGGAGAGCTTTTTACCTTAAGTTATCCCCAGTCTTCATTTTATAGTTGTGCGTTTTTGGCTATTTAATATGTTCTTTCTTAAATAACTCCAATTTTTCATTCACATTTTTCTGTTTAAATTTTTGCTTCTAGTCAGTTTCACTGATAATTTTCCTCCAGTTTTGGGACATTAGCCCTTTTGAAGCACAAGTATAAATACTACTGGTTGGACTGTTCTCTGTCTATAGTAAACATAATCAGGTCATGATCACTGGTCCCTAGGCAATCACCGACTTGTGGTCTAGTGATTCATTCATCTTTATAAACCATAATAAGGTCCAAAAAAGTTACCACATGTTGGGCACAATATATTTTGTTTTAGAAAAATTATCATCTATAATGATCATCTCATCATATTTTACTACTGGACAAGACCACCAGCATATATATCCCAAACTGACATTTCCCATAGCAATACAATTTTTCTTTCCATCCATTACAGATAGATGCTTCCTGAGCAACTCATCCTGTTCTCAGATTTGATTTGTTGATCTGAACAGATCCCTATCAATACCTGCTTATGGGCTTTATTAGTAAGCACATTGTATTCAAAGCCCTACAATTCTGAATTATCAAGAAAACAGGTAACAGAGTATTTACTGTACAATGTTGCCTATCCACTTTTTTCACCAGCTCTGTCTTTCCTAAACAAGTTGAAACCAGTGATTGTAACATTCCAAGCATGAGAATATCCTCTCAGGATTCAGTAATGCTAATTATATCAAATTTCTTCTCATCAATGAGAATATCCCATCTTCTTGCTTGCTCCCAGACTCCTGGAGAATTATAAGAGAGCACATTTCATATGCATGTGCTCTCCTTCTCTCTGTGTGCTTATCCTCCCCCATGTCAAACTCATTCCAATATGACTGCGAAGAGATTTTGCCTAACTTTATAATCAAGTAATTCCATCAAAAGCTTGTCTTTCTCACCTACAGATGGTGGTCCAAGAAAAGATATTACCTCACCCACCTTCTGTCTCCAGCTTCAGTGGGATTATTCCTGATTTACAATGGTGTGAGAGATCACAGTTGGGCCCAAAAGAGTCTTCTGGAATATCTTCTGAACAATCTACCCAGGCACAGCTTCCCAGTTGTTATGTTATTCAGCACTGAGATCACTGCATGCAGTTTTAAAACAAATGAATTCATTATGTCCCTGCTCTGAAAAATTCCATTTGCAAGAGCCTAGTCTTTCTAGTTCTTAAAATGTACCAGGAAAACTAATTATTCTTTAGTTTTTCTTAACTTTAAAGAAAGTAGTGATCCATTGATTCTAGTATACTGACTGTAGTGATCCATTATATTATGGCTTTATGGACTAATACAGTATCTGATAATGTCTCCAGTAGCTAGAGTATTTCTGCATAATATATAAAACCAATGTCCTGTGCAGATCACCAGTGCACTAGTTCTTAAAGATCCCACAGCTACTTTTCATAGGACCAGAATGTTAGCGGCAAGTGTCCTGGCCATTTTACACCACTTTATATTCTGCCCAAAAGAATTCCTGCTGTAGTCTCAATTAGATACAGTATTTTTCTTCACTTTTCAGCCAAAACTGTTGTAATATATCATCATACACTGTTAAACAGATGCTATGTGCTACCACACTAGAAGCTGTATTTCAGTGACAAAGGCTTGTTTGACCAGAGCCCATCAGGATAATATTACCATATTAGGATTACTACATTGCTGGAATCATTCATCATTCTACTGTATGCACAACAGCTGAGTCGTGTGAGTAGTTTAATATCTTCTGGCAGTCTCTGGCCTCAACATTATTACTTAGCTTAGTCACAATTTTTGTTTATCTCTCTCAGTGTACCATCTCACCACAGGCTAAATGTGAGGCTTTGTTCACAAACAGAAGAGCCACACAATGAGTAAATCTTCCCAATAGAGGAAGAAATTTCAAAAGGAAGAAAAAAAACCCCTGTACTTTAGTCTCCAATCAATCAATCAATCAAGTCTGATCTACTTTACATTTTATTAAGGAAAACATCTATACATGCCGAACTGGTTTAGAAAATGTCAGGTATCACATGACATTCAAGTGTTCAGAACCATTTCTGCTCTCTGCTTCCTTTCTGAACTGTAGCAAGCATAATACGTTTGGATGATATTCCTGGAAGTGTAACCTCAGGGAGAAAAACTGGCACTTCCTGGAATAGTGATACAGTTTCAGAAGCAGTAATTGCTAGCACTGTGGTATTAACTAAGAGCTTGTGGAGGTGGACTGTTTTCTGCATGTCTGTAAAGTGCCTAGCACAATGATGCCCTGATCTTTGATTGGTATCCCTAGATAAATCTTATAAATAACAAAGATACTTTCTTAATGTCATGGAGAAAATTCTTTGCTAGTGTAAATAAGCAAAACTCCATCAAAGTCTATTAAGCTGTGTCCATTCACACCAGAAAAGAATCTGGATCTGTAATTTCAACAAGAAGTTAAAACCTTCCAGGCAGATCCTCAGATAGTCTCTATTAGCATAGTCCCTTTGATTTCACTGGAGGTAAACAATTTACTCCTGAGAATATAGTCACGTTTTACTTTTTTTCAAAATGGCATTCATTTTTTGCCCATCCTTAAAACCACATGAAGAGTCTTTGGAATCTGCCACATCTATGGAAAATTGACAGATTATTGATTTTATACTGTGACCATTAATAATGTAACTGAAAAGGGTTAGCATTTATGATGTATGAGGAAAGCCAAGCTGGTGAATTGGCAAGCACCAGTTAATGTGTCTAGTGGTGAATAGTCCAATTAACAGTCTCTTCCATGGGCACAATTTATGTTGTAGGACTGCTGTAAATGTCTCCCAGTTTGTAATTCTAAGACATAAAAGTGGTTCTGTTGCCTTTTACTTGTTGATAGAATATCTTCTAACAAAAGACAGGGAGGGGGAGGAAGAGAGAGAGATTCGTTGTTGAAAATTTGAGGTGTGTGTTTACTCACAAAGCTGCTCTTCATTTTGCACAGATGGTTAACTTGTGTATGGTTAACTTTCTAATGAAATGCAAGTTAAAATGAGAGCACTTTTGCTGAAGAATATTCTCTCCCTGCTGAAACAACTTGGGATGCTGTTTCTCTCTCTCTCACTCACTCTTTCTCCTTCACACAGACACGCACACAAAAAACCCAAGCAAGAAACACTAATTGATTCTCCCCCCTGCAAACAAATAAGGAGAGAGAGAAAATACAGCTGCCAAATGCAACAGAGACTTGTACCCTAGACATTAGTGTTGGCAAACTCTTTCCTAAAGAGAGGAACAATTACTTGATTAAATGAATCAGACATACTGTGCAGTGAGAAAATAGCAATAGTGCCAGATTTTGAATTGGGACCCACATAAACACATCAGAAAAATCCATTGTCAGAAAGGAAACAGCAGAGAGAAATTATCTGTCCTAATTTTGGCCCCGCTCCAAACCAGCAGAGGGTGTTCCACAAGCTCTTTGAAATTAGAGATGCACATAGGCCTTCCTGATAAGGGCTTATTATTATTAATGATTCTAGTGCAATAGTAGGTCCTGCTTAGGGCCCCATTGTGCGGGGTCACAACTAAGAAAAGGACAATCCTTGTCTCAAAGAGTTTATGATGTAGGATTATGACCATGTGCCACCAGTGGATAAAATGGTAAATGAGGGTGGAAAGAGGGACAACATAATATTAAAAATAGGTGTATTTGCATAAATTAGTAATTTCAATGACCATAGTGGTTATAGGTGACCACCATCTTAGGGTTTAGGACTTGGGGGGGAGGAGAGGGACAAGAACTACTTATTTTAGAATATAGATTAATATATTTGTACGGGTAGATGGGAACATTATGATGATTCATTTTGACATAAGAATGGCCATATTGAATCAGATCAATGGTCCACTGTGTCTTTTGACAGTTGTCAGTGCTAGATGCTTCAAAGGGAATGAACATAGCAGGGCAATTTTGAGTGAATTTTGAATTCTCTGTTGTGCAGTCTCAGCTTCTGGCAGTTGGAGGTCTATGGATGCCCGCAGCATGGGGTTACATTTTTTGACCATCTTGGCTAATAGCCATTGATGGACTAGCCTCCATGAACTTTAATACTTTCTTTGAACCAAGTTATACTTTTAACCTTCACAACATCCTCTGGCAAAGAATTCCACCAGATGTTAGTATGTTGCGAAGAAGTATTTCCTTATGTTTGTTTTAAAACTATTGTCTATTAATTTCATTGGGTAACCCTTCATTCTTGTGTTATGCTTCCCCATTGACTTTCTCTATACCATTTGAGATTGTGTAGACCTTTACCAGAATCACTGTTGTCTCTTTTCTAAGATGAACAGTCCTGCTCTTTTTAATCTCTCCTTCTATGGAAGCTGTTCAATACCCCTAATCATTTTTTGACCTTCTCTATACTTTTTCCAGTACTAATACTTTTTTTTTTTGAAATAGGGTGACCAGAATGGCATGCAGTAGTCAATATGTGGGCATATATGGTGACATTATGATATTTTCTATCATGTCATCTATCTCTTTCCTAATAATTCTTAATATTCTGTTGCCTTTTTAACTGCCACTGCACACTGAGTGGATATTTTCAGATAATTATTCAGGAGGAATCCAAGATCTTTTTCTTGAGTGGTAACAGTAAATTTAAACCCCATAATTTTGTACTACAATTGGGATTATGTTTTCCAGTGTTCATTACTTTGCTTTAATTGACATTGAATTTCATCTGCCATTTTGTTGCCTGGTTACCCAGTTTTGTGAAGTCCCTTTGTAACTCACTGCAGTCATCTTGGACTTAACTATCTTGAATATCTTAGTATTGTCTGCAGATTTTACCACCTCACTGTTCACCCTCTTTTTCCAGATAATTTATGAATGTGTTGAAAAGCACAGGCCCCAGTAGAGATCCTTGGGGGATCCTGATATTTACCTCTCTCCAGTCTGGAAACTGAACATTTATTCCTACCTTTTGTTTTCTATCTTTAACCAGATATAAAAAAATGTATTTTTAGATGTTACTATTGTACTAGAATATCTTCATGCAAGAGATTCCCATGCAAACATTAACTATGAATGAGAGGAAAGAAGAAAACATGTTATGTTAATATTAAACAACTTTTTAAATAGAGGAGAGGGATTTGCTGGTAAAAAAAAAAAAGTGTGGATGCTGTTTAACAAAAGAGTCTTGAAAGGCCTATATAAATTTAACTTTAACTACAACGAAAATTTATATCTCTCTTTACTTGAAAGCCAATTGAAATTAAATAGGGAAATTATTTTCATTTATTTCTGATAAACAGGTGTAAAAGTCTCCCTGAGTGAACTAGATCTACACTGACACTAGCTAGGAAGGTAAAATAATGGAACATGGAGGTTAGTGAAATAGATCAACATGTTGCTGCAGCATGGGATTAATATTTCCCTTCCCACCATTCCTTAGTTTTTAACATGTGGTAGACATGTTCTAGTCTCACTTGCATTGGTGTAAATCAGTCAATGAAGTTAAACCAGTTTTGTGTTAATGTTAACAAGATCAGAACCAGGTCAATTAACTTTACAAAGTTTATTTTTAGGCCCTGACTCTATGTATAATCACTGGATGATGGTTTCTCTATCCTTATGAAATATAACCCTATAACAAATTTCATTGGAACTTCTCAGTGTTATGTTCTGAGTGGCTGGTTATTCTATAGTCTACATTTCTATCTGGTGATGAGGCTTTCCAAAGGAAGACATGGAATAGTTAGCCAATAAAGTGGGAAAGCATTGAACAGGTTGCCACAGTGCAATAATTCAGAGAACATATGAAGCATTCAAAATTTACCACACATCACCTTCCCATGACAGATGCTTGTAAAGAGCCAGAAAGTGCCTCTGCCAGAATTTATTCCTGGAACAATCACTGCAATGTGAGGAATGCCATTATTGCAGTTTGTGCCTGAGCTTTATAAACTTTAATTATGGTAATAATATTTTAAGGTGTTTACAACAAATCTGTCTATGAAATTTGTTCTGCAGCTTGAGAGTGATATTTTACTGCCAAATTTGGGAAACAAAAACTATATTGGGTTAGTTTTGATTTATAGGAATGCAGAAAAAGCTTGTTTCAGACATTTTTGCACTTTTTTATTATTATTACAGTTTATTCATCAAACGAATATTACTGTTAAATTGCAATAATGCAGTCTACTGTAGCAAGAAAAAAAAATCCTGCCCAAGATACAGCTTCTTTACTTAGTTTAAAAAAATACTTGTAGCTATTTCTTCCTGCAAAGATTTATGAAAGTAGCATTGAGGAAGTCATTTTAGGAGGGCCTTTGTGCTGAGTATGAACATGCTAAAGCCAAAGTATTACAGGACTGAACATATGAAGGGAAGAAGGATAAGGATCTGGCCTTGGGCCTTTTATCTGAGTATAGGCTCTGAGACTGTGAAGGGTGTCAGACCTAAGCCACTCCGTTCCAAGGGAGATGTATGAGTTGATGCATGAAGAATTGTCATTTTCTTGTCTTGTCAATCATTGTCTTGTCAATAATTTGGTAGGAATCATAGTTTGATGGTTAGAATCTTGATCAAGGACTATAGTCTTAGCTTTAATATGGCTTCTGCAAGTTCACATTCTTAAAACCTGTTAGATGCTGCGCAGAATAAGATTATATAAATTTTATTATCCACTTGTAGCTTTGGAGACTATCATTCTAAGCATGTGGTTTATTCTGATGTCTAAAGTTTAGGTATTAATGCAAGTAAACAATAACAAGAAAGGCTGCCTCAGTCCAGGACTACAAACTGACATTACAAATAGTCTTATTTATAAACATGGGAAGATGTGCCAACACTTTGAGACAGTATTACAGTACATAAAGACTTCACAAGACTAATGCAATCTTAGAATGGTTAGCAGTTATATTTGAGGACTCCTGGGAGGAGGGTTAGATAACAGAGGACTGGAGAAGGGCAAACATAGCACCTGTCTTTAAACAGTGGAACAAAGAGGACCTCGGGAATTATAGATCAGTCATCCTAACTTTAATACCTGGAAAGATACTCGAATGAATTATTACACAATCAATTTTTTAAGCATGTAGAGGATAATAGGGTTATAAGGAATAGCCAACATGGATTTGTCAGGAACAAACCATGCTAAACCAATCTAATTTCCTTCTGTGACAGGATTACTGGTGTAGTGGGTGGATGAAGCAGTAGATATGATCTATCTTGATTTTAGTAGGTCTTTTGACACAGTTCCACAAGACATTCTCATAAGCAAACTAGGGTAATGTGTTCTAGATGAAATTATTATAAAGTGGATGCATTATTTGTTGAAAGACCATATTCAAAGAGTAGTTATCAGTAGTTCACTGTCAAACTGGCATCTCTAGTAGGGGAGGGCATATCTACTGGGGTCCCAAAGGGACCAGTCCCAGGTCTGGTACTAGTCAATATTTTCGTTAATGACTTAGATAATGGAGTGGAGAGTATGCTTATATGTGTAGCTGACACCAAGCTGGGAGGGGATTAGAATTCAAAATTACCCTGACAAATTTGAAAGTTGGTCTGACTTTAACAAGATGAAATTCAATAAATATAAAGGCAAAGTACTGCACTTAGGAAGGCAAAATCAAACACACAACTACAAAGTCGGGAATAGCTGGTTAGGTGACAGTACTGCTGAAAATGATAGGGGGTTATAGTGGATCACAAACTGAATGAGTCAACAATGTGATGCAGTTGAGAAAAAGACTAATATCATTCTGGGATGTATTGACACAAATGTTGTATGTAAACCATGGGAGATATTTGTCCTGCTTTACTCAGGTGTGTTGGGGCCTCAACCAGAATACTGCATCCAGTTCCGGGTAGCCATATTTCAGGAATGATGTGAACAAATTGGAGAGAGTCCAGAGGAGAGCAACAAAAATGATAAAAGGTTTAGATAACCAGACTTACGATGAAAGGCTAAAAAAACTGGGCATGTTTAGCCTGGAGAAAAAAAGATTGAGGGGGATCCTAATAAGTCTTCAAATACTTTATGGGCTGTTATATAGAAGACCCTGATTGTTGTTCTCCATGTCCATGGAAAGTAGGACAAGAAGTAATGTGCAGTAATCTGAAGCAAGGGAGAATTAGGTTAGATATCAGACAAAACTTTCTAACTGTAAGGGTAGTTAAGCCCTAATTCGGATACTAAGGGAGGTTATGGAATCCCCATTGTTGCAGCTTTTCACAAACAGGTTGGACAAACACATGTTAGGGATGGTCTAGGTTTACTTGATCCTGCCTGAGCATAGGGGGCTGGACTTGTTGGCTTCTTGATGTCCCATCTGGCCCTACATATCTATAATTCTATAAATGGAATCTTGTTTTTGCCTAAAACATATATTGTTAAGTGTTGAGCTTGTTGAGAAATATCAGGTGGGTACTGCTGACTCACTGAGACTCCCACCTAGAGGCAAGGGAGGTGGAAGCCACTGTCTCAGAAGAGATACTGTAAGATGTGGGATGAATTGCCTGGAGGGAGGGACTTTTGGAGCAGCCAAATCTTGGGAGAAATTTACTAAAAAATGAAATTCAACCCCCAACCATGTAAGCCCATTATTCTACTAGGAGATGAAAATAATGTGCTCTTGCAGTGTTACAGTCCGTATTAGTACAGTCTGCTTTTCTTGTTCACTTCTTCCATTCTTCATCCCAAGTCTGCCTCTCCACCTACTCCAGGGCACATCACATTTCCCTCTGGACATGGCCAGCATGCTAGTGTAACTCCTAAATTCTAGCAAGCCAGCAATTTCTCAGATTCTGCCTTCCTGCCTCCCACTACCTACCTGAGTTTAGGATGTCATATCCTTCTCCCCCTCCCCATCCTTTGCACCTCATAGATCTATTTTATTAATATGTCTCTCTTAGAAAGTGGAGATTTTACATTAAAAACTCAGGCTTTTTAGAAATGCAAATTAAACTTAATTAGTAAATCTATCCCACTCATGCTGAAAATAAGAAGGAGTTACATTCTCTTTTCTTCTCTGGATCAGAACTTAAATAATACAGCAATCAGTTATTGAAGCAGTGCGGTTGAAGGATTTATTTATATTGTAGCAATGAAATCAAAGACACCAATAGGAAGTAAATAAAATTAATCAGAAATAAGGCTAGCATCCATTTGCTGTATATGGAACAAAGATGTGGGGGTGCTGTGTTAGTACATGGTCTGCATATGTGTTATCACAAATGTAGCCGATGTGTTTCACAGGCGTGATATCACCTGGATCAATCGGTCCATCAGCCCTCACAGAGGGCACGCTGATCACAACATGTCAGACGTGTTGTTCTAGTCAGTCCTTCAGCTACCCGCTGGCCAGGCTGTCAGTAGCACCGGACTCCCGATTGGCATAGCGCACAGCAGCCTAGAATTCCAGAGCAATCTGTCAACCTCAGCCTCCCAAGCAGCTGGGATTACAGGCCTGCGCCATTGCGCCCGGTGGGGAATCACAAATACAATGGGGGTTTAAGTTAATTAAGATGTGTTTGTCATGAGTCCTTCCTCAGCAATTGTCCATGAAGAGAAAGGTAAAATAAATCACATTAATAGGTGATTTACATATAGTGCAGATATGATGTACCACTTAACACCAACAGACCCTGGACATCGGCAGATGGACAGGATTAAACCCGGGACCTCTGGAGCCTAGTGTATGAGCCTCTACCACATGAGCTAAAAGCCATCTGCCTATTAGCTAAGGGTGTAGAGGAGACTCATTTCATCTCTCTCTCTAAGTGGTCTCAGTACCACTAGATGGGACAGAACATCACACCTGGAAGGCATGTAGGTTACACCAGCAGATAACTCCTCTTTCAGGTTCTCACCTTGTTTAGGGGGCTCTAGAAGCTACTGTAACATACAAATAATGTACCTAGAATAATTTAATAGCTTTTATAATTTATCTTGTACTCCATTTAATGTTATCTGGGATCCTGCTGCTATTCAACATGAATTCTAAGGGCTTACTTTTCTGACCATCCTTTTTGAAATGTGTTTGGGCCTGTAGACCTTTCATCTTGTACTGTAAGCTTGTAATATCTAGCTAACAAGTTTAAAAGAGTCTGTACCTCAGATAGGACACCTACTTCCTGAACAAAATGTTAGTGATGCAGTATGAGGTGTGTGGGATATATACAGTAGAACCCTTATTTTATGAACTATTTGGGGACTGAGGAGTTCATAAAGCTGAATATCTCAAAATTACAGTAAGTCTGGTGCATAAATTGCTGTAGGGGACACAGCATTATCTTCTTAAAAGTACTGGAAAGTAATGTTCAGCGCACTGAAGGCATCAGGCTGTGTAGAGATGTTGACTTGTTCTTCATCAATATCTCTTTCTTTATATATTTTTCCATCAAGAAAAAAAGGCCTACAGCCCTGGTGTGCTCTGTGGTAGGGCCAAGCAAATGTGCAGACCTTGTATTTTAGGTAAGTAGGCTCCCCTCCTCCCCTTAAAGGGGTATAATAGTGGATATGCTCACCCTGCCTGCCAGCAGTCTCAGGTAGTCATTCTACCTCTTGGTGTTCTCTCTGGAATGGGATTTGGTCCACACCATTGGTTGTAACTGTACCAACACCATATTTAGACTTTTATGGTTTGTTGCCAAAGCTGAAGTGTGAACATGGGGACTTGTGGGTGACCCTGCATTTACTTGCACCAACGTGGTAATGGTTTCCAGTATGCTTGTTTTAAAACGTGTTGTTGATTAGAATCAGTAACTTATGGGGGAGACAGGAGATGAGTCAGCAACACAACCACCACGACCTCCTCTTCTTCTGGCTGCTGTCCAGGATGCTACTGAAGTGGATTACTCAAACCACCTGGATGATCGTGATAAGCCTGCAGAAGTCCTAGGACAACATCCTCCACTTGTACAGAGACACCATTGAGCATCTAGGAAAGGAACAATGAGGCCACGGGAGTCCCTGAAGCTCACTCTGTGCCTGCCCCCCTCCCCAAACCCTGTGCAGGAGAAGTGCCCAGTTGTCCCCCAGAACATTTTCACTCACCCCACTTGTCAGGGAGAGGGGCAGAGCAAGGAAACAAGTTCAAAGACATTGACATTTGGCTATTGTTCATGGATTCAGTCCCTTTGTTTTTGCTGATTTACAGTTCCTTTTAAGAGTTTCAATTTCACGTTTGGTATACCAAGCTATAATAAATGTTATAATTTTCTTGATTTGTGTGTAGACTCTCCTTCCTAAGTATGATGAACGTAAGATGTTTTCAGGTTCGGCATTAGGCCTCATGATTCATAGCGTGTTAGTGAAATAGTGTAACTGTCTGGGGCCATCACGCTGCAAATGTTCTTTATCTGCCATGTACCCACATAACCCCAAATTCCACAGATATACAGAAGGGATGAGGAAAATGCCTGGTTATAGGCTTAGAAAGCACTGGCAGTATTAAAAGCAGAAGAACTCACAACACAGAAAATGGATAGATAAATGTCTTTATGTATTGATGCTATACAGAACAACAAAACACAATAAAGTAACAATACAGGCAACTGTCAGTATTAAGCAGCCTCTCTTCCCACTCTCCACCCTCCAAATCTTGACCAGTTTCAACCTTGGGTTTAGGGTTCCATAAACAGCCAATAAGCGCAAATAGCATCACAATGAACAGTGGGGAAAAAAGAATGGGCAAACCCCCTGCTTCCCTCAAACCAAATGCTTCTAAGACAGGCTCCTGATGAGATGTTTGCAAACAAGTGTGAACACTAACACAAAAATATTGCACAACGATTTCAGTACAGCTCAGCCATTACCCTCCACAGCATGAACCCAACCCCCAAGCTGTTTCCCAGAGGACAAACAGGAACAAATAGCTAATGCCCATTGGCTAAAAGGGAATAAACCCCTCAAATCTATGTAGCCTCCATAAGTATGTGCCAGTGTTCCATTCTCTGCTTTTCCGGCAGCTGTGAAGGTGTCCCTTGGCACAGGCAGATATCACTCTCTGTCTCCCTGCTGTTTGAAAAATGTGTGGTCATATGGCCTCTCTGCTTTCCCTTGCCTGCTGGGAACCAGGACCAGGGTGGGATATGGCTTCCTGTACAGAGTTTGTAAACCCGATTTGTTCTCTTCCCCCTTTGGAAGCAGTCTCCTTTATCCTCACCCATGGTATGCAACACACAGCAGGCAATGCTTATGTGAACAGCACTGGCCATGATGGCATCCAGATGGGTGCATAGGTAATGCGAATGAGCTTTCAGCCTACCAAACTAGCAGACTCATTCTGCAGCTACTGAGTTTATAACTGAATTCCCTTTACCCGGGGGCATTGAGATTGGGTTTCATGAGCAAAGTTAATAATGGGTAAGTGGGGTCTCCCAAAGTAACTGTTGGCACAGGCAAACAGTAGAGAACCATATCATTTCTGGAGAATAAAGTCTCTTCTTCCCTCTCACCTCCTCCTCCAGTACAATTGTAATCTCCTCAAGACTCTTGTGTCATTAAACTTTCTGGTGTGTTCCATGTTGATATTAGAAAATGAGAGAATAGTAATCTTTTTAGCTTACATACTCATTTGCCCTTTTTGGTGGATAAAGTAGTGGGATATGGGTTCCATTTCATCGGTGGCCCCTGCATCATTCAGAAATGCTATCCTCTTTGGATAGAAATCCTGTCATTAAATGCAGCTATTATTTATAGAACTTTTTCTGATAGCAACCTCACAAGGGTAGATCAGAGTGTCAATCACCTCACAAACCTGCACAACCACAACCCTGACAGTAGAATTTCCAACTTTGCTACTGACAGACAACTGTGTTGTGTTGCTAGTTTCCACAAGGCAATAGTTATCCTCTTCTGCGCTCTAGTAGGGCTTTCTTGAATTCAGTGTTCTGGCACTGGAGATGTGGTGGAAGTTCCTCAGATAGTTCCTCTGTTTCTTCATCTGGAAGTTCTGAAACCACTACTGGTCATTCCAGACTTGCAAAACTATATGTCCCTAACAATTTTGCAGTGTAATCTCTGAAAGTCTTTACAATGGGTGCAACAATATGAAGCTTTTGCTTTAAACAGAAATGGCTTGCAAAAATATTGTTTATTGTAACACATGTTTTTGTTAAGAAATAACAGTACAAGTGCTGCTTTCTCATTTCTCTTGCATATTGGTCTATAGGCATGTAGAGATGCTGAAACAAATATTAAAAATTATATAAGTAAAGGAGATGGGTAGAGCTCTTTTTAAATGCTGTGAGTGCTTTTTCAAGCACAAAGTATTTTAAGCAATAAAAGCAGAAGAACATGTTATTTTCTGCCAATTTTAGGAAAAAGAGTGGATGATCTCTTGGCAAATGTTACTCAAGGCTATTTTTGGATCCATTTCTCCATCCAGTCACCTCATCATCCCACAAAGACATTCTTTAAAATAGAAAAAAAAAAGAATAAGAAAGAAAGCTGAATGGCATCACAGGATAATATATCCATAACTTTATTCCGTTGATGAATCTGACTTGTAACTGTGAAGCAGGTGATCCTCTGGACTCCATTCTGTGAGGGATATGTGGACTTTTTGAATGGCCTCTTCAACCATTCCCATCTCCCATGTGCAGTGGAATTGTTGAGATTCTGCTAATGAGGCTCTGAGCTGTCAAAGAACCATTCTTTGATGCACCTACTCTAGGACATTCTGGGACAAGATACCAGATAAAATTAGGCAAGGGTTTGTTTAATTGTTAATGACTATTATATATAGTTCTTTCTTCTAATATCCTAGCTTAACCATTTGCTACAGAAGTGCTTTTTTGGCCTCTTTTTGTCCTTCTAAGGCAAAACTCGTGCAGAGTCAAAGCACCCCACCTGTCTAAGGATGTCCCTTATATTAACTTGATTAACTCTGGCTAGTCAGAAGAAGCTGCCAATGACTACTATAACTCCCCTAGATGCCTTACTGCCTTATCAAACTCAATGATCTATATCCTTCATAGCGTATTTTAAAGTTTAAATAGGCAATTTATCTAGCCCTAATGAAACATTTGATCACATGCTAAAGTGTAATAGATGAGTGGACTGAACCTACATTAATCTCTCCAAATTTAAATATTTTTAAAATGGCTGTAAAATTTTCATCTCTAAGAACAGAATCAGTTTATTTCTGTCTAGCTGGCCATTTCTTTCTATCTCCCAAATTACATGCTAGAAATTGGAAAATGGTCTATACAATTCTTTTTTCCAATTAGTATTTCACATCTATACTGTATTAGACTGAAGGGTGAAGAAATCCATATGTGAGCAAGGCTGATAAGCCCCACATAAAATGCATAACCCCCTTCAACCTTATGGCCTAAGTTACTGGTGATAAGAACAAACATCAATTAGAGCATTGTTTTCAACCAAATCTTAATAACACTTGTCATTTTTAAATGTCTTGTGCAAGATTTAGAGCTTTTATAGAGCACCTAATCTAAGATCAAATTAAAGTCACAGACCATTATGATACAGTCATTTGATTTGAAGGAAACTGTCCATTTGGCTCCACACATTGGTTTGAAAGTACACATAGTGAGGAGCACTTCTCACTATTGCAAACCTGTGAAATATATTTGAAAATAAAGCTACTTAAAATATTAAGATGGCTATTTTTATTGTCGTGAAGATGTTGAAAAAGAATGTTTGCCTCTTCCATGCCACCTTTAACTTACCTGTTTAATGAATATTGCACAATGTTTTGAAGTACAGATAAGTGCTAATAGTTATTTAAACATTCTAAGTTATTTGCATGAGAATCATATAAAAAGTTAGTTGTCTTAGATTTGTGCAGACAATTGGAATATTTTCCAAGGATAAAAACACTATTTGCATTCCATAATATAAATTTCAGATTTGCAACATACTTAAGACATGATGGAGTCCCTATCCGCTCATCAAGATTCAGAGATACTAAAGTTATGGGGTTTAAAAAACCCATAAACCTCAGCCTAAGTTTCCATAATTGAACCTAGGGTTCCCTCCAGGACAATCTTTGTCCTAGCTCCTTCTATCTAGAGAATCACTGCCACGTCCTTTACATTCCAATGGAGTCAACAAGTTGCATTAGTTACAATGACTCAGCAGTTTTACTCCAGCTTCTGAAAAGGTGGATCAGAAATAGAGCTGGACAGGAAATCATTTTTCCATCCCAAGAACATTTCTTAGATTTCAGAATTTTCTTCTGAATAAATTCTTCAACTAAAGCCAGAGCTTGTAAGAGATTCTGCTCCTCTTGCCTAAATTAGAGCACTATTTCCCACTAAATCTTAATAACACACCCTTTGTCCTGAATCAGGATAAAAAGTCAAAAATTTCAAAAAAATTCAATAAAAACCAACAATTTGATTATTTGTGGGGGACCAGCTGAAGGGTGTCATTGTAATTTCAACCTTTTTGTTTTGAATTTTTTGGATTTTTTCTACTATAATGGCTTAAGTTTCTAAAAGAAAGGCTGTTTTCTACTATCAACAAATGGAATTTTGTAGACAAACATGATGGAAATGCCATCAACATCTACAGTCAGGACTTCAAAGTCATTATTATCGGTCATAGATGCTGTGTTGATGACAAGATTTTAAAAAAATGGTGCTGCCGTATTGCTCATGTGGTCTTTTGATGGCCAAGTTTATCCCAAGTATCTGTGGCAGTTGTTATTAATCCCTCTGTGTGTCTCCAGAGTCATAACATCTGGTAGTTGTAGTTAGTACATATTTTGGCTATAAGATTTTGTTTGGCATCCATGAGCCCTTTGCTAAGATCCCTGCAGTGCCAGCCCTGATGAGGACCTATTTGAATGTCACTGATGACTGCATTGACGTTCCCGTACAGTTGGTCAATTATGCTGACAATTGCAGCAGTCCGCAGGCATGGGCATAGTCTTTGGTTATATTATAGTGGTGGTGTTCTGCAGGATTTGCAGAATCAGAGAATCTGGGAGAGTTCACAACATGAATACTCCTGCTATGAAATTTCTTTTAGCTAATAATTGAATTGGATGATAAGCATGCGGAAATTGCGTTTTTACATGATTTTGGTGTGAAGGCTCCCATTTCAAGGAAATTCTGACTTTAAAAAAATGTAAGTTTCTTGATTTTGAAATGAGATCAGTATGGTACAATTACTCATAAAAATGCAAAGAATATCTCATTACTTTTGCATCATTCTGGAAAGATCTTTAAATTAGGTACTCTAGTTAACAAAGAGACTACTTGGAAGGAAAGGCGGGAGGCACTATTTTACTAGAACACCAGATGAAGATCTTGTGATCATGTGGGCAGTTTACCATGTGGCCTGCAACACAAAAATATAGGAAAGCACAGGCTGTTTATTTCTCCTGTTTCCATGCTAAAAGAATATATATATTAAAAAAAACAAGCCCAAAGTATCTTTTTCTCTGCTAGGTAAACCAGAAGCAAAGACATGGTGTCAAAACAAAGACTTAAAAATGGCCCTGCTCCAGGCAAATCAGGCTTTGAAGGAAATGTGACAAAATACATTATTGAAAGAGGAGAAATTAAGGAAACTAAAAAGAAATGGAAAGTAAATAGATGATTCAGGCAGTTATTTCTGCAAGAAGCAATAGACATAGAATCTTTTACAAGCTCTGGCTTTATATGACTAAAAACTGCAAGCATGTGGCAAATGCAACTTGAATTGTGTTTATAAGGACAATAGAGAATGCAGAGCTTCAGGCTGTAGAGTTTGACTTGCAAATGATTTTGAGTTTAGTAGCAATAACAAGTACATATAGAGCAAAGAGTCAATATGAAAGGAATACTGAAATTTATAAGATAGCAGAATACATTTAAAGGGATGTGGAGCTGACCAGGAAACCATATCCACAAAAATCAACTCTGAAATCACAGCAGCAGCAATTTATATGCTGAAGAAAGGTACAGGTACCATTATGGGACCAAGTGAAAAACTTAATGGAAAAACTGAAAGTGAAAGAAAGCCTACAAGAAACTAAAATTGAGTGAACTCAGTGGTAACCATAACATAAACCTTTAAGAGATTGAATAAGAATTGATATAGACCCCCAAAGACATGAATAAAGCAATAAAGAGTGAGGAGTTTTTGAATGATGTAGGCACTTTGACAACATTAGTCTATATAATTGAAAGTAAGATATTCTTGTTATCTTGACTCTGGTAATAAACACCTCTGTACTATCAAATATCTTTTCCCCATGTAGGTACTCACAGACTGTAATCAAGTCACCTCTTAACCTTCTCTTTGTTAAGTAATAGATTGACCTCCTTGAATTTATCATATAAGGCATGTTTTCTAAGTTTTTAATCATTCTTACAGCTCTTCTCTGAAACCTCCCCAATTTACCAGCGTACTTCTTGAATTGTGGACATCAGAACTGGACACAGTTTTCCAGCAGCCGTTGGGCCAGTGCCAAATACAGAGTAAA
Organism: Dermatemys mawii; assembly: GCA_007922305.1. NCBI lineage: Eukaryota > Metazoa > Chordata > Testudines > Dermatemydidae > Dermatemys > Dermatemys mawii. The sequence goes on along the minus strand of ML677333.1, from coordinate 11,467,315 downwards.
TTGACATCTCTATTCCTACTTGAGATTCCCCTGCTTATGCACCAAGGATTGTGTTAGCTTTGTTGACCACAATATCACACTGAGATCTCCTGAGATCCACCATGACACTCTATTCTTTTTCAGAGGCACTGCTTCACAGGATAGAGTCCCCCATCCTTTAAGTATGGACTAAATTCTTTGTTCCTGGAAGTATACTCTTACATTTAGCCATAGTAAAATGCATACTATTTGCTCGTGTCTAGTTTATAGAGTACTCTGTATCAGTGACCTGTCCTCTTCATTATTTACCATTCCCTCAGTTTTTGAGTCATCTGTAAACTTTGATGATGATTTTATGTTTTCTTCCAGGGCATCTAGCAAAGTGTTCTAAAACAATTCCCAGGTCTCATTCACATTTCTTGACTGAATTCTTTCTCCCAGCTGATTTGACTAGTAATTGCTTTCAGCTTTGTGAAACTGAACATTTTAAAACAACCATGTATATATATATATAATAACAGATCTGGACTTTATTTTGTAGAATTATGATCAAAATCATGATCACTTATACCTAAGCAACAATAAATTTTTAGTTCTGTGATAGCTCCTCATTATCTGTTAAGATGAGGTCTAATACAAAATTTCTCATTGTTGAATACAGCACTTTTTGAATTAGGACCTTGTCACTTACAATGTTTAACAATTCCAAGGAGGTTTTAGTACTAGCAGTATGAGCTCTCTAGCATATGTCACGCAAACTGAAGTCCACCATGATCACCCATCTTTTTTTCCCTCCTGTTCCCTACTGTGCTTTGGTGATCTATAGCTGAACCAACTTGTGCTTTATTTGTTAGGGCAGGGGTGGGGAAACTATGGCCTGCAGGCCACATGTGGCCCACCGGCCATTTTCATCCGGTCCACGAGCTCGGGCCGGGCCGGCATGCCATGGGTCCCTGCGCTCCCCGGCCGGGTTCACCACGTGCTCCCTGTCCGGGGGTTGGGCTGAGTGCGGGAAGCGGCGGGCCCCGCCCTCCCTGGCTGGGCCCAGCGCTCCCTGGCCAGGGGTCTGGGTGGAGCGTGGGGAGCTGCGGGGCCCCATGCTCCTTGCCCGGGCCGGCTCGAGGAGCGCCTGGCTGAGTAAGGCAAGCAAGGGAGGGTTAGGTGGTGGGGTCTTGGGGGTTGGTAGTTAGGGTAGGGGGTTCTCAGGAGGGGGCAGTCAGGGAACAAAGCAGGGGGGCTTAGATGTGGGGTGGGGTCCTGGAGGTGGTGGTTATGGTGGTGGAATCTCTGGAGGGGGCAGTCAGAGAACAAATAACAGGGGGGTTAGATAGGGGAGTGGGGCTCTCGGGGGGCGGTAAGGGGGGGGGGGGTGGGCTGGATAAGGGGAGGGGGTCAGGCTGTTTGGGGAAGCACAGCCTTCCTACCTGGCCCTCCATACAATTTTTAATCCCAATGTGGCCCTCAGGCCAAAAAGTTTGCCCACCCCTGTGTTAGGGCATTGACCCATAAACATTCAAAGTCAGTTATTTGGAAACAGATAATGCCATTTTTGACAGAGAGTGCCACTCCCTCTCTCTTTTTGCCCAACTGATCCTTCCTAAATATGTTATAATTGTTGATTTTAACATTCAAATAATGGGAATTATCTTATTAGGGTTTCAGTAACACCAAAAAGGTTGAATTTGTGTTCACAGATATACACAGAGAACACATATCTCATAATGGCTCTTCAATATAGCAGAGAAAGTTATAAAATGACCTAATAATTGGAAGATGAAGCTAGACAAATTCAGACTGGAAGTAAGGTGTACATTTTTGACAATGAGGGTAACTTAACATTGGAGCCATTTCCCAAGGGGCATAGTAGATTCTCCATCACTGGCAATTTTAAAATCAAAACTGGATGTTTTTCTAAATGATCTGCTCTTGGAATTATTTTGGGAAAGTTCTATGGCCTGTGTCATACAGGAGGTCAGATTAGCTGATCACAATGGGTCCCTTCTGGCCTTGGCATGGATGAAATTATAGGCAGATGAGCTGTCTCAGTGTTTCTTGCTGTTCTCTTTAACAGGAAGGATTAAGGTAGTTATGGTTGTGAAGATTCCACAATGTCCATTCTTTTAAATGTATGTGTGTGGCTTTTTAAAAGTATAGTGTAACAGCTATATGAGATTCCAACGTGTTCTTTAGTTGGAGTGTTTTTTGTGAAGTTTCTTTTAACATTCCCTAGCCCTAGCAGTTTAACATTTTCTTTTACTCCCAAATAATTTAAACAGTGCTCTAGCTATTTTCTGGGGGTCATTACAAAATGATGATATAAAGGAGTGAAACATACTCCTGTCATTTTCACCACTCATGGAAGAAGAAGAAGAAAACAATTTCAGAAAGCAGAGGAAAGAGGAATGGAAAGCAACAAATGTGTTTTTAATGTAAAACACACCCAAGTCATACATCACTGAGATGACAGAAAGATGACTGCACAGAACAAAGAGTATAAAATCTGATAACTAGGAGAGAGGTTAGGCAGAAGAAACCAGAAGGGATATAATCTGAAGAATGTACTTTCACACTTCATAGTCACATAATTCAAGGAGTACATAAAAAGACTAATCCCTCCTTGTGATGCATAAATGGAATAAGATGGGAAGATATAGATGCAACACCTGTGACTCCGACTACAGAACTACTTTAAAGAGAAAGCCATCAGAAAACATGTAGAATACAAAAGGGGGGTGGAGAAGAATGATATGTGAAAGAAACATAAAATTGTCTTGAAGCAAGAATGGATGCAAAAAACAAAACTGAATATTGGCAATGTGTTAAAAGTAGAGGTGTAAAGCAATGAAGGCTTGAAGAGAGGGGATGTAATGATGGGAACTTTAGAGCAGACAGTATGGATGGACCCACCTTGGAACACCAGATCCCAATCTCCTTGAAATTTAGGGAAATTGCTCTCCAGATCCAAAATGTGCTATTTTAACTCATCTCAATCAGGAATGAATGTTGATGCACGGGGGAAAGTCTCCATGGGAAAACGGTTTAATTTTACTATAGAAATTTAATTAATTTGATTATTTGATTTAGATACACCTAAATTGTGCCATTCTCCTTGCTCTTAATATTCAGTTCAATGGTGCAACATAAATTACAAATAAGTAATACTGATGAGAGCTTCAATTTTTTTCTTGTGTAATTTTGCCACATCAACATTATTCTTCTACAGTTACATGGAGAAATGATCATGAATTTCCTGATATTTTCTGCATGCCATTGTTGCAAAGCTGTAGAAAAGCTGGTTTAGTGTAGAAGGCGCCTGTAGGTGCTCTCAGGACTCTCCCCCACCTTCCCCCGCACCTGTCGCTGTTATAGGGAATGTAGCTGTAAGAAGGAGGGTGTGGCTGGGCCATTCCTATAGTGTGGCCATCCATGGCTGCCCTAGGTATTTCCATAGCACATCAGAATACAATAGGTGAAATCCTGACCTCTTTAAAGTCAATGGCAATACTCCCTTTGAGTTCACTGAAGCTAGGATTTCACTGAATAAATCCAGTTTGTGCAATATCTTCTACCTATACACTTTGAACTTTGATGTAAAAATGGTCTATTCAGGCATCAGACATCTTAACCCTACCTAGCCTGACTCCCGTCCTCCCACTACTAACACAAGTTCTGTCTGATTCGATTCAGCAATAATTCACTGTATTAATTGCTGTAACAGGACTCTATTTCTATGAAAGGCTATTGTAAGGGTACAACTGCAAGAAATCAAAGCAATTTAGAAAATCACATAGGTTAGAATTATAAGAACCAAATGAATTTTCTGCATGAACATTCCTCACACAAGAGAGAAGAATTCCCTTTTGTTGGTATGCTTGTCAAGATGTAAAAGTCAGAAAAGAAAGGGATGGTATACAATCATAAGTATGACAAGGGCAATAGCTCTAGTGCAGATAAAGATTTATGATTTCAAAGCTGTTAATCTACATCCAGTCACACACACAAATAAGTAAAAGGAAAGACACATACAAACTGTGCACACTTCATCACCATGCATACAAATAAATCACCACTAATATCATAATTATCGCCTTCATCATTGATGACAACCCATATTTTATACTTGTACTGTAGAATCCAATAGCCAATACCTTTAGGCTACCTTACAAAATAATGGTAGAGTGACAAGATACTATATGTATGACAGATGAACTCATAATTTCATATTAAGCTACAAACTAGTACCTACTAGACATTTCTGCTTTGTGAGTACAACACAAGGCAAGTCACAGCTGCTTTTCTCCTTTATAATCTACTTGCTTTGGCATCACTTCTTTTTTTTTTAACTAATGACAGTTTTAAGCTAAGAAAATTATTGCAAACTAAAGGGAACATGGTAAATATTCATTGTGCCTCTCTATGGCAGGAAAAATAAAAAAAAGATTTATTTGCAGAAAGTACCTGTAGGGTCAGAAAATATGCATCATAACTTCCTTCTGCTTTTCAAGTCTGTGGAAAGTGTGGCAGCTTGAGATGTTTGAAATAGTCACTCTAGCTTGGTCTACCCTAGCAACTTAGGTCAGTATAATTACATCACTCAGAGGCATGGAAAATCCACACCCCTGAAAGACGCAGTTGTATCGACCCAAATCCTGGTGTAGACTGTGCTATGTTGATGGGAGAGCTTTTCCCAGTGACATAGCCACAGCCTCCCAGGGAGGTGGGGTATGTATATTGATGGGAGAAGCCCTCTCTTCAGCATAGGTTGTGTCTCACTGAAGCGCTACAGCAGTGCAGCTGAGTAGCTGCAGCATATTACATACAGACAAGACCTTACTCTTCAGTGGCTTAGCCTGGGGCATTGCATTGCTGCCAGAAAAAAGAGCATTAGAATCTGATTTTCTTTTCCTTGCCTCCCTTCCATTTGGTCCCCTTTTCCTCTCTGACATTGATGAGACAGAACTCATTTAAACTGATCCAAATCAGTTTCTGTGTTAGAAACATATCAGTTCAGTCCCATAACATTGCTATGTACAAACAGCTATATTTATCAATTATAGCAGTTGACATTTTCTAAGAGCAGTTAAAGCATTAACAAGTTAATCTTCATGACAACACTCTGAAACAGCAAAAGGAGTACAGGTAGGCAATATTGTCCTCTTTCTACTGATGGGGACGCTGGTGAAGAAGGTTGAGTGACTTACCCAAAGCTACACCTTGAATCAATGCCAGAGCCAGGATCATGATTAGCACTGGGATTTCTTGGCTTCCAAGTGGAGCTCCTTCCCTTAGAAGATACTGGGTAAAATGTTCAAAAGTGTCTTAGAGACATAGATGCCTAAGTCACATTGACTTTCAATGAGATATAAATTCCTAAATGCTTAAGAGAGTTTTGAAAATTATTACCATGGAATCTGAAAACAGGTGTTTAAATAGAGAAGTTAATCAAGGCACACGACTAATTTGAAGCTAAGTGTGTGTGTATACACAAAAAATGTATTTCCTGGTCTTCCATCCTTCATATGTTGCACATTTCCATAGATTATTAGATCTTTGATGTAGCAACTGTCTGCTTGTATATTTGTGCCTTTATGTGTGGTAAGGTGGCAATATTATCTACATAATGCCAAAGTTCTGCATTGTGCTTTACATACACTTGAAAGGTACAACATTTACAGTCTAAAACCGTGCTCCTGCAGGCTTACTTTAAGTATATGCTAATGTGCGGCCCTTTTGGCTTCAATTGACCTATGCACATGCTTAAAGTTAAGCATGTGAGTACATGTTTTCAGGACCCTGGTCTAAATTAGACTTTACACAACTAGGGCTGACAATAAGTCTTGAATGATGTGGAGGTCAGACATCTAATAGTTTCAGTTTGCAATAACAAGCAGGAATGCAAACATAGGCAGCTTTCTGTGCAGAGTAATGGTTTTGTGGCTTTTATTTTTAAAGACAAAACAAATAGAAGCTGGAGTGGAAGTCATTGCTTGCGACTGCAGATATTTTATGAACTTTGCTGGTACCAAGAATCTAAAATGAAATCCCTTCTGTTTCGTGTTCATAACTAAATTTGAGATTTAGTATACTCTTCATCTCAAAGTTGATGTTCACCCATTTCCTTGTGCTAATGTCTCAGCCTCAGATATCAGGAATGGCAATATTCAAAAACCTGTAGGAGAGCACTTCAACCTCCCCGGACACACCATAGAAGATTTAAAGGTCAGCATTTTGCAGCAAAAAAACTTCAAGTCCAGACTGCAAAGAGAGACTGCAGAGCTGCAATTCATTTGCAAATTTGACACAATCAATTTGGGACTGAATAGAGATTTTGAATGGCTAGCTAACTACAAAAGCAGCTTCTCTTCTCCCGCTATTCACACCTCCAGTTCAACTGCTAGAGGAACACCTCACCCTCCCTGATTAGAGATAACAGCTGGTTCAGCCTGATTGGACTAATCTTGTTATCTCCCACCTGGTTCTTGCCTACCTATTTATACCTGCCCCTGGACACTTCCACTGCATGCATCCGACGAAGTGGGTATTAGCCCACGAAAGCTTATGCTCTAAAAAAATTTTAGTTAGTCTTTAAGGTGCCACAGGACTCTTTGTCACTTCTGCAATTCCAGACTAACACGGCTACCCCTCTGATTCTTGTCTCAGCCTGCAGACTCCAAAGGAGAAAAGCTAGAAAGCTAAAAGTGGTTGGATGGGTGGAATGTTCATGGCCCTTTTTGGCTTCTTTACAATGTGTTGCATGTGCATGTTTAAAAATAAAAGTCTTCCTTTTTCTTGGTTTGCTTTTTGCACTGAATAATTCTGCTCTTCTTTATGCTGGAAAATTCTATAGTGTCTAGAGAACTTGTGAAATTATGACATCAGAAGTGGTCAAGTTCAGTAAGACAGAGGAAGGGCTGTATTAGAGTTATAAATGCCATGATATTGACTAAAAGATGATTGAATTAAACTGATAAAATCAGCATTTAGGCTATCAGGAAGCTATTAGGAATAGCAAGGTGTAATGGGGTGCACTCTTCTCTCATGAGCACCCCTGTCGAGTGTATGTGTGCCTGCAGTTTTGTCTCAATTTCCTCCACTCACAGTACCCCATGTTGCTTGTCAGGTCGATCTTTGGTGACTTAGTCCACCAGCCAAGTCACACTCTGTCCATGTGCAAACCAAACAAACCCCATCTGGTATACACAATCCAAAATGTCCCCAATGTTCTGCAGCCCTCCCTGGATTCAATCTTTAACCAGTCTACAGGGTCCCATCATGGTACCCTCATTTGGTCCGGCTAGGCTCCTATTCTGGAACTGAGCAGTACCCAAGGGCTTCTTCCCTGGAGACTCTTTGCCTCTACTTGAGTCCTCAGTGACCCGACTTCCTGCTGAGCCACCCCTTTTGGACTTTTGGACTCAGTTCACTGACCACAGCTTCCTGCCCTGACTGGCTCAGTGGAGCCCCCATGTCTTAGGTGCAAGAGTCTAATTTCCTTCCTTAGGGCATAGCCACTTTCCCCCAGTGGCTGGTGAGGGGACCTAGTCCAACCCACTGCTCCAAGTCCAAACCCAGGGACCCTTTGCGTATAGCAGCCTCATGCTGTGTCACTTTACTAATTGCCGCTGTACATTTCCTTGGGCCACTTCCCCTGTAGCCCATCTTAGTTGAGTCCCAACAGCCAGCCAGAAGCTCCTTCCTTGCTCCCCCAGTCCCTGCCAGTAGCTGCCTGCTTTGGCCCTTCCAGCTCATGCAGCAAGCCAGGAGCACCTCTTGCTCCCCTGGTCCCTGCCAGCAGACTGAACTCAGTCTGACCCTGCAGCTCCTTTTATACAAGCCTGCTGGGCCCTGATTGGCTGCTCCCTGCAGCTGCTCTAAGAAGCTTGGGGGACCTCTCATGGGGAAAGTGTCTCCCATCAACATAGAGTGATGTAGATACTGCTGTAAGTCAATCTAAGATATGTCAACTTAAATTACATTACTAATGTAACTTAACTAGCATAATTTAGATCAGGGGTGGCCAACCTGAGCCTGAGAAGGAGCCATTATTTACCAATATACATTGACAAAGAGCCACAATAATGTCAGCAGCCCCCTATCAGGTTCCCGATCAGTATCACCACCCGATCCGCTGTTTCATGGCACACAGGAGGCTCTGGGGGAAAGGAGGGAGAAGCGAGGGCATGGCAAGCTCAGGGGAGGGGGTCGGAAGGGGTAGAGTGGGGGATGGGCCTCTGGCAGAGCCAGTGAGCTCCCTCTGGTATATTGGAAAGTTGACGCCTGTAGCTCCAGCCCCAGAGTGACATATTAACTTCTGAAGAGCCGTGTGTGGCTCCAGAGCCACAGGTTGGCTACCCTGACTTAGATCAACTTTCCTCAGTGTAAAGCAGGCCTTAGATTTCCAAAGGAGTCTACTCCTCCATTTGAAATTTTATAGGGGTCCAAAAAATGTAAAAAGGTTGGAAACCACTGGTCTAATGTTTTGGAGTGTTCACCCATCCACTCCCTTTGAAAGAAGTGAGATAAATATTGTTGAAATATTTTACAATTCTTTCAAAGTGTGAATCAGAGCAGTTTAATGAAACAGTTACATGTTACATAATATTCTTCATTTCAATTAGAATTCTGTAATACCCAATAGAGTGGCATTAAATTTTAGCCACACAATGAAATTCTGTGTAGGAATGGGAACAGCATTTTTATGAGATTTCAATTTTCTAGAACATATGTATTGGAAGACATAGGGTTTGCATTAAATTTATGGACATGGTCTACCATGCTTTCTAATTTAATAGCTACATCCACTGTCAAGGAATCCTTCTCAGAACTGATATTAAGTGAAGTGGTATTAAATGGGGAAGTGAGGGGAAACAATGAGATGAAATAAACATCACCATGACATTTAATTCAACAATATCAGAAGAAATTTGTTTTTGAATGGGATACAGGAATAGAAGAATCTACTACAGATCTTATAGACTTCGACTTTTAGACACTCTAAGTCTATAAGATCTGTAGTAGATTCTTCTATTCCTGTATTCCTTTCACAAACAAGATTTCTTCCGATATTGTTGAGTTAAATGTCATGGTGATGTTTATTTCATCTCATTGTTTCCTCCCCGTGGCGGGGGGTGGGAGGGAAGGGAGAAATAGGTCAGTGGTTTGAGCATTGGCCTGCTAAAACCAGGGCTGTGAGTTAAATTCTTAAGGGGGCCATTTAGAGATCTGGGGCAGAAATGTGTGGGTGAGATTGTGGCCTGTGTTGTGCAGGAGGTGATCTAGATGATCATAATGGTCCCTTCTGACCTTAAAAGTCTATGAACTAGAGGGTGAACACACAGTTGGAGGAGGTTTTCGTGAACAGTCTTATGTAAAAGCTAAAAAGTGGCAGGAGAAAGATGTTCAGTTTGGAAATTACAAACTTTCAAGAAATGTGGGATGTAATAAAGCAATCAGGTTTGGGAAAATAGAGCTGCAGAAAACACTGTTGTTTACAGAAAATGTTCTGCACATGTAAAGGTTGAATATGCCAATTAGTAATAAATATAAAATTTAATACCAAAAACTATGTGAAGAGATATTACTGTATTTTATCACCTGCCTATGACTGACAACTCTAGACATCAAACAAAATATAAATAAAACATATAAAAAAGTAGCATGGCGCAGTTCACTTCAGGATGCAGTTCTCAAACATCATGATTCTGCAAATTCCCATTAAAGTTACACTGCACCTCACAGATTCAGGTCCAGCATAAGTATGGACCTACAAAAGAGATTATGGGAAAGATCTAGGCTGTGAGAAGGACAATAAGAATAAATACAGTGTGGGGGGAAGGGTGCAGGTAACCAAAGTAGAACTAGTCAAAAGTAGCAATTTTTTCTATGGAAAAATGTCAACGTTTTGATTTGATTTGAACTAAAATTAAAGCATTTTTTGGTTTGGGTTTTATTTTATTTATTTTATTTTATTTATTCCTCCCTTTTCTTCCCTTTCCTCTCTGAAAAGGAGTTAGTGGAAAAAGAAAAATGGGAGAGAGAGAGAAGTAGAAGGGAATGCAAATTGAAAACTTTTCTTTTCAGTTCAAAGCTAATTGAAAATTTTCATTTGGAATTGAATCTGCACAATTTTATTTTTTCATGACAATTTTGAAAAAAACCAAACCATTTTGTGAAAAAAATTGTATTGTTTGGGGAAAAAAACCTTTTTGATAAAAATGTTGATACACTGTGGTGAAAACTTAATTGGAACATGGAATGTGTTTAACAAAATATAGACAATCACCAGAGGATGATTGGGTACCATGTACTGGTTAGCAAGGTTATGGTTAGACACTGAGGTGTTTATAGTGAATCTTAGCACTGAAATGGAGACTGGACTTCGAGGTTTGTTATGCATTGCAAATGTGAATGAAAGCAGTTACAGAGAAATGTATCTCACTACAGTATCCTTCTCTGAACCAACTAGCCAAGGGCCTTCTTTCCTCCTCTTCCTCAAGAAACTTCTGGGTACCCCCAGCTGCCTTCAGAAGTGATGGCTGGTTGGTTTTTGTCTCTCTTCTGCCATTTCCTGGAGCCAAAGGGAACAGCCTCACTACCCCCCTCATCTTGTGTCTTCATCCTGGATGAGATGTCATGCAGATCTCTTGCTCCCCGTAAAGTAGCCGACTTACTACTATCACAATAGGGCAATACGAAGGGACCACTCCTTCACATGCTGTGATATATCAGAACAATATCACAAGGGAGAATAGTGACCCCAAAATTCACATAAGGAATTATAGGATTTCACTTCCTACTGCATGATGGCTAGGGAAACCACTGAGTTTTCTAGACTAGTTGGTTGGCTCTCTCCAGACCAGATCCCTCTTTCATTATTTTTTGTTGGGTGTCTGAGCAGCTGGCCTTGTGGGTTGGTGCATAAACCTTGTGGTACCATGCAGATGACCAGACGTAAAATTCATCCTGAACGCTGTGGAATGGCAAAGGGCAGAGAAAGCTTTGCTTTCCTCTCAGGTGACTCCTGCTTGGAGCGATGGCTCTGAACAGAGCTACATCCTGTGTCATGCAGCTGAAGAGAAGATTGTTGAACCATGGAGCACAAAGAACTGGGGGAAGCAACTGGGAGGAGAAAATAGGCATTTCTTATAGGACTCCCCTGCAATGGAATGTGTGCTGCTTGGATTATGTGTTCTATGCTGTAGAGTGAGTTCGCTCACTAGACCAAAGACTTCTAAGTAAGGAAAGCAATCCAGATTTGTTAACTTGTAGATTATTTTAGATTTATTTCTTGATGCTTTAAAACCATTTAAAAGTAAATTTCAATAGAAAACATTAAGGGGAGTGTTCCTGTAGCAGTAAACTGTCTATTCTTCAGGGAAGTAGTTGTAATGAAGGAGGCCTCTTCAGTGGAATAGAACAAAGAGTCCTGTTAGCAAAGTGATATTAATGCTGGTACACAGGCAGAATGCTTTAGCTGCAAATTGGCCAGTCTAAGGAAAATTAAGTTAATTTTTCAGATGCAGCTGTGGTGGGTTGTTTTGGTTGTTTTTTTCCTATTTTGAGGGGAGGATTTTTTTTTTTTTTTATGAGCAATCACTAGCATTCGTAGCCACCAAGAAATGCAGGTGAATTCTCAAAATAAGATGTGGCTCTGACAGCTGTAATGATGCTGGAAGTCACATGTAACGCTTGATATGAGCAGGCTGTAATACTCAGTGTCTGTTGTGGATTTTGATGTCCCTACTGGACTTTTTTTACACTACAGGCTTGAGTGGCATTGATGTCACAAGTCAATCCTGCTATGCTCTGCTGCCATTACATTTGTGTTACTGCATGTTTTTGTGACAGCTGAGTGATGTATTTTCTTGAATTTGCTTGAAAGTGCACTGGATTTATGAAGTTCAATTCAATGGAAACATTTGCATGATTAAATCTGACAATCTTTCAGGAAAGTGCGTTATGGGTTTATTAAATGAAATGATATTTGTTCCAGTTTATAATTTTAGGAACTTCCTCTCTAAAGTTTGCAGAATTTAATGAAAAATCTGCTATTATCCTTTGAATTAAAGTTGAAAAGTGCCATTCCTTCCCTCCAAATCATCTCAGGGATACCTGGAGGTAGCTTCAGCTAACTGCTTTGTCCCGTGTGCCCTGATTTAGTGAGACACTGCTATAACTGGGAGACAGGTCTGTTAGCATTGGATGTGAAGGAGCTATTTAGATGGGTGTTGTCTTGAATTGGTGATGTCTGGAAGTGCTCCCCGGTGGCTTCATATACGTGTTAAATGGGATGGGAGAGAGAATACAGCCCTCTGGCACATGGAGTTAAAGGAGTAGTTGTATGTCTTTATTCTGAAAATGGCCTGATAGGAAGGACTGAATCCATCTCACATTATTTCCATTAACTATTGTAATGTCTTTACAGTGAGATTACAGCACTCCATGATAAAAAAAGCACTGACAGCAACATAGATACATTTGACTGTACTGGCCAGGAAGGAATTCCTCTCCTGAACCAGGCACAACTGGCCAGATGTATTATGAGTTTGTTTGTTTTTTGACCTGCCTCTGAAGCAACAGAGATTGGCCACAGAGAGAGATGGGGTGCAGAAGTGGGGGAGCAGGTGTCATTGCTCAGAGGTGTATCAGAGAATCTTGTCTAATCTCCTTGCATTCACATAAAGTACCTGGGTGAAATGTAATGATCTGTGATATACAGGAGATCAGACTATAGATCAGGGGTAGGCAATCTATGGCACAGGTGCCGAAGGCGGCACGCGAGCTGATTTTCAGTGGCACTCACATTGCCCGGGTCCTGGCCACTGATTGAGGGGGAGGGTCTGCATTTTAATTTAATTTTAAATGAAGTTTCTTAAACATTTTAAAAACCTTATTTACTTTACACCCAACAATAGTTTAGTTATATATAGTTAGACTTATAGAAAGAGACCTTCTAAAAATATTAAGATGTGTTACTGGCATGCAAAACCTTAAATTAGCGTGAATAAATGAAGACTCGGCACACCACTTCTGAAAGGTTGCTGACCCCTGCTATAGATGCTCTAAAGGTATCTTCTGGCTTTAAGCTCTAAGAAATCTAGTATAAATATGGCCACGTCTCTTATCCATGTATTAGACCACCATCTAATCTAACCTAGCCTAGCTCTAAAGATCATTATGATCATGTTCGGTTTACTCCTGAGCAGATTCTTTCATGAGAGCTAGAACTTAAATCCACCTAAAATGGCAAAAATGCAAAGTAATGTGCTCACAACAACCCTAACTGTAGCTCATTCCCTTCTTACAGGTCAGCCACATGAAGGAAATGCACAAGTACATAACTCACATAACCCACACTCTTGAATCAAAACTCGCAAGCAGCACACTCACATGTAATTGAATATGTAATATGGTAAATACTGTATATTTTACATATTCAGACTTTTTAAATAATTTGCAAATGTCAGAGCTGCACCTACTGAGTAACTGAGTAAAATAAACTCCTATTCACCTCAAGAAGCAATGTACTTCACATTTACAAAACATTATTTGTACACATTTATAGGTGTTGTTAAATGTTATTGCTTGTAGACAAGAATTTTTGCTTTTAGCAAACACTATGCATGTTAATACAGCTAAATGTAAATGTATACATCTAGGAACAAAGAATGTAAGCCATACTTACAGGATGGGAATCTCTCTCTCTGGGAAAGCAGTGACTCTGAAAAACAAATGGGGGGTCCTTGTGGAAAATCATCTGAACATGAGTTCCCAGTGTGACTCTGGCCAAGAGAGCTAACGAGATCTTGGGATGCATGAACAAGGGAATCTTGAGCAGTACTAGAGAGGTTATTTTATCTTTCCATTTGGCACTAGTACAACCACTGCTAGAATACTGTGCCCAGTTCTGGTGTCCACAATTTAAGAAGAATGTTGCAAAACTGGAACGGTTTCAGAAAAGAGCCACAAGAATAATTAAAAATGAGGATTTTTTTGCATGGGACAGTGACTAGCCAGTTTAGAGCAAGCAGAGTCAGTTCCTATGCCACTACCTGCAGGTGTTGGGGGCATATTGAGGCTGTAATCGGAACACATTCCAGTTATCCTGGTTAGTTAATGGCCCACTCAGGGACTGGCACCAGATGGTATAGTTTAGAAAAGCCATGAGGTTGCAACCAGCCGCAGCTGCCTCCCTTGAGGCTGCCCTGGGCACAGCTGAGAATCTGTCCCATACAATTTAAATTTCATTTCTTTTGGAAGTAAAGGAAGGTGACAAATGTTTCCCATTGTGCAAACGAACTCTGACCACTTTGCTTATTTTCGTAACTCCCTCCTACAGGGATAACTCCACAAAGCTAAACCTTTGAAACATAACTAACCCCTAAGCCACATTCACTTTAAGTCTGAAAACCAGAAGTTGGGGATTAAGCAAGTTCAATACGAAAATTTAATGATTTAATGTTGTGCGCTTAAAGATGGTTGTGATGCACATCCATGTATCGATAATGTATGTCACAGTTGTACTCCTGCTTCGTTAGCTGAGATTGTAAGTTTAGGAAACTTAACAGCTTCAGTCTGAGTAGTGGTATACCTTGTGAGTGTGGCAAATGATGTAGCTCTAAACAAACAAATACGTAAGCCACTTAGCTCCAGGGGAATGAATTCACATCTCCCTTTTAAAACCAAACTCAACCCAACACCCCAGGGAAATTAAATGCAACAAAACAAAACTAACCGATACAGTACAGACCCATTTATGCGTGGATGTTGGGAGTCAAGACGTCACACCCGCATATTAACGGACCGTGGGTTAAGCGATCCATGCTGAAATATCTTCTATGTCAGTGAGTTAATGAGCAAATCTGTAGCACTACATAGCAAGTTCCTGTACCGCGTGTTAATGAGTCTTGTGTGTTAAATAGGTAGCACCGGAAGGCATTGCGCTACCACACGTTAAGCAGATTCGGGTGTAAACGGGTTGCGCGTAAACAGGTCTGTACTGTAATTAATACAATACTAAATTTTGAAACCAAGTTCACGAATGTCAGAAAATTCCCGAAGTCACATATTCTCTTGTTTTAACTTAGCCACATTACTCATTTGTCATATTTTCTAGTCTCATTTCCATGTTCAACATGCACTTTTAATGTATTGTTTACTAATGCATCCCATAAGATACAGAGAAGATTCAATTTGGTTGATTTTAATTATAGCTGGAGTGCTAGTGATAGCTTTAGTAATACTTGTGTGTGTGTGTTTCTACTAAAATCCCTTATTTTTCTTCATTCATAATTTTCTGGAATTTTAATTCATTGAACTGGTATTGATAGTACTAGTCTGCCTGAATGTGTGTGTATATATATTTGAAACTTTCAGCAAAAATGTTTCTTGGTTTTGAATACTATTATAGAGTAACTCATGTTACCCAAAATATAACAACCTTTGTTTGAAAGCCGAAATTTAGCAGGCAAACAGCATTTAATATAGAGAAGTAAATTGAGTGTTGTGATGAAACTGGCTTTTATTTTGCCAAGACATGGGGATTTGAATAGTGTGCTCTGCACAGCTATAGAGTTTTGTGAGTTTTGCATTGATCTGAGTATCAGTATCAAATTTACACATAACCTTGTACTATTTTTCCTCTATTATCATCTAGGCTGTCCCAATGTATCCCCTTGCACGCAGGCATGGTGTTGTGGATGAGTCTTGCCTTGATCTCCTCTTGCCCATATTCTCAACAAGTCTAGATAAATCTATAGATAAAGAGCACCCCTTTTTGGAGGGCCTTATATTTTAACAGAACGGACAAAAAAACTATCAACAAACCCTTCATCTCAGCATCTTAGCTAGGTGCCCAAGTCATTCTTTGTCCATCTGTACACCACCTGCATCCAGTGCTCACCTCCTTCCAAGTTCCTTACCAGGCGTTCTCTAAAATCAGGACTTCACATTAGGATTTGCCCTATGGTCACTACCAGTAAGATCCTTCTTTGGAATCAGGGGTCTGTGGGCCTCCCAGAGTGCTCTCTATCTATAGGAGTTCACTGTCTAGGCTCCCTGCTCAGTTCTCCTCTCTCCTTGGGAGTCTCCCTTGCTGAGTGTGGGTAATCTTAATTATATCCAGGTGTTCTTTTGCTAATTAACCCATAATCAAGCACCTGGGGCAGTCAGATACCCCCAGATGGACCTTCAGAAGGCAGGCATGGTCAGACTGGGTCCTGACTCCCCTTACAGAGGTCAGTTTCCCCATGATACCTCCTCTATCCTTGCCCCTCCTCCCAGTGAATGATCTATTTGGGCCACAGTAGCTGAAATAATTTCTCTCTGTCCTTGCATGACTGATTGCTTCCACATAAACCTCATCTGTGTTCTCTTGTGGTTGTTTGTCCATTTAGACTATAGTCATTGTCTTTTTATATTTGTAACTTATGAGCAGGGCAGGCTGCATGATGTTCTCCCATATTTGCTGCAGGCTCTCCCTTTGAGTCTAGGTTTGTAATAGGCCTGCTTGTGTGCATGAGATATTTTATATTGGTGTGGTTGCCTGGAAGCACAGTGAGTTTCTGCTATCCAATATACTGCCTTCTCCTTCAACATAGATATTAGCTGGACTTGTGTCATATCACATTATAGCAATGTCTATTGTTAAATCAAGTTTTGGTCTCCAGTTTATCAGCTCTTCAGTGGTTTAGAGGTGAATATGTCCCAACTGATATCCTGCTCCAAATCAGTGCATCTTTAATATTGGTAGGGTCCTACCCCAGTGAAACACTCTGTGTGTATGTGTGTGTGTGTGTGTGTGTGTGTTCAGTTGATATCCTTGCGACATAAAGTTAAACACTTAAATTGTGTGCTGGATTGGGGCTTAAATAGATTCCTTGGCCAGCAATTTTAATATTGTAACAAATTATTCTGTGGATTCACTTGGATCTTGTGTCTGATTATAAAATTTACAGTACACATATAGTTGGTTGGTTTCTGGAGTGACATACACATCATACATATTGTAATATGCCTCTACTTTTTTTTCTATCAGAGTATTTTCAATATATCTCCCTTTCTCTCCAAATCAGATTAACAAATCATAGGATTTCTCCTCCTCAGTCACACAGTAATAGAACATACTACACATAGATATCTAAAGCTGCAGGGAAAAATCAGACACTGTATAATTTGAGAAAGATGTTATCCTGAATTACAGGTAGGGTGACATTTTGAAAAGTGCTTAAATGGCTTAGGCACTCAAGCCCCATTAACTAAGGGTTAAATTTTAAAAGAGCATTGGGAACATAAATCAAGTTTTCAAAAGTGATTTATGAGCATAAGCCCCTCAGACTTTCAATGAGTCATTGGTTTTGGAGTACCTAAATCCCTTATGAAAATGAGATTTAGGCCCCCAGGCACATAATCACATTAAAATTTTGTTCCTGGTATCACAAAGCATATGTTAACGAGCAGATTTAAGGTTGAATGTGCTCACAACTTTAAATTTGGAGTTCCTTAACTTTTGAATACTTAACAGTACAGATGCTCAATGATTCCTTAAATATCACCTTTCTATGCTTTCTGTGTGAAATATATTTGTGGCAAATAAAATGTTTTTTGAATGAAAGGCTTTTACATTATATCAAATACCGTGCATAGGAATATATTTGACAATCTGTTTATAGATATACACACACCAACAATTATATCTGCTAGGATAATTATGTAGACAATTCTAATATTATCACATACAAAAATTACTGTTTTTCCCCTCGTAAATCTGCGCATAATTTTTCACATTGAATCTTAGTCAGCAATTATTTTGGGAGCAATTCCCAAACTGAATGAAGATGTCATTTGTTTAGAATGGTTTTGGGTTCATACATAGCCTGTTTAAAATTCTAAATCTATGACTTTGTGCATGAGTAGAGTTTTCAAAAGATACGTTATTATACACTGGAGGGCATTTAAATATATTTGGTTGGGAAATATCAAAGTTTTGCATTTGTTTGTTTGTTTCATTTGTTTAGTGAACAGATTGGGGGCTACTAAATAAAGCAAACCAGCTACATACCACCTATTTCTGGATCAAAGAATAATAAGAGAAAAGAGTTTTTATTTTACTTCTAGAAAGAGTACATAGTCGCTCTTTCTTAATGTCTCAGTTGACATTTCATGTTCACAATTCATGCATTTCTAATAATCACCATAAAATGTCAGCATGTTCTGTAATAGGGCATTTCTGGAAAATAACCTTTGCCTGAATTGCATATGGACTCCATGCCATCTCTTATTACCAGGACATTGCCTGATAAAGTGTCTAACCTCATTTTCCTGTATAAAGGCAGATAATGGTGCATAAGAAGTCTCTCACATAATTTTTTTAGCTTTGACAAAAAAAAAGGGGAGCTTAAGATAGCATTTGTTCAGAATTGCACAGTATGAAGGGGGAAGTGGAAGTAAATGCTTGTCCGGAAGATACATTTAAATCCACTAAAGTGGGTGAAGTTGACTGTGGTTGCAATACATGTAAAATTCCATGTAGCACAAAGACCCTCCATGATATACACCTAGGGACTGGGGGACCCTATAGCTTATTTGACACCAGAGTTGGAGCACCTCACTAGTAAGAGCTGTGCAGGAAGTGCTGCTGCAGCAGCATGGGGACAAATTCAAATAAACCCCCAATGTAACACACCACTGGCCAGGAAACGTGCAGGACACTCACTTGTCTCTAACAGAGACACAGAGAGGAAAGAGCATTCCAGGCAAAAAGTCTGAGGATCCCTAACCCCATATTGGACTGTTCCCAGTGGCCAAGCTAAGAAATGCTATCTGTTGCCTTAAAAGTAACAGCTTAAGGGCTTGGTTACACTGGCACTTTATAGCGCTATAAAGCCCCCACCAGCGCTATAACCTCCTCCCCGTCCACACTGGCAAGGCACGTAGAGCGCTATAACTGCTGAGTTATAGCGCTATTGTTAATCCACCTCCGCATGGGGAATAAGGGCTGTAGCGCAGCTGCTGTAGCGGTACAGCAAGAATGTGGACACCCACTGCACTACAAGTGATCTCTGGAGATGCCTAGAGCCATTTAAGGCAATTGACGTCTCTTCCCTTTGTTTTGAACTCGGCTGGAGGAATGCGGAAGTACCTCTTCAGAGTTTCTCTCTTAACTGGGCAGATAAGCAATGCAAATGTTTAAGGAGGGAGCCTGTGTGAAAACAAAGCCCTCTGTGAACGGAGGCTCACTGACAGGCTTTCAGAAGAACAGAAAAAACACTGGCTCTCTCCCTCTACATACACACAACGCGTCCCCCCTCACCCCCCTCGTTTAAAAAGCACGTTGCACCCAGCTGAATGCTGGGATACCTGCCCTAATGCGCTGCTCTTAATGCTGCATTAAGTGCCCCAAATGTGGCCATGCTATACCGCTGGCGCGTCTGAGTGTGGACATACAATAGCGCTATACATATTACTGTATAAGGGGACCGCTATAACCAATAGCGCTATAATCTTGTAAGTGTAACCATACCCTAAGTCAAGAATCAGAGGGGTAGCCGTGTTAGTCTGGAATTGCAGAAGTGACAAAGAGTCCTGTGGCACCTTAAAGACTAACTAAAATTTTTTCAGAGCATAAGCTTTCGTGGGCTAATACCCACTTCGTCAGATGCAGCTTAAGTCACTGACCCTGAGTTACCTGAGTTTTTTAGCATCTGCGTGACCTGTAGAAGAAATACATTTTCAAAGAGAATCTACATTTGGTAGGCTCATATGTCCCCACTTATTTTTGAGGGGATTAAAAATAGTATGAAAGGAGCTTTTCACTTATCAACTTCCATCCTGAATCTCAGAATCCTAGGGCTTAAGTCCATTGATTTAAACAGAGCTATGTCAAAAACACCCATTTGGGATCTGGTCCTTATAATTTTTTCTGTCCATTTGAAATAAATCATTAATAACCCCAAATGAGATTTGGTAATTATATTGCAGATAGCAAACTATTAGATAATACTTCCTTTCATACCATGCACTAAATAATATAGTCCATGATAGGATTAATTAAGAAAAATATTTGAGGCTGTAACCGTGCCTTAATGGCTCATAACTGAGAAAGAGAGGAAACAGCCCAAAACTGGTGTTTATTCTTTTATAAGATATACCAAACCAGCCACAAAATTAAATTCCTGTTTCACTGCACTGGCTAACAAGAAAATATAAAGGCAGTTTCTTCAGGCATGCCAGTTCTTATATCACCACCAAACACTGGATTCAGAGATAAGTGTTTTTTTACAACCAATCCCATCAAATAACAGATTCTTCTGGACCCAAAGGACTAGCCACATACGCAGGTCAATATAAAATTTAGATCTTACCCAAAAATCACTCTTGTGCCAATCCTTTAGGTTGTTATATATATAGAATCTATTGCAATAATTTAAATTAAATTTAAAAAAACCCCAAACATTGAGCCATATATATTGTTTGCCAAAGTTTTAAAGAGAGTCAAACCACTGAAGTGGTGGAAGTCACTGGCTAAGCACCTTGAACCAGTTTGCTAAAGTGCTAAACCAGATTTCAGTAGTAATAGCCTCTTCTACAAGTGCAGAGAGAATATTTCCTTCATTTCAGTTTATTCACCTAGTTCAGTTCAATGACTAGTTCATTCAAAGTTAAAAAACTGCAGATATCTTACATGGCATATCTGGCTGTGACTGGTGTCCCAGTGGATACTTATAACTTCACATACAAAAATGTTACATGCATATAGATAGCATAGTCATAACCAGCAAAACATAACCTTTTCGTAGACACCTCACTTCCCAACCTTTGTACAATATTTCTTTCATATATATAACAGTGGTTGCAACAATGATCTATATGGTCATAGTCTAATCAGATAATATCACAGAGTCATACTCATGTAGGTCCTCTGGTGTGTTTTAGAAAATGTTTATTTTTAGCATCCATTGCCTCCATAATATTCCTAAAATTCTCCCCCCACAAACCTATTTCACACGCTTCCACATTAACACTTTCTAGCTGTTTTTCTAAATCTACTTGTGCTGAATAGGTGAGTGAAAGAAATTGGAAAGAGGAGTTTTGTTCATTGACATTCCTATATTTATTTTGGATCAGACTTCTTTAGGCTAGTCTGTCATGCTGTCTCTGGAAGTGGCTGGTACTGGAGTTATTCCCGCCCCGTTTCTCTTCATCATAAAATGTTACCATTGTTGCCTTTGGTATCAACTCTTCTTATTCCTGATGATTATTGCTTAAGGACCACCACTGGGGTTTAGGGCCCCATTGTATGAACATATAATACAAATAAATAAGATGAGAAAGACTTTGTAGCACCTTAGAGACTAACCCGCTTATTTCAGCATAAGCTTTCATGGGCTATAGCCCACTTCATCGGATATAATATAATACAAAGACAGTCCTTGTTCTTTACTTTCTACATTGTAGGTTCTGGCACTTTAATCACTTTCATGTCTAGTGGCAGAACTAATTCAATCTCTTTTAATCTGTTTTTTAGAAGTGTTGTGTATCTCAGTTCCAGTGGAAGTCAAGGGTAGCTGCAAGGATTCAGCAACTCTGAAAAATCAGGCCCTAGGTTGTGGCTGCTGGCTGTGCAAATGCAGCTATGTTTGGTAAGGGAAATATCATGCAATCTCCAAAGTGAAGAACCCTGATTTTAATATGACCCTTACTACTAAGTTTCTCATGGTGAATTAAAGTGAGCCTCCCACTGAGCATTAAATCTCTTCTATTAATAAATAAATCAATTATCACACTGCAGCAATTCACCATTAACATTGGTTCTGCATCACTTAAAATGTTTAACAGTTATAATTGAAAGCAAAGAATAAAAACAAATGAAAGTTGTTCCTTAATTCCCCAAATAGTGTTTTTAATTAATTTTCCACAAAATAAAAGCTTCCAAATTTAAAAAATAACATACATTTGAAGGAAGATTAATGATTGTCTGCCTAATAGCATTTTTACCAATTATTGCCATGTAGAATCAATTTGTTAAATACAGATTATGTTTTTAATAATGCACCTTTTATCCTAGCATAGACAAGCCCTTAGACAATGTAATAGTCTCCCAACATCTGTCCCACAGCCGCTGCAAAATCTACTAGCTGATATTCCACTAGCACCATCCATAACTTGGTTGATATTGTTGACGATGCCATACAGATTTTCTTAACACTATGCTCTCCCCAAGATATCACAGAGTGCTTTGCAAGAAAAAAAATTACAGGGTAACAAACATAAGGGAAAATAGATGTGTTTCAAGAGCTTTTCTCTACATGAATGAAACGCAGGTCTCAAAAAAGAAATAAATGCATGTAAAATCAATAGTATTGAAAATGTTTTATTTTAAACATTTTAGCTGATATATTATAAAGCTTTAGTGAAGGAGGGAAAACTGTACTTTAATATGACCTATATTCTTCATTCCTATCTTCATCCTGTTACTCCTATTAACACAATTCTCTGAAGTAACCTCCCTGATGATTCCTCTCCCTTCTTTTTTGTTAAAAACAATTATGTGACTGCACAAGTCAGTGCAGGACTATGTAACATGTAATTAGACCAAGGTCATATAAAGATTCCATTTTCTTCAGCATTTTACTGAACAGAATTTAGAATTCATGACATTAGTTAAAACAAAACAAGAATGAATGATGAAACCCTGAATTGTTGACCCTCTGCTGAGTGGTAGCAGATATACAGGTTGCTCCAGATTGATTTCACCTCAGACCAGTAAGCTGGAGTCTTCATATATTCTAAATATAATTTGCTTTATTTGCTCATGGACCCAGAGACTGTCATATCATGCCCCATATTCTTCATAAAAATATTGTTATAATATGAATATGGCATAACTAAGACACATTTTATGCAAGATGGGTCATGTGAGGTTTCATTGGAAAGGTTATGGTTTAGTGAATGTGATTAGCCACTTTTTATGCATGTATCATTTCTGTAGCTGAAATTAGAAATATTGACTATGTAATGATTCCAGCTGTGTTTTCACCTGGGGAACGTCCATCAGACAATATGCAAACAGCCTGGATGGGCCATTAGAAAGGACAATAGGACTTTGAAGATACTAATCTCTCTCCTTCCTGAGAAATTTCCTGGGATGCTGCTTTGAAACTACAGGGTCATGTGATTATGTCACCTGGTATAGGATGCCAACTTAAAAAGCTGGTATTTTTCCATGGGATGGGAAACAAAGGATTCCCGCCATATGCAAATTCTATTTAAGTCTGGAGAGTGAGTTAATCTTGAATCTTCTCCACTGTCTCCCCGCCCAAGAAGGAAGTTTGTTGAAAACACCCGAAGAAACAAAGGAACTAAGTTGGGGGAGATAGGGGCTGAGCACAGGAGAGGAAGTCAGCCTGTAAGAGGAATCTCTGGAGATTTAAGCTGCAAGTGGTGCAATTTACATTCAAGAAACTCTGCAATGTGTTTGAAACAATATTTAGAGTGAGAAATTATTGTGTAGTCAGTATTCCTTAGTGTATTAAGCTTAGCCTGCATGTTTTGCTTGATTTACTCAGTTATCTGCTTTGATCTGTTTGCTATCACTTATAATCACTTACAATCTACCTTTTGTTGTTAATAAAGTTGGTTTTTGTTTATTCCATAACCCAATTTGTGCAATTCATGATGGGAGAGGGAGGTGCAAAAAACTGTTTACATCTCCCTCCACATTGAGGAAGGGGGCAAATTTAACGAGCTTATGCTGTCTAGATCTCTATATCATGCAAAACAATATAATTTTGTGTTTACACTCCAGAGGGTGTGTGCACCAGAGTGCTGGGCAATTCCCCTAGCTGAGTTCTCCCACAGAGAGCTGATTTCAGACACTGTGATTCTATTGCTGGATGTGACCCTACCTGTGTGTGTGCTGGAAGGGAGCTGGAGAGCCTGTCACAGCAGCACAGAGTGTGGGGAATCCAGGCTGGTGGGACAAGCGGGCTCAGTAGGACCCCACCACATCAGGTGGCACAGAAAGACAATCACAAAGAGCATATATGCTATCCCTTCATTCAGGAATCTCAGCCCAACTCCAGTTCCCAGAAAGCAACTCTGCCTCATGAACTGACTGTAGTTAGAGAGTTTAAGGCAGAGGACAAGCTTTTATCTAGCTTGCCAAGTTTCTCTCTCAAAGAACCTTGTATAACCAAAACTAACAGTTCGTGGCATGTTTTCCCAAGGCTGAACCTTTGCTTGAATGCTAAGAGAGGAAATTTTGAAGACTATCTCAGACAGCACCACCTGGTGACACCTAATATTCTGTGTGTTTGGAAAACTTTCCAGTCAGAGTTTGAACACTCTCAATGGGAAATGCCTGCAAAACACAAAGGATCACATTCAGTCCTGCTGTCAGGAGGCACAATTCTCTGAAGTAACATCCAGGTAGGATTCAGCTCAAACTTTGGACCTAAGGGTTCAACTTCTGCGCATGTTTGATTCAGCATGCTGATGTGTCTGTTACTGCAGAAATCTGCAGGCCCAGCAGAGATTTGAAATCATATAGGCTCACACAAAGCAATGCAAGAAACTGCTAAAAAATTGTCAGAGAACCTGCATTAGCACAAACATATACTCGAAGGATCCTAGCTGTGTTTTGACAGACTTGATTGTGGCAATGAATTGGATAATGATACAGGACTTCTAAGTGGCTTTATTCTTCCTCTGCCAGAGGACTTATTTCTATAAAGCTGTGTACTTTGGGTAATCTAATAATTAAAGGGTTGTGAATTTGTGGCACAGGAAATCTGTTTGTATGCTTTGTCCATATTTTATTCTTCCATGGTTGTTTCCATTACATATTTTTTTTCTTTTATCATCTGAGAAGACTGTTGAAACAGACTAAGTAAAC
>ML677333.1:11304506-11442434 GCA_007922305.1 Dermatemys mawii | reverse complement strand
GGTGGCCAAAAACATCAGATGGCCTGTGTCTCCATGCTCTTCCCTTCTACAGCAGATCAAAAAAATTCTGACAGAACAGTTTTCTGATGGAAAAATCTGTTTTCTCAAACTGTGTTGTGGGAATGTGTTGATTTTTGACACAATTTTCAGTGGTTTGAGCATTGGCGTGCTAAACCCAGAGTTGTGAGTTCAGTCGTTGAGGGAGCCATTTAGGGATTTGAGGCAAAAATCTGTCGGATGATTTAATTAGGGATTGGTTCTGCTTTGAGCACGGGGTTGGACTAGATGATCTCCTGAGGTCCCTTCCAACTCTGATATTCTCTGACACTGAATGAAGCCCAGAGTCTAAGCTGTAAAAGCTTATTTTGTTTATGTCTTGTGATAATGAATTAGAATCTTCCTGATTAAGGGTTCTAAATAACCTTCTCAAATTTCCTCAGTTGAATAAAATATGCAAACTTATTCAAATTAACAAAAAATACTAATTGTATATCTACCACATCATTTTAGATTTAGTACTGATTTGATTTGTGAATCAGTTTTTAAAAATATTTAAATAAAACCAGGGTTGCTGCTGACTACATTGAACCTATCTAGAAACTTGTATGGATCTCTCATTATCCTAATATCTGAGAAATTTCTGATATTTATGCATCTGTATTGTTTGGAACAGTCTATTTAGATTTTTTACGAATTTATTCTCAGTCTTGTTTTACTCATTTATACTTCTGGTTTATTTTCAGACCCGTAAAATAGTCTACTTTTGACTGAGTATATAAATGAAAATTAATGTTGCACATCAGTACTTGTAAAATGATAATGAAAGCAAAAATATGTTTGTTAGACATTAATTAGTAGTATCTGCTACTTTGAACTGACTCATTCCCATATCGCTGTCTCATGCAGTATATCCTGAAAGAGGCAAAGCTTTTTTTGAAATTGGATACGCTCAGGAAAAGGTTTTATTAATAATACTATAAAACAAATGTGCTACTAGGAGACATTGAATCCAGAGACCTTTCACGCAATTCGACGACAAAGTATTTTATTACCTAATGTAATACTAGATTGTGTTTTGACATTAGACTCTAAAATATTAAAGGAATAACATATGATGAGCTATGCAGTTATGATATCTGTAGGTAAACCAACAGTGGGTTTTGTGAAATATTTCACATAAACTAGATGTTCAGCTCCTCAGATTACCCAAGACAGATTTCCACCTTCAATTTCATTAATATGGAGCCAGTCTCAAGTGCAGTGGACAGGTATTGCATTAGTTTGCCTACGGACAGATTCAGATCCTCTTCTCATGATAGAGGCAGCTAATGCCCACATGGTCTCAGTTTTTTTCTTATCCCCAAAATGGCAGCAGAACTAGTAAGAACTTCAGACAGCATTGGTGATAGTATAGTGCACAATAGCCCAAAGCACTGTGACATACTGCCTTGCTACAGCAGTGACTGGCAACTGATGAAAAAATATTTTTCATTTTTCCTTTCTATATAAGGGATAATGCCCACAATAAAATATTGATTTATGAGGTTACCTGTTTCACTGGACTGCTATCAGGTTGATGGAAAATAGCATAGTGATGGGGAAAAGATCCCAAAATATTTAATTGCATTAGAGATGAGTTGGCTTCCAGGTCTGGAAGGAGAGAAACAGTGTGTGTGTCTTCTGCTAAGTTATGGCTTCAGAGCTGTAGATGTTCAATATCCATAGGCAAAGCAGCCCTTTCCTAAACAACTGACTTTCTTGTGAGATTAGCAACTGTTGTTTCATTAAGAATAGGCAGGTATTATTCAGAAATAATGTCATCTTATATCTGTTCCCGGTGACCTCAATACACAACTGGTCCCTAATTTTGGGTATCACCATTGATAAAGCTCTAATTTACTACAGTGCTGGGAGAGGGTGTACACTTTAACTCCAGAGAGAGGTGGGAGAGTGACTTAGTCAGAAAACCAGGCTGATGTTTTATATGGGGAGGAGAGAGTTAACATACTCCTGATTCTTTATAGTGCTCTCACAATGTACAAAAGCAAGTACAAGTAGACAGGTAGGGCTGCTCTGCGTTGATGGACTATCAAGTTGGCATACAGAGGGAGGGGACTGTGACTTGTATGGTTTGTTTTGTTTCAACTATGTTTCTTCCAGAAGAAAAAAGAGACTTAAATTTATTTTGAGTGCAGGGACTGATGTTAGAGGGCTTGTTCCTTCACCCGTTTACTTCCCTGGTCCTTCTCAGATGAACAGAGAGCAACAATGTCCGAAAGTGCAAACAATTCAATGTTTATTGGGGTGAACTTCCAGCAAGCAATGATACCAATTTCCTTCCTTAGCGTTCCCCTTTCCAGCTCTAACACCACAGAGCCTTGCCTGTGTCCCTGTTCCCATCCCCCCCTTTAGCAAAACATAATTCCAATTCCCCCACCCCCATTCCCTGTTCCCATTCCCCCCTTACTGATTGACTGCAGACTATATAGTAAAACTTGAGTCCTGCTTAGGTATATCTTAACCAACCATTTTACTGAAATTTAAGTAACCAATCCTAACGTATTGTAACATGATTATCTAACCAATTATATCCCACTACCTTAATTAGTTTACACCCAGCAAAATTAATTATACAATAGACAGAAACAATCACAGAACCAGACAGATTATACAAACAAACAATAGGAAAATGGGAACTACAGTGATAGAACAACAAAGAAATGAGAATTTAACATCCCAGCTATTGATAAGTGAGTTTTTGCCAGATGGGATGCTATCAAATTAAGTTTATTTTCATATCTCCTAGGCTCTTCCCTTTATCTGGAGGTGATAGGAATTATGAGGACAGGACTGTATTCCTAACAGCCCAATAGCATCTTATTTCAGTGTGACTGGTGAGGATGTGAACCTTCGCTTCCCAGCTTATGGCTTCCTCTGCTGCTTAGCCAAAGGCCTTAGCCTAAGAACAGGGCCTCAGACTGTCACAGTAAGAGAAGGCCTTTCCACTGACAGACAGTGATTTTGATTCTTTCTTTTATACTTTTACAACTAGCTAAGTGATAAGAATAAACCTAAATTCTTAAAGTATCCTTTACAGATAGGCCTGAATATCTATGAATCTGAATATCCTTTACAGATAGGCCTGTAATCCTTTACAGATAGGCCTGAATATCTATATCCTAACAACTGAGCTCATTTTCCTAGTATGTTGAAGGCGTTAACTTCCAGCCAAAAAGTGTGTTCAGGGACTGGATTTACAGCCCATTTTTAAGGAAAGGTGAGGCCAGATGCACAAAGGAAGTAGATGATGTTTGGGAAGGCAGTAAGAAGTATTTTGGGAAGAAAGCTTGACTTTTTGTTCACAGGCCAGCAGTGGAGATAAAAGGTAGGCAGGAACTCTTCTCTTGGCAGAATTTTTCCACTGTGGGAACACCTTAGTACTAAGGTTGTGTTGGTTGGTATTTTTTTCTTTGCTTTTCTTATTGTTTTGCTTTGGTTTTTTCATGTTACAAGAAATTTTGCTCCAAGCCACATCTTTGATTTTTTCTAAATTTTGACACAAGAATCCCTACACTGCTTCATTGGAAACCTCTGAGCTGAGTGTGAGAGGACGTACAAGCCTGGAACTCTTTGAATGCCACAGAATCATAAAAATGCAGAGGTAGTCCAGCCCCCTAACCAAGACAGGACCTAAGTACACCAAGACCATCCCTAACAGGTGTTTATCTCACCTCCAGTGATGGGGATACCACAGCCTCCCTTGGAAGCCTATTTCAGTATTTATCCTATCATTCATTTTTTCCCTAATCTCCAACCTAAGTCTCCCTTGCTGCACATGAAACTGATTATATCTTGTCCTTTCTTCAAGTGGAGCAGGAGAAAGAATCACTTTATAACAGCCCTTATCACATTTTAAGACTCTTATCGGGTCTGTGCTCAGTCTTCTTTTCTCAAGATTAAACATACCCAGGTTTTTGGTTCATAGGTCAGGTTTTCTGAATCGTTTATCATTTTTGTTGCTTTTCTATGGATTCTCTTCCCATTTGTCCATATCTTGGAAAGAGTTGGGCCAAAACTCAACACTCCAAATGTGGCCTCACCAGTGCCAAATAGAGTGGGACAATTACCTCTTGTATCTTACTTACCACACTCCTGTTAATACATCCCAGAATTATATAATCCTTTTTCCATAACTGCATCACATTGTTGAATCATATTCAATTTGTGATCCACTGTAGCCCCCAGATCCTTTTCAGCAGTACTATTACTTCTTAGCCATTTATATCCTGTTGTGCATTGGATTTTTCCTTCCTAAGTGTAGTACTTCACACTTGTCTTAGCTGAATTTCATCTAATGAACTTCAAATTCTCCAATTTTTCAAGTTAATTTTCAATTCTAATCCTGTCCTGCAAAGTGCTTGCAATCCCTCCCAGCTTGGTATTCTCTGAAATTTTATAAATATACTCTCCACTTTATTATCTAAGTCAATAATGAAAAAGTGATGTTATATCAAACTCTACCTTATGAATTGCTTATGACTTTTCCCATGACAAATCACAGCTGACTTTGTTTACTATGTCCAGATTCAAGAGCTATATTAGACAACATGATTCACTGTCCTCTGAATCTTTGGCTTTCTTTTATGGTCACCATGGTAATGGCACTCAAGGTTCTGGAAGGAGCTTCAAAAAGGAGCCATGGTTAAAGAATTGAAGTAGTAAATAGTAGTAGTAAAGTTGGGTGATATTTTTTTTCATATTCACCAAAAAATGCACATTTGGTCCACCTGAAACAGTTTGTGAATTTGTGTTGAGTGGCCCGATAGTTTGAACTGAACTGAAAAAAAGTGAAATGTTTTGATAGTGTTGAAATGAAATACATTTCATTTTGACTTGTGCTAAAGGGAGGGCCTCGTCCTCCTCTAGTGTTTTTAATTAACATTTGGCTTTTGTCAAAATGCCCCAAATGGGGGAGGGGGGGAATTAATCTGGTTGAAATGAAATGCTTTGTTTAAACCTGACTCAATTTTTTTACTTTTTAATTTGACATTTTTTAAAAAAACAACCAAACAAAAATCCTTTTCTTTGACTCAAGCCAAAACCAAACTTTTGTTTGTTTGTTTTTTAGTTTCCAGTCAACCAAAAATCTATTTACCAAGCTCTAGCCACCAAGAAAACTGTGTATAAAACTAAATGAAACTAGACCTGAAACCATTTTGCCCAAACACCTTGCCAATGGTGCTGTACCTTTTCTTCAGGAGCTATTTGTTGTCCTTGAAGGCT
This sequence comes from Dermatemys mawii, assembly GCA_007922305.1. Taxonomy (NCBI): domain Eukaryota; kingdom Metazoa; phylum Chordata; order Testudines; family Dermatemydidae; genus Dermatemys; species Dermatemys mawii. The sequence goes on along the minus strand of ML677333.1, from coordinate 11,437,151 downwards.
TAAAACATAGAAAAATCAGTTGGGCAATATGTTTTAGAGAAAAATAATTATATATTCTCTTATTATTGCTCTTCTTGCACTGATTTGTCTTAATGCCATGGCATGATTTGGTTATGTAAGGATCAATGTATAAAGGCATTTGCCACATGATCTTGAACTAAATGAGTCCTTATATCACTAAGGTTGGTTACTATCACTTTTTGCTGGAGGTCCTTCAAACTCAAATCAGACAAGATTATTTGGCAAATAATTAATTTCCTTTTAGTGCTATAAGACATAACAATATGATTTTAGATAGGTTATAAATGCTTCACCATCAACTGGCATTTAGGTGAATTCAGGTATGCCAAAGTCTGATTCCTGACACAAATTTCCTGGGAGATTATGTCTCCTGGGGCCTCTTTAGGTATCTGATGGTTTCCAGTCATAGGCAAATTAGGCAAAATGAAACTTGGGTCTGAGGCTGAGAAACATGGTTTTCATAATAGGATCCTAATTATGGTTCATTCAAGATCTATACAGAGGTGGAGGGTAGGATTTAGGGAACCCACATAAGGGTCCACTCTTTCTGTGACCCTCTGAGCACAGGTCTGAGAGGACTCCTTCCACAGGGAGGATTTTGAGGTGGGAGATGGACCAGCGCATTTACCACACAGGTTACCGCAGCAGGAGTATCTGTATTCTGTGTCCTCTGAAGAAGGATTTTTTTCCTCCTCACCACCTCTCTGATGCACCAGATGTGTCCTGAGACCAGTGAATTAATTGACTGTTAAAACCTTAGCTTCCTTCCCCCCAATACCTACAGAATGGTCTCAAAGATTCAGAAAATTACTAATTTAAATGATGTACCGTGACCTTTATGAACAATATACTGCAAAGCTCTGCTTAACTAACTGCAGAATCCTTAACAGAAACAATTTATTGCAGGGTTTTGTTTTGTTTTGTTATTTAAAACAAATTTAGTACTTTCTGCTCTGTTTTTGTTTGTTCGTTTGTGTCTAACCAAAATTATGATAATCCAAGGAAAGAAATTAACTAAATGATTATTTATTGAAAAACAGAATCTAACATCAGGAAGTCAAAACAAGGAATTATTAGAAAAATGATCAGGGTTTAATAATGAAAAAGTCAGTTTCTTAGTAGTAAACAAGAACATTATTCTGATTGATTGGTGGAAATTATGTGAGAGGAAAGGAAAACTATAATGGCAAGATGACTCTAGAGAACTGCTTTGCATATGAAAAAAAAATCAAAAGATAGTAGGATACTAAAAGGAGTTTCATGAAGACTTTGCATGCCTATTACATTTATCACTGGATACTCCTTTGTGAACTATCCACACAGATGCACCTTCAGAAATGAAAGCATTGTTAAAGGCCTCAAGGAAACTTCAACTCAGCATTTAAAACTATCACTGTTTCAAGAGATCGAAAGAATATATCGTATCACGACAAAGGCATCACTAGTCTAAAATAACAATGTGGGAGAGCAATTATTTTATTAAAATGCTGTTTTCCTGAAGGTTCCTTTGCTGCCAGCAAATGTGTCTTGGATTCAAAGACAATCGCACACCTCATTAAAGCCAATAAGCATTCAAAGCACACTCTTTCAAGCTTAAAAGAAGGAGCAATCAAACCCTGTTATGTAGTAAAAAACATTTACTAAAATTTACAAAAAAATTGCCCACCCCTGCTGTAACTTGTAAATTTGAATGATAGCTCCACCAGCCAAAGTCTCATAGCACATCTATGAAATGAACTTTTAACACCTCTCTCACATGCTATTGAGTACTCTCTTTCCATTAGATCTGTAGGGGCTACCTCCATATTGAATATTCAGAACTGTTTGCATGCTCCTGCTGAGATTTCGATAACATAAAAGGGGTATTAATCTCAAGTGGAAAACATAGAAAATTTTAGGGAGCAAGAGTCTTTTTTTCAAACCACAAAAGCCCTTAAATGTCTGGTTGTCATCAATGGGAAAGTTTACATCCAGTTCAAAGGTTTGGTGTTTAATTTATTGTAAGGAAACAGAAAATCCCTTGAGAATCTACTCTGTATAATGCCTTTAAAACAGTCAAAAGATTTTAGAGGAATTGGGAAGACACAGAGTCTTTGAAAATCTAAGAGTGTTCTTTTTTGAAAGTACAAATAATTTCAGGAATAATTTTGCACTTACTGCCCACAACTATTTTCATCTGCAATTTAGATTACTCAGACATCTAAGCCTGTGAATTATCAAATATTTCAAAGTGACCAAAATTGTAGCTACAAAATTGTTCCCATAAAATTTGCAGCCATAAAAGAAAGATACCAGATTAAATTAGGTTGACCTTTCTTACTTTGAAGGTTATATTTCATATTAACTGTTGTTTATACCTAAACTTTTGCATACATTTTTATATTGCATTTTAATACAACTAATTATCTACTATAACAGTCTGTACTCCCGTGTTCACCTGTTTTACAACATTATGTTAAATTTTGTACAAAGCATACTGTGTAAGGTATCATTTGAAAACTCATGATTTGCTGATCATTATTGTCCTGGTAGAATATGTATGGCAACATTGTATGCAAAGATGTAATATTCCACTGTATTATATTAACAAGACATGTTCCAACATGTTCTGGAGGTGAATCAAAAACAAGTTCCCCAAAGACAAAAGGCTAGCCAATGCCTCAACCAGGTGTAAACAAGATCAAATGGACCATCATCTAATTAAATGGCTGCTCTTCCAAAGGAGAGAGAAGGTGTGGGCAAAAGATTTACAGTTTGACAGAGAAGAAGCTTAAGTTCCTGGCCACACAAAATTTCTGCTCCTGAACATCAGCTGGAAATGCTTCTTGTGCAAGAGAAAGGACTACAGAAGGAGAAGGCAGATGACCCAAATTAAATCTCCCTTGCTCTCTACCCATGGCATCATCAACACCTGAAGAACAAAGGAATCATCATTGGACTGGGAGAGAGATCTTGACTGAAAGAGGTTCAGCCAGTAAAACTGCTGGAACATGTGGTGAAAGAGAACTTTGCTTTTTATTCACTTACCTTGTTAAGTTAGGTGTTAATTGTGTTTTACCTTTTATTTCCTTGTAACCAATTCTGATTTATATACCCAATTACTTTTAGTTACTTAAAATCCAGATTTGTTTGTTGTTTTATCTAAACCACTGTGGTTAGATTGAAGTGTTTGGGAAATTCCATTTGGGATAACAAAAATGTCAGACTTTATAAAAGGTTATGTTGTCCAGAAAGGTGCTGGTGTTACCCAGGGTTATTTGAACCCAAAGCTATGGTAACTAATCTCTGTTTTTCAGAGGGTGTCAGGAAATAAATCCCTGGGGAACCCAGTACCTCCATCTAATAAATGATTGGTACACACAAGAGTTCTTTCACTCAACAATTTTTGTTTGTATTGAGCACAAAGCACACTTTAAAACTAGGAATTGTGTAGAGGCATTTCAAATATAATAACCCAAGGCCTGAGGTGGAATCAAATGGCAGTAACAGGGTTTCGATGGCCAGCCTTCTTCCTAGGTGCTGGGGAAATTAATGTCAGTATCTTCTTGTTCGTAAAAAAGCCAAACGTCTTTACAATACACTCTTTACAAAGGTTCTTTTATACACTTTAGCAAATGAAGTGTTAATAGGCTAACAAATTCCCCATCCACAGCAAAGAATTCATAAATTTTACTTATTAGCAAAGCAGCTGTAACAAGAAACTTACAGACACAGGCACCCACACCAAGGTCAGCTATTCACATTTCCCCAATCTCATGAATCCTGTATTAGCAACACTTTGAAGCTGTTTCTGTCTGTCTAAGCAAGGCCAAATTCTTTCTCCCTAAGTGGTGTTCTTGCTTCCAGCTTATGGTGGCTAAATGCACAAGATGGCTGTGGGTTATGTCAAAGTCAGTTCTCCCATAACACTGGACAGAAAGGTTTCAAAATCAAATACAAGCAAGTGCCGTAAAGCCAAGTAAGACATGGCCCAACACAGTCTACAGAGAAGATGTGAAAGGATTATTAGTGTGGAGAATGTGCTAGGAAGGATTTTTTGTAGAGCTGTTTGAAAAACAGTAAAGAATTTGGCAAAAATGTTTAAATATCGTCCTTCATTCCCACCCTATCCCATTTTTTCACTGAAATTGAAAATATCAACAAATGTTTTTGTCTAAAGTTCAAAACCTGGAAGATTTCTATCTGCTCTAATTTCCTAGAATAAATAGGTACTGCAGGAGGGGAAATTTGACAAAGTAGTGTTTATTACAGCACTTTGACCTCTTATTATGAAATAGCAGTGGTTTGAATATAAGATAAAACCATCAGAAAAGAGCACAGTATTGAACTCCTATGGGTGACTAAGGTCATTAAAATGAGTTGTGTAAAAATAAGCCCAGTATGTATTCACTAGTGTCTTCTATTTAACTATACATCTACTCTACTCTCCTTACTATGTTATTTAAGTGACACCATGTGACAGTAGTGGAGCCAGATTTTGAACCAAAAGGAACAAGGGCATGGGGAGAATGAGTCATTGGTGGCCATTTTTCAATTGAAAAATATGCCTGAGAAAGTGCCACACATGCACTTTAAGGGTGCAAAGAAGTAAACTGACCTCTCTACTTCCCCACCCCATTGACGCCAGTGCTACCCAGGGTTTTGCTGAACCCAAAGCTCTTGGTAACTTTACTCTGTGTGTGGAGGTGGCAGGAAATAAGTCAAAGAGGACACAGCCGTCTGGCTGATAGACAGTTGATGCAAGCAGGCAAACAATAGTGCTTTCACTCAAAGTTTCTATTTTATTTAGTCTCCAGCACTTACACGTCTGCAACAAGTTAGTAGAACACCCCAAATTCATATTTACCCAAGGTCTTGAGAAAGTCTCACGTGAATAACTGTAGACAGCCAGTCTGCAGGGGAACCTGAGATGTGTCCAAGTGTCCATCAAGCTCAGATTTCTTCCTTTTTATACCCAATTTCATTGTATTATATAACTTGTTCATTATAAAAAACAAAAACAGAAACAACAAAACAAAACAAAAACTGCTGAGCAGAAGCTGAGTGTGGAGTTTTCCATCCTGTAGTCTTCCATCAGTTAAGCAGCTGTATTTCACCTAGCAGTAATTAACTACTTCCAAACTTTCCATCTTGAAAACTACATGCTTCAGAAAAAATTCAAGTCAGGAGGGCACAGGGTTAATTTTATGCCTCATGATCACTCACTTCTCCCTCCCCTCCTGGTCGCTTAGTTGTGCTAAGGCTAGTACAAAGGCTTTACAGCTGCTTTCAGCAATAAGCATAACAATCGTTATTCCAGCTGTGGACAGCAGTTTAGGCATGTTATTGGATTAGTAAAATTTCCTCCTTACACCAACACTGCCACATATTATATGAACAAACTGCTCAAATAATTACTTAGGCCCTGTTATGAAGGTACCATACAGTCCCCAGATCTTCAGTGCACTAAAATCATGCTTATCATCTAAAGCTGAATAGAATTAACTCGAGCTCAAATGTTCTTTTTCCTGTAATCAGAATTATGTTCCTGGAAGCTGGAACTAACAGTACAATTCACAAAGGGCTTCAATGTCATCTATGCTGCTTAAGATCATTCAGTTATTGGCAAGGGTATTAATGAGAATGAGCCTGCAAGTTCACTGCCACCTGGATCAGCATCTGGCATCTCAGACCAGAGTGTTTTGTAAGTGTTAGCCCAACAAGCAGCACAAGCACATATAGCACAGAGCTAATTCTTTGTTTAATAGCTAAAATTCAGCAGGCCAAATTCAGCTCTGATGTAAGTGAAGTCAATGAAGCTGTGTCCACATACAGCAGGGCTGTACTTGGGCCAATGCCGTAACATTTGTCACAGGCAGTGTGTGACAAGGAAACGTGGCAAATTAGTATCTCCGTAATGGAGGCTTATTTATATTTGCTATCTGAAGACTTACAAATTAATGGCCTTGATTCTTTTCTGCCGTGCAATCCCTTTGCACCTCATTGACAGCAAACTGTGTCCCTAAAGCAGGCATAGTTAGACAGTTGAGGATCAGCCCAATGTAGGGAGAGACTCTGATGGTGTACAGCCTGAAGGCTGCTCTAAACTACAAATGTCAGACAAAAATGGAAACATCACCTCAATAGCATTCCCGAGGGCTTGTCTTCACTACAGGGGTAAGTTGACTTAAGTTACGCTTCTCCAGCTACATTATTCATATAGCTGGAGTAGATGTATCTTAGGTTGACTTACCTTCATGTTTTCAAGTGCTGAGTCAATGGGAGACGCTCTCCAGTCAACTACCCTGGCTCTTTTTGGAGAGCTGGAGTACTCAGGTCAACTGGAGAGCACTCTGCCATTGATTTAGTGGGTCTTCACCAGTCTTTTTCTTTCAGGTGCTGTCAGTGCATCACTATAATGGGAGGATGAGCTTGTGGTTAAGACAGTGATCTGGGACTTGGGCGATCTAAGTTTCATTCCTGTTCTGCTATGACCTTCTAGTGTGTCCTTCAGTATCCTATATAGGATATATTTTGAGATACATTTTAAAAACTGACTCAGCAGCACAAATGCCACTTACTGCATAAGGAATAAGGAGATTCTTCCTCCCTTTGAGCAGCCTATAATCCCAGTCCCCTCTCAAGGGATCCCAGGGACTGTTCTTTCCCAGCTTTCTCAGAGGCAGCCAATGGGAGAGGAGGCTGATGATCCCTCTGTTTGGTTGCCTCTCCAAACGCAATGTGCCAGCTGGCCATGCTGAATGGAGTATGCTGCACACCATGAAGGATGGTAGGAAGAATGAGTGAGTTGGGTAGAGAAAGAAGAATGTGCTGTTGCTCCAGCCCAGATGGTGCAACTCTGCTCCACCACTGCTACAAGGCATTTGCTATGTACCTAACCTGGTCCTAAACAAATCAAAAGAAGCCTGCTTTGCATAAAGGATAATAGGTTATTTGAATTTACCCTTTTTGCAAGACTTCTGTTTTTAGCTGTTATAGATTATCAGAGAACCAAAGAAGGTCAAGATGGAAGGGGTCTATTAGTTCATCCAGTCCATCCTCCTGCCAATACAGTGTTGTTCCTTAAAGTGCTCTTTGTAGGGCTTTGTCCAAGTTTATTTCAGTTTCTAGAATCACAGATAACAGTGGGACAGTGGGGCTCTGTTTCTGTTCATAGGTATGTAAGCATTCCATGGCCTGAGAACTATCCTTATCTATCCTCAGTTCCACAAGTCAAATCTGGTTCTTGTGTATGATAAATTACTCAAAAATCTACTGAGGTAGAGAAACTCACATTGGACAAATAAAGGGCAAGGTCTCTCTTCTTGGCAGAGACACTGAGATCTACTATCGGGCTAAAATCCAGATTTGTATTGGACAAAACCACCGTTCATATGCTCAAATGTGGGCAAATCCTGTTTGTTTTGCCATTTGAAACTATAAAAATATGATAAGTTGGGTAGAGAATTAATGAAATTGGCTATCTTCTCCCTCAAAATTAAATAATATCAGCGTTTTGACTTTTGATTATATTCACTTTTGACTTTTGTTCATTTGTAATTGTACTTTTTCAAGTATGCTGGAGCACTCCTGTGTGTACATGCATATACTTCAACTATGCTACTTTAAAGAACATTTTATGTAATTTACTTTTGCTGAACTTTAGTGGGAAGGTTTGTTACTATAGTATCTTTATATGTACACACAGATTTGGTTTTTGGTAGTTTTTCAAGTCTTCTATCAATTTATAGATAATTTATATTTAAATTCAGTGTTACTATACTATATTTAAATGAAGTGTTACAAATATTCTGCACTTGAGAAACTGCTTATCAGCTAAATACCTTTATTTCATGATATATTATAACTTCACACTATAGTAATACAGTATATAGGATCAGCTCTTCCTTTTGGCCCTGAATCTGCACCATTAAAGTGTATGGGAGCTTTGAGAATAGGTTTAATTTCTTAGTGTATAGCAGGACAGCTTAATTAAAGTAAAAGTAGTTCAGCTGATTTTCACTGTCTGGGGATCATGTCCATTAATTCCTTCCAGATCTAATCCTAAATGTTAGGAAAAAATGAAGCAAAGCACGTAAACATATACTCATTGAAGTCAATGGAGCTTAAGCACCTTTTTAAAGGTAAGCACATGCCTACTTTGCTGAATGGGGACTTGACTGTGTAACTATATAAACTGCCATTGTCTCATGTTACTAAAAAACCCATAACCATGAAAATAATCCCACAAAAGACTTCAAAGAGAACATTACTAATAACTTGTTGAAAAAAAATCGTGGGTTGATGATGCAAATTATCATTGATTTTTGGATTTGCTTTTACTTACAAGAAGTCTAAATATGAAACAAATAGGAGATCATCAAAGGCGTAATGCTTTTTCTTTGTTTCTTTGTTTCATGTGAAGCTGAAAATGCAAGACCCCTTTCAGCTAGCAATTACTTTTTGTGTTCAGAACTGTGAACATTCTTTCTTAAGAGAGAATCTGTCCTCCCACATTTTTATTATTTTTCTCTTTCTTCACAGCTCTAATTGCTAGCACACTTCAGAGCTTTATATTAGCCATAAAAGAAAATGTAGGAGGTCAGGTCTCTGAAACCTGTTTACACTTGGATGGAGCAGGTAAAATTTAATACATTTTCAGCAGAAGGTTCTTGCTTATAATACTTCATTATATTTTAATTTTTTTTTTCATGATAGCTAATCTACTCAATCATCCCACTGTGGTCAAATTTCATGCTGCTTATCCTTTATTTTTTATTGGCTAATCCTTTTTGTTAAAGATGATCAGGTTTTTCTGCACTAATAATTATTTTCTGCGTTCTTATTTTGTAAGACTTACGTCTGTCTTTTTTCCCTTTATCCCTTGTATTTTAAATAGCTAATGACTGCAAATATAAATAAATGCTGGGAAATGAAAAGCTTCTTATTGCACTGCTAGTGATGCTATTTTATTTTAAAATGGCATTATAATAAGCATGGTAAACTTGATAGTTGAGTTTTGCTACATTCATTTGCAGTCATTGTCTAATATTTCACTGCCCTCTGCTCAGGACTGCATGGAACAGGAAGTTAATGGTCAATTTAGTGATTATTTTAAGGGCTGCATACTTACTCGCATTGAGTAGAAAATGACAGTGCATATAGTACCATAAAGGTAGCGAAAGACCCTAAAATAAAAATGCCAGTCTGTTTCACAGTGTCTAACATGGCAAATCGCAACTGCAGCAATTAGGATTGAGGCAAAATCTTACAACGTTTGTGCATGTGTACAAACAAACATGCACACACTGCAGAAATTGTCCCCACATATATATACACACACACACACACACACACACACACATGTATATATAATATTACTTTGCATTGTATCATTGCAAAGCAAAAAATCTGGAGATCTACCTTTTCAATAAAAGCTACTATAAGAGTATTTAGGGGCTTATGTGTTTAAATGTAAGCAGTACGGGCTTGCTGAGTGGGTGCCAGAAAACAGCAGCTCCTGAGTTCTATTCTAAGATTGGAATTCAATTCATGGCAGTGGAGAGCAGAACAGAGCACCTCCAGATTATCTGTTCTCTACTGATTTGTGTATTCTATATCCACCCATAGCTACTATGAGGCTCTTTTAATAATAAAAAGCATGTATTTCTGTGTTTGATTTAGATTTTCTCCTCATCTGTTGTTTATAATCTACAGTTCTTTTGTCTACTCTGTGTCACTGTTTCCTATTTCCTTGAATGTTAGATAAATATTACTTATTAGCATGTTGCAGTGGGATGCAAAATACACCTGGAAAATCGCAGTATTTGCTAACAATCACTTTTCAGTTGTTTGATTTACTGTTTGGGGGCATCGCTCATGGAAGTATTAGGAAAATAAACTGGTGGAAGGTAGAGAGAAAAAAAGTCCTGATTTTGATTTTCCCTATTTGTGTTTCTTTTTGAGTCCTAAGTAATGTAAGTAATTTGGCATGTATCTGAAATAGTTCATGATATGTGTTTACTCTTAGTAACATTGCCAACAGCAAGAATGGGGATCTTCATAGTTGCGGAGTCTCAGTCCATGTAATCGTCATAAGAACTCACTGACATTCACTATATCATCTCCCAAACTAAAGTCAAAGGGAGATGTTTAATTAAGAAGGGTTTAAATATTTATTCTGAGAAGGGAGAGTCATCTAACACTTTATATTATCTCAGCTAATAATGGAATAGCTGGAGCTTTTGAAGGTGAAGCTTTGCGTTTGGACAGAATTGGAGACTTGGGGACATTACTCAACAGTTAGCATAGAAACAGGGTTCAGTAAAACTTCCTTTGAAATTTTATTTAAAGGGATTATTAACACACTAGGGAAAGGGGAAAAAGGGAAAACATGGTACAATGTACCCCACAAACTCAAGTGCACCTTTTTAAAAGTAGGGATATGTATGTACAATGTATGCTCTGATCCTAGGACTCCTTTCTTCCTGCATACAAATACAAGAAGGCCGATGTTGTCTACTTCCTTATATTCATGGGTTAACCCTTCCACCGCTGGTATCATTTGAATAACCCTGCAGACGGGGGTAACAGTTCACAAGTAAGATGCACAGTTGTTTACAAGCAAGTGCATGTAACTTAGCAACAAGAACATCCCTTCTGTTCCATAACTGATGCTATTGTTGAATCTCTCTATGCAGCTTCGTGTGCCAGTATGAAAGCGGTCAATGAAAGGCCAGTGGAAGATGTGGAAATGGCCACCTTCTTCTCCATGTGATTCAGTACAGCCAACTGACAGCATCTCATATTCCGCTAGCTGCTACCCAGAAATTGCTCAGTGTTGATCGTAAATTCCTCCACTTTGATGAATAGAACAAGTGCACATGAATGTAAAGGGAACAGCTACAGTGGGAATTCAAAACTGACTCTTCAGTCATAATGGACTGCAGAGCTATTCACTAAGTGAACAGCAGCTCTTCTTTGACAACAAGAGCTCTTAACACATACTGAGTCATCAGTACATGCTACAATCTGAATGCCATTGCTCTGTTTCCTACTAGTGGCACTGCTATCCAGCAATTAGGTACCGCACAAAAGACAATTAAGAACTCCAGCAGATATTGGACTTCTGCATTGGGTATTTCCAGTTACTTCACATCAGTGCTAGATACAAACTTACTGGCTAAGATCACTGACTTTGTACAGCACTAGCTAGATACAGTATTAGGAACGGTACAGCTAGAGCCTCCATTCTTCTTCTTTTTCTTCCTGAACATCACAACTTATGTGCTTTTGCATAAGAGGGGTGCAGTAAATGTAGAGTGGCCTTTACTTCCCCAAAAACAATACACAGCCCTGCTTCCGCATATCTGCAAATAGTAAGTAGAAAAGTATTTGCTAGGCAGATGCATAGAGAACACCTTGCATCAGTGCTTTCTCAGTGCCCTGATTATTCCAGCTCCACTGTTGATCTCCCCTGTGGCATTATGGCACAGGAAGAGAGACAATCAATCGGGTATTTATGTCCTAACCCCTTGAGGACTTCATAGTTCAAAACCAACACCTTGAAACATCACCTAGAGACTCACAATCAGTCAGTACAGATTATGGAGCAGTGGTTGAATATGCTTGCAACAAAAAAATTCCACTTTTCAATGACTGTTACATTCAGCTCTGCTTCGGTGTCTGGGTGGTTTTAAAGTGTAGCTCTGTCACAGAATGACTGGCCCCTTAAACTTGAGAGCCCAAGCTATGACCTGAGTCACAACATCTGTGCTACTATATTTAGTGCACTAGCTTGAGCCCTGCAAGCATGAGTCTATCTACCCAGATTGGGAGACTAGATCCCACTTGCAGTGTAGACAGAGCTTTCAGGGGAAATGGGTCTCAGTCCACCTCGGACAAGCTTAACTCATTGCCTCAGATGGGGAAAAGAAACAGCATGTGACTGATGGGTCACGTGACTCAATGACACTTCTTATAAGGGAAAGGCCAAGGGGCCTGCAGAGAGTAAAGAGACTGGGACCCAGGTCTGGGAAGGAGGGCTGGCAACTCCCTACCTAAGGACAGTGAGACACTGAACTGGGATTTGGGCCTGGAGGGCCAAACTCCTGATTTGTGAGAGAGTTATATTGAACAGTGACCAGCACCTTGAAGGAAAGCTGGGAAGAGAGACACTGAACTGGAGTGCGGGGTTGGAGGGCTAATGTGTGTAAGGATTAAATACACTCGACCTAGAAAGGAGTGTTTAATTACCGTTGGGAGTGCAATGTGGAGTTCTTGTGGAGTCCAACAAGGGAAATTAAGGTAGGGTGATGCATAGTGTTCTCTGGACATGAAAGGCGCGTTTGGATCACTGTCACCCTGTTAGAAACCCCATGTAAAGTGCACTGAAGTAGCCTAATACTTTTTCAGTTCCTTTATTTTTTCTATCCTGTTCCTTAAGCATCTTAACATTGTTTACCTTTTACACTGCCATTGCACATTCAATAGATACATTCACACACCTAGTAACTGGGGACTGGTACCTGTGTGTCTTTGCTCAGTGGTTAAATTATTTACAACCCAGTAATGGGTAGGAGTACATCAATGTGAATTACTCTAAATTTGTCAGTGAGGAAAAGGCTAAACTGCTGATCAGATTGGGCCTGGAGCGTTTTGAAGTGCAAAAAGGGAGATTGGATTCAATGAATCACTTCTTTTTCCTATCCCTAAGGCCTCTGTGCAAATGCTGTGCACATGTTATCTCCTGAGCACTAGATGTTCTGCTGGATTAACACCCCAAATGGAACAGGGAGGAAGGATTGCAAAGTGATTGCTCCTTCCAGGACTGTTTTGGGCAAAATCCCTCATCATGTTTTCCAATGCAGAGCTGTTTTCAAGGCAAAATTAAGCCCATAATGTATTCTGTTCTCCTATACAATGATTGGAAACAGAGAACGTCTTATAGGTTCAAAGATAGCATGTAGAATAGCAAACCAAAACAATCACATTTGGACTCATACGTAAACAAACTGTCACTAATAACAATATATTTTAAACTTAAATCTCAGCATATTAAAGTATGTCAGGGTAAGTCTACACTCTGAAATTAGGTCAATTTTATAGAAGTAGATTTTTTGGAACAGATTGTATAAAGTCAAATCCGTGCATCCCTTCTAAGTGCAGTAAGTTGGCAGAGTGTGTCCACAGTACCATGGCTAGCATTGACTTTCGGAGCAGTGCACTGCAGATAGCTATCCCGCAGTTCCCACAGTCTCCGCTGCCCATTGTAATTCTGGGTTGAGCTCCCAGTGCTTGATGGGGCAAAAAATTTGTCGCAGATGGTTCTGGGTACATGTTGTCAGTCGCCCCTCCCTCTGTGAAAGCAATGGCAGACAATCATTTCACGCCCTTTTCTCTGGAATGCCCATGCAGAGGCCATAGCACTGCAACAATGGAGCTCGTGCAGATCACCGCGGCAGTTATGAACATTGTAAACACCTCACGCATTCTCGTGCAGTTTGTGGAGAACCAGAACCTGCAAAAGAAGGCGAGGAGGCGATGGCAACACCGTAACGAGAGTGATGAGGAAATGGACACAGAATTCCCTCAAAGCATGGGCCCTGGCAATTTGGACATTCTGGTGGCAATGGGGAAAGCTCATGGCATGGAACACTGATTCTGGGCCCGGGAAACAAGGACAGACTGGTGGGACCGCATAGTGTTGCAGGTCTAGGATGATTCCCAGTGTAAGGTCACTTTCATGGAACTTTGTGACTTGCTTTCCCCTGTCCTGAAGCGCAGGAATACCAAGATGAGAGCAGCCTTCACAGTTCATAAGTGAGTGGCAATAGCCCTCTGGTAGCTTGCAATGCCAGACAGCTGCCAGTCAGTCAGGAATCAATTTGGAGTGGGTAAATCTACTCTGGGGGCTGCTGTGATGCAAGTATCTAACACAATCACTGAGCTGCTGCTATCAAGGATAGTGACTCTGGGAAATGTGCAGGTCATAGTAAATGTCTTTGCTGCAATGGGATTCCCTAACTGTGGTGGGGCAATAGAATGCATATCCCTATCTTGGGACTAGACCACCTTGGCAGCCAGTACATAAACCACAAGGGGTACTTTTCAATGATGCTGCAAGTACTGGTGGATCACAAGGGACATTTCACTGACATCAGTGTGGGGTGGCCAGAAAAGGTACATGACGCTCGCATCTTCAGGGACTCTGGTCTGTTTGCACAGCTGCAGGAAAGGACTTACTTCCCACATCAGAAAATTACTGTTGGGGATGTTGAAATGCCTATAGTTATCCTTGGGGACCCAGCCTATCACACACGCAGAGCCGGGCAATTTTTAATTTTTTTATACTGACATTCTTATTTTCCTTTGGGTTAAAATGTCTTTTCTTTCCTGGGTTCCTGCAACAGGATACTTAAAAATAAATCCTAACTTATGTTTGATTTTCTTTTTTCACCTGCTATAGTTTCAGACTGTAAGAGCAACTAAAAATATAGCAGAAGAAATGCATGTTTTATTAATATATATATTTCTTGGTCAGTTTTAAAAGTCTTGAATTATATTACTACTGAATCTTCTTGTATGCTATGTCTACTTATGACTCCCTCTGTGTCCAGAAAGTCCTGGGTTGCTTCAAAATACTTTTACCTTGTCATACTGATTTTTGAGTTTCATATTATTTTATGTCACTCACTAAAATGACCGACTTTAAGTTAATATGGGCAGACAGTGAATCAGTCAGTGAATCAACTAGTCTTTTGCTAACAAGTACCCAAGAAATACCCAACATACCCTCTGGTGTTTTATCTGGGTTTCTATTGCATGACACATCAACTACGGCATGTTTAAAACATCCCTTCCTCTTGACCTTATGTCTACTACAGCAAGAAGCAGATATTGGATCATCTCAAGCTACATGAGTCCTCCAGCAAATGTTAATGTAGCTATAGAATGGACAATGATTATAATTGGAAGCTTGAAGAAAAATAAACATCTTGGCATTAGCTTTTGTATATCTAATCAGATTCTTTCTAGTCTTGTAGATGTTCCATTAGTTTAAATCTTTTTTTAAAAAAGAGAGAGAATGTGTTTGTTTGTTTCATTCTCCGTTCCTTGAGTTTCCCCTCCTCATTCCACAGACTTGTAAGGTCCAAGTTTTGAATAGATTTGCTGACATATAACATGTAATGACAAAATGCCCATTCCCCCACCCCTTTTCATAGATTTATTGTATTATGGAGTGACAGCAGTCTGATCCCCTCTCCCTTTTAAAATCCACTGTTGCTATACAAATTGTTAGATTTGATCTAGGACTGGAGATGAACATTTGAAGCAAACTGAGCAGAAACAGGTGTTGTGGCCTTACATATTGGACATTGAGCTGGGAGTCAGGAAACCTTGGTTCTATTTTTGGTTCTGTTATTGACCTATTGTGTGACTTTCGGAAAATCACTTCAGGTCCACAAAAGGGACAGACTTGATGTTTCAATGCCAACCTCTAATGTGCCTTGCTGTCTATTGGAATCCCATTCCTGAGTTAGGCACTCAGAATCCATATGCTAGCATGGAGAGAGGTAGGTGCCTAAGAAAAAGATTAAAGAAAGCTGGCAAGCCAATAGGAGCTGCTGAAGAAAGAGGTTTAATCTTTGCTCCACCCCTCAAAGGGACTTATGTGCCTAACAGGAAGTATGTCCCCCCATTTGGGATTCACAGCTGTGAGCTCTCTCCTGGAGTTAGGCACTAAGCCTGCTTAGTCTTTTCTCACATAAAAATGATGATGAGGAGGTGCCCCTTTTACATCCAGTTATGGAGCATTCACTCAAGATGTGGGAGACCTGAGTTCAAATCCCTGCTCTTCCTGATGTGGACGAGGAACGTGGACCTCCATTGAAAGTAAATACCCTAACCAAACATTGAAGATAAATACCTTTTACAGAAATACCCTAACCAGCTGGGGGCACTCTCAATCTCTTGTGTTCAAACTGTGTCAGTTTGTATGACATACTTAAATAGTTATTAGAGCAAGGACAAGAACCTGGGCCTCCCAGGTGAGCATGCCAATCACTGGGCAATAGAGTCATTCTCATTCTTTCTCTGGTCAAATTACCGTATATGTATTTTATACAGAGCAGAACAGTTTGAACAGGAGAGATAGAGAGAGTCCACCCTAGACTACCCTAAAATCCAGTGATTAGAGCGGTCACCTGAGAAGTGGGAGACCTGGGCTATACACATTTATAAATGCCTATATGAAGAAATAAACATGTTTAGGTTTTTACACATAGCCACAAAAATAATATAATAATATTTACAGTTTCACCATTGGTTCAGTTTTTCCCCCAGAGGTTCAACAGCACTTGTTTCTTGCCTATCAATGTGGATTTGCTAGTTTTCAATAATATTAATCTTTGTAATAATTTCTGAAATTTAGCAGTTAATTTTCCTGACTAATACAAAATAAGTTTGTGTTTTATTTTTACCTGGATATGTTTGTGGCCGTTACTCTGCTTTTACTCAGCATGCCAGGAGCTGAGAGAAATTCTTGAAAGCCTATAATCAGCAGGCCTTTATTAAAGCCTGTCAAGGATCATGAAAAGGCTCTGTTTTTCACACATCTTGATGACCGCTGAAAGCTTATAGCCAGTGTAACCCTTCTGCCCATCAGAGTTGGTAGCAACAATGGCCGGGTTCAGTATCCAGGGGTTCCATTCCAATAACACAATACAAAAACCGGCTCGAGCCCCCACCCAGTGACCTGGGACAACCATATACCACCCCTCTGGGTGCCTCTAAGAGACAATACTTCCCCTCTCACAAGCACAGAGTCTGAGTGTACCAAAAGCCTATTAATAACAGAGAGAAATGATGTGGCATTATATTGGGGAAACACCACAAACAGGATTAATGAAACAAACCATGAATCAGAAGCCCCCTTCCCAGCAAATAGACTGTGTCCTTCCCTTTGGCTCTTGAGTTCCACAACCCCAAAAATCACCCAATAGTCCCAAAAGTCCAACAGCCCAAGAGTCTCTGTTCCTGGTCAGTGCAGAATTCAAACGTCAGTCTGCAGAGTCTTACCTCCCAGCCTGGGTGGAAAGGGAGGGCAGGTTAAGGGGCACCTTACGTGGTCCACGGCTGTCCCACAAACTGCTCTACTCTGCCAGCCGACACCCAAACTGCACTGCTGTGCCAGCCACTCTGCCAGCTGCACAAACTGCTCTGCTGGCCGCCCTGCCAGCCGACACCCAAACTGCACTGCTCCATAATATTTCCAGGAACTGCTCAGCTCCATCAGCTGCTCAGCAATAGACCTTCAGGCCCCCCTACTTAACACAGTGCTTAGTGATTTCAGCTCTTAAGTGATGTCAGCTTTTAGTAGGGGCACCTTAGTGCAGGTGCATTACTGGACCCAAAGTGAATTCAGCTCAGCAAGCTGAATCTAGACTCCTAACAGAATCAAAAATTAGCTCTAACATTCTACAGTGGAGAGAGGCAAGGTGCAGTAGGCCTCTAGGGCCCTCAGACAAGGCTCTCATCAAAAGGTATAGATACCTATC
Organism: Dermatemys mawii; assembly: GCA_007922305.1. Lineage (NCBI taxonomy): Eukaryota > Metazoa > Chordata > Testudines > Dermatemydidae > Dermatemys > Dermatemys mawii. The sequence continues at coordinate 11,419,593 of ML677333.1, read as the reverse complement.
CATTGCTTCTCTCCAATTCACAGCATTTGGAAACGTCTGCCCCTTGCCCTGTGAGTGCTACCTAGATGATGGTGCGTCCCTCCATCATAACAAGGGCCAAGTACATGTCCACAGTCCTTCATTCACATAATCAGGGTAACAACACTTTATCATTCCTGCCCCAATAACATAGAAACTGGGGCTCCCACATCAGCCAAGGTGGCCATGTGGGCTGCTGTGAGCTCAGGCTAGGCGCGGTGGGTGTGCCTATGCAAATAGATCAGCCCTGAAGTTATTTTCCACAACTCACTGCAGCTCCTGTAATTCACCATCAGATGTCAAAGTAGATCTCATCCTGATGCTGCTTACACCAGAATTAGCAAAAGGAGGTGGTATGAAAGAATAGCTGTCATGGAAGCCTGTCTATAGATTTTTGGCTGTACAAACATTGCATAGCTTATCACTTCATCAACAATGCTATTTTTTGTGGGATGTACCATTTAAAAATATACTTACTTCAATGGGAGTGTTGGGTGCTTATCATCTCTGAAAAATCAGTTAAATTATTTAAGTATCAAAATGTGGATTTTCATGCTTGAAATTTTTGTCCAAGCCTACATCATATTGAAACACATTTATTTCAGTATGAACTAAATTGAATCCTTAGTTCAGATGTTAGGTACTGAACCTCTGCCTAATCTGGTCTGTCTGGATTAGGTTATTACATGGTGCCAGCAACGAAGAGTCCTATGGCACCTTAAAGATTAATAAAAGTATTAAAGCATAGGCTTTTGTGGGCTAAAACCCTCTTTGTCAGATGCATGGTGCCAGTTTCCATATTCATAAAGTGATATGGAAAAGTGCATAAACAGTGAGTTGGCAAAGCTTGCAGATTATACAAAACATTACTCAAGATAGATAAATCCAAAGCTGACTGCAATGAGTTACAAAGGGATCTCCCTAAACTGGGTGATTCGGCTACTAAATGGCAGATGAAATTCAATGTTGGTATGTGAATAGTAATGAACATTGGAAAAAATAATCCCAACTATACATGCAAAATGATGGGATCTAAATTAGCTGTTACTGCTCCAGAAAGATCTTGGAGTCATCGTGGATAGTACTCTGAAAACATCTGTTCAATGTGCCATCTAAAAACTAACAGAAAGTTGGGAACCATGAGGAAAGGGATAGATAATAAGACAGAAAATATTATCCAACTATACAAATCCATGATAATGCAACACCCTAAATAGTGCATGCAGCTTTGGTCACTTCATCTTAAAAAAAGATATATTAGAATTGGAAAAAGTACAGAGAAGGGCAACAAAAATGATTTGGAATATGGAAAGATTACAAAGACTGGGACTGGTCATCTTAGAAAAGAGACAACTAAGGGGGGTCTATAAAATCAATATAGAGGTCTATAAAATCATGAATAGTGCAGAGAATAGGAATAAGGAAGTGTTATTTACTCCTCACAGAACACAAAAATCAGGGTGAATTAATAGGCAGCAGGTTTAAAACAAACAGAAGAAGTACTTCTTCATAAAACACGCAGTCAATCTGTGGAATTCGTTGCCATGGGATGTTTTGAAGTCCAAAAATGTAATTGGGTTAAAAAAAAGAATTAGATAAATTCATGCAAGATAGGTCCATCAATGGCTGTTAGCCAAGACGGTCAGAGGTGCAACCATGTGCTCCAGGTATTGCTAAACTGCCAGTTGCCAGAAGCCTGGCCTGGACGAATGGAGATGGACCACTCATTAATTATCCTGTTCTATGCATTCCCTGTGAAACATCTAGCAGCTGCCATTGTCAGATGACAGATACTGGGATAGATGGGTAATTGGTCTGATCCAGTATAGCCATTCTTATGTTCTTATACTATATTGTCAGTATACAAAGAGTAAATGGGATGTTAAAAAATTGACAGAGCAGTTCTCATTTTAAAGGTCCTTCAATATTTACTTTTCCTAGCATACTAATTTACAGGTGTTTGATGACTGGGAACACCAAACTGAGAGGGGATTTGTTTAGGGTAACTCAGACCATCTCTACATTACAAGGACTATATCAAACAGTTATGGTGCTCTAACTATCCTGGTATAACCCTGTATTGTAGATGCAGCCTACACCAACAAGGAATATTTCTGTAGGTGTAGGAACACACCGTTGATATCTAAGTCAATGCAAGATTTGTTTAATTGACCTAGGCAGATCTGCCCAACCTGTGTCACTGGGGGGAGGGTGATTTTTTACACCCCAACCGTGTTAGCTACATTAATCTAAATGTTAAGTTTAGAGCAATCCTCGGGTGGTATATTTAGAAATTGAATAATGGAAAAATTAGGATGACTATACAGAAATATCTTAATATTGAAGTCTGTGAAGATGTGGAACAATCTTCCAAGGAATGCAAAGAAAGCCTTCTTGCTTGAATAATTTAAAACTGGACTAGACAAATAACTGGAAAATATACTCTAGGGAACAATTTGCAGAGGGAACAGAATAGATTAAATGGGAACTAATAGGTTATTTCAGTTTGCAGGTGTATTTCTTTATGAGCATTTTCTTATTTATAGAAACACTATACTTTTGAGGAACACTGTGACACTGGCCACGTCTACACTGCAAACTTTGGTCATCCCAAGTTACAATGTCATACAGTTGCTGATGTTTTTATATTGCTTGGGAATGTGCATATTGGCTGCTTGCAGTGAGTGCTTGGTATATTCACCAGGAGTGCTTGCGTTGATGTAAAGTGCAATGCACCATGGGTAATTATCACAGAGTGCCATGTGTTACTATCCAATATAATGCCTTTTGGGACATTTTTGTAGTGATTTGTGGGATAGTAATGATCCATACAGATTTATGAGAGCTTAGGGAAGGGAGGAGTCAAGTTTCCAACCTGCAACTTTTCCTATCCCATAATACGCTCCACAGCCCATACTTTTTGTTTAAAAAATGACACATCCCACAAAACTGCATGGTGTTCAATCTCTGCCATCTCTGCCAGATGCATGGAGTCCACACTGCTCAGCACTGTTCTTATAAACATTGCAAATACAGGACACACAATTCTTTTGTGTTTGCAGACCATTGGGAAGTACCACAGCAACTGGAATCACAATGAGGAAGATGAGTACATCTTTGAGGAGAGTTTGCTGAGGGACATAGAACAAAATAATTCCAAGAAGCTGGTGACAGAACAGCTGCAGATGGTGGAGTGCCATGTCTGGGCCTAAATTAGCTCTGACTGGTGGGATTGCATTGTAATGCAGATTTGCATGATGAGCAGTGGCCGCAGAACTTCTGAATGTAGCCCCATTTCTGACTCTGTGTGCCAAGCTTACCTAAGTTCTGCAGCACAGAAACACCTGAGTGAGAGCTACACTGATAGTAGAGAATTGAGTGGCAATCACCCTGTGGACACTTGCTCTGCCAGATTGCTACCAGTCAGTGGGAAATTATTTTGGAGTTGGAAAATCCACACAGGTGGCTGCTGCCATGCAAGTGTGTAGGGCAGTTAATCAGCTCCTCCTCTGTAGGACTGTGACTCTTGGCAATGTTCAAGAAACAGTGGATGGATTTGCAGCAGAGGGGCTTCCTAAGCTCCCAAACTGAGGTGGGATGGTAGGGATATGCATACTATCTATTTTGGCACTAGCCCACGTTGCTCTTGAATACATCAACAGAAAGAGGTCCTTTTCCGTGGTTATGTAATCACTAGTGGCTCACAATGGATGCTTTACTGATATCAGTATGGATTGGTGAGGAAAAATGCAGGAAAACTTGTGTCTTTAAGAACACAGGACTCTTCAGAAAGCAGGGACATTTTTTCCCAAGTGGCGGATTACCACTTGATGTGGTAACACCAATAGTGATCCTGGGGGACCCAACCTCCTCCTTGCTCAAAAGTCATACATTGGCCATTTGGACAGCACCAAGGAAAAAATCCAGATCAGTAGGTGCACAGTGATGGTGGAATATGCTTTTGGTAGACTGAAGGGTCACTGGCACTGTTTACTCACTGTATTAGATCTCATCGAGAAAAAAACATCCTAATGGTTATAGCTGCATGTTGTATATTCATAATATATGGGAGGAAAGGGGGAAGGCTGCTGCCAGAGTCAAGGCCGGCACTACCCATTAGGCAACTTAGGCAGTTGCCTAGGGCAGCAGAATTTGGAGTGCAGCTTTTTGCCTCCCTCGGCGGCAACCTGGAGGCAGCTCAATGGGTCATCCACCGATTTGCCACCAAAATCAATGTGGCGTGTTGAGCTGCTGCCGAATTGTCACTGACAGTTTGACGGCAGCTCAACAAGCCAACTTGCTGTCGGCAGCAATTCAGTGGACACTAGGTCCTCCTCCTGCGCTTACCGCCTCAGGCGGAAAAATAGTTACCGCCTAGGGTAGCAAAATACCTTGTGCTGGTCCTGGCCAGAGACGAGAGGTTTAGTTGTGTGACTGCTGCATTTAAACAGCCAGAGCCCAGGGCTGTTACAAAAGCCCAACCTGGAGCTATGCACTTTAAAGAGGTTCTGAAGATTCATTTTCATAGTCGGGGACAACAGTGTTCTGTCTTGCTGTCCTGAGACAATGCCCGTCTTGTGTAATTTAAATACTGCATTTTTTTAGTTTTGCTTGCTGCTAACTATTCTGTATGGCTTGCTGCAAATTATAAATATTGCTGGTCCTGATGGTATGAATTGTGTGGTGCTTGCTGTACATTTTAAAATATGGCTGGGTGCTCATATGTATGTATAATTTCATATCACTCCCACTGAAGTCAGTGGGACTATTTATGTGAGGAAAGATATTTGTGTGCTTAAATGTTTGCAGGCTCAGGTCCTATACCAGTATTATACCAGTGTTTCCCAAACTTTTGAAAGCTAGGCCTCCATATCAAAACAATTTTTCCTCTTCAACACTATCATTTGTTGCTAAAAGCCTGTCGTTATGGATACATCTTCCATGCCCTTCTCTCTAGACTTCCATAACCCATGCTCCAACAGAGCTGCTCCACACTTTGTGAAATGCGAGTTACATGATTGCCACGTGCAAGTGCTGATTTGTACAAACAAAATAGAATGTACACATTTTGTGTAGGTGTGCCGTTTTGCATTCCTTTGAAAAAGTTGCCCTCTAAATAGGAAAGTTGCAATCTGGAATGTATTCTTTGGGGACAAACTTTCAAAGGCTTCTACAAGTGTGCCTGTTAAAAAAAATCAACATTTGTACACTGTTCTGGACAGTTGGGTGCACAAGTCACATAATGGTGCATTAAGACCCTGTTTCTATATGTAATTTCTTCCTGGCAGAGGCAAATGTAAGTTTCTGTAGGTACACTTTTTCACTTTCCTTTCAGAATCTTTCTACATTTCTCCTATGTATAGCTTACAAAATTTAACCCCATTCAATTCTGTACTTACAATTAATTCTTTTTCTAGTCTACTTCCATTTAATTCCATTTTCCCTGTTCTATGCACTAACTTTTTTTTTACAAGAAATCTAATAGTTCTTGTATAAGATTATAGGCTCTGTTTTAGATTGCACTCAGTGAGCCTTTTGTTCTTTTAATGTAGTTACAACTTTCTGCAGAATTCTGTACAAATTCAGACCCTATTCATTTCTTGCTGTTCTGTAACTTGCTAAGTCTTTTATACTGAAAGCCCTACTTCAAATACATCCTTAATATACAATTCAATAGACCAAGATTTTAAAAGTTTTAACTTCCCACAAAAAGTATTTCCATGATCTCACTTCAGATGTGTTGCAAAGGAGAAATGTCAGTATGAAAACAGAATGACTGTCTTTTAATTGATTTACTAGTAAAGCCATTATAAGGTTCTGATCATTGTCCCCGCAAGTGTGTTTCTGTGTCCCCATCTATGATTGATATATTACCATATCTTTGTAACCAAGAACTCTGACATGCATGCCACAGATGATGGTTAGCATTGTCAAGTCATTGCAAAGATTCAAGAAAACATCTTGGAGATAACATTGAGCTACAGTAAGTGTTGAAGACTATGAATGATCTGATGCATGTCTTTTATCAGCCAGTGTATGTGAAAATCATAAAGCAGAAACTTCTTATCTTTAAAAAGACTTTTATAATTCATTGTCAGAAGTTAGAGACAAGGACTCCAATTTTTATTACTCTGTATTTTAGTATAACCATTATTCTCTGCAATGTAACATAGTACTAAATGCATAGCTTAAAATATTATACAGTACTGATTTGGGAAAATTGCTTTTCTGTCACTGAAATTTATTTTCATCATGTATATGAAGAAAAGGAACATTTGCTTTTAATCTACAGAGCTAATTTCTGAACATAGTGAGTGACATCGGAGGGGTTATATTTTCATGTTCAGGAAAAGGAATCCTGAATGTCATGCTTTGTGTGAAATCCTGGCCCTAGTGAAGTCAGTGGGACCTGTGTCATTGCGTCACTGGGGATTTCACCTTGTAGGGCAGGGAGCTGTGCAAGTTTAACCCTGCCTCCCACCCCCACCCTTACCCTAGGCAGAAGGAAGTGTCACAAGGGTCCCTGCCCAAAGAGAGGTGATGCTGGAGACCTGACTGGGAACTCCTGGAGAGGACCACAGGGAAGAGGGGATGCAAGTGCAATATTACCCTGAAACTGTGACTCCTTCTAGATCAAAGGCATGCAACGTCACCTTTTTTCATTTCCTCACTTTTGTGAACTTAACTATACCACCTTAACATTCTCTTCACTTTGTTTTTTGCATGACATTCTAATAAGTTTGCCTGCAATTGTGATTACATCATCTAGATTAAGTGTGCAATATATAACACAGGAGACATGAAGCTGAATTCTTGGATATTGTACTGAAATATTATTGTCTTTTTTTAAAAAAATGTTTAATTCTCCAGTCATTATTAATTATGGAAACTAAACGTTAGAAAAGATTCATGTACTTTAAACTATAAAATGAACAAACTTTAAAAAACAATTGACAAACAATACACATTTGTCACGTGACCACACAGGACAGAATGATACAAGTTCCACAAAATTAGTCATATGATATTCATTTTCCCTTGTGCCATTTTAAAATGGTGTAAGTGAAAATAATAGATGCAAGGTTTTTTGGTTTCTTACCACTTTGTTAACATGATATTATACATCGGATCAATTGCAACTGCATTTTAGGATTGCATATTGCTGTCTGTGATTATAGGAATATATGATTCATGGTATGATAACCAGATATTACATGTTTTATCTCTCTTGTGCGGTAATCAGTGCAGGTGATATGGCATGTACTTATACAATAAAACATATTATCTTTAATAATAATAACAGTAAAGGGAATAATTAAAATATTAGATACATTTGGATTTAGTGTTACTGATATCCCGGCTGACCTGCAGGTGGTGTAAGTTGCTATAGCTCCTTTCACTTCAAGGGAGCTACAGCAATTTAAACAAAGGAAAGGAGGTTCTGTTTTTTTTGTGTGGGTTTGCATGAGCAGGAATGAAGCAGAGATATTTACCATTTTGAGTCCTTCACAATAAACAGCACACAAGGTGTATGAGCGCTATTTAGCCTTTAAAGAGCCTGACTACCTATGCCCACACAACCTGCAGGTTGGCAGTAAGTTTTAAATCATAGCCAGGCATAAAGCATGCAGGCTATCAGAGACATCTGGCAGAAGCTGCATGAGACTTCTGTGAAGTTCAAGATTCATGCTGTGGGCAACACATTGTTTATTGCACAGGTTTTGTTTCTGGTGAACTGAAGTACATCACTGTTCCTGCTTTTTTAATTACTTGTGTGTGTAGCATTGTCTATCAGCTACACTCTTACTAACTAGATGAATATCTAAACTGTATAAATAAATATATGCAATTCATGCATATGTTAATAGCACAAGTCAGTAGTTCTCAAACTTTTTTTTCCGCAGACCATTTGAAAATTGCGGAAGATCTCGGCGGACCACTTAATGATCTTTCCAAATGTTGTTTGTATTGTTAGCTAACTATTGTAAAGTGCTTTGGCTAAAAATGCTATATATAAAAAAACCTTAATAATAATTACAGTTTTTTTTTCTACAAATAAAAGCACTCAACTCATACTTTAATACCAGTAGTCTTATGTTTTTAATGCAATGGATGTATTCTCTTTCTCCCACCACAGCATCCCCTGAGCTGGGGTTCAGGAGAGGGGTGGTCTCTCCCCTGCCACTGCAGCCCCAAATCTGAGGCTGGGAAGAAGGACCATCTCTCCATGGCAGCTGCAGCTCTGGAGTGGGGGAAAGTCACCTCTTTCTCTGTCCCCCACAGCCCTGTACATCCCAAATTACTTCCACACCCTCTTTTCACACCACTGCATCCTACCACCTACCCTCATTCCCCCGCAAGGCCATCATCTCACTTTACATGTCCATCTTCTTCTAATTAGTGGAGCCATGCTTGCACAGCTCCACTAATTAGGTGGGTGGGCCCTTCATTCTTTTGTGTGCAGCTGCCCAGGCATGTACCTTAGAGGGAACTATCTGTGGACCCCCTGAATTGAGCTCATGGAACACTGGTCGTCCACAAATAGGGAGATCAGATGGTCTGGTTTTATAGGTACAGTCCCAATTTTTGGGTCTTTCTCTTATATAGGATCCTATTGCCCTCCACCCCCCGTCCCGATTTTCCATACTTGCTGTCTGGTCACCCTATCCGCCTCTGGTATAAGTGCTTACATAATCAAAGAGAACTGCAATGAGAAAAATTTTATTTCTTACTTACTTGAGAAATCCATTTGAAAACTTGTGAATGATCAAATTCCCTGGGCAGTGCAACAATCCCAATACAGCATTACTTTAAACAGTATAGGCAGCAAGCATGTAAAAAATGTGCTGCAATGAAGCCAGAGTCTTTCCTACACAGATCACTGCTTGATGCAATCTCCATTACATCTGGTGAATGAAATGGTAACCATCCATCTTGTCCAAAGCAGTTCAGTTACTGTGTGTTGTGCTGCAGCATTTTGAGTGGCTAATAAAAAGTCCAGTTCTCAAGAGAAAGATCATGCCAGAGATAATGCAGGCATGTGATGCAGAAGATGAAGATGACACACCACTTTCTTCTCTCTCTCAACCACATCTCTTCAGCCTCTTTCACTCCCTTGTGTAGTGCAGTCCACCAGTTTAGCCTGTTGCTAACTGCATCTTTCTAACCTGTAGTATCAATGTTGAAAGTTTTCAGGTTTCTTTTGCAAACATCCTAGTACGTGAGCCTAGGTCTGTCCAGTGGCCTGGTAGCTTTGATGGTAGGTCTCAGCATTGGAATTAGAGCTGTATTTCATTCCCAGGACTATTGGCTGCCTGGCGGCTGGATGTGGAGGACCTCTTCCCCTGAAAATCTCTATTTTTAATAGTTGTGGCTTTTGGTAGGAAAGGGATGATTTATGAAAGAGATGATCATGATTTAATATCCTCATATTGCAACTCTGAGATGTAACACTTGTGATGAATGTGTTTCTTCTTGTTGTCAACTTAGTTGTTTGTTAAATATTTTCATGTTTTTCTGAAAATCCAGGAGTCTTATTTCTCATCCTCATTATTAAGCCTTATAAATCCCAACCACAGGAACTGAAAACTGCTATATCATTCTGTGCTTCCTTCAAGTGCTTTGTCTCTCAGTAGGAGCAGGAGTATTGTAATAGCACTCCAAGGCCCCAGTGAATATCAGGACCCTACAGTGCCAAGAGCTGTGTATACACATAGTAAGATAGTCTCTGTCATGAAGAGATGACAAGACAATCTAAATAGACAAGACAGACAAAGGCTGGGAGAATGGGGTTGGTTCTGCTGTGACCAGGGAGTTGGACTAGATGACCTCCTGAGGTCCCTTCCAATACTGATATTCTATGATTCTATGATTCTAAGTAGCATTATTGTGTTTCAAGCAAGAAAGAACAGAAGCACAGAGAGAATAAGTGTCTTTCTAAGATTATATAACACATGCCTGGTTGGTGTGTTGCTCTGTCCCCTTCTAGTGGCACTTAGTCTAGCTAGAGCTTGATGAATCTGCTACAGTCTTAGCCAACAGCCACATGGAGGTTCATCCCTTGAGATCCCAGGTTTGATCTCACCTGCTATCGACTGGGGTCTGTCAGTATTACAATTACACAAAAAATCTGTGGCAAAGAAAGAAACTGTTCAGATCAGATGAACCTCAGGCCAGTGCTTTAACCACAAGACCAGCTTTCTTTTTTTGTCAAGCCTAGAAGGAAATACTCTGGCTTAGGGTTTTGTACTGCTACCCTGCTATGAGCAGATACTACCGTGACAGGCATCTTTCAACTTTAAAATGTGTACCAACATACATGGAATGTTTCAAACTGCAGATTTTCTAAATTATCCAGGTATAATTTTGGTGAGAAGTCTTCCATTTAAATTGGGCTAGAAGAACATATTTGTGAAGTGCTATTACAAAATAGGCTAGAACATGCAGCATGTACAGTGTTTTCCTTGGAGTTACCCAAGGAAATTAGCTACACTGATGTAAAGGACTTTCTTTATAAGCATTGTGTTAAGGTCAAATACATAACCAAAAACCAGACACAGTATGTTTCTATCCTAACACTGTGTAACAGAGACTCTAAAGAAGTAGAAGTAAAAGTCAGATTGAAAAATAAATGGCTGAAGACCAATGAAGGAGAACAAGATTTACAAAACAAGCACTTTGTCCATTTTGAAAAATTGATCCATCCTCTGAAACTATTTTTTTCTCCATTGATGCAAAAATGGCATTTTAAGAGGCATGTCCTTGCAATAATGCTTTGCAAATAACACTCGCATTTTTCTGCAACAGATAATAAAGCAAAAAAAAAGTACAAAACAAATTACTATTCCATAGTTTTATTATCATGGCACAAGAACCCTGGATAGAAAAAATATAGGTTTGAGAAGAAGCATAAGATTGAGTGAAAATCACTATGTGACATGCAAGTTGAATGGGTTGTGAAATACTTTGAAAAAAAAATCTCATCTCAGAAAAGATTTATTGTTGTTATTGGCTTTTAAAGTCTTTAAAAAGGTTTAAAGGCAACAAGAAATTTACTAGTAGAAATTGGCGAGGTACTGGTTTCATTGCATCTTGCAATGAAAATGTATTCCAATATAATCATGGACCTAACATCGCCCTCCAGCAAGAGACTTCCAGGAACAAAATGTCCTAGTTTGAACTGGTAATTAGCAGAACAATTTCTAGTGCACATTAAAAAGGTGTATAATGACAGAAGCGCTAGAAAGAAAGATACAGTGTAAGTGTGAAAGGTCAAAATAAATGTCACATGAAATAGATATTTGAAGGATTCTACTCTGGCTGTGTCATGTTAACTGAAAAAAATACTTATTATTCGGAAATGCACTGGGAAATCTTTATTATATTTTAAGATATAAAGATTTTGTTACAATTATTGTGAAATCTTCACAAGCACAGTAAAAGTAATTCACATACCAAAAATAGGCTATAGTTCTTAAAAGATAATTATCACAACACAGTGTGCTTCCAGCAAAGAAGGCAGAAAGTACTTTCTCTAAAGAATTTCCTCTCATCCACACAGGACTTCAGAATCATATGTAATCCTTCTGCCCATCAGAGTTGGCAGCAACAAGGGCCGGGTTCAGTATCCAGGGGTTCCATTCCAATAGCACAATATAAAACCGGCTCGAGCCCCCACCCAGTGACCTGGGACAACCATATACCACCCCTCTGGGCATCTGTAAGAGACAATACTTCCCCTCTCGCAAGTACAGAGTCTGAGTGTACCAAAAGCCTTTTAATAACAGAGAGAAACAATGTGGCATTAGATTGGGGAAACACCACAAACAGGACTGATAAAACAAACCATGAACCAGAAGCGCCCCCTTCCAGCAAATAGGCTGTGTCCTTCCCTTTGGCTCTTGAGTCCCACAACCCCAAAAATCACCCAATAGTCCCAAAAGTCCAACAGCCCAAGAGTCTCTGTTCCTGGTCAGTGCAGAGTTCAAAAGCCAACCTGCAGAGTCTTACCTCCAGCCTGGGTGGAAATGGAGGGTAGGGCAAGGGGCACCTGATGTGGTCCGAGGCCGACTGTGCCACCTCTCCGTGGGGTTCCGCTGCAGCCCTCACCGTAAGCCGCTCTGCTCTGCCAGCCGTCCCACGAACTGCTCTGCCAGTTGATCTGCTAGCCGTCCTGCTAGCCTACACTCGAACTGCTCTGCAGCGCCAGTCACTCCGCCAGCAGCACAAACTGCTCTGCTAGCTGCTCTGCCAGCCGACACCCGAACTGCTCTGCTGCTGCGCCAGTGCCAGTCACACGAACTGCACCCAGGAACTGCTCGGCTGAGTCCGCTGCATCGCTCTGCTAGCTGCACAAACTGCTTGGTGCCACCAACACGCCTTTAGCCCTGCCCCCCCGACTTAACACAGTGCTCTGTGGATTCAGCTGTTAAGTGATTTCAGCTTTCAATTGATATGAGCTTTCAGTAGGGGGGGAAGAGGGGCTTAGCACAGGTACACCAGGAGACCCAAAGTGAATTCAGCTTAGCAGGCTGAATCTAGACTCCTAATGGAATCAAAAATTAGCTCTAGCATGCCACAGTGGAGAGAGGCAAGGTGCAATAGGCCTGGAGGACCCTTAGACAATGCCCTCACCCAAAGGTATAGAGACCTGCCCCTTATCTCTCACAATCTCAGAGTATTCGGAAACGCCTGGCCCTTGCCCAGTGAGTGCTACCTAGATGATGGTGAGTCCTTCCATCATAACAAGGGCCAAGTACATGTCCGTAGTCCTTCATTCACATAATCAGGGTAACATCAATTTATCATTCCTGCCCCAGTAATATAGAAACTGGGGCTCCCACATCAGCCGAAGTGGCCATGTGGGCTGCTGTGAGCTCAGGCTAGGCACGGTGGGTGTGCCTATGCAAATAGATCAGCCCCGAAGTTATTTTCCACAATTCACTGCAATTCCCATAATTCACCACAAGATGTCAGAATAGATCTCATTCCTGACACTGCTTACACATACATCAACTGGCAATGTATAGCACCCTTCTCAACTACTGGCTTTATTTGGGAAGATGGGATAGGTTTTATATTTATTTCCTTTATCGTGCATCCCCAAACATGTCACTCGTCCACAAAAGAGTAGCAGATTTGGGGGCATTACAGGCCAGTTTTTCACTGAAGGCGAAATCATTGGTATAGAGTCTGGTTATTTTCTTTGTGTAACTTGTTTTATGTCCACCAGTCTTGGAACAGGAGTGGTCAAGCAGCACGTAGGGAATCCCCTCTCTCAGGAACCAGAAACACCAGAGCCTAGTTCCGTGGGAAGAAATCTGCTTCAATAATTGGCTTACTAGAGCGAATGAGGCAAAGAGCAAACTCTCCTGCAGCTTTCAAGAGCTCCCCCTAAAGAAAACTATTAGCTATGCAGTTCTTCAAATACTGAAGAGTGATTGAATGCAACTAAAGAAACTTATAACACTATGTTAACCATCCAGTGATTCCAACTACAAAAATATGAAGTTTTTAGAGGAAGGAGGAGGTCAGTATGACATTGTATGACTCCCTTGGAAGATTGGATGTACATAGGCTGCCCCTTGACATTTGGCCCGTTCCACAAACATCATACAACACCTGTTATAAGAGTCTCAGTGCTACCCTGTCAACTCAGCCCACAAAGTGAAGGAGTTAGACTAGTCTATGCAGCCTGGAATGGACACTAAAGCGGTGTTCCCATATCAGAGATGGAATAGATGTGTCACTCAGCTCGACAAGCAAGTCCAGGTGACAGTCCATGAAGCATAGAATTTCCCACAGGAAACTAAACTGATATTTCAATATTTGTTTTCACCCTAAATTGGGACAAAGAATTACAATTTTCTAATGAACATAATTTCAAAATAATTGATATTCAGAAACATCAAAAGGATTGGTTTTACATTTTCTATAATACTGAGCAATTTGAGCCCCCCCCAACTGTAATGTTTTTGTTTAGTTTTTTTTTTAATGACCTGAATTGATGGGGTTATTTGCATCATTTTAACATAAAACTGCATTTTCTCCTTGTGGCACTATGCCTTAGAGGAGTTATAGTTCAGAAGCCTTTCACTCATTTTCTTTCTTATAGGCCAGGCCGGACCTAGAATCATCGGACAGGAAGGGACCTTGAGAGGTCATCTAGTCCAGTCCCCTGCACTCAAGGCAGGACTAAGTATTATCTAGATGAGTCCTGAGAGGTGTTTGTCTAACCTGCTCTTAAAAATCCCCGATGATGGAGATTCCATAACCTCCCTAGGCAATTTATTCCAGTGTTTAACCACCCTGGCAAGTAGGAAGTTTTTCCTAATGTCCAACCTAAACCTTCCTTGCTGCAATTTAAGCCCATTGCTTCTTGTTCTATCCTTAGAGGTTTAAAAGAACAATTTTTCTCCCTCCTCCTTGTAACAAACTTTTATGTACTTGAAAACTATTATAATGACCCTTCTCAGTCTCTCTTTTCCAGACTAAACAAACCCATTTTTTTTCAATCTTCCCTCAGAGGTCACGTTTGCTAGACCTTTAATATTTTTGTTGCTCTTCTCTGGACTTTCTCCAATTTGTCCACATCTTTCCTGAAATGTGCCACCCAGAACTGGTCACAATACTCCAGCTGAGGCCTAATCATCGCAGAGTAGAGCAGAAGAATTACTTCTCACGTCTTATAAAACTCCTGCTAATACATTCCAGAGTGATGTTCGCTTTTTTTGCAACCATGACACTGTTGACTCATATTTACCTTGTGGCCCACTATAACCCCCAGATCCTTTTCTGAAGTACTCCTTCCTAGTTAGTCATTTCCCATTTTGTATGTGTACAACTGATTGTTCTTTCCTAAGGGGAGTACTTTGCATTTGCCCTTATTGAATTGTATCCCAATTACTTCAAACCATTTCTCCAGTTTGTCAAAATCAATTAGAATTTTAATCCTATCCTCCAAAGAACTTGCAACCCCTCCTAGCTTGGTATCGTCCACGAACTTTATAAGTATATTCTATATGTCATTATCTAAATAATTCATACATAACACATTCAGAGTCACATGACTCCCATAGTGTACTGCAGGGACTCTCAATCTCTTTCTGTAGCCTGCCCAACTTGCTATAAAAACTCCATGTCCTGCCTGTTCCATAATAACTGGGTTTCTGCATATAAAAGCCAGGGAGTTTTAAGCAGGGCAGTTGCTGGGGGGCCCATGCTACAGGAGCTCCCATGAAACTACACTGCTTAGGCTTTGGCTTCAGCCCGGGTGGTGGGGCTCAGGGCTTCAGGCTTCAGCCCCATGTGGCGGGGCTTTGATTTTATGCCCTGGGCCCCAGCAAGTCTAATGCTGGCTCTGCTTGGCGGATCCCCTGAAACCTGCTCACGGCTCCATAGCGTGTACTGTACATCTCAGTCAAAGTAGCGGGGAAGGGCCCCGTATTGTATTATGAGACACGCACTCCTCCAGGGAGCCTGGTCCATAAAATGTAATACTGGCCAGCAATCCAACTCCCCAAACGCAATGCACCATGATAAGGAAAAGTTGTTTAATGTTTTCTTGAACCGATTCAAAATGAAAGATTTGGGGGAAGTTCAAAACAGCATTTATTCCAAAATGAGTTGAACCAACCTGAAACAACATATTTCATTTAGATTTTCTTAATGTAAAATTGAAATTTTGGATGAAGAATTTAGTAAAAACTGCATTTTCCATCCGAAAACTATTCTGACAGACTATTCTGACCAGCTTTAGTTAATATAATATATTATAGTTTCTGTACAATCTGCAAATGTTCAGCATGTTTTTATGAATACTATATTTTATATTAGAAGTATACTTTTTCTTCTCATGTATCTTTGAGTGGTTTAATACTGAACATCCCATTACTGGATCTCTCTGTATATAACAAAGTTTCCACTTGCAATCCTGGACAACATTTTTAAAGTTCACATTCATCGGGCCGACTAATCTTCAGCTTCTTTAGAAAGATGGTGGCATAATAGCTCTGTATTGATGTCTCTAAGTTATTTTTTAACCAAAGCACCTCATTCTAAGATCTATGGAATTCTTCACAGAATTCATTGAGCATTCTAGCTGTATTCCTTGCTGCCTTGTAATGATTAAAATTCTTAAGACCAAATCTAATTCTCTAGTTCTTAAATCTGTTTTCTAAGCTCATGTTATCATCATCATTCAAGCATTTTGTTACAGCTCCTTCATGAAAATTAAAGCAATTCCTTTAATCTTTTTCCACCATAAGACAAACTGTCAAAATTCTTAATTATCTTCATAATTTATTCTTGTTTTCTGTTTTTCTGTCTTATCTGTTCTAGCTTACTCTATCATTGTTATTTTTGGAAAAGTGAAATTAATTTTGTCTAGATTATTTAGTTGATTTCAGTTTAGTCATTTTTACTTGAGTTTTTAAAATTTTCATACAGATTCACTTATTGTATAGTCCAGAATTCCACATTTATTTTAAAAATTCTCTTAATGAAAAAAAATCATTTGTCTTTGCTAACTATATTTGTGCTTATGTTAACATTTAACCTTTCCCTTATATTTTAAACTTTTCAAATAACAATTTTTTTCACTGACATGGCTTGACCTTATATGGTTATTTTTCACTGTATTTTTTCACTGCATTGGAATTTCACTGGCTTATAAAGTTTTAGGGCTTGCTTAAAAACATCATAAGTGGGTTATCACTCATTTGGAAAAGACTGCAGAAACTGAGCTGGGGGTCAGTAAAGATGAAGTCAGAAGCATTAAAGAAGATTACAACAAGCAAACATGTGGGCACATTGTATTTCATTAGCTACTTCATCATCATTGTCATTTAAGTCTGTCTAAGTGCTTGCCTATACAAGGAAGTTGCTCCAGTACAAATGCAATGTTGTAGTTGTGTCGGTCCCAGGATATTAGAGAGAGAAGGTGGGTGAAGTAATGTCTTTTACTAGACCACTTTCTGTTGTTGAGAGAAACACGTTTTTAAGCCACACATAGTTTAGCCAAGGTAAAAGGCTGTGTTCACACTCTTCTTATTCTTATTTAGTTAAACTTGTTCATCAACTTAAGCTAAACCACTCTTAAACTTAAATAAATTTGCACATAGCCTTTTGCACTGGTTTAGCTATATTGGTTTACATTCACACCTTAATCTATTTTGGTGCAACTTTGTCATGCTAAGCCATCATTACATTTCAGGGACAGGATCTTCTGTGGTTTCAAACACAACTAGAAAGTGCTGTGCTGAAACTCACTGCAATGAAAGGCAATCTTGACTGTCATGTCCTTTGGAATGACAAAGCCAGGGAAAGATCAGATATATGTTTGAAGCTTCTATTGAACATATGGATGGATGTCAGATTTGATAGACTATAGCAACCACCATTCAATATACAGTTTCAGTACTTCTTGCATAGCCATGAGGAGGAAGTGTCCACCATCACAGAATCACAGAAGAGTAGGACTGGAAAGGACCTAAATAGGTTATCTATTCCAGTCCCTGCACTCAAGGCAGGATAAAGTAATAAACAGACAATTCCTGACAAGAGTTTGACTAACCTGTTCTCAAAAACCTCCAGTGACAGAGATTCCACAACTTTCCAAGGCAATTTGTTCCAGTGCTTAATTACCTTGAGAGTTAGGAAGTTTCTCCTAATGTTCAACCTAAACCTCCCTTGCAGAAATTTAAGACTATTGCTTCATGTCCTGTCCTCAGAGATTAAGGAGAAAATTTTCCACAATTCTCCTTTTGATAACACTTTTTTACTTGAAAACTGTTATCATGTTCCCTTTCAGTCTTCTCTTCTCCAGTCTAAACAAATCCAGTTTTTTTCAATTTTCCCTCATGGTCTTGTTTTCTAGATCTTTAATAATTTTTCTTGTTCCTCTTTGGATTTTCTCCACTTTGTCCACATCTTTCCTGAAATGTGGTGCTCAGATCTGGATACAATACTCCAGTAGAGGCCTTATCAGTGCAGAGTAGAGCAGAAGAATTACTTCTCATGTCTTGCTAAGAACACTCCTGCTAATACAGTTCAGAACGATGTGGGTTTTTTTTTTGTTTGGTTGGGTTTTTTGGAGCCGTGGCACTACTGACTCATAGTTTTGCTTGTGATCCACTATAACCCTTAGATCCCTTTCTGCATTACACCTTCCGAGGCAGTCATTTCCCATTTGGTGGGTGTGCAATTGATTGTTCCTTCCTAAGCGGAGTACTTTGAATTTTATCTTATTTACTTCAGACCATTTCTCCATCATCATTTTGAATTTTAATCATATCCTCCAAGGCACTTGCAACCCCCTCACTCCATCTGCCTGAGGTAGGCCACAAACTATATTAGAGTACTCTCTCTGTCCCCAAATCATTTATGAAGATATTGAACAGAACCAGATCCAGAACCAATCCCTGTAGGACCACACTTGATATGCCCTTCCAACCTGAGTGTGAACCATTGATAACTACTCTCTAGGAATGGTTCTCCAATCAATGGGGGTTATGGAAGTAGTGTAGGAATCTATGCAATCTCATGCATGCTTTGGTCAGGATGGTGGTATAAACTGATGTATATGCTGTAGCTGCCTCTGGGAAGTAATCTTTGTGGTTTTGATTCCCTGGAGGACCATTTATGATTTTATTGTACATTTCTGTCTTGCTATCCTTCTGCTATTATAATGTATGTTCTGAGACTGGTATTCACGGTTCTGTGCCTTCATTCATAACAGCTTCCTTTTGTTTTTATTCTGGTTCCTGGGGACTACTTTGGTTCAGGGGTGCTGTTTGTTGCCTTCTGTTGCATCCTGGTAGAGGCTGGCTATACAGTTGGCACAAATTCTGGCTCCATTTTCAGGCAGGCCTTGGATGCCCTATGGACCAGTTGTTGATCTTTAGCAGTGGTAAGAACTGGGGATATAGTAGTCACTGGCTATCACTGTCTTACTCTGCACTGGCTATCATTGTCTTACTCTAGTGCTTGGCCTACTGGCTGGCTGCTGCGCTGGGAATGTAACTTGTAACAGGAGATAGGCTACATATTGCCTAGGTGCCCCTCTCCCTTATACGGTACAAATTATTCTATTTTGCCCTCAACATGTCTTACAGGATATCACTTTTTCTGGCTCATTCTTCTCAAGATCCCTTCCCTCTCTCAAGCTCTGGCCATTTACACTATTTTTACAGTGTCATAGGATGATTGGGCCTCTGGGCTTACTGGGTTTACCTATATGCATCATTCTGAATCTTTGACTATCATCTACCTAGTTGGTTAAGATGCTTTTTACACTGCTGCATAATTCATCCCAATAACAAGTATAAATGCTTTAAATAATTAATATAAAAGTATAAATTGTGGGATTCACTTGAGGTCAAATGCTGAAACTATTAGTTTTTATTCAGCCTTCCTTGAGTAAGGACTGAACAAAAAAAAAAAAATAGTAAATTCTTCAGCAATTGACCTCCAAGTTGGGAAAGTAGGCCTTTTTTTCTATTTTCAAAATTGCCTAGTGATTTTAGGTGCCTCAAATGCATTTATATTACATACTTTCATGAGCAGCTCACATTCTTTAGTATATTTATCTTCACAACACCTTACCAGGTAGAAAAATATATTCTCCTCATTTTGAAATCAGTGGAAGTTAGGCACCTTGACAAATTGAAATTCCTAGCTACATCTTTTGGCACCTACATAGCTTTAAAAGTTCTGGCCTAAGTGACTTCCCCAAGGTCACCAAAGTCTGTGATAGAGAGGAACTTGAACACAGGTCTCCCTAGTCTGAGGCTAGCACTGCAATTCACTGGACCAGTCTAATATGTTAGATTATAGGGGTTTGATTCATTAGATCTTCCCTCTGAAAAACCAGACCCATTTAGCTCATCACAAGTTTAGGCATCAAAAACTGAAAGTCATTATTGAAAAGCTGAGCTCAAAGTTTTTTTTCTAAAAATATGTAAAAAGACACTAAAAAAATAGCCCCATGCAAGGACAATCTATTGGCTCTTTCATTGCATGAGATCACAATATTTTTATAGAACGAGCTATTAGACATCTCAGATAATCAAGCAATTTGATTGCACATTTATGAGACATTTAGAACCATTGAAAAAAAAAATCAAAGCCTTCAGCATTAGATATATCAAAACCAAGTAATGCAAAAATATTTCCACTTGATTACATGGCTATACTGTGGGGAGATAGAAATAAATATAATAAACACCATGGAATTTAAAAATAAATCAAATACATGTCAGTAGTGGAAAGGAAAAATGAAGTGTTGTTCATTATGTGTTAAATATATTAATACTATTTTTTTTTTCATTCCAGAGTATAATACTGGTTAAAGTTTATGACACAGAATCTGATTGATTTCACTTTGTGTGCACATTCTACACTGTGTCTAAGAATTCCAGGACCATCTGCAGGTGTAATGCTACACCTATAGGTGTGTAGGCCTAGGAGGAGTAGGATTGGTCTGCTCACTTTACCTTCAGTTACGTTTTAACTATTGTAATCTCAGAATACACTGATAACAAATGCATTACAGGTATTATTCTGCAATGTAAACACATAAGTCAGCAGAATAGCATAAAATATGAATTATTAATTATCACAGTATTTCACACTTACCTTCAAATACTTATTATTTCTGCAAGTCCTGAAATCTACATGCTATTTTAGTTATTTAATCAAAATAGTCATTAACTCTGTATATTTAACCATACTACAATTTATATTCATTCAATTTTTCCTGCACCTTTTTATCTCTCTATAGAAACTATTTTGCAGTGACTTCAACATAAGTCACCAAAATTGTATTATTCTGACAGTTCTGGCCAACAATGCCTTCATAAATTGAACCTAATTTACATACATAATCTTTCAGTGTGTACCGGCATAACTTCTTGGTTTATCTGGGCTCTGTGAGACATACTAGCATGATTTCCTAGCTTATTAGAATACCAAAAGTGAAGACAGAAAAAACAGTTGTATGCTGACTGGAGATTAATTTTCTTTGAACCACATTTCTGTTTGAGAGTGAGTTAAAGAA
The DNA here is from genome assembly GCA_007922305.1 of Dermatemys mawii. NCBI lineage: Eukaryota > Metazoa > Chordata > Testudines > Dermatemydidae > Dermatemys > Dermatemys mawii. Next base: position 11,398,520 of record ML677333.1, on the reverse strand, counting down.
TGAGATTAACAAGTCCGAGGCAGAAAGGAGAATATTTTACAGGAAGGAACAGGATAAAATAGAGATATAGAGGAAAGTTTCTAAGAGAGATCAGTGGAAAGTGGAGATTTGCTGAATTAAAATTATGTTTACTGGAAATACACAATCTAGCACCAACCAATCTTGATCACTGGCTAAAACCAGCATGTGTTGACATCTGTAATCTCTGTGACCTTGGGATGAGAAAAGATATTGCATTAAGGATTCTAGTTTATAGAACATCATTATGCTTTTACTTGTGGTAAAATGAATTTGAAAAAGGTTGATGGCAGATAGCATGCAGATCTTGAGAGTCCACATTCATTATGTATATAGTAAAAGTGGGACTAAGAAGCAAAGTTTAGTTTGAGATGAGGTTCCAAAGCAAAACTTCCCCTTAGGCTTTTGCAGTTGTTCAGGGTGTTTATTTTATTTTATTTTATTTTATTTTTTTATTTTACTGGAGAAGGTATAAAAAAAAGAAAGGAACTAGTAAATTCCCACAGACAATTTTTGCGGTAGCAACTAGGTGGGCAAATTAATAGATTTTATGGATATGCAGTTTTCCAAGAGCAACAGATACCACCAGGCTGAGACATAGACTTGTGGGGCAAAATTTTCCTCAGTTATGCCCATTGCAACCTCAATGCCTTCAGCAGGAATGCATGGGTAGACTGTAATTAAGAGCAGAATTTATTTTTCTCTCTGGGTGAACATGAAAACAAAAATGAAAATGTGGTGTGATATTTTCTGAATTGAAACCATGAGAGAAGGAGAGAACACAGAGATGTAGTATAAACCAATAAACAACTTACAATTTTGAACCCCAAATGTCTTGTATGACTTAAACTATTTATTTTCCAACTGTACTGTATGCAATATGTGAAACATGGAGTGGACTGATACAGTTAAAAAGATGGTATGCGGATGTGTACAAGCATAGGTTTACAATGGGAAGCTAGCTTCATTCTGGACCATGGAGACAAAGCACCTTAGTAGTGTGTATTGAAACAAGCTTAGTTGATCCTAAAAATGCATGCTTTTCTCAAATAGATGTTTTGGGAGCTTTCTGCATAAATCAATATAATTTCAATGTTAAGAAATATGAACTGGACCGATGGCAACTCTTTCTTATCTACAGGAGACTGTAAATTCCTCAAAAATCAATAGACTTGTATCTACAGAGCTTAACAATCCTTCCCTTAGGGATGGCATCATGAATATTAAAAAGAAACTTAGCAGACATTTTTGGCCTTCAGAAATGGAAGACATGGGGACCAGTTGGACAATGATTATTCTTATAAACAGACCTAATGGATACCATAGAACTACACAACATAGAGATTGCTTACATGAATAACATTTGCAATGTTCAGTAATAAACAAATTCACCCTGGGCAGGTCAATTACCTTGTGCCATGCACATGGCTCTGTATCAGTTATTTTCACCAATGCCCCTCCACACTCTTGACTCAGTTGCTATGGCTTGGCCACAACCTGCTAGAGGAGAGAATGTGAATCACAAGATCCATTGTAGGGAAATTTGCTAGAGAGATGATTGCACTTGGGTGTTAGGATGAGGATGTATGGAAGTTAGGTAAACAAACATTGCAGAGGATAAAAAAAAACAAAACAACCCTCTGCCTGGGTAGAAGAAAGAGGAAACATAGCAGAGGGTAGGAGGAAAGGGGAAATTGATCTAAAAAGGCTCATCCATATATTCATACTCATGTTGAAGCTTACCTCAATGTCTGAACATCTTGAGCATGTTAACATTTCACCTTTCCATTTGTGAGTTTCTGATGTGGTGTAAAGTAACAATTGGATAATACAAAACACACACCAAATTATAAAAAAATGTTCCTGACTCTAATTGGATATCATTAAGCAGTTTGCCTAGAGATAAGGGATGGAGAGGCAAATGTTTGTAGCAGTTTGTAAACAAGCGACAAAGGAGTTGGATGTCCTTTATTACTGCATTGCATATGTGCATTTACAAAAAACTCTTAGGCCAAATTCAGCCTTTTCAGGCTTCACATTGATTTAAATCAGAGCTAAAGGCACTCTTATACTATGATAATGTACACAAGGGAACTGACCCTGTAAGAGGTTGCTCATGTTCTAGACTGGTCCTATTCCAGGTTCAGCCTGGAAACAAGACATTCTGGGATGCGTAGTTCTCAGGATGCAGGAGGGCTATAGACTGGATACCAAGACATGGTGGGAAACGTAACTGTGCGGGAGGGTTGTGACATAATAAGCAATCTCAGAAAAGTTATACTCTTGAAGGAAATAGGATTTGCTATTGAAAAAAAGGCTTATTAGGGTTTATGGAAGTGTTCAGGAAGAAATCCAGAAGGACAGCACCTGAAGAAGGGGCGATATTTTGGGTTGAGGAGGGGTTGGGGGGCAGAGTTTAAGGGGAGACCTAAGGAGAATGGGAACTGCTCACAGGTCTTGATCAAAAGGCTTTAAGAAACTAAAGAGTATATGATTGATCGTGAACCCCTGGACCAAGGAGGATGAGTACAGAGGGGTGAAGATTTGCTTGTTCAGATGGTGCTGGACTAGCAAGGAGAGGGTTTGGACTTCCCTTGTATTTTTGTTTTGCTGAATGGATTTAGCTATAGGGCTAAGCTACCCTACTCACCAGAGGGGAAACATGCACAGTGAGAGAGGGAACTGGGAAGGTGACTGCATCTGATGCTTTGCCAAGTAAGCCACTGTTATAGGGCCTTGAAAGTAAATTAAACACAGACAGATGTGTGTCCCAGGAGACACTTCATCATCAATATTGATTTCAGCTCTATATGTAGAAGGTTGCATTGTATGGATGAACATAGTAGAGCTCTTAGTTTCCAGTGACTTCACTTCCCTAGCCTGAGTCAATGTATATGCATATTCCAGTGAGCACAAGAGATTTGATGCTAACAGAATTACTGTGCTAATTAAAATAAATACAAGATAACAAAAAAATGAAGATTATAGCTGAGGTTATTCAAATAAGTAGAATTTCACAGTTTCATTTTTTTCATGCCATATTTGTATGTTACCATCTCTGAATATTGCAATAGAAACCCCCAAAATATTGTTATTGTGCTCAGTCCTGCTACGTCCTGAGCAAACTGGCTCTGATGCAGCAAAGTACTTAAGCATGTACTTAATGATCAGCAGCCCCATTGATTTCAGTGCTTTTATTTGAGGGGTAAAATCCTCACCCCATTGAAGTCCATGGGAAAACTCTCATTGACTTCAATAAGAATGAGGATTTCACTCTTATATATAAAGCATAATTAAAACTTACTGTTCTCTGGATTATTTTTAGTAATAATGGAACAGTAACTGACAGCTCCATCATACTTTCAGTGCTGCTGGGCAAGCACTGAACAGGTTAATTAAAATGTGCCCAAGTGCAATTTTCATAATGCAAGCTAAAGTATTCAGCAGCTATTTTAATAAAATTGCTACTACCTTGATTCAAGGTAATTGCTGAGTTTACCTTTCATTTATATAGTAAAAGCATTACATTTGTGTATCACTAAGTGGACTATATTAGAGAGGTATGTTGCCAAATGCACTGGAAAGAGTTTCACTGTGGGACATGCAAATCTTTCAGCAAGGATTTTAATATTAAGTTATTTTGTTAGGTTCCATTTCACCTCTCCCCACTTTCACTCTATTTCAGCACCACTTTGAGATGGCTGTTTGGATTTTTGTAGCACATGCTGACACAAAGGCCAGCTTCCTTTGGAGCTGTAAGTGCTCAGAATCTCTGAAAATCAGACCAGAAACTACCAATTGTATCGGCAAAGCATTATGAAATTATTTTAGTACAAAGATTGCTCATCTGACAGCAAGACAGTGTAAAATTACAAAGGCAAATTTGAGTCAAGTAGGAGATGATTTTTATGGAATATTAATATTTGGAGAATGATCAATTCTTATCTGTACCACAAATGTTCTAGCCTCTGTGAATTCAATGGCAATCTCCCATGGACTTTAATGGGCACAGGATTTCATTCCAAAATGTTAAATACTTCAAGAATGCAAATGTATAGAATACTTTAGAAATAAACATAAAGAAAATGTCAAGGGCCATATTGTGCCATTCAATGTGTGCACACAATTTCCATTTTTGAATCTAAGGGACATGAAATTTTAGTTCACCACTGCATTTCACCTTCTAGACTGCCTAAAGAGCTGGTTTAAAGGTAGGGGGTGGGAGTGAACACTTAAAGCAGCATGGAGTGGGGTCAAGGCATGGGAACTTCCTCTGCTCCTCAGCAGGAGCATCGAGTGGGCCAAGTGGGGCAAGCCCCTGCTCCCCAGCAGGATGAGCTGATCAGGGTGTAAGGCATCCATTTTTATGTGGCCCCCCAATTGGCCAGGGGCTTTGGCCAGGGGCTTTGGGCACGAGCCCCGTTGGCCCAGTGGCTAAACTGCCATTGGTTGCAGTTAACCTTTTAAATGTAGCCCAAGTGTTTGTCAGTCATTAACCTGCTTGTTTTGGTCAATCCAGTGCTGTTTATTGACGTAGTTATACAAGATATTTTCCACAGGGTGGAGTAGCCTTTTCTATTTCTAACTAGGATTCTATCAAATTTTTTGAATTGTGATTTTTTTTATTTTGGCAAATCATCAGTTTTGGATTACAATAAAAAGGGAGAACAATAATGACAATTTTTGTAATGTCTTCCCCTTTCCTGCTCCCCAATTTTCAACCAGCTCTATTTAGCAGAGACCGATCACAAATATTTTTATTTATAAACGTGCTCCCAGCATCCTCGGGCCAACCATTTGGAGAACACAATTTGAGCTATATTTAAGAGCTGCATGCAAAGTCAGACTATAATCATGAACCGAGACCTAGGATGAGACAGCATTTGCAACATGTATAAGTTGCTTGCCGAGAAAGATCCTATTCATTATAGCAACCTTGAATCTTCATCAATGCAATTATCTTAGGTTACCTCTTCTGATATTCAAGTCAGGTTTTGGTTCAAATTTAAAATAAGTCCACCAGCCCTCTAGAGCCAAGTATGCTCTGTCCAAAGAAACCTGACTAATTTTAGCTAGGAGTCCTTGTTATAAGCTCTGAAGTAAAACCTGAATGTATAGAGAGATCTGATCATTTCATGAGTAGGCTGCGTTTATTCAATAAAAATGAATTTCCTGCTTACAGTATATTTCCTCTGTATTCATCAGCCTCAAGTATATATGCCATTTAGTTTAATCAAGGATAATAAATACTTCTATTCCTTTACTGGTTTAAAATAATCCTTATATTGAATAACAGTATACTTTCCAATGGAAGTAAAGCCCAGTGTTTCCTAATCATTTTTATTCTCTCATGGCAGCTTGCACTAGATAAAAAGTAGGAAGGTTGAGGGAAAGGAATACAAAAATTGAATAGCATTAACCCCAGTTTTTTGTAACGTGGTCTCTTCTTCTTTTATCCCCTAAGGTGAAATAATTGAGGCTAGCACTTACTTTTACTTTGTATAGTAGGAATCTGGGTGGAATAAGGAAAATAAAAAATATTTAGTGTATGGGAATCACTTTCTGGCTTTTACCCTTCTCTCTGTTATCTGGTGTTCATTGGTTTTGCCAGTTTATCGAACTGTGGGTTACAACTGTTGGAAAAAATGAAGTTCATGCATTTTGTCCATTAATCAGATAATCAATTGTAATGGAATAGCAGGAAAATGATAAGAGACAAAAACTACCTGTCAGCTGGGGGTAAACGCTTTTCATAAAGTGATCACTTTATGTTTGACCTATCAGTCCTCATCCTCAAAAGGAAACATACACAACATTTTTGAAAGACTAGCCTGGGAGCTTAAATGCATTACTCTGCTAGACACTAAAAATCATGGACTGAACAGAGATTCTGGATATGTCTCATTACAACAAACTGTAAAACACTAACTACCCCCTGATTCTTCTGCACCATACCATAAACTTTTGTCATGTGGTTATTAAAACCCACAGACCTGCTTTATATAATGCTGGGTCTTTGAACTATGATCATCAAATTATGGAGTGTTGCCCCTTTTGACCTGAGTGGATAGCCAAAAATTTGGGGTCTTGTAGGTTAATCCAGTTTAGTAGGAGAAATTGGTGAGAGTCAGATTTTTGTTTTTGATGCAATCTTTTTTTATTTATAAATAACATACAAAGTCCTGGGTCCCTGAACACAAGAGGAACCCCAAAACCAAGAACCCTGGCTCTAAAATTTCTCTCTCTAGGTATCTCCAGGGCCTCACCCTGTGCTTCAAAGCTGTCTCTCATGTAATATTTTTGTCTGCTTCTCTCTGTGTTCTCGCTCCTGCTTCTCTCTTTCTCACCGACACCAGCTAGTGAATTGTGCATTCGCCTTCTCCTTCCTCACTAGCTGATATATTGCATCCTCCCCTGCACACATACACACTAGTTAGTATATTGTGTAACCTTTAAGTGGACTAAAGTTTACTTCACCTCCCCTCTCCTAGTGCTTAAACAGAACTCCTATAGAAAAGCACACGGAGACCCAGAATTCAATCACTGAGGGCTTTCATCAAGGATTGCACAGGGTCATCCTCCCCACAATCATATTCAAAAGAGCAAAATTAATTATTTTAATTCTTAAATATCAACTTTGTACAATTTCATAATAATAATAGCTTAATTTCTATCGAATAATGAGGCTACTTCATAATCTACATACATTATTTTCACTTAAACATAAATATAAACAGAAGAATCCAATTCACTCTAAATAGGTCAGTCTCCACAGAAACACAGTGAGAAATAACTCAGCATTCCAAAGCTTAGGGTTAGTTCATCTGAGTCTCAGTTGGAGCTTTTGTTCACCAACTCTCTACTGTCTGCGGAGTCAAGAGCACTGCAATAATGTCTCCCCACCTCTTGCTTACAGAGAGCTGTCATGGGAATCCACATAGATTCTTCCTCCTTCCCTGCTGAACTGGAACCATTCAGTTAGTTAGTCAGCTAACTAATTAACCAAAGAATCAGAATCAAGTATATAAATAAAAAATGTTGTTACAAGAAAAATACAAAACAGAGAATAGGAACATAGAGATGACTCCTTCCCCATCATTACATTTAAATAAGGAAAGAGTTAGTGAACCATAGATAGATCACATCTTTTTGTAAACCAGCTGCCCTGATTACAAGCTCTCAATGGAGTCTCTGAGCCAAGGGACCTACTAAGCATACCCAAAGCTACCACACCCAATGCTGACGCTTCAACCTAGCATGCTAATTGCATATCTGTCTAGTGATCTAGTGATAGTGACTCCAACAAAACTCATTCCCCTCTCCCTCCCCCTGCCCCACACTTTTCCCCTGTAGCTCTTTTACAGTGATATCGCCTTGGTAAGCATGTAGGTTAAATTTGCATATCCCTTTGTTGTAAGTGGGAGTTGCTATAAAAGATCCCAATTGTTTCCCAGGGCCATCCTAAATAAAGAGTGGCAGCCACATCCACCAATCTCAATAATTGTTTTCCCAAGCCGTAACATAATTCATACTGTGTAAAGAAATCTAGAACATTGCTGGTAAAGTTTGCAGATGATACAAAAATTGATGGAGAAGTAAGTAATAACAGGTTATTTCTACAGAGGTATCTGGAGTGCATGATTAGCTGGGCTCAAAACACATATTTTAATAGTGATACATACAAGGTTATAGACTAGGAACTAAAAATATGGGTCACACTCATAGGATCATGGACTGTATTTTGGAGAGCATTGACTCTGAAAAGAACTGAAGGGAGTGTGACTGTTGCACAATTGAACATGAGCTCCCAGGGTGATGATGTGGCTAAGGGGTGTAATGCAATTCTTAGATGTATAAAAAGGGGAACATCAAGTAGGGTGATAGTATTACCTCTGAGTACAATGTTGGAGAAACCATTACTAGAATATCGTATCCAGTTCTGGAATCCATACTTCAAAAGGGATGTTGAAATGGAGAAAGTGTTCAGAAAAGAGCCACAAGAAATACTGACAGACACAAGAAATGGTCTTTCTGATGGATGAAAAGAGCTACAAAGTCATCCTGAAACGATACAGATCAAACCTTCACTGCTGGAAAATCTGAATTTCATTGTAAAATAGGATGCAGTCAATTTACCTAAGTGTTTGATATTCTGTGTAGTTCTTGACTATGAGCGTTACTGTAGCTTCAGCTGAATATAGCTTTTGCAGATTTAAGCTCATCAAGAGCTGTTTGAAGTCTTCAAGAGAGACTCTTAGGACTTGTGATGCTATCAGTAAAACATGGCCTGTCAAAAATAGTAATGTCTGACAGCATGACAGATGAATTCACAGGGAAGAAAACCAGGAAGGTATTTGAGCAACTGCAGATACTTAAAATATTCTAATAGCTGAAGATAGTGTTTATATATTGAAATATAAAAATATTGTTTATATTGTGACCACAGTTTCAAGGCAAATAAAAATGAGGTAGAAGGACACTTGTCCTGGGGTAGGAGGTCTGTTCGTAGAGATCAGATTTAGTGTGTGGGTGGGTTGGGGGCAGAGTTGTATGCCCCAATTTCCTCAGTTTCTCCTTTTTTTCATTAGTCTCCCATTTTTTCATCTTCCCTAGGTTTAACCATCATACCTCCTCCTGTCCCTGCCTTACTTTGTCAAATAGTCTTATTAAATACATCAAAATTTGTGTTGTGAAACAACAGTTTTTAGCATGCAAATGGTGTGCCTCTTTTTTCTTTCCGGCAAGTCAATAAAATCACAACCATTAGAAATGGAGTAGCCATCGGCCATCTATCTGTGAAAATTAATGTATAGTATCAGAGAGTTTATAGGAAATAGCATCTTAATGTGTTCAGGTTCATCCAATTCATTTCATTTTGCTCTGAAAATTTTATTAAATGAAAACCAGAGATTTTGTACAGCTCTCATCTCTATGCACTCACCACAAATAAATATACTTGAGATTTTATGATTTACCATAATGTATATAAATATGACATTAAAACTTACTGAATTTCCCTCTAACGATGCTTTCACATATTACATACTTGTTAGGCTTTAACCAAGCTATAAAATCAGTTTCTTCTGGGGTTAATGGAGCCTCTTTATTTCCTAAATAATCCAAATGTAAGAGCACTTTTCCGTCAACAGCAAGACTGATTATCAAGCTTCCATAGTAGCTTCTTATGGAAGATCAGACATTCACTATCAATGAATATTTTAGACTCAAAGAAAATTATAGTGCAACATGCAGATAGCATTGGTAATTATCCAGAATGCCTTTACCTGCAGAGCAACTTAAACAAGAACCTTAAAATAAAACACATGCATAGGATAATCTGTAACAGTAATAGAGTATTTACCTTGGGAACATTTGCTCATCTATAATTATCATCTGAAATACTGTAGGTGGTATTATATTACTCTAAACTTAAAGCTAAACAAGTGCTAGGGCTCACAGGCATTTGCAAGAGAGATGAGAAATGAACTGGCGATAATGCGAGGAAATCATAATTTATACATCCCATACCTAATTTATACATCCGAATGTACAAATTATAACAATAAGAAAGCATTACTATACCTCAGAATGATCAATAAGGATTTGGTCTTATGGAGTGGTTTATTCCCTTGTTGTGAGACAAGTGTGTAGGTACAGACTCAGAATATTCTTTCCTTGTTTATTTTTATACACAGTATACACACAGTTCCTGTTATTATTACTAATAGGAATGGGTTACAGGCATGGGTTACCAGCACCGCGCCACTTCCCACAGCCCTCATTAGACCGGAGCAGCAAACTGCGGCCAGTGGGAATCACAATCAGCTGAACCTGCGGATGCGGCAGATAAACAAACCATCCAGGCCCACCAACGGTGCTTTCCCGGGGGGGGGGGGCATGCCAAGGTTGCTGATCCCTGTTCTATAACCTGGTGGCTAGGGACCTTACCTGAAAGGTGACAGAGCTCTCTTCATATTCTGATTTTTCCCCCTCAGCAGGAGTAAGGCCTAGAATGCAGACTCTCCAATATCCTCTGTGTGTATCATGTCCACTAGGCTAAAGATAATGAGAGGTCCTCCTTCCCGCCCCAGGCATTGAATTTTAGGATCAGATTGCACATGTAACGTCCCCTAGTTTTATATCATTAGCAGAGTTAGAATCCTCCATTCAGCCCAGATGCGAGGCAGCAGTTCCCAATGGCTAACTTAGGTAGCTTCCACTCACCCTCATCCTCCTGCCCCTCAGTTTGCTGGCTTTGTGGATCATAAGCTAAGGTGTCTATCTCCCTATTCATTGCACAGTGATAGTGGGCACCTAGCTCAGGCTTTGCGTATCTCAGTGTTGTTCCTGTGAGACGCAAAATTAGGTGTTGTGATGCTCAGTGTTGCACCACCTAACTCCTTTCATGGGCCCTATCTAGATCCATTTCTTAAACACAAAAAAATGATTTTGAGGAACAAATTCTGCCTTCTGTTTCAGCCATGCTACTCTAACAAAGGAGAAGAACAAGAATTATCTCTTCTAATATGTACTGCAGAAAGGTATGTAAGAGAAAATTCACAATGAAATCTGGATTTGAGATTTTTTATTTTGGTTTACACTTTATTGATGTCTTCCATCCCACTTTAGTTGTTACACGTGATCAGTCCATTCAAGGTTAGAATTAGGAACTTCAAAAAGGATAAAAGGGATGAATATAGGGCCTATCTTGGGTGCTGTGGTTGGGTGTGAGAATCGCTCCTTTAGTGTGCGTGTTTGTGTGTGTGTGTGTGAGGGAGAGAGAGAGAGTAATATTAAGTAAATGAAATAAATCCAGCAGCAAATGCCAATGTTTCTTTGTTTATAATGAATGGAAAGAGGGAGGAAACTTGAAAATGCAGCATATAGTGGTTAAAGGGCCCAATTAGAGCTTGGAAGAACCTGATGCCTGCTGGGTCAGGTGAGAATGAGCTCTGTCTTAGCAATAGTACCTGTTGGTATTATGCCCTTGAAAAGTACAATTCTTCTACTAGCAGCGGGGGAGCTCGGAACTGTGGCTTGCTTCATCTTTGAAAAGGTATATTTAGAACCTCCAACTGATTGGCTCTACTGCGTTAGCCTTTCTTCTACCCTGCACTCCCAGAACAACCAGGCTCATTACGAATGCTACCTGCTGAGGAGGAAAGAGTGGATAAGGCTCCCTGGTCCATGCCCTCAGTACACCCCATAATTGAGCAACTATAATTTCACACTCAGTATCTGAGGAAACATAACTGGAGAAGTTTTTCTACTTAATGACATGCTAAAAAGCACATAGCGCCAACAGGAGAAACTTGAACTTGGTAAAGTGGAAGAATCTGTAGCATACTATGTCTGCCTCCTTTTTCTTTTCTAATTTGACATTTTTGACCACCATCAGCACTTAAACTGAGTAGATTCCTGGTGGCTCTTTCACATGCCCCATGACTTTTCTTCCCCAAATTATTGAGCAGCTTACCTTCCTGAAAAAGAGCCTTGTAAACTCCATACACCATAAAATGCACCCGCTTTGCTTACAAACTAAAGCCCTGATCTTGCAGGGAGCTCTATGTTCTCTCTGAGTGAATCTGAATGCAGTGATAAGCTCCACAAACCTCTGGGAAGAGATCACATTTAAGGCTAGATCCTGCCCTACGGCACAGCTGTGCATGGGGAAGTTGCAAAGGGAGCCATAGGGAGAATTCTGGCTGACTCAGGCACTATACTGAGCAGAGCACTGGAGTGGATGAAAAATAAGTGCAGCCACTGTACCACCCTTTGGCAGACTGCAAGCAGGATTTCACACCTCCCCAGTCGGACCAGATGCCCTGGGAAATGATGGGGAGCATAGCCACGGTGGGGAGTCTATTATAACTCTTGGGACTGACCTCACAGAAACATTGTGCTCCGGGGAGCACGAGGGCCAGATTGTGGACCTACCCTGCAACAAGGTGAAAATATGCAGGGTAGAAAAGCTCCTTGCACTCTCTCCGCCATTTTACACACCCATGCAGTGTCAGGCACAATTGAACCCACTGCGTATAGTTGTGTAGCTTTATCTATTCTATCTGGGGTCATTTGGATTTGGATTCAGCCAAGTAACCTTTTTCTTTGAAATAACTCATTAATAATGGTATCATTTGTCACACATAATGAGGTTTAATTGCACAATGTAAAGCATTGCAGTACCTCAGGTACACTGATTTCAAGCCAAATAGCAAGTCTGAGGTAAATACACTTAGAGTAGCATAAAAACTTTCTTTTACTTAATACTTTGAATGATGCTTTCTTTAAAAAGCATTCGCTATCTACTGAGTATGTCATGCAACGGGATGAAATGCTGTGACTTGTGTGCAGAAGGCACTTATGATATCTGCAAATCCATGAGCTGATTTTGAAAACTGGATACTTCTGATTGTGAATATAGGATTGTAAAATAAAATTCTGAGACCATTTGGACAGGTGTAAAGTTATATTCAGATCCCCTCATCACTAACTGTAAATGTGATCCCACTGAACAAATGTGCAGTGCCTCTTCCCATGGCCATTAATCGAAAATCATCATCCTATCCCACCCCTTCTTCCATGGTCAATTGGACACATTCATCTATCTTGTAGCTATGCCTACATCAATGGGTATTTGACAGAAGACGCCATAGTTCCTAAGCTCAGCTGCACCCCATGGCTACCTGTTGCTTAGGCTACAATTGGAGCTGAGGTATATAAAATTATGAGTGGCGTGGACAAAGTGAATAAGGAAAAGTTATTTACTTGTTCCCATAATAGAAGAACTAGGGGCCACCCATTGAAATTAGTGGGCAGCAGGTTTAAAACAAATAAAAGGAAGTTCTTCTTCACACAGCGCACAGTCAACCTGTGGAACTCCTTGCCTGAGAAGGCTGTGAAGGCTAGGACTATAACAGGGTTTAAAAGAGAACTGGATAAATTCATGGAGGTTAAGTCCATTAATGGCTATTAGCCAGGCTGGGTAAGGAATGGTGTCCTTAGCCTCTGTTTGTCAGAGGGTGGTGATGGATGGCAGGAGAGAGATCACTTGATCTTTATCTGTTAGATTCACTCACTCCGGGGCACCTGGCATTGGCCACTGTCGGTAGACAGGATACTGGGCTAGATGGACCTTTGATCTGACCAAGTACGGCCTTTCTTATGTTCTTATGTTCTTAGGGTAACAACTGGAAGGCAGTTGCATAGATGGCTTCGCCTACTCCTTCCTGTGATTCTGGCAGCAATGGGAACCCTTTTGCAGAGAGGACAGGTATTTAACAGTATTCCCTGCTCCCTGCTCGTTTTGTGCTCTGTGCTTTCCCTGCTGCGTTATTTCCTCTCCTGCAGTCCAGTCAGAGCCAAGGAAGACAGGAAACTCTTGCACCCAGATGCATCTTTTGTGGCAACAAACTCTCCCTAAGTACAGCTGAAGCTTTGGAGTAGGATCCTGTGTATACATTCAGGCACTTAAGTCAAGTAAATGCTGTAACCATATGTGCTTCCCCTGCCCCCTTCCCTCCGCATGTTAGCTGCTTGCTTAAAGCTGCATTGCTCTATATTACCAACTGTATTTATGCTTATGAATATGTAACCAATTAATATAAGGAATGAGTGAGAGAGTATGAGTGTGGGAAACCACTTGCAAGGTTTGAACCGAAATATTACCATGTAAAGATAATTAAGGTGTATATGGGACTATAGAAAAACCTACGGCAGTACCGGCTAGAGCGAGATGTAACCCATGACAGCAAGAACCGGAAGCAGCAGAGCCCTCCCGTGAATCCGAAGGGACTTCGGGGACTTTGGTCTCCTTGTGGCTGATCTCTGGGCAGCTGTAGCCTGGCCAGCCTCAGCCACCTGCGAAACTGAAACCAATACCCACGGCTGCAGCCTGCCAACATGAATGAGTTGTGTGTGTGAATATCATTGCGCAAATAAGGGAAACAATCAATCAACCCTCAGTGCTGCTCTAGTTGAACCTTTGTCTGTGGTTATTTCTTGGCTGGTTCCAATAAATGGTGGAGAATGCAGGCAGCAAAGGGCTAAATTGAACTCGAGCAGCATCTGACGAACAGATCTGGGGTTCCTGGCGTCCAAGTGCCATAAGGCTAGGCTAGCAGTTCCAGGTAGCGTTGGACCTCCATCCTAGTATCTGGTGCCGTGGCTTTTGTGGCAAACATGTTGGCCTAGGCAAGCTGCGAAAGCACCAGGGAACTGGAGGCATTTTGCCAGGACTTATTGAAGGCTCAGAGGGAACGTGATCTTTGGAAAGCTCAGGCTCAGACAGCTTCGGTGCCTTCTGCCTCCGCTGCTTTATCAGCAGTGAAATTGGAAGCTAGTCATATTAGATCCCAGGAATTGCAGGAAAAAAACAGGAATCTAAAGGCACATGTTACCCTTCTTAAGGATTTCGGGTGAGGGACCTTATCCCTCATAAATGGCCTCTGGTAAGCAAGGGAGGTAGGGGAGGGGAGAACTAAAATAGCACTTTTCTCTCTTCCCTCCATAGGTCACTCATAGGAGGACTGACCATGGTGAGGTGTGGCCTTCAGCTGTACCCACCACCTCGCAAAAGAATGCCTTGGTTTAACATGACCCCTGGTCAATGGACTTTTGCAAACACAAATTTGGTGGGAGGATCAAGTATCCCAAAATGAGCAGTGGTTCAATTCCCCTTTGAGTCTGGCAGGACCCCAATCTGGACTGGGATTTTAGCCACAGCCCGTCATGGATCTCAATGGGGTCAAAGCAGGGTTTGCTCTGTGTGCAAATTCAGGATGACACCAAGCCAGCTACCGTCTCTTTCGACATCAAGCTAGTCGAAAATCCTTGGCTGGCAGCGGACTGGTTGTGGCTTCCCCTTAGAACCCAATTCCACTGGACTATGGTTTTGGGATACTTTACCCCCTCCTCTGCCCACTGTTCACTGCTCGCAGGTTAAATTGGGTTTTTGGGCCTGTTCACTAGGCTCGGTGCACCAGGATGCTGGCTTCTCTGAGCCGGGCTCCAAGAAGGGAAGTCTATGTGTTTTCCTACCATTGAAAATAAGGTAGCTGTTCTTAACACTGGCAAGGAAACTTTGATTTTAGCAATAAGATGATCTCCAAGAGAACTGATTGTCACAAACAGATGCATTTCACATTTCTCATTTTCTGTGGTTCAGTTTATAACAATGGTCCTAAAGGAAGCAGAGTAGTGTGATAGCAGTGAATATAGTGCAAACGAGTACAGTTGCTTGACTTTGTAGCTCACTTAGTTTGTTTCTTCTTATATTTGGCTGAAATGCCCTAGTCTACTGCTTTCCAATTTCCTCTGTTTATTATCATGATATGAAAGGGAGCAAAATGAAAGCATTTTATAACATCTTATCTGTCGGAGATGATAGTTAATATTTCTAAAACCTTGAAGGAATACAATCACTTTTGTTTATCGATATACCCAAAGTGAGTGATTAATACCTGGGGAAGCAAGCAGCTGGGCATCTTTCTCTATCAGTGTTATAGAGGGTGGACGATTTATGAGTTTACCCTATGTAGGCCTTATACTGAGCAAAACGGATTTATTTGGGGTTTGAATCCCATTGGGAGCTGGGTGTCTGCTTGAAGCGGGTAACCTGCTGAGCCCTTTTCAGTTAAGTCTGTAGCTTTTGGGGCATGGACCGGACCCAGTGTCGGTGCTGCAGCAGGCTAGCATGTCTGGCTCAACAAGACAGGGGTCTGGAGTTCCAAGCTGGCAGGGAAAACGGGCTCAGAAGTAATTTCATCATGTCAGGTGACAGTCCCCATGGGGCCTCTGTGACTGAACCCATCACAGTGGCATACGTAATCAAGATCTGTGCACAGCTGTTTGCTTTGAGGCACTGATAGTGAGTTTAAGTGAGCTCTGAGTGTGCTGGCTGGAGAACAGACAAAGTGGCTACTGGTTTATTATTTTCTTAATGCACCCCATTGTCATCTTATTAATTATTCTTGGTATGCTTTTCATTGTATTTTTATACTTATGCTGTTATATCTGGTTGTTGGTTCATCGAATTACTAAGCAACTGTTGGTGGGGGGCTGTTGTCTTATGATCCTTATCGTGATCCATTGATCAAGGGGCGGGAAATGTAGCCAGACACGCCCCTGCTCCCATTCGCTCTTTCAAGTGCAGTCTGAACGATTTCCTGTTATGCTTTTACAAAACCACAAGTAGCAGAAAGACGTTAGACGCTTGCTTAAAGCTGCATTCCTCTCTATTACCAATTGTATTCATGCTGATGAATATGTAACCAATTAATATAAGGAATGAGTGAGAGAGTGTGAGAAACCAGTCACAAGACTTGAACCAAAATCTTACCATGTAAGGATAATCACGGTGTATATGGGACTATATATAAACCTACAGCAGCAGCAGCCAGAGCGAGATGTAACCCATGACAGCAAGAACTCGGGACAGGACCGGAAGCAGCAGAGCCCTCCCATGAATCCGAAGTGACTTTGGGGACCCTCGTCACCAATCTCTGCGCAGCTGTCGCCTGGCCAGCCTCAGCCACCTGCGAAATTGAAACCAATACCCACACCTGCAGCCTGCCAACATGAATGAGTTGTGTGTGTGAATATCATTGCGCAAATAAGGGAAACAATCAATCAACCCTCAGTGCTGCTCTAGTTCGACTTTTGTCTGTGGTTATTTCTTGGCTGGTTCCAAGAATGGATAACAAATGCCAGTAGAATTAAGCATAGCAAAGCATAGCACCAAAACATCATATATATGCAATTATTCCTATTATAAAATATTTAGAATTGTTCCTTGAGATCATCAGCCGGATGGCCTAATACTGGCCAATAATTGAGCATTGGAAACGTAAAAAAACCATATGTAATTTAATTACAGAAAAAAAGGCAATGCTAAGTTATGCTAAGAGCTTTGTAAACCTCACAACAATCTTTGGTTTGTTTTAAAATCCAGAGCTAACAAAGCTTGACCATGTATTTTTAAAGTACAGGTACTTTCAGCAGTGTTGAGATATATTTTACCACTCACCTTGCCCTTTATTCACTCTAAAATGATATACTCTCTGTGAAAAGTTTTTAGCTCCTTGTTGTTTATTCTAGAATTTAGGGTTAAAGTAATTCTAAAATAAAACTGTGGCATGATTTCTAAAATCACAAGTAGGATAGTTGAATATAACTATACTGATGTCAGAATTCTATTACAAGTGCCATAAACTCATGTTAATATGAAATAGTTAAGAACTAAAGCTAGGAAAAACTCAGCAGTTCCACTTAGCAGGAAGTTAAGTGTATTTAGTCCACTTTAGGTCTTCTTTGGTTTCAGTCCATGTAAATGCTTACTCCTGTACAGTTTAAGGTGCTAACAAATCTCAAATGTCACTGTGATGGCCGCAAGTTTAACTGAGATCGATGCAAAATTCACATCATGCTGATATGAATTCATAAATCATCTTTGGTTCTCATGAAATTGGCCTCAGGTTCCCTTAGATGGTTGCAAAGCTTCTAAGGAACTTAGTCTGAGTTCTGAAATTTTAATGATACCTGAAAATAAGAGAGTTTCATGTGAACTATGGAATATGCCAATGTAGGTGTCTCAATTTCTCTTGTTACAGCCATTTCAACTTAACTAAATAATTGACTATTAACTTTGGTAGAATCAGAATCACTCTATATTCCAGTGGTTAGGGCTTTCATCTGAGAGGTGAGGAACATCTGTTCAAACCCCTTCATCTCTTCCTCCTCAGGCAGAAGGGGAATTTAACTGAGGGTCCAACATCCCAGGTGAGTACCCTAACCATTGAGCTAAACGATATGAGAGGCGTCCTTTGTGCCCCCGTTCTGTGTGGAATCAGGCATGCCCAGAAGATGCCCAATGGATTAGGCCCCACGAGCAAGCTCGGTGGAGGAAGTATCTGTTTCCCTACATTTTTGGACTGGGCAAGTTACAGATATCTGGCTGCCTTTCTGAGGCTTCGGTGTGCATGCTCAGAGGCAGAAACATAGGTGTCTAGGGAACTTTTACAGCACCAAAGTTACATGTAAACTGAATGTAGGCACCTACAAGGTGCAGCAGCAGCAGCTGAACAAGGGAGCTGTGGAACTGAGCAATAGTGTCTAAAGCTGGGACTTAGGCACCTAAATCCCTTTGTGAATCTGACCCAGAGTCCTTATGTGCTCAGACTGCAGGAGAGGAACTCATCAGAGCAACAGCAGCGTTAGCCTCCCCAGGGGAGAAGGGGGCAGGGTCACAGCCTGGTTATCTTTCTGTACATGGTTGGAGACTGCAATGGACAGTACTGCTGAACTCTTCATTCAGATATATTACATCCATTTCTTAACTTGAGCAACAGGTTTTGGCATGAAGCTGTAGTTTGATATCCCAGACAGGGCAACAAGAAAAGTTGGGACCTAGCACTGAGGCTCTAAATCTGTATCCTCATGCATAATTGTTGGGGGAGGAAAAATTAACACAGCAGTATGAGTTTTCTTAGCAAAGAGAGAAAAGGACAGAGCAGCATATGTCTAAAAAAACCACTGAAAGGGGAAAAAAACCCCTCATACTTCAGGGTTTAAGCCAATCTCTACCTATTAGAGGTCAGAATAACATCTAATGCGAAGGGCATATTTTCCCACATACCTTGATTCTATTCCACTATGGCAAATTCTGTGTTTCTACAGGAAACAGGGGTGGGGGTGAGTGGGAAGCAGTGCTTCATTGCCTGGGTTCCAAGAAACAAGGACAGTTCCCCAAGGAAGTATCTATGCATTTGGAAGTTAATTGAGACCACTGTTAAATTGCACGGCAATTCTTCAGACAGAAAGTGGGATGGGGGAAGATGCTGTACACCATTTGTTCAGTTCGCCTGACAAAAAGGATGACACTTTGCAGTAAGATTTTCTGCAAAAGCCAAGCACCCGGGGACAAATAGGAAAGTGATAAAATCTATCAACGAGCCTCATCGCACACAGCAGGTAAATGGCTTTCTTATTAGACAAACAAAAATATTAATAAAATACAAGGGGATGCAGAGCACTTGCTCATATGCTGAGCCTCAAGCCATCAGGAGTCAATGGTGGTGATTATATCAATAGACTCTGTTATAATGTTCCCTTCAGCATCCTCTCCTTAGTAGCTGACTTTAATAATCATAAACTACAGGATACTTTATCCATAAAATAACTATTACCATTGATCATTATCTCTGTAAATAAATATGCATTTAATGAAAAGGTCTTCTGGGGCAGGAGTGCAAGAAGTCAGCTAGTGTCTCCTGCCTCATAGAGATGTTTTTCTTTGGTGCGATGCACTGGGAAACTTCTGTGTAGCGCAAAAGGCAATTCATTTTCTCTGTATGTGATGGGTTAAAGTTATTACGTCATAACATAGATAACATCACAACTTTTGCATCCTCATCACAGCAGGGTGAAGCATTTGTTATGAAACCCACAACCACATTGGACTTGCCTGCTTTTTGAACTTTGTTACAAACTGGAAACCCTTCCCAGCCCCTGCAAATGAAGCAGGGTCCAAACTTTCAAGCATCGATAGGCTGATTTATGGTTCAGACCCAAATTAAAATTGGGCCTAACCACAAACCTCACACCCAATCATCTCCAAAGGTTTAGGGAATTTTTGGATCAAGATTCAAATCCAGATCTGAACTCCACTGATTATTCTTCAACTACTTTGAAGGGGCAGCAAGGTTGGCAGATTCTGCTGGGGGCTCGCCCCACCCTCCACTGCTAATATTAATAAAGATCAGTTAGAATGTGTGAATACATCTAGCAGCATTGTCAAATAATGAGCTCCACAAAACAGGATCTCCGGCTGAATTTATATTTTATGTCCTTCTGCAGTGAGCTATTATACTCCTTCCTGGAAAATAGTCAGAATTTGAATTAGATTATCTGTAGTGATTCATAAGATGTATCTGGAAATGGTGGTATGAAAATGATCAGTACTGGAAGGCGAATCCTAAAATTATACTATTTGAGAACATAGAGAGTCCCAGCTGCCTTTCTCATCTTAAGAACTTTGTCACTGAAAATATATCATTCAAAAGGTGTCATTACTTATGAATTTAATAATACAGAGCCATAGGCTGAAGCCCGGATTGTCCCTCCTCTGCTCTCCTCTATTTCCATAAGTGGAGGGGAGCCTTTGCCTGTGGTTGCTAGACTGGAGGATGCTCCCACCTTTCCACCCTTCCCTCTTGGCCCCTAAGCCTGGACTACAGTAGAGAAAATAGACTGTACAATGACCCCAAAGTACATTAGTAAATAGTTTGTGACAGCATAGGTCTTTTCATCACCAATGGTTTCTAAATGGCCTTATAACTAGAGGGGGCAGACTACCATCCAACAAGTTTAGATATTACTTACAGCTTAACAGGTTCAGTCTCAACTCCTGATTCCTACTCCTCCTAAGCTTGCAGTGGAAAGTGACTGGTGCTATCGAATTCCTTAGCACAGCTGTTGGTTACGCAAGCTCCTCCTGAAGTTCTGCTCTCCCAATGCCAGCAGGAACTCAGAACCAGCCTGCAATGCAATGCTACACAAATTCTGTTTTTATTTGGTTCCCATCACAGTAGTTTCATGAATGTTATACACTCAAGATCCCATGATGTAGTGAAATATAATCTTATTATACAGATGAGGAACAAGTATGATTAGGTGACTTGCCCATGATCACACAGGAAGTTTGTGGCAGATCTGGGAACCATGCCCTCATTTCCTAAATCCCAATCCAATTCTTTAACCATAAGTATTCCTCCCCCGCTCCCAATTTTAACAGATCCCCAAACAGCTGTGAGTTAAGGGTAGAACACCAACAAAAGAATTACAAAGGAAATGCAAATAAAAACTCAGAAAATTTCCACTCCCTGAGACAGAAGCAAAGGTTCTTGATTCATGATAATGGGAGATGTTGTCTGAGTTAGGATTGGGTGTACACTCTGCACCCATTTGCATTTCCTTGATCTGTACATGGCGTGGGTAGTCCTATCTCATACATCCTGTGTGGAAGAGGAGTGAGAAGATCAGTTGCCTTCCCCCAACTCTCCTGGATGGCTGCCTGCAAGTCTAGGAGCATGCACAATGAGAGGAAAGACCAAGAGACATAATTTCTCCACTGTTATCTTACTGGAGCCCCCTGTATGTTGGGAAACACCTCTTTATGGAAGGCCCAAGTAGAGCTGCAGTTAGTGGAAGCCATGATTAAGTGGAAGCCAAGAGTATAGCTTTTCTGAACCCATGGCAAGGTGTCAGCAGGACCCCAGAGATACCATGCAGATTCCTCTGGCTTCTTGTGAGCCCTCTGTATCCATGAGGTTTGTGGACTGGATCCATGGACTGATATGGTTAAAGAGTGAACAAACCCTTTTCCCTCCACCGGAACAATTCAGGAAAAAAGTCAGTGAGATTTCCTCCTCCTTAGTTCCCGTCTACAGGCTTTCCTATAAAAAGAGATGTAGTGGTGCAGAGGTTACTCCAGCATGTCTCCTTGTTGTCAGATGTGGTACAAGTGTATCTGTGCCTCAGTTTCACCTCACCTGGGGAATAAAGACATCCATGCAGGCCTTTCTAGTATCAGAGAGGGCCCTCTTTGGTAGGTCTCATCGCTTTAATGGAAAATGACTGAAGAAGCAGCCAGGGAGATAGGAAGACAATCAGAGAGTAGAATGGTTGGAAAATGTCTTGTACAGCTCTTTGAATATAATTAAAGTAATGTTTTCTTATATTGGTTTATGTTCCCTGGACTATTTGAAATCTGTCTCCTTCTTCCAGAAGTTTACCTTCCTTTTCTGCTTATTTGTGTCCCAACAGACACTTTCAATTCACTTTATACTACAAGGGGATAACTGGGATTCTTGTCAGTTTACTTTAGTTCAGTTTTGGACATCCTCATACTGCTTCCAGCAAAACAGGTCATTAGCCAACCTGTGCTAGCCTTATTTAATATTTTTCATTTTAAATGCTTTAACTGTTTTTCTTTCATTTCTGTCTATCTAATAAAGAATTAAAAATATTTTCAGTAATATATTTGCCATGGTATTAAATGGATTGAGGTTGCTGTATGCCAAGCCCCAAACCTTGTTTAAAACTGTTTAATGTTGGATAGGTTCAGGGTCATGATAACAACATTGAATGCCTTTAATTAATGTAAATTAATACAACAGAAATTCAAAAAAGAAAAAGGCACCCACAAACAACAACATAGTTTCAAGTCAGATTGAAAAATTTCAGATTTTTTTGGTGATTTTAAAAGTAAAAAAATGTGTTTTGGGTCAAACAAAATAGTTTGCTTTGCTATTAACACTTTAAATATGTTTTTGATTTTTTAAAATAAAAATAAATTTTAAAACAAAATGTTGTTTCAAAGTTAAAAATTGAAATATTCTGTTTTAAAAATGTTGAAACAAAATACTTCAAATTTCTTTGATTTTTTTTCCCCTGACCAAACAATTTAGAGATCTTGACACACATTTATCAAACATTTTGAAGATGGTAAAAGTGCATTTTCACTGTTTTTTCTAAATGTTCCCCAGTTCTAATGGAAAGGACTTTTTGATAATTTTTGATTCCCGAGGTAGCTGAGTAGAACTGTTCCTGTTGAACAATGTTTTTCATGCTACTGAGTACATTATGCTGTTGTAAGATTAAATAAGCATCTGGGTGACTAGAAGTCTTGGTGTTTTATTATTACATATGAATTATTTATTTTTATTATTATTATTATTATTGCTGCTACCCACATCTAAAAATAAAATAAATAAATAATAATTCAGGACAGCACTTACCCATGAATGGGACTTAAGCTTAAAATTAAGCATATACTTAAGTCTCATTCAGTTTTATGTGTTGTTCTGAATAGGGATAGATTTAAGCATATGCTTAAGTGCTTTCCTGATTCAAGATTTATGAATGTCTCCTCCATCTAATAAGTCACAAACACGAAACTTTGTAGGAACTTCTTGACCTCAGAAGTTTCCTCCACACTACTTATCTTTCTAAATTGGTGTTGATAGGGCTATTAGGCAGAACTAGTTGAAAAAAGGTATATGGAATCGTTTTTAGTCAGAATATGTGATCCATCAAATTTGAAACAATTTATGATGTTATGTTAACTTCACAAAATTTCATTTCAGAGGAAAAGGGGTGTGTGTGTGGGGGGAAGGGATTCCAACAATGAAACATTTGATTTTTCACTTTGAAACAACTTTTGTGTCAATTAATTTTTAAAATTATTTTATGTTATAATGTAATATAAATTAAAAAGTGAAATATTAAAATGAAAAATTATTGATCAATCCAAATGTTTTTGAAGAGTGAGGGAGACGATTTTCTTTCTTTCTTGGACAATTCAAAATCTTAAGGTTTTGCTCTGATGCTAAATAAAGTCAAATTTTGAAATCTTAAAATCCTTTCCAAACTAGGTTTTCTGTACTCTCCTATAGATCTCCTATTAAAGACCTCCTGAGTGCACCATCCATGATCTTTGTTCTATAGTGCTCCAAACCCCATGGAGCTGTTCTTCATGTTTTACCCTGTGGAAATGAAGTACAAAACACATGGTCTGAAGGTATCAGATGAACACCAACCACACTCTCAGCACTGAGCCATTGAGGAGAAGAATAGTGATGTACCACTTATATTCTTAAACTTTTAAGGAAACTAATAGGTAAAGGAGAATAAAGACGGCATTGTACCATGTTATTTTCATATACGCTAAGGTCATAGTCTAGAACATGGTATTTAATTTTCAGAACCATAGCTAAAAAAGGTCCAAGCACAACCAGAAATCTCTCAGATACTTTAAAAACGCAGAGAAAGCTGCAAATAATATGATTGTAGGCAGCCTGGCTCCTCTTTTTTCAGATAGGTATCCAAGGTAGCACGCTAGCCCAGGGAAGGCTGGAGAACAGAGATAGAGATCTTAAACTGTCTAATTACACAAACCCAAACATCATGCCCGATCCCTGCTGCACCTCTTCCCCAAGGGTCTGTCCCTTCTCATAGGCCCGACCCTCCACTCACTCCAGCCCCCTCTCTCCATTGCTTGCTCTCTCCCACTCTCACTCACTTTCACTGGGCTGGGGCAGGGGGCTAGGTGCAGGAGGGGGTGCAGGCTCTGGGCTGGGGTATGAGGCCAAGGGGTTCAGAATGTGGGAGAGGGCTCCAGGCTGAGCTTGGGGCAGGGAGTTGGGGTACAGGAAAGGGTTCAGAGTGCAGGTTCTGGAAGGGAGCTGGGTGCGAGAGGGGGCTCAGGGCTGGAGGGTGGGATGTTGGAAGGGGGTGTGGGTGCAGGCTCCGGCCAGGTCATGCTTACCTTGGGCAGCTCCTGAATGCAGTGGAATGTTCCTGTGGGAGCTGCAGAGTTGGCAGTCGGGGTGGAGGCAGTGCACAGAGACACCATGGCTGCCCCTGCACCTAGGAGCTGGACAGGCCAGCTGCTTCCGGGAGCCACGCAGAGCCAGGGCAGGTAGAGAGCCTGCCCTACTCACATTGTGCCATTGACTGGACTTTTGACCTATTAAAATATCCCAGATTGCTTTCAATAGCAACCAGGAGACTCCTGGCCAATGTGGATTCGTATCCCTAAGATCTTATGAAAGCAATAACACTTCAAAGAAAATTTTAATGTAAAATATCTTAGTGAGCTTGTGAACTTTGCTGTAGATGGTGTTGTTGTCAATGACATTTCCTAAGATGCAAATCAGCTCTGAGAAAGGCCTTCTGACTCCTAACTTTCATGTGGTAAATAGAGAAAGTAAAAAAAATAATTCTCAGTTCTACAATACTATGAAAGGCAGTTTTTCTTGGGCTTTGAATTTTGAGAGGTATGTGTAGAAAAGTAAGTCAAGTATTACAAGTGAAACTACTGTAGACAGGTTGTTCATGGGAGGATCACCAACTAAAAGCATGAACAAGAGAAGGTCTTTGAGATGCTATACAATCAGGCTTTATAAAGACTGTGAACAAACTAAATTTGTTAATGTAATTGACTGAATCTCTCTTGAAAAAAATCATGATTGTGGCTATGAAAAGATAAATATATTGCCTTAGAAGCATGTGTCTTATGTTTCTGAAAATAGTTATTTGTTTTGATTTAATTTTCACCAGAGGCCCTGGTTATATTCTCTGATTTATATTTAGAGATTAAACTGAAATTTCTATCAGTGAAATAAAATTACTCAGTTCAAAGAGCCAGAGTAATTCACTCTGGTGAGCACTTACTCATACTGGTAGTTCCATTTCTTCACTGTAAAACCAATGGGAGTCTTTCCAGTGCTTGGAATGTGCACAGGAACAGGACCCTGTTGTCCTAAATCTTTACTTTAATTATGGCAGTTTTCTTCAAAACAAAATAAAACAAAAAAGTGTCTGAAATTTTATTGCTTACAAAAAGCAAACAAACAAAAAAACAAACAAAAAAACCTAGCCATGGAAACTTAATTCCCCTCCTTAGCAGGAGAATAGGAACAGCACAGGCAGCTTTCTTAAACAATCCTATTAATGCACCTCAACTGTCATCCTGAGCGATCCCTTCTAGGGCTAACTAAGTAGTTCAATTTTCATAACTCTTTCAGTGTTAGTCCTACAAGGGTATGGATGCCTCATGAGGGATGATAAGAAGTTACTTCTGAAGGACACATAGTTCTTTGCATCATCAAGTTCTTAATCCTGAGATTGCCATTCACTGACAAAGGGTGCCAATTAACACCAATCATCATCAGTTGTTTGCGCTGTAGCTAGAGGTCTGCAGAGAAATGACAACACAACACCCTATTCCTTTTGCAGAGGACACCAAACAGTCACCATATAGTACTAATAGTAGCTCTTAGACAGGAATAAATTGTGCTGGATTTAAATTGGCAAGGCAACTCCTTAGATGATGCATCTTCCATATCACCCTTTGCTGAGGGCTGTACCTTAAAAGACATAATCTAACTCTAAGAAAAAAATAATTTCACCCAAAAATGATCCATCTGGTCCACATTCATGGGAACCATTCATTATACATCCAAGGTCCGAATTTGGCCCTTTTTTTGTGAAGCTACAATAAATAATACATAAAGCGAGTAGGCACCACACCTAAATAAAGAGATGATGTTTAATATTAGAGACGACTTACTAAAACATCATCTTGTTTATTGCAGCAAAAGTTACACAATATTAGAATTCTAGAAAGATAATCTCATATAGTCACAGTGAAAGTAGTTGTTGGCATTGTAGGTATTGATGCACGCTGTTGTTTAGTAGGACTGTATCTATCAAATTTAAATTAAGCATCTGCATGTGGAAACAATAAAATTCTTCCCTTGGGTTCATTAGTTTTCAGACAGCAAAAGAAAAGCCTCCAGTACAAAGAAAGAAAGATAATAGAACTGCCTATTTAGAATTTTTATATAACTCTAGACTGTGCAAAGTCCTATAATATGTATATTATAGATATCTCAAAAGTTGAATTTAAAAAAAGAACAGAAAAGAAAAAAAGCTCTTTGAAATCACATGCTGACTACAAATAATTCTAATGAAATGCCTTCAGAATTGGGGGAGGGGGAAGTAAAGTTGGAAAGAAACTCCTAACAAAAGTTTTTTAATGGCATTTAATAATTCAAGGGAGTTAATGCTGTGGCTATTTCCTGAGTTTGAGAAGAAAGCACAATCAGTAAATATGTCCAATTGATTAAATTATTGTTGCAAAATTCTAACTGACCACTCTCGCAGAGTGAGAATTCATTTTTTAAATGGGTTGAGTGGACAAAAATAGATCATTTGTTTTCTCAACATATCTGTAATGGTGTTTGAACAGATTTTTGGAATGGTAAATTTTTATATCAATTTTGCTATGCTGAGTTAAAATGAAAGTTTACTAGACATAAAATCAGTCCTCAAGGGTGAATCAAATGACTCAGCTTCACGTTGGTTGTGACCATTATATTTTGGAGAAAAGTCCTTGGGATTCCTTATTGAACTATTTGCACAGCATCCCTGCTTCTCCAGATTGTTATGTCTGCATCACAGTTGATTTAATCTGATTGTTAATGTAGAGCATAGTCCAGTGCTCACTCAAATTGGTGGGAGTGTTGAGGCTTGAGAGCAGGGACATTATATGCAGGTTGCCTAACACTTTTCATTATACGGGATTCTTCCAGCTTTCAGAAAAGTGATTGTTTGTAGCAGGCCTTTGATATTCAACATGGAGAAACCCGTAAGGCTAGAAGGGTGCCTTTTCTTTGCTGAATAAAATTCCATTCAAAACTAGCTGAGAAATAAAGTGTTAAAAACACCATTTCTCTTCTCTCACTTGTTGTTCCTCAGGAAAATAAGCAGTCCAACACATGCACTGAACAGTCTAAAGAGATGAGTCCAGGCTAGGGCCAAAGAATAGCAAACACTTGTGAGAACATTTGGGAGGTGCCAAAGAATCTCTGGCAGGGTCGGGGAAGAGTGTGGTTGGGCTTTCTCTGATAATCCGTTCTGAGATGCAGCTCATGGCCCCACCATCCTATCCTATCACCAGCGATGCATATGGCACAGGAGCTTCCCCAGTTCCTGGTGGGATGAGCCAAGGTCCCCTATAATCTCCCTGGATCCATCACATGGTCCAACAGCTCATTGCCTCAAGCAAAACATGGGGTAGGAGATTCCACAACCCCTAGGAAAGAGCTGATCTGGACTATAATATAACTCTCACCTCCTTCCCCCAACCCAGCACGTGGTCCCAAACAACTCATTCTCCCTATTGGTGGCACCTGCGGGGCCAGAAGCTCCCCAAATCTCCAGTTAGGGAAGAGAGAAAGCTAGGTTGAGCTCTCCAAACCACACGTTCGGCCCAGCACATGATGCCAGTACTCATCCTCCCCTCTAAGAGAACAGCCTTCTCCTAAAGCTGACTACTGTAGTTAGCCCTGTAGCTCAAGTGGTACTGGTCTGTGCAGTAGGGTCATGGTTCAAACTCTGCTCATGATAAATAATGCCTATACCATTGCATTAAGGTTGAAAAAGTGAAGAACTGACAGATTAAGTAAGGAAAAGAGAGATTTACAAATGATTTTGGCTCTCTTAGCAATGTCCACATGGCATGTTACTGTGTGGCAAGCTAGTGAGCTGTAGATTCACACCCCGACTTCCCAAGCAGTGACTTGCCATTTAGAAAAATCTTTAAAGGAAAAAGGATCTCTCTCCTTGATGGTGGCTCATCCTTTGCTCCGGGAAAAGAATAGACACATGAAACAAAATGGAGTGCTATAAATCTGAAATAAAATAAAGGGAATTTATAGGCAAGGAGGCTAGGGGTAAGGGTAGGATAGTCAGTGGTTCTCTGGAACTTCTGGAAGGGAAGGGGTCAAGTTAGTTTCTCCTTAAGTCTAGGAAATGATGGGGAAGATAGAAAGTCACTGCACCATTGAGAAGACTAGTTAAAGAGATGAGTTTGTGACCCTGTTTTCATAATGGCGTCCAAACTAGTGAAGAGTAGAGTTTTGGAAGAGTTATGGGGAGGCTCTGGAATAATATTTGGTTATGTGAGCCCAAATATTAGCAATCCTGAATATGAATATTATTCAAATACATATATCTATCTCTTTGACCATTATTAGTACTTAGCTTGAAGCAGTGCCATGTTTTATATTTTTATCATCTGTCTCCATTGCCTTACAAATTAGTTCTTTCATTATACACATACACTGGAAAGGGATCTCGGGTTCATAGTTAACCACAAGCTAAATATAAGTCAACAGTGTTACACTGTTGTAAAAAAAGTGAACATCATTCTGGGATGTATTAGCAGGCGTGTTGTAAGCAAGACATAAGAAGTAATTCTTCTCCACTACTCCATGCTGATTAGGCCTCAACTGGAGTATTGTGTCCAGTTCTGGGTGCCACATTTCAGGAAAGATGTGGACAAATTTGAGAAAGTCCAGAGAAGAGCAACAGAAATGATTGAAGGTCTAGAAAACATGACCTGTGAGAGAAGATTGAAAAAAAAATGAGTTTGTTTAGTTTGGAAAAGAGAAGACTGAGAGGGGATATGATAATAGTTTTCAAGTACATAAAAGGTTGCTACAATTAGGAGGGAGAAAAATTGTTCTTAACCTCTGAGGATAGGAAAAGAAGCAATGGGCATAAATTACAGGGAAGTTACATTGGACATTATGAAAAATTTCCTAACTGTCAAGATGGTTAAGCACTGGAATAAATTGTCTAGGGATGTTATGGAAGCTCCATAACTGAATATTTTTAAAGGCAGGTTAGACAAACACCTGTTAGAGATGGTCAAGATCAGGGATAGGCAACCTATGCAACTGTGCTGAAGGCAGCAAGCAAGCTGATTTTCAGTGGCACTCATGTTGCCTGGGTCGTGGCCACCGATATGGGGAGCTCTGCATCTAAATTTAATTTTAATTTTAATTTAATTTTAAATGAAGCTTCTTAAACATTTTTTTACTTTACATACAATAGTTTAGTTATATATTATAGACCTATAGAAAGAGACCTTCTAAAAATGTTAAAAATGTATTGTTACATGCAAAACCTTAAATTAGAGTGAATAAACGAAGACTTGGCACACCACTTCTGAAAGGCTGCTAATTCCTGGTCTAGATAATACTTAGTCCTACCATGATTTCAGGGGACTGGACTAGATGACCTCTCAAGGTCCCTTCCAGTCCTATGATTCTATGCTCATGACTGCATGGGGACACTGCACCATACTATATGGAAACCTCTTTATTTTGTCCCTAAGATATTAAGCTGTATTGAGTGTTGCAGCTTGGTTTAGTAAACAAGTGTCCTCTTTTCCAGACAGCTCGATATCACTGTGATATTTTAGCATACAGGCTATCTTTTGTAGAAAATCTACTTCATGCTATCCACTCCTGTGAACACTGGAACTGTAGCTTCAATTTATTTCTGTTTTGTAACATTAGACAATGTGACGTGGGTGAACCCTGGAGTTACTGCGCACTGTATGCCTTTAATGTAGTCCTGTTGTCAATGAATTCCCATTCCCTGCAGTAATATAGCATTTGATGGTCTGAAAGGGAGAGTGCACCGATCTATTACTTCTGCTTCATCTGATTTCTGTACGATGGCTGGGATATAGTATATCTGTAATCCACAGGAGGAGAACAAAATTCTAGAAAGATTAAACGGTTTTTACTTTGTATGCAACAGAACTATCCAATGCTAATCAGTAACTTTTTTCTTTCCTTAATCTGTGTTCTACCTCAGACTTCACTCAGTTCATTTCCCAGATGAACTGCCAGAAATTAACTCATGGGAACTCTCTAGATGAGAATTTGGGAGACATTTTAAGCAAGCGACCGGAATGGAATCAAGTTTGAAGATGATGTATGGAGCTTCATCATAATATCTCCCTCCTGCTGCTGTCCTGCAATTATTCACCATGTTCCTCTGACCAAAGCCATGTTAACTTTACATTGAACTAAACAAAACACACAACCCACAGCAGCTAGTCTCAGAGCCCATGTCTGTAGACTCTGGGTGGGGGCGCTTCCACTACAGGGCTAAAATAGCCATGCAGACATTCTGGTTCCGACTGGAGCTTGAGCTCTGCAGCTCAGGGAGAAAGGTGGGCTGCAAAGACAGAGCCAGAAGGGCAACATGGCTATTTTTAGCACCCTAGTGTGAGCCCTAGCAGTCTGAAGACCCAGACTCTGAAACTTGCTGCTTCTATGGTGACCACCTTTTCAAAAGGCAAAAGTGGGACACATGGAGGAGCCCCACCCCCTCTGTGGCCCCACCTATTCCCCTGAGTCCTCACCACCTAGCCACATAGGTGCTTGAAGCAAGGGTGCTGCTACACACTCTGGCTTGAAGTGGATTCCATTATATACAGGGTTTACAGTTTGTTTCTATGACTCTCAGCGCCCCCCGCCCCAACTATAAAAGTTGCTCCAGCACTCTTGCCTGGCCAGACTCAAAGTCAGAGCTGGGCCATGGTAATAGCTGCCTAGGGAGCCCAGGCTACTGTGGGGAGAACTGAACCTTCCATTTTCTTGGGCAGGGGTGCCAGGGTGCCTGAGAGTAGCCCCTGTACCACGTGCCCACCCCCTGCGGTGTGCCACAGGTTTCCCAGGTGAGTGCTCCCTTCTCTTTCTCTCTCTTTCCCTTGTGTCACCAACCAATAATTATGCTCTTATCTGAGTGGGGTTCTTTTATTTTTTCCCTTCCCGTATATTGGGCTCCCAAAGGTGTGTTTTGTTTTGTTTTTTACACTTTCTAAAATGGTTGACGTAGATGCTAGAGCATTAAAATTTATCACCTTTATTTTTTTTAAACTCTATCTCATATAACAGGGTATTTTTTATTACCCGTATAAATGTCCACTCTTTTTTGTCTTTGTTTTAAAGGTCTGTTAAACTCTTGTCCTCAGTGGTATCTTGTGGCATCACTTTCCACAGCTCAGCTGTAGATTTTATGTAAAGAGCTGTCTTTTATTTGTTCTCCTTCCATTTTGTTGAACATCCCTTTATTCTCATAGCATGAGAGGGTAAATAGGAACAATAATGATTTATCTTCTCTAGACCATTTATTTGTATCATATCCTCTCTTATTCCATTCCCTGAATGACGAGTAATACACTTAAAAAAAACCAAACAGAAACATCTTTCGTACAATTTTTATTACTCATTTTTACCCATTTACCCCAATCTGTATTTGCCTGACCAAACCATATTACAACTTGATTTGACAATAACCATGTTTAAATTATTCTAAGCCATAGTTGTACAAAGTTCTGACAACAATGGTGGGTTCAAAGTGGCATAGATGTCTCCTTAGGAGCTTTTTGCTACTGTGTGCAGTTCAAATGCACATGGTGTTTGCATCCTAAGTCTTTACATTTAAAAAGAATTTCCATCTGAGACAACTGATGCTATGGACTTGCTATATGGCAAGACAATGGATTATTGGTTTTCTAAGTTGTTCTCTTAAGTACCTGCTAATGCTACTGGTCTGTGATCATCTACCGAGGCTGTTAGTATTTTCCAATAGTTAACAAACAATTATTTATTTCTACTAGTAATCCTTTTGAAATTAGACCCTGAAGGACCTGTCCATTTCAAGTGTATTGTATGGCTCTGTAGGTTTCATATATAATAGCCATGGTAGTAAACCAAAAGCATTTTACCTCCTCATATTCAAGTTCTCAATTTCTCTTAATTCATCTGATTCCACCAATATAAGAAAATGTGACTGGCCTATATTTCTATATCAGCTCTAGCAAACACACAACTCTGAGGTTTGGCTTTATCTTCTCAGCTAAGTGACAGAAGAACCTATCTTAAATATACTCAGGGCCAGATTAACCAGTATGCTCCAGCTCCTCTGTGCCACTCTGGGAACATCCC
This sequence comes from Dermatemys mawii, assembly GCA_007922305.1. Lineage (NCBI taxonomy): Eukaryota > Metazoa > Chordata > Testudines > Dermatemydidae > Dermatemys > Dermatemys mawii. The sequence goes on along the minus strand of ML677333.1, from coordinate 11,366,127 downwards.
AAACCAACTGGACCAAACTGGTCAATAACATAAGAAAGGCCGTACTGGGTCAGACCAAAGGTCCATCCAGCCCAGTATCCTGTCTGCCGACTGTGGCCAGTGCTGGTTCCTCCTGAGGCAGTGAACCGAACAGGTAATGATCAAGTGATCTCTCTCCTGTCATCTTGTCGTCACCCTCTGACAAACGGAGGGTAGGGACACCATTCCTTACCTATTCTGGCTAGTAGCTTGCCCATAACACAGCTCTGTCAAATTCAGACACTGCAGGAAGTTATATTAACTGAGATCTGGTTAGATTTGACTAAATGTGGCTCTATAACTGAAAAAAATATTGTGAATTATAAGGAAAAATCCCAATCTGCAAGTACATAACAAGATGTTATTGTCAGTGGAGCTACCAACTAGTGGGAGACATAACCACACTAACGTAGTGTATCACGTATGCACCTGTTATCTATCCTCTGCTCATGGACCAGCTTTTAACCCTTTTCCTGAGGAAGACTGGAGGGTGTTCTTTACACATACTCATTAAAACTCACTGAAGTGATGTAGAAAAGTTATCTGTTTTAGTATTGAAAACATCATGTTAGGAACTGTCCATACATATAGTAGGGCAGTTCTGACCTCAAAGATCTTTCAAACTAAATAGACAAGACAAAGGACATAACATTTTATAGATGGGGAACTGAGATAGAAGAAGAGGAAGTAGAAGTTATTTATTTGAGGCCATAGAGGAAGTTTATTGTAGAGCAAGAAATTGAATCCACATCTGCTATGTCCAGTGCTTTAATTCCAAGGATATCCTTCCTTCAGTGCTTTTGAGAGTGCTCTAACATGTTAGTTTTATGTTACATTATATTGTTTCATCAGAATTCGACACTACTGGAAGTCAAAAGAAGACCAATGAGACGAGTATGTTATACCCAATCATAGATAGGTAATTTGTTTTCCTAAAAATACCCAAAACAATCTAAGCAATTCTTAATATTAATTACAATGAGAAATTATGATTTCAATAATTATTATAGTTAATTCCAGTCTTTCAACTATTGTGTCAATCTTTTGAATGTAAATTACATCCAGGTATTGCTTTTAAAAATCAGATGTATCTTAGCATTTCATTTTCAGATTTACATAGCTGATGCCTGTGAATCAATATTGCATTTTTAATATGCTCTGAAGTGCAAGAAAAGCCAAGCAAATCTTGTTTAGTGTGACACACACAATGAAGTTTAAAAAACCTAAGGATTATAGCTCATGTTATGCATAAGAAATTAAACTTTAAACTCCTAATACTATTATATCAAGAGATTTATGCTACATGCCTCCCCCCCCACCATTCTGAAAATGTACCTCCGCTCTATGGCTCACACTTTTCAGTTGAATTGACTTGGGAGGGTTTACAGTGGTCTACATTTCACATATGGCTGTTAAATGGACTTCAACTAGTGTAAATTAGGCCATTAACTTCAATGGACAGGTTTACACTGATGTCAGAGGAGAATTGGGCCCAATAAGAGCTATCCAGTTACAGATCGAGAACCGGATTCCTCACTGCCTAGAACTTTCTGTAGTCATTCTGATCGGGTAGCCTGTTATTTATATTTGTGCAGGGTGAGTGTGATTACACAAGATGCAAGGCAGTAGAATCAAGCTTCCAATATACAAAACCTTCCTGACTGGACTATAAGAGTCCCATCTCCTACACTCTTTTTAGATAGAGAGCCCAGTTTGTAGTCTAAGCATATAGTCACTAACTACATTGTTAGAAACATGCTTACTGTGTACTCAACATAAAACACACCAATGCATTGGGGGAGGAAGGCATGTTGGTAAACTGGGTGCATATATGATGTGTAGCAGCATCCTCATTGTGGAGCCCTGAAACTATCTGTGGGTTTCACAATGAGGTTTCTCTAATACAGGAGACTGGCACCACTGGCATTGAATATGCCCGTTGGGCAAGGATTTCACATCTCTGCTGCACAAAGGAGCAAGATATCAACACCACCCTGTCATTTCAAATTTTCTGACATTTCCTTCCACCCCCACTTCCTCTTTTGTTCTCTCGCTAGTGAAATTTCATCCCCCTCAACTGCCTTAGGCTGTCAGCATGGAGCTTCAATTCCAAATTTAAATGAAAAGCGAGAAATGTGATACAAAGCAGCTCATAGCTAATTTTTGCTCCTAGGGGACTTGTAGCTCAACACAACTTAGAAACAATCAAAAGATACTGCTCTCAGAGAATCCTTTAGGAGCTTTACACTAAACTAGCATCTGCTGGGACAGGACTTTGGGAGCATAAGTAGTTCTATGGGAGTAATTATGCAAGAATCAATCCTGAGTGCCCTCAACATTCTGACATCAATGGGAGCTAAGAATATACAACACATTGTGGGATTGGTTTCACAGTGCATTGAGATTCTCCTACCTGTAGGAAGGCTCTCCAGAAAATAGGAATTTTTACAGGGTTTATGGGGGAAAAATGAAATTTTGGTATTGGTTTACTTCCACATCAAGACAAAACACAAACTTTGCAAAGTTTTTCATGAAAAACCAGGGAGAGCACACCATCCCAGTAGTTAGGGATGGGAGAACTAGGTTCAGTACCTGCTCTGCCTCATTTGGAGCAGGGAGTTGAACTTGGTTCTCCCTATCTCTGCTAAATTCCCTTACCATTAAGCTATTGATTATTATGGGATGGAATGTCAGTTTTCTTCCCTTCCCCTCCATCTCCCCCTTAAAAGAATTCCATCCTGGATCTAAGGAATTTGTTCCACAAGTCAATTTGTTGAAAGAATCTGACTATTTCTACCCCTCTGAGATATTGGGATCTCAAGTTAAGCTGATTCCAAAGAGAAAGAGCTTCACCCCCTTCATCCCTCCCCCAAAATAAATCCACACAATATCCCCTTTGTACCGTCCTTGCCTGAAGTCTCTTCCCATGGGTAAAAGCAGCTTTACCTACAAAAAGAGTTCTGTTTGGGGGAGGCAGGTAGGAAGCTAAGTTTACCTGGCTCTTCAAGTGACATAAAGCTAGTTAGAGGATAAGAGTGGGCAGAAGGAATGCTGCTGGCTAGACCAAAGCTAGCCAGCTTACAATAATTCTGACCCATGTACAATGACTGCCCCTATTCTCCTATACGCACTCCCCTGCATGACTTTGTTCTGTGCAGTTATGGTTGAGGCATTTTAGTTCACATTTGTGCATCATTTAATTGCTCTAGTTTGTCTTCTGTACATAAAAAAATTGTCTTTTTAGCATGTTGAAAATGAGACTCCTCTATGGGATCTGGAGTACTTGTCGCTCCGCAGCGGCTGGGCAACATTCAACAAACGTGTTTCAAACCTTGGGATCCAAGCCAGTGAAGATCCCCACTACACAGCTCAGTCACTCTGATAAAGTCAACATGGAGTCTTGTTGATTCTAATTTTAAATGTGTTCCAATTAATATTTCTTATGGAGCCATTCCATACAAAACATATCTGATAAGATCACCACTGTCTGTCACTCTGACCACATCGATCATCATTTCCCCTTTGAATTTCTCCATTGACTCCCAACTCTGAGTGGATCATGTTTCAAGCTTCTTGGCTATATGATTAATCGATTCATAGGGTTAGAAAGGACTGTGAGGGTCATGTAGTCTAAGCCCCATTTACTCCTCTCTAACAGCACAAACCCTCTAACAACCTCTGCCACTTTTGGAGAGGTAGATAATGTACAGATGTAGAAGGAAAGCCAATTCCAATACAATCCCTGGAAGAAGGGGGGCAAGGGATGTAGCAGCCTAGTGGATTTGTCTGGGTGAATGGCTAAGGAGCCAAAGGCCTGGGGGCTGATGTCTCAGTACATTGGGACATTCTGTGCTGTTGCAAGACAATGCTCCTTAAATCTATGCAGCTGCAAATTCCCTCTCCCAAGGTGAATCTCATAGACCCCTTTTTCACATGGGCTTTCCTTGGGGGGCGGGGTGCAGGAGAGAGAATGGGACATAAGGTGGAGATAATGTAGCTAATTAGTCTCCAAATACAGTTTCCATGACTTAGCATTTTTAGGTAAATCATTTACAATAATCAAAATGAAGTAATACAAGGTTTGTGGGGGACATAGATCAGACTGAGGGATTTCTCCAATAATGGGCAGTTGAGAATTACGATTGTGCTAGTCCAACAGTGTGTTACCAGGATCAAGAGTACTGGAAAAGCTGCTTAGATCCTGTCCAGATGGCAGTTAAAACAATTTCACTCCTATTTTGCCTATGCTCTGACTGGTAAATTGCTCCATTATGAATATATTCAAAATGAGAACCCATTTCTGAAAAAAATCAAATCTTCATTGGAATTCGGTGAGAATCAGAATGACCTGAAAAGGTAACATTGGGCAGATAAAGTATCAAGTCTTAACTGAGGCCTCTGAGGCACAACCAAGCACAAGCCCAGATATTTTTAGTAATATCTCAGAATGATTGATGCCCGTTGCACTGTTGTTCTAAAGATGCAGTCCAAGCCAGATAAAATGTAAGTTTCATAAAATATCTGTGTAGACCATTCTTACAACAACTATTTCCACCCTCCTTGGCTTTTTTTCTCATAAAAAGTGCATATGTAGGATTATAGTGTCATGTGGGGACTAAAAAAAAAACCCCATTATGAATGAAGTTCAGACCTTGGTACAATATACCTTGTAGCACAGAATCATGGACCTGCATTTTGCTTAATAGAACATTTAATAGATGGCATTACTAGGGGGACTGGATGGCTCAGAAGAATGGCAAGGGAGTATAGAACACTCTACTTCTAATATATGTTTACTGTAACTTACACTGCTCACCCACACAGATTACCCAGAGGAGAATATAGCTGAAATCTGTGAGCCTATGTACTGGCCTATGCCCATCACTTTGGAGTCCAGAGCTGGAAACCTACAGAGCTCCCTTGAGCAGGGGCTTCTGTGGAATCTGAAAGAAATGGGAAGCATGCTATGGAGGTAACCCATTCCACATCACTCCAGGCCAAATCCACATGCACCTATGTAGCTAAGTGTTGTTTTACGCATAGATTTACTTCTATGGCCATTTATAGTTAGACTTAATTATTTCCCTACTGTAGTACAGTGCAGGTATGTGACACAAAACTCACCTGCCATCTCCTGTACATAGATTCCCTTTGAAGGGTGGTCTCATTGGAATACCAGCACTATAAAAAAATACTGATGGGGATTTGCATTATTTAATGTGACAGACTTAAATAATCTTGTGAAAAATGAAACATTTTGTTTTATTATCATAAAATGAAGAATACGGGAGGTTTGAGAGCTCTGTAAGAAGACTCATGTAGCAACACAACAAAGGGCCTAACGCTGAAAGAAGTTGGATAAAGGTCTGTTTTGTTTTGTTTTTTGGAGTTGAGTTCCAAGGAAAGTGGACTATTCATGTGAAAAATGAATTCAGTACGAACCAACTCAGAAATATTAGGATGGAAGATTGCTTTTTATATAATGCAAAAATACATAAGTCATCTGTTACATTATGGTGCCTAGTGTTTATGAGCCAAATAATTTACATGATGACTTTGGACAAGAATATTTAACACATTGTTCTGTCTATCTGTGGACCTCTATTCCCTGAAAAGTTTTAATTTTACTTTAAATATAAGAGGTAAAATTTGTGGAAAAAAGTAGGACCACTTAAGACTGAAGGGAAGAAGTTGAAATATTGGATAAAATAAATAAATAAATAAATAAATAAATAGCTTAGACTGCTGAAGACAAGTCTGCATGGAAAATAGAGAACCTTTTTGTCAGGTAGATAGTTACACACCTATTTCTGATGAGATACGATTTATGTATTTATTTTGGTGTGTGGAAGAGAATTACAACAAAGTAATGCACAATGTATTAAATATCAGTTTGTGATTGTATTACAATAGGAGTGAGATAAATCTGGATACTGTGAGGCAAAGTGGATCTAAGGAATAAGCTAGCATTTGAGTGACCCCTTAAAAGATACATTGAAAATGTAGGACATCCAAGAGATCATAGAAAAAGTATAACAGATATTGATATGGTGGATTCAGGAATTGCATTGTAATTTCAGATACTGATAAAGGTAACATCAGAAAAAATATTTTTCTATTGCTACTGGTACTCCCGCCTCCCCACCCCCCAAAAAAAGATAGTTCAAGACTTGAGGTCCAGAGTCCTGTAACTTTTGTTCATGCTATTAATCCAGATTAGAAATGGACAAAAATTTTCTGACTTTTTTTTCAATCAAAAATACAGTTTCAGGTTGACTAAATCATTTGTCAAATTTATGTCAAATTTGTGAAATTGTTTCACTCAGAATAATGGATTTTTTTTTTTTTGCATTTTCTAAATGAAACTTTGGTATTTTTATTACACATGATTTGTTGCAAATTTATTTTAAAATTAAAAAATGCCAAAGTCAAAACAAACAAAATATTTAATTTGACTTGAAACTTTTTTTTCAGTTCAACCAGAGAACATAAAAAATCATTTAATTGCACAGATCTAGTCCGGATATCAGTAGTGACACTGACAATGGGATTAAAACTTGGGGTCTTGGAATCAAAAAAGGGAGAGACACCCTTTTTCAAGCACCATATTTTCCCTACAATTATTTGCTTCTACTCTTTAGGTCCTATAGGCCTCAAGATCTTCAATTTATCCATAAATCAAAGACTTAATGGCTTATCTACCTGACACTGCAATGCATAAGAGAGAAGTGATGTGTAGAACATGTTGTGTGTTATCTGGCCTGTGTAGAACCTGCTGTCACAAACTAAAAGTTCCGTAGTGCACAGAACAACACTAGTTTGCACCAGCAGGCCAGTTAATTCACAATATGTTGGTGCTCTTTAGAAAACATACCTCTCTAATGTACTTTCCTACACTGTTTATGCAAGCCTTTAAAGCAGTGGTCCCTAAACTTTTCAGGGTCACACCCTCCCCACCTTACCCCTGTCCATGCCATGCCCTGTTTTACAAAGGTTGATTGTAGTTCCTCTTATTCTTATTAACATTTATATACAACATGTATCTTGCTGTCATAGGCATTTAAAGATTTTACAATAAGATATCTTGTGATCTTGAACAATACATTGCAGTCAATTTTCTGCAACATCACCTATTAGCATATTTTTACACTAATTTCATGATTTTACTAGCATATGGCTATTCTTGGTCACCTGCTTATGTCAAGCATTACTAAGGGCATGAAACTTGAAAGCGCTGTTGCAGGAACGCTCCCGCAGCAGCACTTTGAAGTGGAGTTCAACTATAAAAAGCAAGTGAAATTTTATAAAATGTCACAATAACCTATAACAACAAATGTTGACAAGAAAGGGTCCAAAAAGGAGATAGAGGCTGAATTATTCCAAACAAAATACAAAAAGGCATACTTTTATAACTCAGTGACTGTTAAGATCATGTCTGGCAAGCAAGAGAAGTGTGGGACCAGATGTCAATGAACCAAAATTGATGAGTTGGAAATTAGGCCTAATTAGTGGACAAAATCACATGAGGCTTGTTCTCCCCATCACTCCTTTTCGTGGTTCTCAAAAACAGAATGTTGGGGGGAGACGGCTCCCAGGATGCTGGCTGACTGAGAGAAGGGGAAGAAGCAAGATTCACTATCATGGCTGCCACCCTCACCATTCCCTGGGACCCTTGTCCTTCCTCATCCTAATCCTGAGAGATGTCCCAAGCAGACTGGGCCAGAAAAGGGGACCACATGACATTGCCTCCTCCACTGACTCCAGCTAAATCTTGACCACCACCTGAGATCTGAGACTTGGTCTCTCTCCCTTCTATCCTTTTCCTTCCCCATGTAAATTCTTCTCTTTCTATCTTTTTGATTTTTTCCTTTTCTGTCTATAGGAGACTGGCTTAGCTGGCCAAGACTGCACGTTTTGCAAAACTACTATAAACTTGTGATCAGAAAGGCAGCTAAATGCAAACTCTTAAACAGCTTGATGCTGGCACAAATTTTCCAGGTCCTGAAGTGACTGTGTTGTGCCTGTGTTTTCCCCCCCAGTGAGGTTGTAAGTGACAGTCAACACTTAAGACAGAAGCTGCATTTTCTATATGTGGTGCGTGTTTTTCTTTCCCCTTTTACATCTTTATCTTGTTTGGTTTTCTAGAAAATGGGATTGGACTTCAACAACAACAGCTCCAGCCAATCTCAACTCATTTTCTCCCCCCAAAAGAGATTGTCAAATAGAGGGGCTTTCCTTTTAATTACTATCTCTAGTGAAAGAGAAAGGAGCAAGTGATGATGTTAAAATGAAATCCTTACATGTTACACTTCACATTTTTAACTGTTTCCTTCTTTTCTATACCTTTAATAAAGGGATAAAATGATTTTTGTTCCATGATACTAAGTCAGGCTGAGGTTTATGTATGCCAAACCCTGAACTTTATTTAAAACTATTTAATGTTGGTCAGTTTCATGGTAACACTTTTGACCCGTACGGTGCATCTATATTAATGCAACAGCATTCCTCTGCTTAGTTTGTGAATCCAGCTTCCAGTCTCAAACTATGCTAGTGTGCCATCAGTAGCAGCACAGGGATTGAACCAAGGACATCAGGAGCTTAGTGCATAATCCTCTACTGTATGAACTAAAAGCCAACTGACTATTAGCTAATGTTCTAGAGCAGACTCATTTAACTCTCTCTAAATGGTCTCGATGCCACTAGATGGGAGGGAACACTACAACCAGGAGAGGTGTGTGGATTACATTAAGGCTTTCAGAAGCTTGTTAGCTGTAGGGTAGCATCAGCACGTAGGAAGTTTTGCACGTACTCACTAGTGGAAACATAAGGGTCTATGGAGTAAGGCAGCAGCTAAGTGGCATCTTTAAAAATCCCTGGTTTCTCAATGGTGGACTGAGGTGTCTAAAGAGGCAGAAAAACACCGACTACATATAAGTTTCTGGGCCTTTGTGTCACTGTACTTCAGTTACTCCTTCTGCAAAATGGGAATAACAATACTTCCCAATCTCATAGCAGTGTTGTGAGAGATTCGGAGGGGTTCAGATCCTATAGTAATCTTAATCGCTTTAAGAAAGAAATTCCAGAAAGGACGGTGAATTGTAACTGTGCACAGTATGTGAACATTATTTTTTAAGAGCATGTTCAGAAAGGCACCTGCTTATGTACTCATACTACTGTAAAATTGACAAAAATCTTTTTCTAAAGGTCTACACAGCAGGTAGATAAGCCACAAAGCAGAAGCTGTTTTGTCATGAAAAAGCTATTTGCTGCACCTCATGGTTTAGAAGGTTCTTTGAAATAACCTATGCAATGGAAAAGTGCTCCTCGTAATTACTGTCTGCAGAGATAAAAATTTCTGCATTGGCAGTCTATTTTCTTTCCATGAATCACAGGCGCTTCCTTTTTTATGGGATTGTTTAAACCTCTTGACATTGAGCAAGATGAGTTTAAGGTTATTATGCTATCACCCATTAATCTATGTGATGGAGAAACTGAAGTTAGCATAATCACATAACTTACTGATACTCTGCATACCATCTTCCCTAGTCTGATTTCGATTGCAACATTGAGGATTTGCGGAAGAGAAAAATATAGGGGATTTTAAAATTATTTTAATGTTTTTACTTCTAAAACAAAATTTACAATCAATTAAAACATGAGAACTACAGACAGGTCTGCAAATTCTTAGTCACAGAAGTAGTCCTTATATAAGCAATCCTAAATAACGCCAGGAAAGCCATAACCTATTTGTGTGGATAAGGTCAGCAGAGCAAGTGACTAGGATATTATTAAAACTCATTTGCCAATTTAGGGATCCACTTCTAATAGCATTCTAACAATTTTCAAACACACAGCAAAGTCATAAGTAGCCCAGGAAAGGTTTAATTATGAATGTTTTCTTTGGCATCCACCATTATTCTGCAGTATTGTGTAATACAACCATCTACATATTTGCAACCAGACCCAATCCATCAAACTCTTACTCACATGTACAATTGCCTGAATACGACTCCTGAAGTGAGTTACGGTTTGTGGTTAGGCTTCTACAGCATTTAAAACATTTAGGATTTTATTCTGAGTTTACATGGATCATTAACTCTTTTAATTTAAAAGGGACCACAGAATTATGAATAGCAGCTTATGTTATATGAGTACCATTACCATTTATCCTAAGTCAAAAGAGATGGTTATTGAAATGATAGTTCACTCCTTTCTTCACTTTGTGAACTTTTTAAACTGAAGATCAAGGAAGAGGCTTAAGAAAATTAAAGGTTTGCCCTTGCAATAATCTGAGTAGCCATGTCAGTCCCACCTTGAATATGTAAAGCTTCTCCTTTTAGTCCTGACTCAACAACAATACTTTTAAGACCTGAACCTACCAGACAAAAGATATCTTCTGGCAAATAATAGTCTCTTCAGATAGTTACAGACAGGGGGGTAAGTTATTTGACATTACAGTGACCTTGTATTGAGTTGCTTTTATTTCACAGTTTAGACCAGCTTTGCAGGAAAGTTTACCTAAAGAGCTAACCTCAAATTACATTTATTTTAACTGAAGAGCGAATAAAAAGTAAAATGGTTGTTGCCTAACTGCCACTGTAATAATGCATTGAAGATACCTTAGGTACTATGCCTCAAATTGTTTGAAGTTTACCATGTTGCTCTTTTTAAAAAGATATTTCTTCTAAGTCAGAAAATGATTGGACCAGATTCTCTTTTCACTTCCACAAGTGAAACTCCATTGACTTCAGCATAATTACTCCTGATTTACCCTAATATAACTGAGAGGAGAATTTGCCCCAATGAATTCAGCTGAACTTAGTTACTTGCTCAAGATTTTCATTAGCATAGCCAAGAGCAGAATTCAAATTATTCTAACTTAGATTGTTGGGCATGTTGACTCTGTTTGTTATTGTTTCCACACTAGCACAATGGAGTCTTGGCCTCTAAGCACTATTGTAATACAAATAAATAAAAACAAACTGACTAGCGTTCACGCTGAATAGGGTTAAACAGTTTTAATGGAAAAACCAATGTATGTTAGAGGCTTTTGCCAAAAGCTGACCTCTCTTTCACCTGTGCAACTCTAGTGATAGCAGTGGGGTTTTCATGTGTTGCCTTTGGTCAAGAAGTCATTGCTGGATAACGACAATCTAACTATTGACCAGTACCACACCTGACTTACTTGGTTAAGATTGCAGAGAAGATTGTGACAAGACAACTCTCATAGCATCCAGAGTATGCTCTCAGGATCTCTCTAAAGATCTAACTTTGGCACAGACACTACTCTGGTTGCATTAGTCAAAGATTTCCTCCTAATATGGGATGAAGATGAGGAGAGGCCATGAGGTTATTATTAGGCAGAGGGTATTAGGTCTATCAGCTACCTTAGGTATTGTTTTCTGGTGGTATTGACTTTCCCATGGACCCTATCAGGGATCAATGGCGCTGCCTCTTTAGTGACATGATCAGTAAAACAACTCCTGTGAATCTTTTTTAACTCGACTGTGCTTCTAGCAACGTTATACAGCAGCAAAACAAGGCTCAGTAAAATGCGGTTGGTGGGACATGTGGCCCAACTCAGCGACAACAGATAGTATCCGAGTGGTTTTCACGGGAACTGAAATGGCCACCCGGTCGACCTCCAGAGAGGTGGGACAATTTCCTAACAAGGAGATATGGACAAGCATGGCGAAGGATGGCCAGAGAGAGAGAAGACTGGAAATCATGTTGTGATCGGCTCAGTCTCAACTGATGAAGGACCGACAGGAAACACTTACTGCATCTCACGTGCTCTAGAAAAGACTTCCTCAAACACAAAATCATCACATGCTCATGCATACTGGAAGAAGAAAAAATATATCAGGAAACTTACCTGGAAATAATGCAAGAAACCCAAACCAATGATCAAAAAACAAAAGAAACCCTCTGATGACAGCCATCAAACACAAAAACAATAAGTGGAACCAGCTACAACTCCACAACCACAGAATGCCACCTCTGGGAGAAATCATGACACTAGTACTCCCTATATGGACACTACACAAACCCACCCCAACATAATTAATTTATCAAGACTATCTCTAACCAAAACTGACTGATCTGTACTCTCCAAGGGACTGAACTCGTGCAACACTACAGAAGCTTGATACCATACTAACATGTAGAGAAGCAGATGCATTCTTCTGCTGACTCTGCCTCAAAGAATTATTTCACAACTATGACAACACAACCCACTGAAAACTACATTACCTTCTAGATGAACTCAAAGACAACCCCGCATCATAATCAAACCAAAAATGTCAGAATATCATTAAATCCTTTCCAAAATAACTCCAAAAAAACCTCTATAACCTCCTCCCCTAAAAACCTACTCCAGGGATGTTCTACATGCTTCCCAAGATATACAAACAAAGGAACCCAGGCAGACCTATCATATCTGATCACAGCACTCTTACTGAAGGAATACTGTAACTTATAGAAACCACCCTCAACCACTCATCACACAAAGGAACAGTTTCCTTCAGGACACAAGTTACTTCTCCAAAAATTCTACAACATTAGCAACCTCCCTCAGAATACCATTCTTGAAAAAATGGATGTCACCTCCCTATATACCAACATCCCTCACAATGACAGCATCACTGCCTACATCAAATATTTACAAGATAATGGACAGCCCTCAGATATCCATCTCAAACACATCACCAGAATCATCCATTTCATCCTTACCCATAAAAAAATGTACATTCAACAAACACACACTTTGTCTAAACCACGGGAATAGCCCATGGGTACTAGGATAACTCCTTGATATGCCAGCCTCTTCATGGGTCTCAAAAAAAATTTCTGGATAAATACACGATGAGCCCAATGATTTACCTAAGATACTTCGATATTTTCAGCATACATTTGCTGAATGGATTAAACTCCATCCATTAAACTTGCTATAACATTCCCACTCAAACATCAACTTTCTGGACACCAATCAGTGGCAACAATGGAAATCTACAGACAATCATATACAATAAACCTTTGGATCCCCACACTTACCTTCACAGATCAAGCAAGCATCCCAAACATACCAAGAAATATGTTATCTACAGCCAGGCACACAGACACCACAGAATATGCTCTAAGGAGAAATTACAGGATATACACCTTAAAACATTTAAAATTGCCTTCACCAAACAAGAACACTCCACCAGAGAAGTAGATCACATCGTGGAATGGACCATCCAAAAATATCCCAAGACAACCTACTTCAATATGAAAATAACCCCCGCTCTGCACCCACCCACCCCTTGTCACCTACCACTCCACACTGGAACTCATATGGAGTATCAAACAAACAATTACAATCCATAGTTAATGGGAACCACAGCCTAAAAGAAATGTTTCCTGAACTCCCTCCACTGAACTTCATACAACCTCCACAAACTCATCAGAAATAAACTGTCCATGGACCAGGATACACCAACTGAAAATGGCACCAGACCCTGCCAGAACAACAGATGGAAAACCTGTAATCATATGTCCCCTGTTAGAATGATCAACACACCCTACAACATACCTCTCACAATCCATGGCCCTACAAATGCCTATCACAACATGTGGGGTACTGCATGCAGTGCACCGAAGCCCTAGTAACTAAATGGGTGAAACCAGACTATCATTTATTCCCTTAAATAAACTCACATAAGAAAATGATATGACAAAAACATCATTTCACCTGTGTGTGAACACTTTTCACAGAATAATCATTCTATATCTGACTTCAGTTCTCATCCTCGAAGGAAACCTGTACAACACCTTCAAAAAATGATCCTGGGAGCTTAATTAATAGCTTTGCTAGATACTAATAAATGACTGACTTGAGATACTGGATTTATGGTGCATTATGATCTATAACCCAGTAATCCAGCCTTCCACAGCTTTTTTTCCCTCTCCTTTCCCCATTCTAACTGCAGAGTTGTTAACAGACCACTTCACCTTGAATGATTCCTTGAAGTTATGCTAAAGAATCTGATCCACCTTGTTTAAGCTATAGCACTGAGTACATTCCCCAGACCTGAAAAAGAGCTTTGTGTAAACTTGAAAGTCTGTCTCTCTCCCCAACAGATGTTGGTCCAAGAAGAGATAATACCTCCCCATACTGGGGACTCCCATCTGGGGACTTCTATTCTATATATAAATAAAAATATGAGTGAGTCATATTCCATCACTTTTTCATTTATACAAAAATTAGAGAAAGATTGATTAAAAACCTGCTTAAGAGGGCACTGATTCAGAACAAGTGTCAGGATGCTTCACATAGGTCCCAAACTTTTACCATGTACAGTGAATTAAATCCATTCTGATGAGTTAGAGTTACACTGATGAAATGCAGCAATAAGATGTGTTTTTTTTCCCTCCGGTCTTTTTCTTGGGGCATTCCAATGAGGTTACATTTAATTTCTTTTCTGTGTATCGTTGGAATATGGCATTACACCCTAGTATGCACCACTGCAATTTAGATTTTGATTTCTTATTCTTCACATATCCAGACGCTCATTTAACTTTGTGGAAAAACCATGAACAACCAACTAACTTTCTGGAATGGAGCCCTAATTGTATGAAAGTTATCCCTCTAAATGAGCCAGAACAAACCCAACTCATCAAACATAATTTTGATAATGAACATTACCATTTTACATTCAAATACCTCCCAAAATGGTGGCAATTTGTTAATGTCAGATTAAAGGGCTCAATTCATTATTCCCTTTCAGTAAAGAGGCAGTTAATGAGTGATGCATGCACTTGGACAAGCTTCTAATTAGAGCTCCTCTATGTGTTGAAAGCTTGGTGCTGGGATACTGAGTGCCTGCCAGCAGACTATTGACATTTTTTCTTCTTTTTCAGAACATGCCTGTTTATACAGCTTATTGCTAATGAGATGCTAATTGAGACTGCCATAGCTAAATAAAAACCCACTTGTGTGTAAATTGCTGAATCACCTAAATGCAGCTCTGTTGCAGAACATTCTCTCCTGACTCACTTTCTTCAGCATTCTCTGTTGCTCTGATTGAAAGGTAATTTTGGAACAATGGAAGCAGGGAGCCTATCAGGGTTTGTGTGTGAGTGTGCGGTTGATATTTCTAACATTAGTTTAGAAGAGAACTAGTTAATATGTGCCTCCGTATTAACATCCAATTATGTCTTCAGAGGACAATGGTAAAACATTCCTAAATGTGCAGAATGCTTTGCAGAACAAATAGAAAGACAAGGTTCCCTGTCCTGAAGCAATTACAGTATAATTCTGCATACAATACAAAGACCACAGGCAACAAACTGATGGAAAGGGATAGAGTCAGGAACAGCAAGGGATACATGAGTAAGGTCATGTGGTTTCTCAGTTTCACATTGCACATATCTGGGTGGTTGGATAGGTACTAAAGAAAACATTCTGACCACTCTAAATTTGCAGATGTCCACTGCTGATCTTAACTTTGGTTAATCATTCTATTCTCTATAATCTGAGAAATGTTATTTTCCTAGGAAGATCAGGTTTAGTAAATGGTAAAACCAGGAATAACAGCAAAAATACATCTCTAGGCTGAGCAATTCTTCCAGAGGAGAATCTACGCTCCTGAACCTTCTTACTGAGAATAGCAGTCACACAGTAGTAAAGATCTTCACAGGTCTGATGTATGGCGCTTTGTCATTTGGCTGTTCATCATATTCAGAAGTTGTGTCTGGCCTCTCTTTCCCATCTATACACAGTTTTCTTGCGAACAAGTGTAAAGCACTATTGCCTTTGTATCACATCTAAAATTGAACTGTATACACTTCAATGCATCATTCCCTAACATTCTGTATGATTTTGCTCTAATTAGAATTTGCTGTGATGTGTTTTTAAGTGTTACTTGTATATTTCTCCATGATGGAGTACAAACTCAAGTCTAGTTCATAGTATATGTTACTCTACTGTTAGCAAGATGTAGCCTGGTCAGAATGAGATGAAAGAAGGGGATGTCTCTCTCAGTATCATCATCATTATCATCAGAGAACTACTCAAGATGATTGAAATCCAGTCCCAATCAATCCTCTCTGTTGACTGCTTCTCAGAGGGTTAATGAAATCTCTCTATTTGGATCTCTTCATTCTTAGTTGTTGTAAGCAACAACAGTATCATTAACATTTCTATAGCTTCCTTTGTCCAAGGTTTCCATAAAATTACATTGCTGAACAATCAACCGTAGCTATTCCATTGTCACTAACATACACTGGGCTATGGGGAAGGAGGGCACAAAAAGGGAGAATGTTTGGGTGGAACAGAGGTATGACTCTGGACAGTACCAGCATAAGCACTCTGTGGAATAGTGGAAGTGCTTGTTTAAAGCTGA
Source organism: Dermatemys mawii (assembly GCA_007922305.1). Classification (NCBI taxonomy): domain Eukaryota; kingdom Metazoa; phylum Chordata; order Testudines; family Dermatemydidae; genus Dermatemys; species Dermatemys mawii. The sequence continues at coordinate 11,349,724 of ML677333.1, read as the reverse complement.
AGGAAATGTCACCACTTATAAAGTCCCCACCACCAGTTCTTCTATCCCTCCTTCCAAGTCCAGGAGGAAAAATACGTTATTATTCAGAGACTTAATGTGACTCTCTTGAGCCTGATGTCCCGCTCACTGCTAGTTAGCTAAGAAGGTTTTAGGGGTTCTCAGAGCCATCATTTGGCCTGTTACTCACACATGCACTGCTAAAATGCAGCCACTTCTGGGGACAGCAGCTGCTTGAGGATATATAACATAGGATAGACATGGAAGGGTTACATTAAAACTTCAGGAGAATGTAAGTAGATCGGGTAATTAGTAACCTAACTGAGGAACCACAAAGAGATTAACATAAAAGTGTTGCTGGATTTTTAGTGCTCAGCGCCCTGCTTTTCTGTCTTAACCTACCAAGAGCACCACTAGCACTACTGAGATCCTTTCAAAAGTCTCCATGGCCCTGACTTAAAATGGTTTCAAAGGAAAAAGGAAACGTTCTCAAATCAACAACTTCTGCAGAATCCAGGTACCACTATCGCTGCTCAGATGAAGGGGACTGTATTACAGCTGCTTATGCTGGGCAAGAGCAAACACTGAGAAAAGGGGTGTGTCCGAAGCCCCATTCCTATTTGAGATGTAGGCGCCGACCTTTGCTTGAGGGCCACAGCTAGGAACCCTTTGCTGGAGTGAGCTATTTAAGCCCTTTTTGTGCACACTCAGCTTCACACAATACAGTCACGGGAGGAATCCTCTTCCCTTACGTTTAGCCAGTGCTTAGGTGCCCCACCCACTTAGTATCCAGGCCCACCCCTGGCTCTGCTCAGGCCCCAGTGCTTGCCCCACTCGGCCATCCCATGCTTCAGCTGGGGAGCAGGGTAGAGGCCTGGTGGCTTGTCCGGGGGCTTGCCCTGCTTCACCCACCTGCCCAATATTCCAGCTGGGGAATGGGGAATGGGGTCAGGGGCTTGCCCGGCTGCAGCTCCACCCAGCACTCCTTCCGGGAATCAGGATCCGGGACTTGCTCTGCTCCACCCGCCTGCCCAGTGCTCCAGCTAGGGAGTGGGGTCAGTGCACGGGCACTTGCCCAACTCCACACGGAGCTCCTGCTGAGGAGAGAGGTCTTGCCCCCCTTCGCCCGCCCAGGCCCTGACCCTGCTCCCCGCCTGGAGTGCTGGGCAAGGGGATGGAGTGGGTGGAGGTGCGGGGACACCAATTTTTCTGGGGCCCTCCAATTGGCTGGGGCCCCTGGGCACTCCCCCTTGGCCCAGTGGCTAATCTGCCACTGGCAGGAGGGTGGGCAACTGGACGGGTGGCCCAGTGGCAGCAGAGGAATCCTCCAAAAAGATAAGTCTGCCACTAGGGGAGCCAGGCCTGGCACAAGGCGGTATAGATGGGAGCCGTTGCTGCTGGAGAATGGCATTTTCTCCCAGAGCTGGGTGCACTCCTGGGGCCCCGAGGGGCCCTGGCCAGAGTGTCCATCACCCCCCAACAAGGCTGGCTAGAGGGAGAAAGGCAGCCCTGATCCCTCCTATCCCTCTACCCCAGCCCCCTGTCATTGCCCATCCACCAGAATTCAGGGCCCACCCAAGTGTCCAATCCTGGCTAGGCCACTGCTTCACTCCTCTTTACCTCATGTGGAGAAAGGATTTGAACAGGGGTTCCCACATCTCAGGTGTGTACCCTAGTTCCAGGTCTTGTTGTATTAATTTAGATGGTGTTAACATAACACCATCATTGTCTAACATTAAATAGTTTTAAACGTGGTTTGGGGTTTGATATACATAACGCCGTCACTGTCCAACATTAAATAGTTTTAAAAACATTTGGGTTTGGTATACATAACGCCATCACTATCCAACATTAAACAGTTTTAAATACCATTTGGGGTTTGGCTTAGTACAATGGCAAAGACACCATTAAAAACCCTTATAACCTTTTTATTAAAGACACAGACAAATAGTAAAAACAGTTAATATTTTACATTTTAAATGCTTTAAGTGAGGCTTTGTTCCCTTTGCCTTTAGCTGAAGAGAGTTTTAGAAAGAAAACCACTTTGTTTGACAGTCTCTTAGGGCTTGTCTACACTTACTAGGGGATCAACTCACGGCAACTGATGCATCAGTGGTCGATTTACTGGGTCTAGTTAAGACACACTAAATCAGTCGCAGATCGCTCTACTGTCATCTCCTGTACTCCACCTGATCAAGGAGAGTAAGGGGAGTTGACGGGAGAGCATTTCCCATTGACATTGCGTAATGTGGATCCCACAGTAAGTAGATCTAAGCTACATCGACTTGAGTTACGCTATTCACGTAACTCAAATTGCGTAGCTTAGGTCGACTTTTCCCTGTAGAGCAGACAAGGCCTTAGATGGTACTAAAGATTGTAATAACTGTAAAAGAAGAAGTTATTTGGAATAAGCTGGAGTTATTATTGCTGCTGCTGTTAAAGTTAAAAACAAGAGAAGACATTTAGCTGAGATAGGCTGGTGCAGTTGTTGCTGCTTTTAAAGTCCTATCCTGTTTCATCTCAGGCTAGTTTGGCATTCAGATGGAACTGGTAGTGGTGACAGAGTCATCTGGATCCCTCTCTCCAGCCTGAGCTGGTCAGGACCTCCCTCTTGTCCGGACGAAAAGGGTCTGGTGTCCCAGGAGATGGTGCGGTGATAGCAACGATGAGAAAACTTGCTCCAGGAGCCTCCATCTATTCGTCCCTCTTTTCTATCTGTCCCGCCCCCAAAATATCCTCTTTAATAACCTAAAAAGGGAGTGATGGGTGGAATAGCCGATCCCCTCGTTATTTTGTTCACCAATTTGGCCTACTGTCTGACACCATTTTTGTTCATTAATTTTCAGCTTCCCATTACTTATTTTTAACAAGCATAATTTTTGCAGTTTTTGGATTAAATCAACTTGGCCTTTTTGATTTAGACTGATCCAATTTCTCTGTCTGGTTTTCTTGCACCTATTCCCATCATCATCTATTACAGATTGTAACCTTTTTCTAATTTACACTCACTTTTTTTCAGCTAAAACTCACAACAAAGGTAAATGTGTGGGCCTAAGTATTGCAAGGTGGTAGAGTCTTTCTCTCTGGCCAAATGCATATTTATTTGTTTAAACAGTGAAACAGCTTTATCAGGGGAAAGAGTCCCACATCAGATTAACCTATAATCCAGTAGTCAGAGCACTAATTTGAGAGGCAGGAGACCCAAGTTAAAATGCCTTCTCCGACATCCCAGGTGAATTCCCTAATCACTGAACTAAAGGTTAGAAAGGAGGCCTTTCTCTTCCTCCCCTGGTCAATTTGTGTGGAGTTAGGTATCCTCTGAGAATGCTGACTGGATCAGACCCAGCAGATGAGATAGGAGGGAAACACCTGTCCTCAACTGGTTTGAGGATTGCACAGGGATGAGGGTTTGAGACAAGTGTGTGGATGCCTACACTGAGGCATTGTGCACATGCCCAGAGGCAGAAACTTAGGTGCTTTCATTTTTGCTATAAAAGTCTCCAAAGTGCCCCCTGGGAATTTTACCATTCAGCTTAGCAGAGATTTTTGAGGATCTCAGCGGTGTCTAAATTTTAGACTTTGATGACTAAGTCCTGGCTGTGGCTCTGGGTTAGGGTCTGTATCCCCCCACCCATCACAGTGCTCCTGGGAACTTCTCTGTGTTGCCATTTCCCACAATTTTATTGCGAGTCCAACCCTATTTAAGCTTTTCTTTTAAAGCCCCAGCTCCTGGGAGTTGAGTGACTGCATGAGAATCTCAGCTTTATGTTTGTTAAAGAGCATTTTTCTATCCCTCTGTATTGAAAAGAAGTTTGAAATGTTACCAGTGTATGCTCAAGGCTTGGAAACCAAAAGGAAAATAAAGTCAGGCAGGGTTTTTTTGTTTTGTTTTTGTTTTTTGGTGGTGGCAGTGGGGAGTATGGCTGATTCATAGTTTTTGAATGCTAGGGGTTTGTCAGGATTGCCTCCCCACTCTGAACTCTAGGGTACAGATGTGGGGACCCGCATGAAAAAAGAAATAACCCCCACAAGCTTATTTTACCAGCTTGGGTTAAAATGTTTTTCTCCAGAACACAAATTCTTTTGTATTTGGACCTGGTACTCTGCCACCACCAAACTAGGTCTAGGGTAGTTTGGGGACGCTTCTTTCCCTTTCCACTAACCCCCCAAACTTCTTCCTTCCCTGGGAAGCTTGAGAGAAAAAAAAAACAAACCTCGCCTGATCCTGCGAGACGTGCCCGATCCAAAAACCAGGATCTTACACAATGAAAAACAAGCAGTCAGCTTCTTAAAAGAAAGATTTTAATAAAAGAAAAAAAGAAAGGAATAAATTCCTTATAACCATCAATAGAACAGCATCTACCATAATCAACAAAAGGATTCAGAAACCAAACCCCTCCCCCGAGGTAATTTTCTCCCACAGTTGATATCTCTGCTGAAGCTTACAATATCAAGAAGCACCCAGCCAACACTCACCACTGAGAACTCTCCAAGTGATAAAAAAAAGGTAAACTTACTAACTACAGTACTTGATAGAATCTTATAGTTATAGTGAAAGACATAGCTGTGTTCATCCCATAGCCGAGGTGAACAGAGAGAGACCCAGAGAGAAACTGAAACTTAAAATCCTTTGTCTCTTGAGGAATTTCTCATTGGTCAGTTGTCCACCTCTCAGGTTACCTTTAGCTTAACCCCTTACAGGTAAACACTAATTCTAGGCTACTTCACACTTATGACAGGGTTGGTGATATTTCTCCTCTAAATCCTGAATTTGTCCAAAATCTTTAGCCTTGTGAAATCTACAGGCTCATAATACAAGGTGGTGTGGATGCTGGCATGGTCAGGATTACCCCCTTAGAACTGATGCAGTTTTGCCATATTTTTAAGTATCTTAACTGTAAGTAGCAATAAACAAACATTTTACAAAAAGAAAGTGTCATCTAATCTAACATACTTGCTCATGTTTGTTTTCTCATTCATGCTATTACATCCTATCTAACAGAGTACTAATGGTAGAATGTTTGCCTGTATTGGAGTACAAACTTATATAAGGGACATCCTCATGTAAGAGTTATAGATGTCAGGCTAAATGTATGTGAACACTGAGGTGATTTTTGATAATAAAATAAATTGCTCCTTATTTCTCATCACACTTTGTATGCTGGGCTCAAGACTAGCCTTATTAAATGACTATACTCAAGGTAATAGAATCTGAGAATCCTTCTTGTAGGAATTTGTTACAATCATTTCAGTTTAATCGGTATTTCAGTACTATCCTAGTCAGCTCTTTCAGCAGTTATTTGTGCATTTTATTTTCCGAATCATGTCTTTAAAGTAGTCTGTTTGGTATCAGTGTCAAGTTCCAAGGTTTTCTTAGTCTGAACTTTTGGCACTTTGTCTTGTTAAACTGTCAATTTCAGATTTAGAAGCTAAGATCTTTACAGTTAGCAAGCTTGACTACAGCCTCTGTCATTTTAAAAAGATCTTTCAAAGGTTATCTGTATAATTAAGAATCAGAGGGGTAGCCATGTTAGTGTGGAACTGCAGAAGTGACAAAGAGTCCTGTGGCACCTTAAAGACTAACTAAAATTTTAGAGAATAAGCTTTCGTGGGTTAATACCCACTTCGTCGGATGCATGCAGTGGAAGTATCCAGGGGCAGGTATAAATAGGTAGGTACAATCGTATTTGCTCCAACCCCTCAGACAGAGACCAACACCTACAAGATCTCCACCAAGCTTTCTCAAAACTACAATACCCGCACAAGGAAATAAGGACACAGATCAACAGAGCCAGACGTGTACCCAGAAGCCTGCTGCTGCAAGACAAGCCCAAAAAAGAAAACAACAGACCACCACTGGCCATCACCTACAGTCCTCAGTTAAAGCCTCTCCAATGCATCATCAGTGATCTACAACCCATCCTGGACAACAATCCCTCACTTTCACAGGCCTTGGGAGGCAGGCCAGTCCTGGCCTACAGACAACCTGCCAACCTCAAGCATATTCTCACCAGCAACAGCACACCGCACCATAATAACTCTAACTCAGGAACCAATACATGCAACAAACCTCGATGCCAGCTCTGCCCACACATCTACACCAGCAACACCATCACAGGACTAAACCAGATCAGCCACACCATCACTAGTTCATTCACCTGCACATCTACCAATGTAATATACGCCATTATGTGCCAGCAATGTCCCTCTGCTATGTACATCGGCCAAACTGGACAGTCTCTACGAAAAAGGATAAATGGACACAAATCAGATATCAGGAATGGCAATATTCAAAAACCTGTAGGCGAGCACTTCAACCTCACCGGACACACCATAAAAGATTTAAAAGTCAGCATTTTGCAGCAAAAAAACTTCAAGTCCAGACTGCAAAGAGAGACTGCAGAGCTGCAATTCATTTGCAAATTTGACACAATCAATTTGGGACTGAATAGAGATTTTGAATGGCTAGCTAACTACAAAAGTAGCTTCTCTTCTCTCACTATTCACACCTCCAGTTCAGCTGCTAGAGGAACACCTCACTCTCCTTGATTAGAGATAACAAGCTGGTTCAGCCTGATTGGACTAACCTTGTTATCTCCCACCTGGTTCTTGCCTACCTATTTATACCTGCCCCTGGATACTTCCACTGCATGCATCCGACGAAGTGGGTATTAACCCACAAAAGCTTATTCTCTAAAATTTTAGATAGTCTTTAAGGTGCCACAGGACTCTTTGTCACTTCTATATAATTAAGGGAGTGGGGGAAGGATTAGGGTGAGCAGGCAGCAAGTATGAAAAATCAGGATGGGGATGGGTATATATATAAGGCATCTATATAAGAAAAAGCCCCAAATATTCAGACTGTCCTTATAAAATTGGGACATCTGGTCACCCTAGGAAGGATTTTTCCCAGAATAGACATAGGTGCATGAAATAGGGGATTATTTATGTAACTCAGCTCTGTCCAACCCTGCATACTATGGAGAACTATCTGCAGGTCTTGGGATGCATACATGAGACAGAAGCATGGGGTATGGGATGGGCCAGATATAACGCTCCTCCTCCCCAAAAAACACAAAGTGGGAGCATTTATAGCTTTTAAACCTGAGTTTGAATTAAACTTTGCAGTGTTCCTGTACCTACAAACCAATGTTTTTTCTTTAGGGAGTTAAATCCTTCCCCTTCCCCTTCCCCACAACAAAATAAATTGGGGTGTATTCCTCAGAGCCCATTCTTCTCCTGTATTTATGTTAGATGTTAAAAGGGAGCTTCCCCTCACCCATCCAATAATTCATCCCTGTGACTCTGCCCCTCCCTTCCTTGTGTGTACTTTCTCTGTTTGCCTGATTCTCCACAGTGACTGCAATTCCATATATAAAACTGGAGGGAAAGAAATTGAACTACATATCAGAACTGAATAGCACTGAACATGAATCAGAGGGGAGACAAAATCACAATCAGCCAAGGGACTCCTATTAGTACAGGGCTCAAGGTCAGCAAACATAGCGGGGATGAGGAGGGAAACAGGACAATTTAAGAGATTAATTAAAAGCCTCCATGTGGCTATAAAAGACACTAAGAAATTACTTATCGGGAGGGACTGTCTGACCTCTAGAAGAAATGCAGAAGACTGCTATGATGGAAACTCCTACAGAGACAATGAAAAAGTGAGCAGAACCTCCAGCTGAACAGGCAAGACTGAAAATGACCAAAAAAATCAAGGTATATTAATGGGCTAAAACACTAGCTCACAATAAACTGTCCAATTCCATTTCATCCAATGACAGATTAATACGCTGCCAGATGAAAGAAACACACGGCTTTGAAGTTATCCATCTGCCTTCTGAAACACCTGCCCACCAGCATGTTCCCCATTGCGGGTCCTTCAAAATATCATTGGACCCTCCCATATTTTCACTATAGCATTATTCTTCCTGCTGTGGAGATGTGGCTGCAGCTCTCTGGTGCCTATCAACAATATGGCCTGTGTTTTGTTCAAAAGGACAGTAAAAACAAGAGATATAGTTCCAAATTGGTTGTGGCTGGTCATTGTGACTTCCATCTGACAGAGCAGCGGTAGCTTTCTGAGAAGCATGAATGTGGAGATGGAAGGGAACCAGAAAGCTGACGCTGGAAGACAAGTAGAACCAATGGGACACAGGGGCTAGTGAGTGTGTGGGGATATGACAGAGACTTTCAATGGATATTGGGGAGAGGGGAGGAGAGAAAGGGGCATTTTCTCTCTATTGAGTAAACTGTAAGGACAACAGAAAAGCCCCGTGTACACCTGATTATCTCCTCCCCTCCATTATGAGAGCAACACAAATAAGACTAGCTTCAATAACTGCAGGTGCTAAGTTCAATTTCCCATGAGCTTTGAGCTTTGTCCAGACACTAACATAAGTGGGACTGTTCATGAGTGGGACTGTTCATGAGTGGGACTGTGGGACTGTTCATGAGTGGGACTGTTCATGTTCATGAGAAAAGCCAAAGTCAGTGCTCTTGAGCATAGTGCGCTGGAATTAATTCTGCCTGCCTGTCCCATTACATTGCTTACTTGAATGGTGTTCTGGAACCGCGAGTAGCTAATGAAGTGTGGGGGAGACACTGGAGAAGGGGGAAAAGAGGAGACACCCCATGAACACCCAAGTATCTCTGGGCCACTTACTCTGGCCATCCCTTCCAAGGAGCAGTCTGTAGGGAAGGAGGAGCTGACCAGAAGCAGACAATTGGTTTTGGATGAGGGAGCATGGCAGGAGGATAGAATGAGCAAGCTAAGGAGCCATCATTTCTTACAGAAAGGCTGTGGGGCAGCAGCAAGTAAGCCAGTTCTGAGCTCTTTCTACTCCTTTCTCCTCCTTCCTTTCCCTTAGTGTCTGAACTCCCCTTGCTTGTTCCCACCTTTCTCCCCCTCTTCAAACATTACCATTGCCCTCCTGGCCAGCTGCATTCCTTCCTGGCAGGACTGGTCCAGAGGTGCCACTGGAGGAGCAGCAGGTAAGATCTTTCTGGGGCCAGAATGCAGCAGGTGCGGAGGACCCCAGAAGGCAGTTGCATTTACTGAATGAAGAGGGTGAAAGACAGGCGGAGAGCACTGATTGAACCGGAAGCAGGATGAGCCGGCATATATCAAACTGAGGGCAGTCTGATGAAGGGCCATCCTCCTCTCTTTGACTTCCCTCCCACCTGACACTGCAAAAGAATCTCACCCAGGCCCCTGGGTGGGATCCATAAAGGTAACTAGGCACCTAAGTTTCAGCTCCATTGTGATCCACAAAACTCCCACCTAACCCTGTGCATACTGTCTTTTTCAGATTAAACGTTCCCTTGGTGCCTAAATTTCTGCTTCTGGGCATGTGCACTGCTGCCCCATTCTAGTTGTCTGATGTCTATCTCCCACCTAACCCCAGAGCAACTCACAATTCACAAACTGGGGTAGATAGGCATTCAGCTGCCCATCTCACAGATGGAGCCCAATTTCTCAGATGGACTCAAAGGCTCTTACAAGATTGGCTCCCATTCAAAATCTGACTTCTGGAAGAGGAGCCTACCTTATAACTTTGAACCCAGGGGTTAGAAAATTTGTCTAGGATGTAGGACACCTAGATTCAATTTCCTCTGGCAGATAGGGGAGAAAGGATTTGAAGAAGGGTCTCTTATCTCTTAGGGAAGGTGCTCCAGCTACTGAATTATGGGATATTCTGAGGCAGAGCTCTCTTGATCTCTTCTGTTGACGCTGTTCCACTGTGGATAAGAATGATCATACGGGTCACAACACTGATCATAACCCTACTGCTGAACTTCATAGGCATCCAACTCCTTGGCTGCCTAAATTTTTCCTAGGTGCCCATTTCTCTGCCTCTGAACAGGTTCACGGATATCTCAATCTAGGCACCAGATGCCTATCTACATTCCTAAGCCCCAGAATTCTTCAGAAACTAGAGGAAGATAAGGATTTGGCTGCCTAAGTCATGTGGGGGGCCAGATCTGGTAGGCGGGCTCAAAGGACGTCTACTAGATTGGGTTGTATTCAAAATGTTGTCACTACAGGAGGAGGGACTTCCCATCTTAAAGCTTTTAGGCCAGTGATTACAGCATTCACCTGGGATGTGGGGGACCCAGGTTCAGTTTCCCCCTCTCTGCTAGAGAGGAGGAGGAAGTATTTGAAGAGGGGTCTTTCACATATGCATAATCATAGAGTTTAAGGCCAGAAGGGACCACCAGATCATTTTGTCTGACCTCTTGCATATCACAGGCCACCAACATGAATCAGCACCTTCGCACTCAGCATGTCAAAAGAATTACAGTTTGCAGAAGACTCAGCCATTATGTGCCATTGGCAGAGAACTGGACAATGGCAGGGAAATGATTAAATGAGATACAGCCAGATAATCCTGGCAAGTGACAGATGCTCATATATTGCAAAGGGAAGTGAACCTCCCCCCTCAAAAATCACTGCCAGTCTGACTGGGGAGAAGATCCCTTCCTGACTCCACATGTAGTGATAAGCTAAACTTTGACTATGTGAGCAAGAACCAGACAACCAAGTGCCTGAGAAAGAGACAATGCTTAGTTCCACCTCAGATCCCTGGCCTTCCCCCTCCAAAGTCCCACCTCCAGCCATCACCATCCCTGAAGCTTCAGAGAAAGGAAATAAAAACTCAGAATATGTTGGGGGAAACAATCCCTTCTGACCCCAGCTGTTGGGTGGCAGAAACAAGGACCTGTGAGCTTTTAGGAACAAAAACAACCAGAAGTGAGCCCCAGAGCTGTTGATATCTGCCCCTACCATCACAAGCAACCCTGTCATACAATTGCCCTTGTCCATTTGTCCAGCTCTGTCTTAAAACTAATTAAGTTATTTGTCTCCCCCTGACTCCAACTTCTATGGGGAGAAGTTTACAGAACTTCACCCTGTTGATGGTTAGAAACCTTCCTCTAATTTCCAGCCTTAATTTGCTCATTGAAGTTTAGAGCCATTTTTTTTTTCTTCTGCCAACACTGTCCTTTAGCTTAAATAGCTCTTCACTCACTGGTATTTACCCAGTGATGTATTTATAAAGACCAGTCATATCCCATCTCAGCCTCCTTTTTCTTGGTTTCTAAACACACCAAGATCTTTTAGTCTAAGACAGGATTCTCTATTCTCCTGATCATCCCAGTAGCTCCTTTCTGCACCCCGTCCAGTGTAAATTCATCTTTGAGCATGAGTGACCAAAACTGTACACAGTATTCCAAATGAGGTTTTACCAGTGCCTTGTACAATAGCATTAATATTTTTTTCTCTAACTCTACTGGAAATGCTTCACCTGCTCCATGCTAGTATTGTATTTGACTTTTTCACAACTGCAGGCTGATGGCTCATAGTCACCCTGTGATTGAACCACATCCCCAACCCTCTCTCCTCTTCTGTCATGTCCAAATGCCAAGAGCTACAATTGTAGCAGAAATTATTAGACTCTAAGTGCATGAACTTGCACTTTGTACTGTTGAATTTCATCGTATTTCTGTCACTCCAGTCTTTGTCATCCAGATCTTCCTGTGTGATATGCCACTCATCTTCTGTATTGATAATGCCTCCTAATTTTGTATCAGCAAATTTCATTATTGCACTCTTACTTTTTGTGCCAAGGTCATTAATAAAAATATTGACTAAGATTGATCCCAAGACCACTTCTTGAAGAATTCCACCAACAATCTCATTGTAGGCTGATAAATTAACCTTTCAGTATCTGTTGCCTCTCCGCTTTAGTCAGTTCCTTATCCACCTTACAATTCTTACACTGATCTCCATCTTCTCTAATTTAAATAATAATTTCACATGTGGCACCATGTCAACTGTTTCCCTGAAATCCATGTATATTAGATCTATTGCATAACCCTTATCTAAAAAAACCCCAGTTATTTTCTTAAAGATGGAAATCAGTTTAGTCTGTTATGATCTACGTTTAGTAAACCCACATTGCATTGCATCTTACATCCTTAGGTTGGACATTAGGAAAAATGTCCTAACTGTCAGGGTGATTAAGCACTGGAATAAATGGCTTAGAGAGGTTGTAGAATCTCCATCACTGGAGATTTTTTAAGAGCAGGTTGGACAAACACCTGTCCAGGACGGTCTAGACAATACTTAGTCCTGCCACGAGTGTAGGGGACTGGATTAGATAACTTCTTGAGGTCCCTTCCAGTCCTAGGATTCTATGATCTCCTACCATTTACCTCTGTAGGTTTAATTATTGTTTCCTTCACAATTTGGTCTAAAGCCTTGCATATTGCTGAGGTCAGACTCGCAAGTCTATAATCACCCAGATACCTTCTTCCCCCTTTCTTAAATATATGTTAGCTATTCTCCAATCAGATGGTACTACCCAGCAACAGACAGATTTATCAAAAATCCTTCCTCTCCAGCTAGTAATCTCAAGTGCCAGTTATTTCATATTCTAGGATGGAAATTATCTCGTCCTTGGTTTGAGTGCATTAAACTCTAAGTTTTAATTCCACCCCAAATGCAGTAATTTCCATTTCTAGACACCCATTTCCATCAGTTATCCTGCCTTCATACATGAGTTCCATATTATCATCCTTATTGAAAATAAAGGCAAACTATTAATTTAGTTTTTTGAGCCATACCTAAACTATCTTTAATCTCCTTTCCATCCACACTGTGCAGCAGTCCAATCTTATATTTCCTCATGCTTTTTAGTTATATAACTAAAAAAACCCTATTATTAATTTTAATTGCCTTGGCAAGAGCTAATTCAGATCCATTTTTGGTAATTTAATCCTGAATTTTCTAACCCCCACAATGTGGCTTTCATTGCTGATCAATGCCTTTTTCCATTCCCTATAGCCTCTCGGCTGATGCCTCAAACTTTTTGAGGTGGTTATTCATCCAGCTGCATCTGGAGCCTTTTTTATAAGATTTTTTTCCCCCTTGCTTGGGATACAAATTTCAGATAACTATACAAAAAACAATCTGAAGAAATTCCAAGCCTCCTCCATATTTAAATCTTTGCGCTTTTCACATCAGTTGATAACTTCAACTAATCATTCCTTTAATTTCCCAACATCAGTCTTTTTGAAATAGTCATAGTTGACTTGGTTTTAATGATCCTTCTTCTGTAAGTTATGGGATATTCTGATGTGGGGCTTCTTCAAGCTCAGTTCCACTGTGAAAAAATAAATAATGAAAGTGATTGGAGCAGAGGGACTAGAACTGGGGTCTCCCACCTCCCATGTGAGTATCAACAACTGGACTACAGAGTCACTCTCTTTTTTCTCACTCCAGCCCAGTGACCCTTTAAGTCAATGTCTACCATGGATCATTCTAGAACAGGGGTCTCCAAACTTTATGAGACAAGGGCCATATTAGATTTTTGAAGCGGCTTTGCAGGCCGAAGCGACTGTGAAAAAATTCAATATATGCAAATATATGCAAAATCCCCCCCTTTGTCCTCCAGCTGCTGCCCCCCCTCTCCCTTTACTCCTCCAGCTGCTGCTGCAAGGGCACTCATCCCTCTGCACATGGGGTCTGCTCAGCTGGAGGGCCGGACAAATCGAAGCCTCGTCCGGATCTGGCCCCCGGGCCATAGTTTGGAGACCCCTGTCCTAGAGCTTAGCATTAGAGCACCTTTCCTGTGAGGTAGGATTTGAATAGGAGTCTCCCTTCTCCCCACCCCTGCACCATCCAGCAGAGAGGGAGAAATTGAAGTCTAGGAAGTGAGAGATTCAGGGAGTGCTCTAACCACTGGGCTAAAAGTTATAATGGTAAGCAGCAGCAGAACCACCTCCTCCAGCTGTTTTGCCTGGAGCAAGGCAGACACCTAATTTCTGCAAGAAATCCACATGTGGTACATGTCAACTCCTTTACTGAAGTCATCTTTTTTTAAAAAAAGAATCCATTGCCTGACTCCAGGCAAAGGTTTCCCATTCATTTTAGTGCTAAACAGAGATAGGCACTTCCTTGCATCCTGGCCTATCTCTGAGAGGGGTAGTGCTTAGCATATACCCCAGTCCTGGACATTTTTCACTGGACTCATTTTGGTGGCTCCTCACTGAACAGGCAGGTTTTTGTGGATCACATTCTTAGGTGCCATTCCCCTCTCTGCACTGTATGGGAAGTGTAGGCACCTGCCTTGACTTTGTGGATCAGAATGTTCCTCCTGTGATTCTCTAGGCACCTAAAAGTTGAATGCCATGATACTCAGCATTACAACACCTAACTGAAGTCTGTCTCCTATATCATAAATTAGCATTTCATTAGAAGTATCTCTGTTCATAATACATTCCAGGTGTCATTTTATGACTTGAGGAATTTTGGGGTTGTTCAAATATATAATTCCTTTTAGAAAATAAACTGAATATTTGCAGACCACACTGAACACAGCAGGATATTTAATCTGACAGATATAGTTTACTGAGAAGAATAGACAGGCCTGTAACCAGAGCTGATCTAGAGAACAGAAGAGTGTGCTGTCTGCCAGGTGCTAAGATATAGGATGTGGAAATGAGGCTGAAGAGGATCCTAATAGAGGTGGGAAAGAGTCCCTTGATTGTCCTTCATGTGGGAATAAATGATAGGCTAGATACTTGCTAGAATGTATCCAGGGAGACTACGCCAGGCTGGGGAAGACTCTTAAGGAAATGGAGGCTCAGGAGATTTTTAGTGGGATTCTGCCTGTTCCTAGAAGAGGGCAAAAAAGGTGTGACAAAATTATGATGATCAATAGATGGCTCAGGCAGTGGTGCTATAAGGCGGGCTTTGGGATGTACGGCCACTGGGAGGCATTCATGTACAGAGGAATGTTCTCTCTCGATTGACTTCACCTGAGTAGGAAAGAGGCTGGCACCTGAGTAGGAAGAAGGAGTAGGAAGGAGGCTGGCACCTGAGTAGGAGGGAGGCTGTCACAACTGACTGAGATAGCTTTAAACTAGGAATTTAGTCCAGGTAATCTCCATGCTGGATTTTAACACTGAGAGGGAAGAAAATGAAGTAAGAAAGGATACAGCCATGGGTAAGAGAATGGACATAAGGAGGAAGGGTAGTGTAGATACAAGTCTAATAGGTGATACTGGTGGTAGAATGTCCATGCCTAATTGGGTAAAGAATGTGAGCGAGACCAAACAGCAAAAATGAATATGTTTGTACACCAATGAGAGGAGCCAAGGTAACAAAATGGAGGAACTAGAGCTACTGGTGCAGGAAGTGAAACCAGATATTACAGGGATAACAGTAACATAGTGTAACAGTAGTCATGACTGGTTTACAGATATTGAAGAATATGTGCTGTTTAGGAAAGACAGAAATAAAGGTAAAGGTGGTGGAGTAGCATTGTATATCAATGATGAGGTAGACTGTAAAGAAATAAGAAGTGATGGAATGGATAAGACCGAGTCTCTCTGGTCAAAAATCACTTTGGGGAAGAAAGCTACTAGAGCATCCCCTGGCATACTGCTTGGGGTGTGCCATAGACCACCAGGGGCTGATTTGGATATGGGTAGAGACCTCTTTAATGTTTTTAATGAAGTAAATACTAATGGGAATTGTGTGATCATGGGAGACTTTGTCCTCCAGTCTATATCTGGGAAGTTAAGTGCTAGTAATAATAATAGGGCTCAAATTTTCCTAGATGTGATAGCTGATGGATTCCTTCACCAAGTAGTTGCTGAATCAACAAGAGGGATGCCATTTTAGATTTGATTTGGTGAGTTGTGAGGATCTCATAGAAGAAATAGCTGTAGAGGACAACCTTGGTTTGAGTGATCATGAGCTAATTCAGTTCAAACTGAATGGAAGGTGTTGCAGAGTACTCAGGGTCCCGTAGGAATGAGGCACACACACAGCTGCTGAATAGAAGTAGTGAGTTTATTGAAGGCAAAAGTGACACGCCCGCAACGGGGGCTCCCTTCGTTGCTGCCACTGAGATGGGGAAAGCCCGACGCACTGGAGCAATGCTCGGGATGAAGCCCACTGCGCGTGGGAACACAGGCAGAGAAATAACAGGAACATTTGCATCTCATGCATACCTCATGAATAACTAATACCTTGTTTCTATCTTATTAGTATTACATAATGCAAGCAGGTGTCTCATTAGTACTGCACAAGGCGAGCAGGCAATGAGAACCAGTTAACTCCGGCATGTAAATATGCGATAACAGAGCAGCAACCAATAACAGCAGCATGACCTATAATACCCTGTCTTTCCCTGGAGTCAAGGGGAAGAGTGCTCCTAGCTGCCCATTGTTACAATTTCTTCTGGCCTCCTATAGAAGGATAAACAAAAATAGATCTAGGGTCTTTTATTTCAAAAGGGCTAACTTGAAAAAAATAAGGAAATTAGTTAGGGAAGTGAATTGGATTGAAGAACTTGTGGATCTAAAGGCGGAGGAGGCCTGGAATTACTTCAAGTCAAAGTTGCAGAAACTATCAGAAGCCTGCATCCCAAGAAAGGGGGAAAAATCATAGGCAGAAGTTGTAGACCAACCTGGATGAGCTAACATCTTGGAGAGATGATTAAGAAAAAGCAGAAAGCCTATAAGGAGTAGAAGATGAGAGGGTTCAGCAAGGAAAGCTATCTTATTGAGGTCGGAACATGTAGGGATAAAGTGAGAAAGGCTAAAAGCCATGTAGAGCTGGACCTTGCAAAAGAAATTAAAACCAATAGCAAAAGGTTCTGTAGCCATATAAATAACCTGCTCTTAAAAATCTCCAGTGACAGGGATTCCACAACCTCCCTAGGCAATTTATTCCAATGCTTCATCACCCTGAGAGTTAGGAATTTTTTCCTAATGTCCAACCAAAGGACATAAGATGTAATGTAATGCGGGTTTACTAAGGATAGATCATAACAGACTAAACTGATTTCCATCTTTAAGACATATGTAGGGGATGGTATGATGGATAGCCTAATTTTGGCAATTAATTGATTTTTGACTGTTAGTGGTAAATATGCCCAATGGCCTGTGATGGGATGTTATATGGGGTGGGATCTGAGTTACTACAGAGAATTCTTTCTTGGGTGTGTGATTGGTGAGTCTTGCCCACAGGCTGAGAACAAGACCCACAGGTGTGCTGAAGAGAAGTCCGTGAAGAGTGGAAGAACCTTTGCTCAGGGTTTATCTAATCACCATATTTGGGGTCAGGAAGGAATTTTCCCCCAGAGCAGATTGGCAGAGGCCCTGTGCGGGGTTTCACCTTCCTTGGCAGCATGGAGCACAGTTCGCTTCCTGAAGGATTTTCTGCACCTTGAAATCTTTAAACCATGATTTGAGTACTTCAATAGCTTAGACATAGGTTAGGGGTTTATTACAGGAGTGGGTGGATGAGATCCTGTGACCCGTGTTGTGCAGGAGATCAGGCTGGATGATCGTAATCGTCCCTTCTGACCTTAAAGTCTATGAATCTCTGCGACTCCTTGTCAGTGAGGAAGTGTTCGCATCAAGAGAATCTTTGCAGCACCCTCAAAGACAGGTACTTAGGTGCTTGAAGACAGATGTTTAACAGTAGGGACTGCTTGCAGAGTAATAGAAAAAGAAAGGTAGTTTTACTTTGATTTCTACAACCTTCAGCTACACAGAGTCAGGCAGGTTTCACTCTCTCAGATGTCCCTGTCTGCACACCAATTTCTTTTCTCCCTCCATTAAGAAAAAGACATTGTTTAAAGAGAAAGGTGTTCTTTTAACTCGACACCAAAGAACTAAAAAATAATTCTTTCAGACAGGACTTCAGCAAGCTCTCCAAGTTCAAATTACAGGTTTACATGTGAGAATCAATGAGTGAGGATTTTTAAACTCAGTTTTATTTTATACAAAGAAAAATACAGGAGGTTTTAAAACAGTGGTCAGCCTTAAAATAAAAGGCCAATCATCTCTGATAACTGAATAACTTTACCTCAGTGTTTGCAATGTCCTAGATATTCCCTGTGATAAATACAGGGAAGACAAAGTAATGGTGTAAGTTGCAAGTGTCATATCAGTGGTAAACAATCACAGCAAGGCTCACTTTGAAAGAAATCTTGTTAGATATAATATCATTAAACTTAGTGCCTGAGATTCTTTGAATCTAATCAGGGCTGGTGCAAGGATATTTCGCACCCTAGGTGAAACTTCCGTCTTGCTCTCCACCTCCACCCTCCCACCGGGATCCCTGCGGCAGCTCCCTGCCCTCCCCTCCCACCCGGGGAGCCCTGCGGGTGACAGCTCCCTGCCCTTCCTCCTATCCCACCGGCAGTGTCAGTTTCAGGCTGGAGCCGCTTTGCCTGCCCTGGAAGAGGGAGTCTGAGGGCTCCAGGCTGAAACTGACATTGCCGGCGGGGGCACCAGTGGCTGGGCAGAGCTCCGCCTGCAGCTATCACTCCCTCTCCCAGCGCAGGCAAAGCTGCGCTGCTCCTGATTTTGGTGCCCCCAAATCCTGGTGCCCTAGGCAGCCGCCTAGTTTGCCTAATGGGTTGCACTTGCCCTGAGTCTAATTACAGCACAGGTAGGACTGGCTTCTTCAAATTAGCTGCTTCCCTGCCTGAGAGGTCAGGACTAAGGGGCCCAGGTGATATCTTAATGGATAGTTGGGTGTCATAAAAAGGGAGGAGAGAGATCAGTTTTGAACTAAAGGGTCTAGGAAGGCTTACATGAAGGCTCTGAAGTGGGGTCTGGAGGAAGCTGCATATTCCAGGGGAGCCAGCCTAAGGGCTGAGTGCTTTATTCCAGAACAGGGGAAATCTCTAAAGGTAGCACAGAAAAAGGCTGAGAACAAGACCCACAGGTGGGCTGAAGAGAAGTCCATGAAGGGTGGAAGAACCTTTGTTGGGAATGTTTAGCTGAACTTTTGGTACCCTGGAGGAAGTTAAGTTTGTTACTTGGCTGGAGAGCCAAACCGTATCTCCAGAACTGACTGTGTGGAGGTCTGATGAGACCCACCTCAGGGCAGGGAACTGAAGTGTCAGTGCTGTGTTTGGCCAGATGGGAGTGCTATGGTACAGCTCTGTACCAATTGTAAGAGGACATGGCTGCCCTGTAGTCCTGTTCAGGCCAAACAGAGCACACCTGGGGCTCTCTGCCTCTGTTTCCCTCCTGAGTGGGGGTCTCATCAGACCTCCACACATTAGTCGGTTCTAGAGCTCTGGCTTGGCCCTCTGACCAGGTAGTAACCCCAAGGCTGAGTCCCCTGAAGTACCCAGCCTCCTGCAGACCCTGCCTCAGGGTTTCCCAGTTATATCTCAGCTGCTGAAAGGGTATTATATTCTGTGGGTAATCTCAGAGGTTGAATAATTGTATATTTTTAAAGTACTGGTGCTCAGAGTTTAGGATTTGCACTTTACTTGTAGTATAAATAAAAGTAAATTAATACACAGAACCTTCCTCCACACCCCATGAATTCATGCTTCATGTTTAACCAGAACACATTCTCACACAGAGGCAACCATTTCCATGTTAGCAAAGACAAAATTGACAAAGTAACGGTAACACCACACCCATCAGATAATGAAAATAAGAAGAGAAAAAAGCTATTGCCTTTCTTTAATTGCAAACAGAGCCATCCAATAATCACACAGTGGTTAGCCATACAATCTTGTCAGTTTTACTGGAGATGTTTATCTTAGATTTTGCAGTGTCATCTAAATTCCCCTATATTTTCTGTCAAAAACACATTGATTACTGCAAACATGGAGTATGCCTTAGGCATTACCTACTGCAACTCATGTTCTAAGGGGTGATGGTGATACATGACAACTTATACTGGCGTTTTATTATTATTAACTTTGACAGAATTTAATTAGTGATCAAAATTATAACTGTCATTTTAAAGCATTTTTTTCTATTTATTGATTTAAATATCACATAGAAAATTATGCGTGGGTCAGACAACTATTTAATTACAGCAGACGTTGAGATTCAAAAGTTAAAGCTTTATTATTTAAACACAAGTTGTCAACATCATATCAAAATATACAAAGTAAATATCCTGAAATCTAATGCTAATAATTTTTTAGGAGAGCATTTTCCCTACTTTATCTGTAAATTTTGATTATTGATGGAAATTTTCATTGGCTTGTGTGCCTATGATGAAGTCAACACTAGTGTACTAGGGCCCCAGAGGACCACATCATTTCACAGGGGCAAGCCTATGACCTATAAGACTGGGCCTTTGGCATCAGCAACTCAAGTCTCTCCAGGGAGCCACAGAGACCAGCCAAGCCAGAATCCTGCGGGCAATGCTCTTACAGTAAATGTTTACAAAGACACAGGCAGATGTCTCAACAACAGGGTAACCATTTATTAGTCACCTAGCATAGTGAATCTTATAGTCCTCAGGTTATCACAGAGAAATGAAGATTAAGCATAGACTATTTTAGTTAGCCCAGATCTCCAGTCATACTATAGTGAACCCCATGTTCGGGTTCTCTCTCTGAGTCTCACCTCGTTGGTCAGTTCCCACATGAGAGCTACCAGCTTTCTCTAGAAGCCAATATTTTATCTCCCAATTCAAATATCTCAAACCCTTTGTTTCTGAGGTGGGGTCTTTGCTCAGCTTCCCTTGTAAGATGGGGCGGGGAATCCATCTCCCTTTGGGTTCCTGTTCCTCTGTGTCAATGTCTTGATAATTGGGTTTTCCATTTTCCTCTTGGATCTTCCAGTTATATGGGCTCAGCTTTCGCCAGTCAGGCTCAAACAGAAACGGAATGACCCATTCAGGCTCAGACAGCTAGGCAACACACAATCATTTATGTCTCTTACAGCAAACTTTGTTCTTCCACCTCCCCTCAGTGGGCAGCCAAGGAAAATTGAGGCACACAGCAGATTCACAAAAGTATTTCAGAAGATTCTCACTTTGTCATAGGGCCTTACCAACATAATCTTACTCTGAAAGGTAGTGGAAAATTGAGGAGACCCACCTCAGGTAAGGAAACTGAGTCAGGGAGTGCCGCTAGTATTGTATAATTTGGTCAGCAGGGGACTCTATGGGGCTGCTGTGTGATATGTTGCAAGAAAACATACTCAAAGTATTTCAGTGTATATTATTGTCACTAAATAGATCATTTTGTTTCTTTATTATATAACTGGTCATGACTTGATTTTCCATTTGCTGGATGCACACTGCTGCTACCTTGAAATGCATTTTAGGAAAATTTAAGTCAATACAAAAGAGTCTAAGTATACTGTATACACTGTGCACTGGACTTCACTACTTAAGTTCTGTCAAAACCACCAAACTATATTCCTCAGCCATCTAGCGGTGTAGGTAAAAACAAAACCAATTAAGAAGGCATCTCAGACAATAAAATTTAATGCTCAATTGGTAAAGTACGTTAACAAGGAGTCAGCATACCATGACATTTGATACAAATACAAAAAAAATCACTAAACTATGTAATTTTAGTAGTAAATTATATATATAAAAACAGAAATAAACCAGGAGGGAGATTGAATTTCCTGTTATCTCACATTAATTTGCAGCAAATGAAAGTAATCTGCATGTAGCTCCCACCTCCTGGGAGTGGTGCTCTGTGCAGTGTAGTGGCACTAAGATCACTTAGAGAGACATTCATTAGTCTGCTCTACAGCACATTTGTAATACCGATGGACCCTGGTTATTGGTGAGCAGGATCAAATCTAGGACCTCTGGAGATAGGTGCATGAGCCTCTACTTCATGAGTTAAAAGCCACATGGTTTAGCTAAATCAGTAGAGCAGACTCATTAATCTTCTCTAAGTGATCTCGGTGCCACTAGATGGGACAGAACACCAGAACCAGGAGGTGTGTGAATTACATGCATTTACCATGCACTACATGATGAGGAAATTTCTTTACTATATTTAGATTTTATTTATTGTAGTTGACATCACTCTTGTCTTTAATTGCACGTTATACCAACAATTTTATTGTCCTCCCAAAGATCTCCAAATTGTTTTCAATTTACTCTATTAGTTGAGTTGACTGATGTTGTTTATTCAGACAACAGGGACATGTGACCAACAAAATCACACCAGTGCCAGTGAAGCTTCAAAGAACAAACTTTTCAGGAAAAATAAAAAGAAAGTTAAATGTTAAAAAGTAAAGAAATGTTAAAATACTGAATAAAAAATACTGCTCTGGACTCTATTGTAACATGCACCCCATCCCTTACATCTTCAGTGAAGAATCCTGCTTACTTAAGAATATATATTAACTCAAATTGCAGCTTATACAGATGGATTCACCACACTTTTGAGCAGCAGATGTATCTTTAATTTACTGCTCCACTCCCTTCAGGCACACAGTTAATTCAGGTATCCCACCACGCTGTAAAAGGGGCAGCTTCCATTTCTGTGTTTACATAAATACTCAATACATCCAACTGCAAAAACTAAAGAATACATACAGTAATTAATATTAAAATAATGTGTAATATATTGCTACATGGAACTATGGCTGAATGAAGAATGTAGGCCAGGGATTGGCAGTCTTGGCACGTGGCCCCCCAGGGTAAGCACCCTTGGCAGGCCCAGCCGATTTGTTTACCTGCTGTGTCCACAGATTCAGCCGATCACAGCTCTCACTGGCCGCGGTTCACCGTTCTGGTCCAAGAGGGGCTGTGGGAAGCTGCACCCAGCACTGGGAAAGTAGGAAAATTGGCTAGTTATCTTAGGTGCCTGAATATGAACACAAGAAGCCTGGGAAACAAGCAGGAAGAATTGGAAGGCCTGGCACAATCAAGGAACTATGATGTGATTGGAATAACAGAGACTTGTCCTACCATGTCCATCCATGACATGACTGTCATGTCATGGATGGACATGGCAGGACAAGCAGGGAAGAAAAGGTGGAGGGGTTGCACTGTATGTAAGAGAGTAATATGGTTGCTCAGAGCTCCAGTATGAAACTGGAGAAAAGCCTGTTGAGGGTCTTTAGGTTACGTTTAGAGGCAAGAGCAACAAGGGTGATGTTGTGGTGATCATCTGCTATAGACTACCAGACCAGGAGAATGAGATAGATGAGCTTTTCTTTGGACAACTAACAGAAGTTTCCAGATCACAGGCCCTGGTTCTCATGGAGGACTTCAATTACCCCGACATCTGCTGGGAGAGCAATACAGTAGTGCACAGACAATCCAGGAAGTTTTTTGGAGAGTTTTGGGGACAATTTCCTGGTGCAAGTACTGGAGGAACCAAGTAGGAGCTGTTCACAAACAGGGAAGAATTGGTAGGGGAAGTAGAAGTGGGCAGAAGTGACCATGAGATGGTCGAGGTCAGCACCCTGACAAAAGGAAGAAAGGAAAAATACAGCAAAATACAGACCCTGGACTTCAGAAAAGCAGAATTTGACTCTCTTGGGGAACTGATAAACAGGATCCCTTGGGAGGCTAATAGGAGGGGGCAAAGAGTCCAGAAGAGATTTCTGTATTTTAAATAAGTCTTACTGAGGGTGCAGGAACAAACTACCCTGATGTGCAGAAAGAATAGCAAATATGGCAGGTGACAAGCTTGGCTTACCAGAGAAATCTTTGGGGAGCTTAAGCACAAAAAGGAAGCTTACAAGAAGTGTAAACTTTGACAGATGACTAGAGAGGAGTACAAAAATATTGCTTGAGCATGCAGGGGTGTAATCAGGAAGGCCAAATCACAGTTGGATCTGCAGCTAGCAAGGGATAAGAAGGGTAACAAGAACAATTTCTACAGGTATGTTAGCAATAAGAAGATGATCAGGGAAAGTGTGGGGCCCTAACTGAATGGAGGATGCAAACTAGTGACAGATGATTTGGAAAAAGCGGAAGTATTTAATTTTTTTTTTGCCTCTGTCTTCATGGACAAGGTCAGCACAGTATGGGGAGGAGATGAACAGCCCTTGGTGATGAAAGAACAGATTAAGGACTATTTAGAAAAGCTGGACATGCACAAGTCTAGGGGGCCAGATGCAATGCATTCGGGGATGCTGAGGGAGTTGACAGATGAGATTTCAGAGCCACTGGCAATTATCTTTGAAAACTCATGGTGATTGAGGGAGGTACCAGATGACTGGAAAATAGCAAATATAGTGCCCATCTTTTAAAAGGGAAAGAAGGAGAATCCAGGGAACTACAGACCTGTCAGCCTCACCTCAGTCCCTGGAAAAATCATGGAACAGGTCCTCAAGGAATCCATTTTGAAGCACTTGGAGGAAAGGAAGATGATCAGGAACAGTCAACAAGGATTCACCAAGGGCAGGTTATGCCTGACCAGCCTGATTACCTTATATGATGAGATATCTGGTTCTCTGGATATGGGGAAAGCGGTGGATGTGATATGGCTTGACTTTAGCAAAGATTTTCATATGGTATCCCACAGTATTCTTGCCAGCAATTTAAAGTAGTATAAATTGGATGAATGGAGTATAAGATGGACAGAAAGCTGGCTAGATTGTCAGGCTCAACGGGTAGTGATCAGTGGCTCAATGTCTAGTTGGCAGCCAGTATCAAGCTGAATGTCCAAGGGGCTGATCCTGAGGCTGGTGTTGTTCAACATCTTCATTAATGACCTGGATGATGGGATAGATTGTACCCTTATCAAGTTGGCAGGTGACACTAAGCTTGGGGGAGAGGTATATATACTGGAGGGTACAGATATGGTCCAGAGTGATCTAGACAAATTGGAGGATTGGGCCAAAGGAAATCTGATGAGGTTCAACAAGGACAAATGCAGGGTCCTGCACTTAGGATAGAAGAATTCCATGCACTGCTACAGGCTGGGGACTGACTCGCTAAGCAGCAGTTCTGCAGAAAATGACCTGAGGATGAGTGGATGAGAAGCTAGAAGTGTGCCCTTGTTGCCAAGAAGGCTAATGGTATATTGGGCTGCATTAGTAGGAGCATTGTCAACAGATCGAGGGAGGTGATTATTCCCCCCTATTCACAACTGGCGAGGCCACATCTGGAGTATTATGTCCAGTTTTGCATCCCCCGCTACAGAAAGGTTGTGGACAAATTAAAGAGCGTATGACAATTCTTTTTTGCTGCCACTTGTATTTTTTGATGTTGGTAGTTTGCTAAAGAATTTTCTATTGTTTTCTGAAGTGAGAAATATTCATGTATTAATGGCACAACATAATGGGGCAAGAATGATCCCGTTCTTGGTCAAAGTCCTACCTACACAATGGGAAAAATACTAGAGTGCTTGGTTTTCGATTGGATTTTTATATATACTTTTAATATAATATGGATATATGTGTAGCTTTAACTCAAGAGCAAAGTTTTCAGAAACTTCTTAATTACTTAGGAGCTGAAGTCTCATTTTCAGTAGTGTCTTGAGCTCTTAGGAACTTCCATGCCTTTGAAACTTTGAACTTCCAAGCCTTTGAAAATTGCACCTCAGTTAAACAAAGACCTAGAGTTTTGCTATGAAACACTGAGATTTTGATCCAAACACTCTGTAAATTTGATGCGAGGGGAGATGTTTGGATCCTATATTTCAGTTCAAGTCCATCATATTTTTCCTCTTCTCATATGATAGTGCAAGGCTAGCAGAATTGGCCCACTCCATTATTATATTTCCAGTCCATCCATTCTAGTTCAATCACCTGATGGATATTTTAACAAGCCAAATATCTCCCTAAGCTGGAGTTCTAACCTGTTTCTCCGCCTCCGCCCCCCCAGCAGCCTCACATGGTTTGCTAGACAGCAAAGAAAAACCCCAGGGCTGGACAATACCAGCAGACAGGCTTACAGGTTTTGGCTGGTTTCATTGTTGTGTATACTTCCAGGCTTCGGCTAGAGCCTAGTCTCTGGAAACCTCAGGGGTGGGAGGGTCCCAAAGCCTGTGCTCCAGGCCAAACCTGAAGTCTACACAACAATGAAACAGCCCTGCACTTGAAGCCCCACAAGGCTGAGTTAGGTGGCATAGGCCAGCC
This sequence comes from Dermatemys mawii, assembly GCA_007922305.1. Lineage (NCBI taxonomy): Eukaryota > Metazoa > Chordata > Testudines > Dermatemydidae > Dermatemys > Dermatemys mawii. The sequence continues at coordinate 11,323,873 of ML677333.1, read as the reverse complement.
ATGGGTTTTTCTTTGTTTTGTAGACAAACCCATGGTGGTCTCTTGTCCTCTGCTGCGTTCAACAAAATATGCTACTGTTCTTTGTTACTTACCTTTTTAATCTTAGTTTGAAGATGAATCATGATAGACAATATATACAAAATATTTGTTTTAATAGGTGTATTGTACTTAATCTTCTACATTATGTGTAGGAAACAGGGCTTGTATTTCCTTACATTACCACCAGGAAAAATTACCTGTGGCAAGTATCAGTGAATCACAGAGAGATACCTTGGTGGACCTAGAAATGTTGCTATTTGTATAGCTGATATTTCAGGGTTCCCAAACTTCACTACACACCATTTTTCTTTCCAAGGAAGTGTAAAACTTCAGCCTTTATTATCATTCATTTAATTTGTTATTTTCCTTTTTGTTTTCTACAATATATAATTTGCAGCCTTACCCTACATTTTTCCTTGTTTAGTAGTTCCGTGTTTAGATTTCATTTTACGTGATTAAATTGAAAAGTTAATTTGATCTTTAATTTCATGCCGTTCATGGATGTTTTTGTAATTAATAGCCTGAAGCTCTGTGAATGCTTATTAACATTTTGACACCATTTTGGAGACAGGTATCATTAGTTCTGCTCAAAATGAATATATTTAAAGTTTCAGCCACACAGAGAATTCTGACACTGTTTGGTTTTCTTTGAAAATGTTGTGCAGTTTTCCTTTGAGAATGAGGACTGAAGTCAGATATGGAATGATCACTTTGTGAAAACTGTTCACCCACAAGCAATAGGATATCCTTTTCTTGTGTGAGTTCATTTAAGAACATAGCGATTGTTTGGATTCACCCACATAGTTATTGGGGCATTTAGTGCACTGAATGAGGTATACAACATGTTGTGATAGGCATGTGTAGGGCCCATGGATTTTGAAAGGTGTGTTGTGGGGGGTGTTGAACACTGTAGCAGTAGAGATATAGCTGCAGGTTTTGCATCTGTTCTGCTGTCAGGCTATGGTGCCGCTTTAATTTGAGGAGTCAACACAAAATGGAAGAAAAACAGGAAGATTTAGAAAATAGATATAGAAGAAACAACCTTAGAATCATAGAATATCAGGTCTGGAAGGGACCTCAGGAGGTCATCTAGTTCAACCTCCTGCTTAAACCTTCTCCTCTTGAGTATTGTCAAGGGTCTAGAGCAGTGATTTTCAACCTTTTTTCATTTGCGGACCCATAAAAATATGTCAAATGGGGGTCTGGACATAGTCTGCAGACCCTAACAGGTCTGCAAACCACAGGTTGAAAACCACTGCACTAATTTATATTTGATTTATCAAATCAATTGTAAATGTACATGTATACATACACTTTTGTATGTTTTAATATAATATACATGTTCTGGAATCCCTGATGATATTTACAAGGTAATATTTGACTTAAAATATATCTGCATTTAGAGATAATATAGGAAGTGGAAGAGTAGATGGACTGACGTCATCAGGGATCTGACTGTGCCCACAAATGACTTGTTTTAAGTCTGTTATTTTTTTTCCCCTTGTTACAAATATATTTTGGAAGACACATGATATTTAGCTATAGATCTTTTTACATACCTGATCCTCTTAGAGGGTCAATTCATTCATAACTAACATGTATGTATAAAAAACATACCATATCCAAGAGATTTGGTTTTACAGTCAGGAAAATATTTATTTTTAGAATAAAGATTATATATCTTAACATATCTTTAAAAAAATTCCTTTAATTTTCTTATAACTGTGCTCCAGGAATGTAAGGGGACTTAACCTTCCAAGAATTAAAATCCTTGAGGTACCTCAGACCAAAAAGAGTGCCAAATAGCAAATACAGGAAACTCATTTAGCAGAAATAGATGCTGATAGACTAAAGAAGATGTGGGTAGGTGTGATTATCATTCATCATTGAATTCTAATAGCAGAGGTACATTCATCTTACTTCAGTATGATATAGCTTTTCAGTGACTCTGAAGGAAGATATATTTTTCTTGAAGGCTGTTTCAAGTCCAAGTTAATTCTAGGTAGTGTTTACAAACTAAGTAGAGTTAATTCTAATTTTTCAGAGACATTGCAGACATTTTAATGAAAAAGACATTCCTGTCATACTGGGTGGTGATTGTGAAGCTATGCTGGTTAGACATATAGACAAATCCAACTATATGAGACCCATCTCTCAAGGCACAATAAGCCAACCCTAATTATTAATGAATTAACTTGCTTTAAAAGACAGAGGCTGATACACCAAGAAGTAAAAACAATGAAGAGTCCTTGTGGCACCTTAGATACTAACAAATTTATTTGGGCATGTGACTATACATATTTCTCTAGAGTACATTCATCTTATTCCAGAATTTTTTTTCTTGAGTCTTCGGAACTAATTCCAGTATGCCTAGAAACAAGTATTGATACTAATTTCAGATCATGCTCCAATTATATTTACCATATAGGCTAGTTATACATTATTTAAATCTAGGTGGAAGCTGAACACAGTCACTAAAAGATGCAAAATTTTGTGCCACAGTTGACTGAGTAATCTCTAACTTCACACAAGAAAATAATCAGTTACCTGACATACCATCTTTTGGGAAGCTCTGAAAACTATTGAAGGTGTAAATGTGTAAAGTAAACCTCCCAAAAGAAGAGAAATACTCAAGTTATTACATTCTCTTCCCACAGATATAGGTGAGTTGCAGAAAATGCACAAGACTGACCCAAGTAATAAAAATCTCCTACATTCTCTATTCAGTGTAAAATATAACTATAATCCAGCCAAGTCAAATTTATATTCAAGGTCAAAGAAAGATACTATGTCTGAGGAGAGAAAGCAGGTAAACTGCTTGCCAGAAGAAGACTTAAGATGGAATTTGCCAATAACAATTTTTTCCTTATTACAGGAAGATGGTAGTGCCATCCTTGAACAAATATACATTATCAATGTAAGCAATTTTATAAAGCTTTATTTAAATCAGACAACCAATCTGAATAATAAATCGATATGTCATTGAAGGCCTACCTGAAGTACCCTAACTTCGAAACTAGTGTTTATGGACAAAGCTTTCACAATACAAATGATCAAACTTGCCATAGCAATATGAATTAGGTCTCTGAGATTGATGACTTTCCTTCAGATTTCTACAAAAAAAAAATTGTAATCAACTATATTCTATTCTTCTATAGATCTTCACTGAAACATTACAAAAAGGAACCATGTCTTATGACTTGAGAACAGCTTTAGTTATTTTAATTCTAAAGAACAAAGATAGTCACAACTGTGGCAACTTATGCCCCATATCTCTATTGAACAGACTGGAAAGTAAGTGTAAAACTTTTAGTGACATGACTAAACATCATCCTATCAATTGTACACATGCAGATCAGGTTGGTTTCATTAAAGGAAGATTGGCTAGTGAGAATACCAGAAAATTCATTCATTTGATCCAGCAAGCTCAGATGTTTCGTCCATAGCCTTATCTCTATATATGAAGAAATTATTTGATAGGGTTGAATGGCCTTATCTAATGGCTCTTCGAAAACAAAAATCAGATTTGGACCTGTAATACTGGCAAACAAGGTGCTAGTTTATGCCAAGGGCCCCATGTCTCACTTGGATACTGACAAATACACAACTGAACTAGTCTGGCTCACCTGTGTGTTAATATTGTTAAAATAGGTATTAGAGTTACAAAAATGTGCTTGGTGTATAGACTTTATTGAATGCCTTAAGCTATTGAATTCATTAAACCTCTCTTATAACTATGCATCCATATTGTATGGTAATAATTCTCTACCCGCATAAGTCACCAGGCATGCCAGAGACATGCATTAGTGTCAAATGCTGGTTTCCAACAGAAGGAATAGGGCCCTGTGCAACAGAGATCCATTGAAACCAAATGAACCATTGAGGAACATCAGAGGACAAAGAGTCCTGTGGCACCTTAAAGACTAACTGAAATTTTTTCAGAGCATTTTTTCGTGGCCTTGGTAGCTCATGCTCTGAAAAAAAAAAAATTCAGTTAGTCTTTAAGGTGCCACAGGACTCTTTGTCACTTCTGCAATTCCAGACTAACACGGCTACCCCTCTGATCAGAGGACAAATACCTTGTTGACTGCTAACCCACACCCCCGATGAAAAGAGTCATGCAAGTGAAATCTACCCATCTGCTGAACTGGCAACTCAAAGAAATGGGAAAGACTAAAATCCCCTAACAAGGAGAAACAGTATCTCTATGACACTAAAACACTTTTAACTCCTAGAGGCACTTTAGGTCACCCATCTGTGACTCCATGATTAGGCTGGTCTAGTACCTACAATGTTTACACATGATACTTAGTTGGTGAAATCTCAGTATAGAATTGACAGCCAATTTCAGGTTTGTGCTGGGCCTCTTAAGTCTGTGGTGAGATGGTTACTCATGCTCTTGAACCTCTTCAGGACAGCTTGACAGGACTAATATTCCAGAACTGGATCAGTATTATACAAGTCTCCCCTCAACTACTATCAACTACTGGGATTTTATCTGACATTTCAATTAGGAAAAGTGAAATGACAGGGCTGTCCCTCTTGCCCCTCCATTATAATCTCTCGAGCCATTGGGAAAGTACATACCTCAGCATCCAGCCATTGAAGGTGTAACTATAAAACAGGAAAGACTATAAAATCAATTTACATGCAGACAGCATATCTGTACTATGGAAAAATCCATCCTCAATCTCATCATAGAACAGGGGTGGGAAAACTTTTTGGCCTGAGGGCCACATCAGGGTTGAAAAATTGTTATGGAGGGCCAGGTTAGTGAAGGCTATGCCCACCGTAAACAGCCTGGCCCCACCCCCTGACTGCCCCTGACTGCCCCCTCAGACTTCCACACCCATCCAACACCCCCCTGCTCCTGACCCCCTGACTGCCCCCTTCAGGGACCTCCCATTCTAACTGCCCACCTGGACCCCACTTGCTACCCAACCCCCCCAGCTCCCTGTTTCCTGACTGCACCAACCCCTGTCTGTACCTCGCCCCCTGACAAACCTCCGGGACTCCCACGCCCTATCCAACCCACACCCCCTCCATTCTCTGTCCCCTGACCATCCCTGCCCCCATAACCTCCCCTCCCTCCAATCACCCCCTGCTCCCTTACTGCACCCCAGGACTCCCTGCCCCTTATCTAATCCCCCTGGCCCTAGCCCCCTTACCACACAGCATGTCTGGTGGCTCGGTCAGAGCCAGACATGCTGCCCCGCTCTCCCGGAGGAGCTCACAGCCCCGCCCCACAGAGCGCTGTCCGCTCTACGGCATGGCTCTGGGGGAAAGGGGAAGGCAGTGGAGGGGCCAGGAGCAGTCTCCCCTGCCAGGAGCTCAGGGGCCGGGCAGGATGGGCTCGCAGGACAGATGTGGCCCGTGGGCTGTAGTTTGCCCAGCCCAGTCATAGAATATAGTTGATATTTTTGGAAAAAAATCTCTGGTTTTCACGTTAAGTGGAATAAATCACAAGCAATGGATATGGTCAAAATACCAGATCTTTCTCAGTTTCAGGAATTTCCATTTCAAATATGAAATGCAATCACTTATTTGTAGGGCTGTCAAGCAATTAAAAAATTAATCATGATTAATTGTGCTGTTAAACAATAATAGAATTACATTTAAATATTTTTGATGTTTTTCTATATTTTCAAAATTGATTTAAATTACAACACAGAATACAAAGTGTACAGTGCTCACTTTATATTTGTTTTTGTATTTAATATTTGCACTGTAACAAAATAGCATTTTTCAATTCACCTAATACACGTACTGTAGTGCAATCTTTGTCATGAATGTTGAACTTACAAATGTAGAATTATGTACAAAAACCATAATTGCATTCAAAAATAAAACGATGTAAAACTTTAGCACCTTGAGCTTTAAGCTTCTGGAGCTTTTTAAAAAGGGTGTTACATTAAACTACCCTCCAGTCTTCTGGTACAGAGGTGAAGTTACATATATTACATGTTAGTAGTTCTGCAGTTTCATATTTTAGCTCCTTCAGAACTCTGGTGAAGACCATTCTTGTCCTGGTGGCTTATTACTGTTTAAGTTATCCAGTTGTTCAAAACCCTTCTCTAATGACACTTCAGTCTGGGCCAGTTCCTCAGATTTGTCACAAAATGAAAGACTCGGGTATGGAAATCTCTCTCTCACATCCTTTGCAATGAAGGCCAATAAAAAGAATTCATTTAGCTTTTCCGCAACAGCCTTGTCTTCCTTAAGTGCTCTATTAGTACCTAGATTGGCCAATGGCCTCCTCATTGTATGGCAGGCTTTCTGCTTCTGGTATATTTAAATTATTTTTTGCTATTTCAATCTTTTGCTAGTTGCTCTTCACATTTTTTTTGTTTTGTTTGGCCTGCTTAATTATAACTTTTACAGTTGACTTGTCAGAGTTTATATTCCTTTCTATTTTCCCAAATAGGATTTGACTTCAAGTTTTTAAGGGATGCTATTTTTGCTTCTAATCACATCTTGTACTCTGCTGTTTAGCCATTATACTATTCATTGATGCTCTGTGTGTCTTTAAGGCATACATTTAGTTTGAGCCTCAGTTAAGGTTTTTAAATGGTTTCCATGTAGTTTTTAGGTATTTCATCTGTGTGACTGTTCTGTTTAAAAAATGTCCTCATTTTTATGAAGTTCCCTTTGAAGTTAAATGCTACTGTAGTCAGTTTTTTGTGGGGGTTTTTTGGTATTTTTCTCCCCCACAAGGATGTTTTAATTTAGTTACATAACAAGCAGTACAGCTATAGTCATTCATTTCACCAGATTCTGTGCTTCCCTTAGGACCATACCGAAGCACAGAATTTCTATACTGGGCGAGGTGGTAGCTCCACTCAAATGAATGGGGCCAAGCATGGGGGCAAATTCCACACCTGCCCGAGGCTTGCAGTTTTGGAGTGAAACATCCCTGCCCCCTCCTAACTAAGCATGTTTAGGACTGAATCAAGAATTACCTCTCCCCTTGTGAGTTCCAGAACTAACTGCTCAAAGAAGAAGTCCGCGGTGTTCTCTGCATTCTGTGCAGAGTTGACATGTACCCAGGAAATATGAGGATAGTTGAAATCCTCCATTTTTTGAAGCCTTTATAATCTGAACATTTTATCGGTAACACCATCTTGGTCACTTAGTATATTTCTACTGCTATACTCTTATTAAAGCATGGCATTTCTATCCACAGAGATTCTTAAATGAATCCAGGTATACCATAGATTTACTATATTTGATACTATTCTTGCTTTCACATACAATCCTGCTACCTCTCCAGTGCAACCTATTTTGTCATTCCTATATATTTTGTATTCAGGTATTATCATGTACTGTTATCATTGTTCCAAGTTTCTGTGGTGCTTATTATATCAATAGTCTCATGCAATACCAGGCATTCAAATTGACCCATCTCAGTAGTTAGTGCTTGTACACAAATGCTCAAAGTCTAATAAAAAATTATCACTATTTAGTTGTTCATATGATGTAATTTAATTGGACTTTTGTTTATTTATCCTCAGTTCCTATTGTTCTTTATCAACTTTATCCTGACCTATTTACTAGGATATAGACTATCTTTTTAAAAAATCATCCTCCACGGTATGTCTTTCTGAACCATGTGCTCCTCTACACCTGTCAGTTTTCCTCCAGCCCTTAGTTATAAACCCTTCTATGACCCTTTTTAATTGTACATGCCTGCAGTCTGGTTCCATTTTCATCTAGTTGGAGACCATCTTTCCTGTATAGGTTTTTCGTTTCCCAAAAGGTTCCCCAGATCCTAATAAATCTAAATCTCCCTCTCGTAACACTATAATTTCACCCACCCATTGAAACCCTCCAGTTGTCTGTCTGTCTAACTGGCCCTCAGAGAATGCTACCATGGAAACCCTGGACTTTAATCTCTTATTTAGTAACCTAAATTTGTTCCCCAAGACCCCTCCTATCATTCCACATGTAGGGAAGACCATATGTTGTAAAGATTTTCTTCTAAATTTTTCAGATCCTCAGCCATTCTATATAGGTTTCTCTCACAAGCAGCACATCTCCACAAAGTCTCATATTTCATAGACTGAAGCCAGAAAGGCAGTTTCTGATTTATTTTTTAAAGATATGAAAGTGTCTAATCTAAGATAGTGGGAATCCTTTGTCATTTTATTATCCTTGATGAACACAACCCTTTAAAGTTTTTCACAGTAGATGATTTTGTATTTATCTCAAGAATCCTGTTAAAGAGCTTTAGTTGGCACACCAAAAAAAGCTTTTGTGTTGCAAAGTAAGTATATGTAAATCTACTTATGAAAACAATGATGATTTTAAACAGATGCACACTACGACTCCTCATTTTTTAAAAAACATGAGACATCCAGAGATTAGACACGTAAACAGATTGACAGAACTTCAGTGAGAAGCCTGGCCTGTGATTAATGATCTCCTTGCACGAGTGCTTGGTTTGTTCAGAAACGTGGTATATCTTAAATTTAGTATTGAATTTAAAACAAAACTGTTTGCTTTGAAGTGAGCACTGGGAGATGGGGCAACTTTCAAAACATTGTTCCTGCATGACTGCATTCCCTACAATAATGAATGTTTCTAGTTTGTTAAACCAATGTAAATTCAGTGGGATTATTTCTGGCCTCTGTACCCAGATTTGTTTATTGTAATGCTGTATTTTTTTGTTCTTTACACTGATAATCATTTTCACTTTGATTTTTAATTTTATATTTTAGTGATAAAATGAAAAGGTATTATTCAAGAGTTAGATATCATTATCCTAAACCTGAACTGTCTCTAACTTGTGGACAAATGTTTTAAAAAGTCTCACTTCAGATTTTGCCATATCTCAGTAAGCAAATATAGAAAGTATTCACCTAAGTTTAGTGACAACAGGGTCAGACTACACTTGGGGCTAGGGATCATCTTTTTGTTCTGTGGTTGTACAGCACCAAGCACAATGGGATCTGGTCTATAACTGTGGCTCCTAGGTACTACGGTAATTCAGATCATAAGGAAAGAGATTTTTTCAAAGGAGTATATAACCCTCTTGTTGGTAGTTATGATCCATCTTTAGCTAATCCAGGGGCTCAGCAAAAGAGTACTATAGGACATTCACAAATATTGGGTGACTTAGTGTAGACTGGAGATGTTTTCTTATCTTCTCCATGATTCCTTATAAGTCTGTTGTATTAGTGTTTCTGTGCTTATATTTAGGAGATTTATAATGGGAACATTGGTTTAGTATAAAGTTGGGAGAAAGGATAAAAGTTCAATATTATTTTCTTAGCAATTGGTAGTTTTAGCTTGGAAGAGTAAACAGAGCTAGCTCTTTAGCCCAAGATCATGATAGTTTGATTTATTCCACAAAAATATGACGATTAATGAAATAACTCAGAATTCTCCCTTCTGACTAAAACAAACAGACAACGGGGCTTTAAAGACTCATGGTAAAGAAATGAAAGGGGAAATGATTTCCAAGAGTTCCTGAAGGGAATGCGGATCTGCTCTCAGTTCTGTGTTCTCTTTAAAATCCCATAAGTTAATTTCTTATTTCAAAGAAAATAGGTACATCAAAGGAACATTTAGTTAGATGGCAAAAGTCATGCAAGAAAAATCATACCCATATTAAGTGCTTTTTTGAGAAAACTGATTATAGCTTAGAGAGGGCAAAAGTGTTTTTATTTTCAGGGTAATTTTGATTATGATGCCAATGGTGATCTTTAGCAAAATACGTCAGTTAATCCATCCTTAAATTTAGTGGAATCTGTAGCAAGATATTTTTGAATTACCTTAAACTGGCCTCAGTGTCTATTCAGCATAAAATTCCTTATTGCCAATAGAGTCCTTACTCAAACAAATCAGGACTACTCACGTGAGTAAGTTTGCAGGATCAGGTCACAATACAGCACCGGCCTTCAAGTTCATAAAATATGATTGTGGTTCAGAGAAAGAAATTGCATGGGACTTTCTAAATTAGAATCTCATTCTCCTACTTTTAATAAAAAATGACCCTTTCTCTTTATTTCATTGCAAGCATGTCTGCAGAACTAACTTATGTCACACCTATTCTTCATTGAATTATTCTTTATCCCTTCCTTCCCATACAAGTGCTCTCAAGAGGATCTCAGGTTTAAAGCTGTATGCACAGAGAATGTGAATCCTCTCTGCACTCTAAATACTTGTATGAGTTTTATAACTAATACATAATTCACCTTTAATGTTAGAATTACTCAGAGCCTCATTGCTGCTATTTCTTTTCAGTTTTCTTAATTAATATGATGCTTTCAAAGTGTTTACTCCCCATTATGGATTATATTTTGTAATCACAAGGCATCAGTTCAGGGAAGAATCCTGACTCAGGCCAGCTTGTAAGCATATGCTTAAGTGCCATGGAAATCAACAGGATTTAAGTATATGCTTAAACTTCTGCACGTGTTTAAGTGTTTTTCTGAGCTGGAGCTATAGGGCCTCATTAACAGTTTAATTAGAGTGGAGGAGACTGGGAGAGGCGCAGAGGACAGTTAGGGGTGCAACTCCCATTGAAAATCAATAAGAATTGAGTGCATTTGAAAAACTCTCCACTCTGAAGTGTCCCTTTTTCCACTTTGTCAAATGTATGGAATGTTTTCCCTTTCATTCACCTGTTTTTTTTTTCCCCGCCTGCCTCCATACTGAAGCCAGCTAAATGCATCACCCAAGATTGGTTAGCTCAGATAACTTCTTCATAAAGTTGGAGGAATTTTATCTCTACCCAAGCTCAAGGCTGTTCTTTGGGAGCGACTACAAGTTTGTAAACGTAGTGATTCATTATCAAAACTAGGAGAAACAACTTAGTGCAGTCATAAAATCCAAAGTAATCTATCTTGATTACTGTCTACCAAGGGCTGGGGGGGGTTTTGGTTTCTTTTTTTGGGGTAGGGGGGAGCAGCAATTGCTGTGAAAATCCAGCCAGGAGCTCTTTGATGTGTAATAACTGGAGTGTGAATCTGAAAGATATAGCAATTCTTAAAGCCAGCCTCTGGAATAAGGGGTAACAGCTGTTACCCCTTATTCCACAATGTTATTCTACATTCTCTATTCAGTGGTAATCAAAGTTATTTTAAAAAATATATTGGTACATTGTGCATTTTAACATATGCCAGGAGAATGCATTAGTGTAAGAAAACTTGCTTTCATGCTATTTACAAAGGACTCTATTTGAAGGCACTTAGCTCAGAGTCCATCTGAATCTTTTTGACTTGGTTTCTCTGGGCCAGATGATCACTACACCAGTGCAGGAGAATCCAGGGACATGGAGAAAGGGCATATAATCATTTCCTACTCAACCATTCCCATGCAGGAGGAGCCAAAGGGACATAGCCACTGAAATCCAACATTTAGCTGCAAACAAGGTACTAAACTCTTCCCCTACTCAGCTGCTACTGTCACCCTGGAGGCATCTACACATATGCTGATGGAAATGTGCAAAGTGCCTAAGGCTTGATATCATGACATGTCTTGGCACCTGAACTCACTCCTCAATCCTGGCAGGGTTCTCACATTAAACATTCCCTGCCTGACCTGTTAAGTGTGTTCAAAGCATGTCTACTGATCAGACCCCTCAGAAAAGACAACCAGGGGTGGGAAAGGGAGTGAGATTCATTATAATTAAGAGCCCAGTGGTTGGGACTCCTCGAGATGTGAGAGACCCAAATCTGTATCCTCAGCCTGCCTGAGTTAGAAAAGGGACTTGAACACAGATCTCCTGCACCCCCAATAGCTCTTTTAACACCAGACTGCATCAACCTTACTTTAAATATCCTTTAGGCCAGAAAGATCAGAATTAGAACAGCTTCAACAGAAGTAACAGACATTCCCCCCAGAATAGCCAATAGCCTGGTAATTAGGACATGCTTCTAGGCAGTGGGAGATCTGGGTTCAAGTTCCTGCTCGAAATGAGGCAAAGTAGGCAATACTCCATACTCCATGGGCTGGAAAATAGGTATTGTCCACTGTGTGAGAGCGTGCTAACATCTGAGCCATTGCCTATAATGGGATGTGGTTTTTTTCCCCCTCACCTCATAAGAAAGGTTCCAAAGCCAGTTCACTCCTAACTCCAAGAGAGGTGTCACGGTTAAGAATCCCAAGTTGAGAGCAGTGTCTAGAGACTTTTGAGTGGCAGGGCTTATGCCATACTCCTCTTCTCTGCATTTCACTCCTGGCTAGCTTAGGTTGTTCCCTGTTCAGCATGCTGGTTTCTATTAAACTCTCTCTTAGATGCCTAACTCTGTAGCTAACCTGGGGCTGTGAATTCCACTAACTGGCAGGGCATGTAGGAGCTAGACATTGCAACACTCAGTTTCAATGCCCAAGTCTCATTTGCAGATCTAGCCCCATGATACTACAATTCCTGATTGCCAGGGAGAAAAGGCTGCTACAACAGCAGTCATGGTTAAGGCCTTAACAAGGTAATTTCACTAGAAATTTAGGTCTGGCAACACCAGGAAATAGCTGGAGAGTGGCTCCCTAGGAGACCACATGCTACATCTCTTACAAATGTGTAAGGAGGGTTGTCAGTGAATGCACCCCTGAAAACATATTGGTTTCTGGCCTCTCCAGCCTCAATGCCTCCAGTACTGGTTTATCGTGCAATGTATCTCTCCTCTCCTGCCCACAAAGGCTCTCAGGGTGGTAATGGAGCTCACTATGCACTTGACTAAACCCTCTGGCAGTTTAGTGTCCAGTAAGAACATGAGATCTGTAGCCATCCATTAACATCTGGATTTGGTTAAGCTGACCACAAAAATTAATATCAATCTTATACATGGAAAGAGAATGACACAATTTGTCTCTCAATTAAATCCTTCATTGCCTGTTGCGATTTTGCACAGCATTTGACAACAAGCTTTCAGTAGTAGATAAGTGTGTCCAAATACTATCGTGAAAGGTGTTAGATCCCTGAAACAAAGAGATCTATTTGTTTACAGTATATTCTTTATAGATCAACTGATAACTTAGAAGTTATTGCCCTCAAATCAGTACTAAAAACATAACCAAGAATTTATCTAAAGGAATTATAGACACCCTTAGAGACCTGGCCCACAAACAGGACAGTAGGCAAATAAGTAATGTAGTAAATTAAAACAACTTTCCCGTTTGAAAGAAATACTGATAATTGAGCAGCAGGACTATGGCTCTATATGTCATGATTTAGGATGCAGCATTCAAGAAAAGATAACTGATTTGGAGTCACGTTAACTATAAGAACTCTGTGTGGACTCTTCTCTATTTGTAGACAAGCCATGTTCCATCATATCTTGTCCACTCCCCATAACCCTACTAGGACCAAGGTTAACCCATGGCTAGTTGACACTGCTGAATCCAATATATATCTGCCTTCACCGACTTCAAAGCCAGTCAGTCCTGTGTTAGTTAATACACCTGCTCAAGGCCACATTCTAACAACGTAATTGTCAAGCGAAGGAAAGGCCTGTTTGAGCACTAGGAGAACTAGATTATGTCACTGATGGTGTGAGAATCATTGGGCGGTAGGACCCTACAAAGGCAAATCAAAGTACCAGGAAAAGTGATGGCAAAGGGGCAGGATGTAAAGCTCTATAGATGATTTCAGTGAAGGGGAGGTGATATTAAGAGGAATGAAAGAGGAATAGAAGTGTGGAAAGACTAGGAGACACATACATATACAAAATATGTTATCGTCTCTGTATTTGGTGATCAGAATAAAAATCCATTCCCATTAATATGAAGACAAATATCAGTGAAACAAATTCTTAAAGCAAATCAGGAAATTACAAACTTGACAATATATTCTGCAGACATACATTCAAATTCAAAAGCATGTGTCAATGCACATTGCTTATGTGTTCTCTTTTTGGATATTGAAGCATGAAAGTACTGCTACCACAAATACTCTGTGAGGGCTTAATATTAGCTGATCCTTACTTCCAGAATAACTCAGTGAGTAACAGGCCTTCTAAAATGAAGAAGATTTTACCACTCTTACTTTCACTGAGAGTAAGGTGTGATAATCTGGCCCTAAAAATGAATAAGTTTGACTCTGCAAAAGTGAACTTAATTGTAAAATCTGCAACTACTTATTGGTTAGTTTCATCCAATAGGAGAGCAAATATAATTCCACATCACGTACATCACTAAGACCATTGCCAATTGTGAATATTCTCAGTAAAGTGTCTGAAAGAGCTTAAAAGCTGCACATTTACTGAATAAATTCACAAATATGGTTTGAAAAACACATCTGATAAATTTGCAGGCAATTTTTAGAGGGAGAACAGCAGACTTCTTAAATGATTTGTTCAGCTCTGATATTTAGCTATTTAAGTTATTCTAATTATTAGAGTTTTCCTTTAATTGTCTAGATATCCATTGAAAGTCCATGGAAGACATGGGACATCTAGCAAATTCCTGAGTGGTATCTGAGAAATATGCAAAAAGTTGAAGCAGCAGTTAGGAAAAACTTAAGATTTAATAGTAACCAACAGGAAAGAATTGACTGAGAGCCTCAAAATTGTAGAGGCAGATGATTTTGTAATGATAGGTTGCACGGTACTAAATAGGAAGTGTGAGGGAGCAAAGTAAGGATAATGGATTTCAAAAGGACAGGTTTAGAACCAGACACTAAGCCTGAGTGAGTTACTATGGACAAAAAACATTTTGAGTAGAGGATATGCAGAATAGAGGGAAGTTTCTAGAGGGTCTAATATTCAAGGCACCATGGAAGACCATACTGGTTGGAAGGGTGGAAAAAAAGTACTAAAAGGAAAATTGTGGTTACATCCAGGAGCCTTTTAACAAGCTGAAAATAAAGGGAAAATTACAGATGACAAGTATAAAAGTGCAGTGAAGACTTGCAGGTCAAAGTCAGAAATTATCTAATTTTGTGTCTTTTCCCATTAACAAAGGATGAATGGGGAAGAAAAGAATGTAAGAAGCAAGGGAGTGCAAAAAGTGGAGGTCAGGTCTGTTAAGAGCTACTTTTTTTAGTCTTGACTAAAAAAGAAAAAATAGTAAATGGATGCTTAATGCACTAACAGGGAACAGGGAAAGAAACATCACAAGGCAGAATCGGGAAGGGAGAGATAAAAGGTGACTTTAATGCAACCAGTAGGGGGTTACTGAGAAGAACTTGCTGAAAGTAGAATTGAAACTACTAGTAGTTATACTTGAGACCTTCTGGAGGACAGGTGAGCTCCTAGAGGGCTGATTAAAGAGCAAGCATAATATAATACCTATTTTTTAAGGAGGGATGACTTGGAGAATTTGAGCTTGCACAGACACCCTACTTCCATTGAATAAAAAGAGTTCCATGTGACCCTGTTGACTTTAATGGGAATTCTATGTGCAAAGAGCTAACAGTATTAGACCCTTAGAGACCAATATATTTAGCTTACAGTGAATACCTGGTAATTGTTAGAACAATGAATGAAGCAGTCAATTTGCAAGCAGCTAAAAGAAAGTCACAAATGCATCTGAATTCACCAGGAATAAGTTATATTGAAACGACTTCTTCCCCTGTAAAAAAATGTAATCAAGGAAATGAAGTGGTATAATATACGTTGAGCCAGATTCTCCTCTAGATCAGCATTGTAACTCTAATAATTCCATTGACTATTAGTTACTCTGGTTTTAAACTGGTGTAATGGATCAAGATCTGTCACCCTCCTTCATTAAAGCTCTTGACACCATTTCACAGGTGATCCAAAAGATATGAGAAATCTGAAATGGATGGCTTCACAACTGGATTACAAGTTTCCAACTCAGTAAATATTAATGGCTAAGCATGCTGAAAGTTGGACCAAGGAGGACTGAATGGAGTCCATCAAGAATCAATTTGAAACTGAACAGGATTCAGGATTTTCATTAACTACTTTCAGGATGGAGTGCAGAGTGTACTTGTCATCTTCTCAGATGTGGATGATGCAAAGCTAGGAGGAATCAAATACTTTAGGCCATAGGATTAAGTACAACCTACGTAAACTGGAGAAATAGGTGAAAAAACCCTAACAATGCAACAAGATTCTGTAAAGAAAAAATAAAATGGGAAAGAATAATCAAAGAGAATGGAAGAACAATGGCTAGGTAAGACAAGAAGTTGACAATGTGAGGCTGTTTCAAAAACTAATGTTTTACTGAGCTGTATTAGTAACTACATACTGAGTAAAACAAACTGAGAGAATTATTCCAAGATACTTGATATTGGTTTGGTCTCAGTGGAGACGTACACCAAGCTCTGGACATTGCATTTGGGACACGCAAATTGTAGGAAGGCAAGATTGAAGCAAATGAAAAAATATATAAGTTTATAAAATATGAACAGTGAGAAGGTACTAGGAGAACAGGAAATGGTCAATTTATAGACAAGATAACCAGGGGACAGGCAACAGGATAACCATTGGCATGGTTCAAGGGGAGAGAAGTCTTATTCTGATTAGTTAATAAGTATACAGTAGAAAGCAATGCAGCAGGTGGGGAAAAGTATATATTAAAAAGGTCTTTATTGGTTTAAAAAACAGGTAGGAAAAGTTTTGTTTATCCAAAAACACTGATTATTCAAATGTTTTGGATAATCTCCCAGGCCATCTGGATAATTATGTTTACTTGTAAACCTTCTGTATCCCTTGTTGACTGAATATCATATTATAAAGCAGTCTTTTCATTATGCATGTGTACCATGGCTAGTAGAGCTGAATGAGTATTTTTGGTTGAAGTCTTTGTCATTTGCTATTGCTGAAAAATGCAGACTTGGGTTGACCAAAGCATTTACCAAATTAATGGAGATTTTGACACATTGTTTTGATCAAATCGGGGCGGGGAGGGGTCATAAATGTTGAAATGGTTCTGGCATTAACAAAATGGTGATGGGGTGGCTCCTACTCCATGTTATTAGTCAGTGATTACAGCAAAAACCTAGGATGTGGCAGACCCAAGTTTGAATCCCAATATTAGCAGAGACTTAAACTGAGGTTTCTTCTATACTATGTTAGGGCTCTAATTACCAGGCTCTTCTGGAGAAATGCTTCCCCAGTCTCTCCTGTTGAAGATGTTCCATTTGCTATAATATACACCACTCTCTATTTTGTGAAAGCCAGTGGTACCCAAGACAACTAGTGAACATAGCCCTTCATTTTCAAGATGTCTGAAGGGAAATGTTTGACCCAGAAAAATTTCTGACTTTTTGATTAGCCAAAAATACTAAAAAAAGTAAAGCTTCAAGTTGACCTGATTTTTTTAAACTGTTTCAGAACTGCCAGTGAATTGACAAAAAGAAATCAGTTATGAATGAATTAATAGGAGCAAAGTACTGCAAAATAATTTAGTTTGCCCTCTCTAACAAACAGTACATTTCACTCTCAAAAGAAAGGTGAAATTTCACCCATCATGAAACTGAAGGAAGCTCTTCTACCATATCTAATGCATAATTTTCTATGGAAAGGACAGACTTTGAAGTGATGGACATATATCCTTATAAAGTACACCTCTATCCTGATATAACATGAATTCAGATATAAGGCAGTAAAGCAGCGCTCTGGGGGGTGAGGCTGCTTTACCACGTTATATCTGAATTCATGTTACCGCAAGCCGTTCTTCTGCCCCTCTCATTATTTGGCGTGGCCCTCCCCGCACCCGGCCCCAGCTCACTTCTGCTCCACCTCCTTCCCTGTGCGCACTGCCACTCCACTTCTCCCCCTCCCAGGCTTGCCTCACAAATCAGCCATTTGGCATGGCAAACCTGGGAGGGAGTAAGGAGGAAGGAGCAGAGCAGTGGCAGCACACTCAGGGGAGAAGGTGGAGGCTGAGGTGAGTTGGGGCAGGGAGCAGTTCCGCTGCGTGCCTCCCTCCCCCAACCTTGGATGAGTTCTGAGAGGTCAGTCAGGGGGCGGGAAGTTGGTAGGAGTAAAATAGGGGGCGGGACCAGGCTGTTTGGGGAGGCACAGCGTTCCTTAGCCCGATATAACATGGTTTCGCCTATAATGCGGTAAGATTTTTTGGCTCCCAAGAACCACATTATATTGGGGTAGAGGTGTACTAAAAACTCTGGTTCTGGAAAGATATTGTTCATGGAAATATTCTCATCTTCCCAAGAGTATTTTATAGTGAAGTTGTTTAAGTAAAAACACATTTGCACTTGTAAAGTTACAAAAAGATATTATTTGCATTGTTGCAAATCAACAGTACACAGACATTTTGTTGTCCTAAGCATAAAGCAAGCAAAGTTTCCATCTACCCTACCCAAAAAGAGATCAGCAGAAAATAACTGAAGGATTTGATTCAAAGGTTGTTGAACTCAGTGGAAAGACTCCTATTGAGTTTGATGGCCTCTAGATTCAGTGCTTACTTTCTTCACTCTGTGCCACTGACAACTGTTCCAAGTGAAGGAGCCAAGCCAAACCTAAATTGTACATTGGCTCCA
Source organism: Dermatemys mawii (assembly GCA_007922305.1). Taxonomy (NCBI): domain Eukaryota; kingdom Metazoa; phylum Chordata; order Testudines; family Dermatemydidae; genus Dermatemys; species Dermatemys mawii. The sequence continues at coordinate 11,305,422 of ML677333.1, read as the reverse complement.
AAATAGCAACAACAGGAAGACTTCAAGGCGCTCATCTGAAAGTTATCAAACCACCAAACACTGCAGAAGATGAAGGTGCACTTAAGGTACATCTCTGCAGCAAAGGGGAGTGTCATAATTCTGATTAAATTGTGTGCCAGTCACTATTGTTAATGAGATCATCAATACAATGAAAAGAGTCATGTTCAACACTGCTGATCTTATGTAGGTCAGTGGATCCCCCCTAGAAGCAGTACAGATCAGAATGTTTTTTCTTATATTTCAAAGAGCTGCTATTGAGTCATCCATGTCAATTAAAAGTCTTAATTGTCTGTCATGCAAAAACAAACTGCAAATAAAAATTTTGAAATAAAAAATACCAAAGATGAAATTATCTTCTGCATATGAACTTCTTTTTTTGAAATATCATGAATTATTATTACATCAAATTACAATGGGAACAGAATATCACTTAAAACCGATTCTCAATCATTTATCAATGATAATTCAATTGCCAAATGTCAAATATAATTTTAATTCCCGCCACTCAAGGATTGTCAGAAGCATAAAAATTTCACCATACTATTTGCACTGGGAACATATCAACAAGACAAAGCAATATGGGAATGTAAATGGAATATAGAGTATAGATCTAGAAAAATGAAGTGTTTTTCAAATGGGAATAGAAGGTGTCTGTATAAGAGACAGATCATATACTTTACACTGGTGCATTGCAACTCAAAAGTCACAGATGCAAGATTTATGGAAAAAATAGATCTTCAGCTTTATTAAAACACACAGAAGACCATGCTGCCTGCCAACGGATGTTGATTTGCCAGATCAATCTAAATCCCCAAGGCTATCTGAGACTACAAGCTACCAACCACAAAAGGAAGCCAGATATAGAATATGAACAGGGACTGAATGTGGGTTTGTC
>ML677333.1:11195275-11304106 GCA_007922305.1 Dermatemys mawii | reverse complement strand
TACCTTTAGCTTAACCCCTTACAGGTAAACACTAATTCTAGGCTACTGCACTCTTATGACAGGGTTAAGTAGAGGGCAAGGTAGTGGATTTTTGCAGCCGTATTTTGCATGGTCTGAAAAGAGACAAGGTGCATGTCAGGAGCTACTGGAAAATTAGAGGGAAGGGATTGATGGGACTCCACCAGGGCCATCCCTCCCTCCCAGCATGCTCAAACACACCTATGCAGGGGTGAACCAGGGAAACTAGGATTCATCCAGTGCCCCTCCCCTGATACTCATGTGGGCTTGAGGAAGTCAAATCCTGAGTGTAGACAGCCCAAGAGCCAGAGAAACTGAAGCTGACAGAAACAGGTAGCTACCAGTCTGAAGCAGGCATCATCGACTACTCATAAACCCAGTCTGCTTTCTACAGTTTGCACCCTGTGCATACTCTCCCCGTGCTACTTACCACAATACTACTCCGCACTCTCATTCTTCACCTTAACCTCACTTGTCATTCTAATCCTTGCTTCTCTCCTCCCTCTTCTCCCATGCCTTATTCTGCTTACTCCCTTGCCTTCTATATCCCCTCTCCCTTCCATCCAGTGAATCCACTCTTTACAAAATCCCATCCAAAGAATGTGGAAAAACCTCACAGCACTAACATGATGCAAGCCAACCAGCAATGTTCATTGTGCATGTATGGTATACTCCATTATCCCAATACTTATTTTGCCTTTTGTGCTTGGATTGTAAATTCTTCTTGGCAGGATCCATCTATTACAGCACTTCACACAATCAGGCCCTGGTCTACACTTGGGGGGTGGGGGAAATCAACCCAAGATATGCAACTTCAGCTATGCGAACAGTATAACTGAAGTCCATGTACTTAGGTTGACTTACTGCGGAGTCTTCAGAGCATGGTGTTCACTGCTGCCGCTCTCCCATTGATTCCTCCTTCACCTCTTGCAGTGGTGGAGTTCCAGAGTCAACAGGAGAGCGCTCAGGGATTGATTTATTGTGTCTAGACTAGATGCGATAAATCTATCCCTGAAAGATCAATCACTATCCGGCGGGTAGTGTAGACCTGGCCCAGGTTACATTGTTGACTGTCCCCTAACCATTACAAATAATAAAGTTGGGAGGATGCTAAAGTTGCAGTAATTGAGACGAGAGAATCTAAGGAGTTCAGTTTGTGTCTTATAGGCAGAAGATGTGCAGGAAAAGATGTCAGAAAGGCAGTAAGAGATGCAAGACTAAACAAAATGGTGTGGCAAAAAAGAAGTCAAATCTCAGTCATCAGCATCTAGGCAATAACTGAGGCTTTGCAGCCAGGAGGAGGAGTAGAGAGAAAATAGTACCAGGTCAAAGATGGAGCCCTCAGGGTGCCTGATAGAGGGCAGGAGGAGAAGTCAAAGGAGGAACTAAAGGAGCATCCAGAGAACTAGGAAGAGAATCAGAATTCCACTCACATTAATTTCATTCCTCAATGAGTTAAAAAACAGATCCCAATCGAGTTTGTCCATGTTTCCACAATCTTCTAAATACTTTTTCCTCTAACCAATTTCAAGCTACAGTTGCTTCCAGTTAAGTGTGCAGAACATATTATCTTTACCTCTCTAGCTGGTTCCTTTTGCTGTCAACAAGTTGTGTGTGTTTTGGTAATGCTTAAAATTAAGTAGCCATTACAGATTCACTGGGATAAGCCACCATAAATGAAATCAGTAATAAAATGAATCTAATTACATAGGACTGTCATAAAAGCTTTATCAATAGTATGCATTGGTGATACATCACTTTTCCCACCATGAATGCAAGATACTTTACTTAGGATGCCATGCTTTTAGATCAATAACAGTCTTATTTCAGTTAAAACATAAATTCTTATTACCTGAGAGGTGACATTAATCTTTCACAAGTACCTCCTGTTGGCTCGGTGTGATGCTGTAAGTGCTCCTGCGCCAGGAACCCCCTGTAGGCTGTTGACTTACTAGAAGGGTCTTCAGTGGCTCACCCTTCCACTGTAGTCACACAGTCAGCAATGGATGAACCCTGTTCTAGCGCAGCAAAGAGCTCCATACACTGTCTACCCTCAGCTGAGTCTTGCACCCTATCGCTGGGCCCTTTAGGTACTGACCTTGACTTGGGCTTTCCAACAGAGCCTTGTCCTTCTTGCGACTTAAGCCACTTCACTAAAGGAGAGCAGGGGAGGAGGGAAAGGGAAGCAGGCCATGCAGCATACAAACAACTGCCATACATTGCTTGCTTCACTTTGCTGTTTCTGTTTCCCGTATAGCTCTTTTTTCTTCACCCTGGCCTGAAGTTCTCATTTAAGTCCTCCTCATTAAATGCAAGTACACCAGAACATCTCTTCCAGTTTTCTCTCAAGCGCTTAACTCCTCTCATCCTAGCCAGGAACTGACCTACACACACCCTGCAACTCCTTTTATTGGAGCCTACTGGGTCCTGATTGACTGCTTCTATGCATCCTCTCTAGGCAAGCTTGGAAAACCTACCCTCACTGCTGCTTTCCTGCGGAAGGCTGTGGTAGGAATGCATGGTTCCAGCACTGGCCCTCAAAGGCTTCCTAAACCCCATCACAACTCCGTATATTTGAATGTATTCAGCAGTGTTTCTCAGCTACTGTAATTCAGGCCATTTAGTCCTACTGTGATCTTTCAATATAAGTCACTAGAATACAGCAGTTTTAATACTCTTCTTAAATTGTTAGTGGAAATTGTTAGGAGTGGGAATAATTGATTTTTTAGGCAATATTGTAGCTTAGAGCCAGATCCAGATGACCTTACTTAGCTATCAGAATAGTGTTACTTGTGGGATAAGGGGCTCCTCATTGCAAGGGTCGGAATCTAACCCTTCGTGAGTAGTAGCCTGATGACAACACGTGACAGGGTGGAGAGGCATCACAAAGGCATGGTCCAGGGAACAGGGCAAGAAGTTCTGTCTGGAACAGGTCTGGGTTCTCAATCTAGCTTGGGGTGGGGGATGTGGGTCAGGACTGAAAAAGGGTAACTGGGGAACATCTTTTGTTACATTTCTAATGTTTTGTTAACTTTTGTCCTTTGCCTGATATATAAAGTTCTTTCTGACAACGGGATATATGACCTAGTGTGTTTTGGTGGAATTTCCTTACCAACTTGCACCACACTTCCCCTGTCATAATTGGGAAATAGAATACAGGTAACAGCCAAAGTGTGGGGGCAATTAGAAAAAATGGAAGCTGCCAGCCAGCTTTATGAGTTAGCCCTATATAGAGTCAATCTCCTCACTGGCTGGGAACACATTGCTCCCTAACAGGCAAACTGGTTGGTCCGCCTGTTGCTGAATGCCTTTTTTCTCTTAAACATAATCCAGCAATGAGCTATCACAATTCTTTCTTTCAAGTGCCACTATGGTGTGTCTCAGTATTACTTGGGGTCATATTTTAAGAGGCATCAGTAAGTTACAGTTCCAAAATTTCTCAATGTATATGGAATATAAAGATCAGTTAATATTGTGCAAATGGTACCAGATGGAGATCATTCATGACATATTATGAACCAGAACAAAAGAATATGACACGTATCTCTAACTGCATGTGTAGAGTTGGAAACCACATGGCATAGGTTTATGGATTTTTATTTTCAGAGGATCTCACCTCCAATTTAAGCACTAGGATAAGTAGCCAGATTTTCCAGAAGTGCTCAGCCTGCTGGTTGTTGAACACTTTTAACAATCTCTCCCTAAGTATGGGTGCTCAGCTCCTGAAAAATGGGGTCCTAAGGTCTTTTGAAAGTCTGGCTCATAGAAGCCGTGAGATCCCAAACAGCCAACCTATGTTTATATGACCATACAAGTATACCCAGTGTGTTAAAACCAGGGCTAGTGAACCAGGTAGGCAAAGAGGGGAATAGAACTGACGTAAATTGTTACATCCAACATCTGTTTGTACAACTTTTAAAGAGGTTTTCAACATTTTACTTTTTAAAGATGTATGACAGGCTAGTGACAGTCATCACCTGATGATCTCACTTCCTGTGTTTCTTGTTCTAGTAGTTATAGTTCTTACTACTGAAACTAACTTCTACCAACTTCCTCCAGGCAGTGAGATCTGCTTTGTTTTATATGTAGGGTTTTTGATATTTGTTTGTTTGCTTTATTTAGACCTCAGTGTACAAAATTAAACAGAGGTGGATACAGATGGGAGCAAAACAAAGAGAATCAAAGCAGACAGAGTGGAGAAAACAGTCTGAAAAGAGCAGTTTTATTAAGTGACCATGTGGCATGTAGGCGTTGTGTAAGCTTCTCCCCACAGCATTAGCTGTAAATGCACCCTACTTCTCATCCATCCTATTTACTCCATTCTTGAAGAGGACATAGGACAACACAGAAGAATAAAGGCAAGGAGTAATAAAATATTCCAAAGAAAATACAGACTGATTCATTAATCCACAGAAAAGCAGGAACCGCCAAAAAAGAAGCAGATCACAAAACAGGAAAAGCATTTGAACAAATAATATTAATAACAAATAATAATAATAAATAATAATATAAAGTTAACTTGCCAGAGAGTAAACCCACAAAAACAGCATGAAAGAAATCAGAACACACAAATACTATGGAAGAATAGCACAATGTAGGGTTAAATATATGAGCACAAAGGATTGTTGAAATGATTGTGTTAAACTTTAGAAAATAATCAGAGTCTAAGTTTTAGGCCAGTGGTCAGAGAACTCACCCAGAATGGGGGAGTCACAGGTTCAATTCCCTACTCTGCCTGATGAGGACACTGGAGTGGAAGTTGAAGGGTGCTCTAACTAACTGCTGAACTTAATCAGAGGAATAAAATTACTTAAATCTTCAATAAGTGAAGTTTCATCGATCCAAAAGGAGCCTATATAAAATCTTTGGAGTTATTGCTCTGTGTGCAAGAGCAGTAGATGGTTGGGCATCTAAAGGTGAGGTGTTGTAATGCTGAGTCTAAGTCCCTTTTGTAGATCTAGCCCTTAGTCTTTACTACCTCAGTTTCCCATCTGTGAAATGGGAAAAATAGCACTTCCATACCTCACAGGAAAGTTACAAGGAAAAACACACTGAAGATTCTGAGTCGCTCAGACACTATGCTACTGAGAGCCAGATAAGTACCTAAAATAGAGAGATACTAATTGTGCTGCTTAAATTCAGGCTGTTTGGAGATTTTCCTCTCTACTAAATGTATTGTGCCAGCTTTTGACAGATGCGGAGTAGAAGCATCTAGCATTGATTTCAATAGCAGAAGCAGGTACTCTGCATCGCTGACAATCATATTGTATATATTTACTGCAGTCTGTGTTGTGGGTGGCTGTGGTTAGAAACCTCAGTCCCTGTGGAGCCCTCATTCACTTTTGCCAAACAAACATTCACATAAAAATACTGCCAATATTAGTTTGTCTGTAATAACAACAGGCCATGATCAATAAAGTGACACTCTTCATTGTAATCATCCATACGTTTCTCATAAACATGAATATTTTCAGTCTCCTAATCAAACTGGTTACCATTTATTGATAGCTTGGAGAAAATGCAGTGAAGTAGTTAAAAAATCAGGAAAACTGGCAGACTACATTAATAGCATAGTCTATCTTCATGTTTAGAAGATAGGAAACACTATTGGTGGTAATGTGAGAAATAAGGTTCCTTGCCATATATCAAAGTGTTGCCACAAACTAATATTATCCCATGACTTAACATGACAAATGCAACAAGCAACTACTCAATCCTTCCTTGAGCTCTCTAGTGCATGGATGATCTCATAAGGTCCTATACATTGGTACAACCATGGTCTTGCCTCCTTCCCTTTTGCAACAGGTGCACGTGGAAGGAGCCCATCTTGGAGCTCCTTTAGCCCTCCTTGTTTGAGACATGAACGGGGTGGGGAAAGGATTTTTTTTGCCCTTCCATTCCCTGCAGATTTGCATAAAAGTCTGTGATAATCCTGCACTAAGACAACAGAATGTGACATGAAGTGAACTTTCTTTCTGGAAATGTATACCTGAGAAACATACCTATGAAAGTTTCCTTGGTTAGAATTGATCAAATAAAGCTCACACCCTCAGATCTCATGGTATATATCCATGGTATCCCCACATCTTGAGCACAGCATGGAATGCTTGTTGCCCCATCTCTAAAAAGATATATTATATTTACAGAAAGTACAGAGAAGGAAACTCCTCATATGGAGATTAAAAAGGGACTGTTCAGCTTAAAAGGGAGATAACTAAGGAAAGATATGATAGAGGTCTATAAAATCATGAATGGTATATAAAAAGTGAATAGGGAAGTGTTATTTACCCCTTCACTTAACACACAAGAACCAAGGATTACCCAATGAAATTAGTAGACAGCATGTTTAAAACAAACATGGGGAAGTACTTCTTCACATAATGCACAGTTGACCAGTGGAACTTTTACCAGGGGATGTTGTGAAAGCCAAAAGTATAACTGGGTCCAGAAAAGAAAGATACATTCGTTCATGGAGGATAAGTTCATCAATGGCAATTAAGTCAAGATGATCAGGAACACAAGCCCATACTCTGGGTGTCCCTATACCTTTGATAGCCAGAAGCTGAGACTGGAGGACAAGGGATGGATCATTCAACAATTGCCCTATTCTGTTCATTCCCTCTGAAGCATCTGGCACTGGACACTGTCAGAACACTGGATACTGGGATCGATGGACCATTGGTCTGATCCTGTCTGACCATTCTTACGACCATCCCATAAAATAAATTCACATTTATATATTATTACCCCTAATCCATTACACATGTAGGACACACGGACATTAGCAATATAATAAAAATGACCGATGACTATCTGATGATCTCTGTTGTAAGGGTCATATTTCAAATCTGGGATTTGTTTCCATTATTTCCAGTAACATAATGAATGAGTGTACTGTGATTCTAGCTGAACAGGAACAAGGGAAATAATGCTACTCAGTGAGTGATCTGTTACAAGTGCATTATTAATTATCATATTACTTCTGTTTTGTCATGTCTCATTAAATTGGAGATTTGTGTTATATCACATATGGCTATGAGGCCGGGAGCTATATTCTTCACTCAAACTGTTTTTATTGACTTCCATGGGGTTACTCTTGGTATACCCTGGTATAAACAAGAGGAGAATTGGGCTCATCAATGGAACACAGCAAGAGTGAATATCAAGAAACTTCCTTGGTTTACTGTGATTTCTGACTGAGTAATGGGAATGTGAAAAGTGTAACTATTTTGCAGTAAATACTTATTATTGATGTATTTGAGAAATGTGTTTAATATGCAAAATATATTCTTATATTCTCCATGTTTTAATTTATTTAACTCCTGTAATCCAATACTGCAATGCTTTTTTATTCAAGATAATAAATAAGTAAGATGTTCATCAGTGATAATCTGTGTTATTGCCTAGCAGATAGAGCACTGGAGTAGGATTGAGGAGATTTAGGTTTTAGGCCAGAGGCCAAGAGATCAGCTGGGTGACCTTGGGCAAAGCACTTCCCTCCTCATGTGTGAAATAGGAATAGTGATGCTAACCTCCATTGTAAAGCTCTGTTAGAGCTACAGAAGAAAAGTGCTATATAAGAGCTAGATGGTATTATTATTTCTATTACAATATCACCCAAGCAGGTGGTGCAAGGCACTGTACAAACAAGTTGGTGGAAAGAGAGAGAGAGAGTTCTGATTTCTAATTATCTGTATTTTTTTTTAAAAAAAAAAAACTGTTGGCCTATGGATTATGTAATGTATGTCTGCAGCATATTAATGAATTCTTATTCCAAGTTCCTTTGGTTTGCATGCTACAGCGTAACACATGGGCTTTGACAACCTGCATAACTTGATATAGAAATTCATTTTTTAAAAGACTTCCTAGTGAAATCATGTATGTGTAATGCAGCCTGAACAAGAGGGACTAAATAATGTAGATACTTTGCTTTATCAGTATCTCCGACCTATGCCAGAAACATCATCACCTTTACACAAATACAAAATCTTTGAATAGTTCACTGATAACTGCAAAAGAACAAAGCAGAAGATGAAACTGTTTTAAAGGAACATGAACTCCTAAAATGTAGATGTAGCATAGAGGTACAATAAATTCTTTCCGTTTGCATTCCTTTGTGAATAAAATCAGAGCACACTAAGCAATAAGAAACTATATGCCAAAGGCAAACATTTAATTTGCTCTAGTCTGCAAGTCCATTTCAGCTGAAGACACCTGCTGTTTAGGTAGCTCCCCTGCTGAATGCTGTAAGAGATATAGATGAAATTGAGCAAATAGTAATTTCTCTAATGAAAAAGTTGTGCATGTCTTGCAGTTTTCAGTGGGGTACCTCATATTACTGCAAGTTGTGCAAGATGAGACTGTGACCTGCTAAAATCAAAAACAGACCAAATACAGATCTGGTGTAGGGAGATGAAACAGAGCTCCAGTTACATCAGGTCTGTATTGATCCAAAGTAGTAAAGCGCAGAAATGGCTTAAAACTGAAATGCATTAGACTTTATCACCCAATAATATACAAACTCCTATTTTTGAAGTTAACCAGAGGAATAAAATTACTTAAATCTTCAATAAGTGAAGTTTCATCAATCCAAAAGGAGCCTATACAAAATCTTTGGAGCTATTGCTCAGTGTGCAAGTGCATACAATTTGAGAGAAACAAACACTGGGCAAGATAAAGCCAACATGCAACTATCATCAGTGAAGCTTTCAGTGGTCTGACTTTATTCAACTGAACAAAAAGCGGGAGACAGCTGTAAGGTTCCAGGGGTGGCCATCCTGTGGCTCCGGAGCTACATGCGGTTCTTCAGAAGTTAATATGTGGCTCCTTGTATAGGCACCGACTCTGGGCTGGAACTACATGCGCCAACTTTCCAGTGTGCCTGGGGCGGGAGGGGGAGGGGAAGGTTGCTCACTCCTCAACCGCTGGTTCTGCCACAGGCTCTGCCCTCACTTCACCCCTTCTCTTTCCCCTGCTGTGCCCTCGATGCTCCCACTCTCCTTCCGAGCCTCCTGCATGCCATGAAACAGCTGATCGGGAGGTGCAGTGAGGCAGGGGGAGGTGCTGACCGGTGGGTGGGAGGGGCAGGGCGGAGCTGATGAGAAGCTGCTGAGGTATTACTGTGGCTCTTTGGCAACTTTCATTGGAAAATTCTGGCTCCTTCCCAAGCTCAGGTTAGCCACTCCTGTTCCAGAGGAAACTGACTATCCTTTTATCTGATTGCAGCTGGCAGTGCTACAATCCTAGCTGGCAGAGTGGATCTTTGGTTAGAACCAAAATGAATGAGATCAAAAATGTCTCAGTTGAGTGATGTAAAAAGAGATCTCGGTTAAACACATGAAATTGTCTTATTTTAAATTCAAGGACACCATGACATGAGCTGGGTGTTTAGGCATCTGGTTTCAAAGTTTAGTCCAGACACCTCTGTTTATGTCTCCCACCCCATCAAAGAGCAGTAAAGCTACAGCAGGTTCTTTTCTGTTTCAGACAGCACATGCCGCATATTTAGCAGGACTTTTTATACACACTGTTAGATTTATGATTTACTAGTGTATACCCAGTAGAGAATTAAAACATATACACAAAATATAAACACTGGGATTTCAGCAGTTTATTGAAGAAAATGCCTGTAATGCTCTGACAAGCATATTCACAAACCACAGCAATCATTGAATTTCAGCACATCCCAGATTAATACAATAAAATTCATAATACCTTTAACACCCTCATAAGTTGCTATCAAGAGTTCTTTTCACCATCAATACACTGATTAGCATGATATTAAATATCCACACTGTTAATGAAATTCAGAGAAAACAGCAGTCAGATGGGAAAGCAAGAATGAGAAAGCACCAGCTAATTAGAGGGTGGTGATGAAAAATGTCTTGCCCATCAAGGTCTTTACAATGACACAGTCCATGTGACATGACACATTCTAGCTCATCTTCTGGGCAACTAATAATAATCTGGAAAAAAAAAAGAAAAAGAAAATGTATTGGGCAGTACTTCAGCTGATGTTTGGAATACCAAATAAATTGTACTCAAACTGATACAAATGTAGTCAACAAGAAAAAAAGACATTACTTAAGGGGTTTGTAGCTTAAAAATATTGGTATACTAGTTAAATTATTATAATTTGCAAGTAATGTTTTAAAGTATTCATGTGAGGTAATTCTTAATAAGGTATATGTAGAGAAAAACACAGTTTTTTGTTTGATAGGACTGGGAGCTACTAGCTCCTTAGTTCTAATCTTGACTGACCCTGGCAGTCTCACTCTTTATCTTTTAACTCAGTTTCTCAATATGTAAAATGGAGGATGAGGGACTAATGTCTTACTTATTACTTGCATACTTCAGGGGGTTTTATTAACAATTATTTTTATTCAGTATCTGGATAGATCTTTGAAGACAGCAACTATCACTACTGTTTGGAGTAAATAATTAAAAGTTAGTAACTTGCAAGTATCTATAGTATATCTGTAAGGGCCCAGTTTGCAGCCCTTATTGAATAATACTTAGTCTTATGAATAGTTAGAGTGACCACACAAATGAGTAATGGTTGTAGGATAAGGATGTAAGGCTAGATTTTTTTATTAATAAGTTGCCTATTAGTCACCGTCACTGTCATGGGAGAAGCCATGTAGTTAATAATTTGGCTAATGAAGTTACAAGTATTAGAACTGCATGAGCTGTCCATAATAATTCAGCAGTAAGAGGATTTTTTTTTTTTTTTTTGTATTTAAATCCTACTGTCCAGGACAGTTCAGCTTGCAAAATTACAATCCATTATTGCTCTCCTTTGGAAAGAAACCCCATCCTGTTGCTGCAGAGAAAAATGAAGCTGGTAGAAAATCAAAAGATACATGATGATACTTTTGATCTTTTTTGGTTTCAAGGAAAGTTGTTTCATCTTCTTTGCTAGTGAACAGCAATACATCTCTCCCCAGCAGAAGGATATAAACTACAAAGCGAATTAAACTATTAACTCTTACAGAATCACTAAGATCCTATTTGTCACCCTTGTAAAATAACAGTGATTTTTAGTCTTCCAACAATATCAATCAGGTAGCTACTAAAAATCCAACTAGCTAGTTAAGTCAACATTTCATTGGCCTCCTCAGACTGTCTTTATTATGGATATTCGTAAAGGTTTTTACATGTCAGGGGACATTTATAAAAATACTTGAATGCAAATGACAGTGCCTTTGAGAAACTCCACAAAATATGTATTGTATATAGACAATAATAAGAAAGAATGTTTATAAAATGTAATATGTAATGTATATTGTAATACATTAATAACATAACTATTATAATAATAGTATATTGTAATATGTAATATGTATAAAATTTCCAAAGCCACCAGAAGTAAAAGAAGAAACAGGTCAAAATAAGCACTTGGAGGCACAAGGTGACAGTCTCATAAAAAATAGTGAAAGAAAGGGTATGTCTACTCTGCCAAAAAAAGGTGTGACGACTTGGGTTAGCTAACCTGGATTAAAACAGCAGTGAAGACATGGTAAATTTGCTTTTAACTCATGTTAGCACTGCATTACAGTCTATATGTGAGCCTCAGATTGAATGTGAGCTGTAACCCAGTTAAGAGCTGAGTTGCCTTGTCTCATTGCTATTTGAACCCTGAAATTTAAAAAAACACACCTTAGTTTGCATCATATGACCAAAGACTACACCAGGACAAACAGGGAAATTGTCAGAAGTAAAGAAACATACAGTAGCGTATATACTTCTGGTATGGGCTCCAGAGGCTAACAAAATGTGGCAAATTAGGGCCTTAATCCAGAAATTCCTCTGCACAGTAAGGAATTGTTGGGATATGTGTTCAGAGAGCTGGGAGTGCATAGAGGCATGTTCTGAATCTCTGCAGATTTTCAAGTAGACAACTATGTAGCAGTTACTGTGGGTTTGGCCAGCATGCCACAACTCTGCTAGAGAAGGGGATTGGTGCAGCTACTACAGTAAAGCCTTCTGTTTTGCTCCTGAGAGAGCCATGTTGTCATCAGAGAAGAGAGTAGCAAAGAAATCAGTATAGATCATAGAATATCAGGGTCAGAAGGGACATCAGGAGAGCATTTAGGCCAACCCCCTGCTCAAAGCAGGACCAGTCCCACTGTCCCTGCCAGATTCATGCCCTGATCTGTAAATGCCCCCCTGCCGATTGAACTCACAATCTTACATATAGTGAGCCAATGCACAAGCCACTGAGCTAAGCAGATACTTTGGGATGCTAAGATACTTTGGGACTCTATCACAAAGCAGATACTTTGGGATTCTGTGTAGAGGTCCCTGCCCTAGGCCACAATTGGGTGGGCACAAACTCCCCAGTTAAACAATTTGGAGGGAACTCCATGAATGGATGCTAGTGGAGTTTTTGTTGCACTCATGAAGGATTTGGCTGTGAATGGAAACATAAGCCAATTATCAGGATATAAGACCTCCCCTCAAAAATCAATAGCACTTTGGTGAATTTGTCATGACAATGGTAAATTGTAAGCAGCTTGACAGTGAATAGACCTATAGTACAAATGAGTTTAACTGAAATGTAACAGGGAAATCAATACAGGTGAATGCTGAGGGATATATTGTCCAACTGAAAGGACCACTCAGGAAAAAAAAATGAATGAGGTAATATTCTTAGAGCTTAACAAATGTAAATCATTGAGAAAATAACACTTGCAGGAACTGTAAGTGAAGTGGAACATGATGATTCAGAAGTAGAGGGGTAATATATCCAACTCCTACTATTCTGTCACATTAGGAATTTGCAGTAGACCAAAATGGCCAAAAGAAAAAGCATGGTCATGGGAGGAAAATATACCATAGAAGTCTGGAAAAATAAAAAGGTAGTGATAAAAAGATGATTTAGTTACCCAAACATAATCCAGGACAAAACAAAATACACTGAGTGATGCATTAATATTTGTAGATATAGGAGCATTATGAATGACAGTACCTTATAAAATAAGTAATGAAATAAAATAAAAAAGGCACAGTTCTTAAAGATATGATTGGAGATGCAGAAGTGAAGAATCATTCAATAAGAGTCCTTTGATAAGTTAAAATTAAATTAATCAAAAAGGGGGAAATGAGGAAGTTGAAGTTCAGCAGAACAAATTTTGAATAATATGGGAAAGAAAGCAAAGCAATGCTGGTGAGAAGCCACAGAGGGGAACTGGAAATATGCTCACAGCCTATAACTGTCACTTGATAATACTTATACCGTTCAAAGAAACAAAGTCAGTATGAATGAATAATGGCAAATGTTATCAAATAAAGAAGCAGAAGTATACAACATCATGCAACTAGCGGTCCTGGTTAGGCTGAAAAGCTAATGCATTGCTAAAATATTATTTTCTTATTTTTTGTTTTTATAAAATAGATGTGAAGACAAAGATTATAAAGAGAGCTAGATTAAGGTTAGATTTAACTTTCCCAAGGGAGGAAGAAGGAATAGTAAGTAACTGTGCAAACCTGAAGGGAATAGTAAGTAACTGTGCAAACCTGAATGGAATAGTAAGTAGAGGTGTTCTTTAAGCTCTTATTAAATACAAACCTATGTCAGTTGAAATATTGCTGGACACCAAAGGATTTCATCAGAGAAGATTTCATAGCTTACGGAACAATTGCATTAATCAATAACAAAAACAGGAGTAGCTAGTATAGGCTGTAACAGGAATTAGACTCAGAGTAACTGGAGGCTAGTATGATGAAAGCAACCTGCTGAATCAAAGGAGAAGGCAATGGACCCAAGTGGGCTTTCCAAGCTCCTTCCAAACATGCTGTCTTAAGATGCCATATATTATAGAACAGAATGCATTCTTAGATATTCTGGTTTAATCCATTTCCTAATATCAGTAGGGATACAGCTGTTCAGCTGCATATTGTGATGAATGAGAAACACCAGCTAGGAAGGGAAAAAAAGATATATTTCTAATATTCCTGCTGTTTGGTCAATGGAAACCAAATTTAGTTCAACATTTTCAGATCTCTGAAATTTCTTGGGCTATCTTTCAGCCTCTACTATTTACCATTCACAGCACACATTGCACATTTTTAACTACTTATTGAGTAAACATTACTTTAAAACATATTGCAGCCCTCTTAAGACTCTTCTTCTGCTTCAAACACTCAAGGGGTTCACATCTCACTCTCTTGATTTGACATGCAATGGTGTTGCTATGTTTCCTGTATAGTTAACAAGGACTTTTCCTGCAGCTGACACTAGCTCTTTATAGTTAAATTTGTCTGTGGTGGTGTTGGGTCATGAGTTATCATTAGATTAGGAAATCACTGCTTATCTTGCTCTCCAATGCTGTTTCATTGTTCTCTTGTTTTCCTCAATCTATTTGAATGGATCCATCTACTGTCTCTGTCCTACACTTGGATTATAAACTCTTTGGGGCAGGGATCATCATTTTATTCTTTGTACAGCACTTAGCACAATGGAGTACAAGTCCATGACTAGGGCTCCTGGGCACTGCTACAGTACAAATAAATAATAAATATAATAAAATAAAATAATAATAATAATAAATAATGTGTTGTGTGGTTCTTAATTAAACAACTTTCTACCTATATTTGGCTGTGACATGAGAAAACTCAGTTTGCTTCAAGTTTTATTTCCATATTTTGGAAATAGAATTGTGGTGTCTACTTTGAGTTTCATACGTCTCGTAATTTCACTATTAAAGGGTTAAATCATTTAAAAAAAAAATTGTTCCCAGACTTAGTTACACAAGGAGGGCGGGTAGATTTATATATTCTCTTAAAACTCTCCCCTTTGGGTTTTGGCTATTCCTGAAAAATTTCATAGGCTTTTGTTGATTTGAAATGAAAACAAACTTATTTCACTGAAGCATTTGCGCATTTCTACAGCAAATTAGCCAGTGCAGAGAAATACAGTAGCTCAGTGTATATATATATATATATATATATATTTCTGGCCTTGGTAGTATTTGCAAGAATGGGCCCCAAGTCAAGTGACAGTTTTATTAGGGCTCGTTTACATGGGAAATTATTAAAGCACTATAGCAATTATAGTATTACAGCAATTATGCCCTGAAAGTTGTTAATTACTTGCTTCATTTTAAATGACTCAACTTTTAAAGCTGCTTCTTTGAGCAACCAGACAACATACCCTTCAGCAATTTACCCTTTAGCTGCCAATCTTAAAGACAGTTTTTGACCTGATAAAAATAAAAGCTAATGGAAAACATAATATTTGTCACAATATTACATTGTTAATGATGAAAACATATAAAGGGGAATCTTCCAAAAGTACAAAGATTGATACTTGGATATGGAGGCAAGAGGTTAGATTTACTGGTCTCTTCTGGCTGCTTAGCATTGCTCAGATAATGCAAATCAGACATATATGTTTATAGATATGCATATAAAACACAATCTAAAGATGTCCTGTTAGGATCCAAATACATATATACAGAATTGCATTAGTTTCTTTACTCCATTATAAAAAACAAAATCCCATCTTTTATATTTCCAAAATATTCTCATCTGTTTGCTGAAGATTTTACCAGAATACTATAATGTAGTCCAGACCACCAGCAGAACACTGCATTCTGAGTACACTACAGTATGAAACTGAAAAAATAGGTAACCAACACAATTTTTAATAGTTACAGGTCTCCCAAGTCAGTGCCAAGTGCCACTTGAACATAATGAACACCAGGGCCCCATTCTCACACACAAACATGTGCTTACGTTACTATTGTGAATAGTCCCATTGATTTCATTGGAACTATTCATGACACTATAGTTCAACAGCTGTGTAAATGTTTGTAGGATCAAAGCCCAGGAACTGATACTGATAGTAGATGCAATTACAGTAAGAACCATAATTTGAAGGTATATATAAAACTTCCCTTAATAAGAATAAATATCCCATTTTTTATCACAGAGTAAAAATGTACTGGGAGTGATGGAACCTCTATAAGCACTCATCAAAACAAATTCATATTTTCAATTTGGAGGATGATCAGAAGTTTTTCAAAGTAATAGAGGAACTTTTAAACCTATGTCAAAATACTAATAATTTAAAATATACATTAGATATGCCTTTTCAAATATGTATCTGAAATGTCTTCCTTTCACTCTAATTTCTTATGTCCTGTCCAGAAAAATATATTCATTCAATGCACTAATACCACCATTTTCAAGGTATTTGAAGCTGGGAAGAATGCAGAAATTAGCATACATCATCTTTGACTTCTTTGATATGGTTTCAAAGAGGAAACATCTGTAGGCAAAACAGCAGCTCATCTGAGAGCCAGAAATAAGATAATCAATACTCTCTATGCATTTAAATGTCAGGTTGTTTTTATGATTACCATTTGAGTTAACTTTAAAAATCTCCCCTAAGAATTAGCTTGTACACTTACACAGTACACAATACAACCACCAGTGAACATTTCAGTGCTGGCGGATATGAAATGAAAGATCTATTCATGAAACAGACCTAGGAGTTCAGATTATTGGTAATGGCTTTTTTTTTTTAACTTTGACAGCATGAAGACTACAGAGGTTGGTTCTTTAAATAATTCAAATGCCCTAGTATATTGATTCAGTCTGAGCAAATACAATATCCAAAGTTAAAAATATATGTGGTATTAACACATCAAAATCTCTCCCAATAGTGATAACAAGATTTTAAAGACTAAAATGACCCAAGTGGCAGTGTTAAAGAAAACTTTACCAAAGTTTCATAGAAAAACTGCAATACATTGACTGAACAACACAGCCCCCATCATTGTGTATTATAGGAGTGACACAATTTTTCCATAGCCAGAACTAATTCTTAATATAGATTGAGCTTGTCAGGCCATCTCCCTTCCCATTCCCATATCAATGGGCTACCTCCTCTCCAATCTGTGGTGGCAAAACCCATTTGTCACAATCTTAGCACTTGTTTACCGGGAAAAAGGAAACACATAATTAGGATTTTTACTTGTCTTAATGAAGTTTAGCATCTGGAAATGGGAAAGAACCAGCACCATGTGACCAGCCAGATCACTGTGGACCACTAGCAAATGTTATGCAGACTGGACCACTAAGAGTCTTGGGCAATAATTTGGTAACCAATGTTTATTGGGTTATCCAGTGTATCTTTAGGAAAGAAGCAAATGATAAACAGTATATTGACATGAAATTTCACTGTGTGAGATCATTTCTTGGCCTTCCTAAAATAAAGTAGCCATATTACTATTTAATGGATTATAAGCAACTCTTCTTGTGGAGAAGGGAGGGAAAGATTTGAACATAAAATAAAGTAAAAGATAAATTAAAATAATCATACAAATTTAATCTTAGGCATTTGGGCACCTAATTCTGTTAGGCTCCTTGGGAAACCCCAGCATTAGAGGTGTAGTGAGAGTCATTTATTTATATTGATTAATCATAGAACCATAGAAGATTAAGGTTGGAAGAGACGTCGGGAGGTCATGTAGTCCAACACCCTGCTCAAAACAGGACCAACACCAACTATATCACTCCAGCAGGGCTTTGTCAAGCCAGGCCTTAAAAACCTCTAGGGATGGAGATTCCAACACCTCCCTAGATAACCTATTCCAGTCCTTCACCGCTCTCCTAGTGAAACAGTGTTTCCTAATATCCAACCTAGACCTCCCCCACTGCAACTTGAGGTCATTGCTCCTTGTTCTGTTATCTGCCACCACTGAGAACTGAGTGGAACCCCCCTTGTTGGAATCCCCGTTCAGAGTCACTTCGGACTGTGGCGTTGGGGTGCATGGCCCTTTGGTTTCCCCAGGAATCTAGGCAGACTAGTGTACCATGTGGAAAGAGATGCTGAATGCTCTGAGGTCAGATCAGGAAGGCTGAAGCTGTGTAAGCTTCTTGCTCTGGCGACAGTATGCTCAGAAAGAGGCAGGCATCTTCACCAGAGTCCTGGCTGGCTTCATACAGACTAGTTCCAGAGCATTTCTCAGGTGACTCTAAGACATGGTGAATTCTCCATCACGGATAATTTTTAAAGCAAGATTGGATGTGTTTCTAAAATAATATGTTATAGGAAGTATTTTTGCCAAGTTTTATGGCCCGTGTAACATAGGAGGTCAGACTAGATGATCATAATGGTCCCTTCTGACTTTAGAATCTATGAATCTATGGGGTTGGTCCTGCTTTGAGAAGAAGTTGGATTAGTTGACCTCTTGGGGTCTCTTCCAACCCTAATCTTCTATGATTCTATGAACCTATGAAAAAGAAACTCCGCAAAAAGTACTAAAGCACTGAAATGCATCTGTAGTGTTGCAACCGGAGCTGTCCCTTGGGTAGGGCAAATTGGGGTGACCACTCCAGGCCCCACACTTTGGGCAGCCCTGTGGGCTGGTGTAATTAGCCTGTGCTGTCTGTCCCAGAAGATAAGAATCCATGACTTACACCCTGGGCCCCACCACTCCTGGCTTCGCACTTTGGGCAGCCCCGTGGGCTTGTGCGATTGTTGGGCATAGTTGCATCCAGCCCACAGGCCATCATTTGCCCACCACTGCTCTACCATTTACGGATTCCCTTCCTATGAATTGCTTCTTCAGTGTTAAGGGGCAATGTATAGTGGGAAGCAAGCAAGACCTCCATAAAGAAGGGATACGCTCTCTCCAGGGACACAGAAGCTGTCCAAAAGCACCTGAGCTTGCTTGTAGGAATCATGCTTTCATTGGCTGTATCACCATGTAGCAGCTCAGTAGCCATTACAGAGGGAACCCTCCAAGCTATATTTACTCCTTTGATTTCCACATAAGCATTCACAAGTACTTCAGCAGATGGTACCAAAAGGAATGATATATCAAATAGGATGATGCAATGTTAGTATGGGGGTGACTATGCTAATGCCTGTGAAGCCAATGAACATGCCCCATGTGAACTAAAAAATTCTAGAAGCCTGATCAGGTTTAAACTGAGTGGTGTGCTCCTGTAGTTGATAAAAGTGCCACACCCGTGAAGTCCATTTTATGCTGAGCACCTGCAGTGTAATACCTGACAACTATTTGTGTTATTCCACCCAGTGTGACTGGTTAGGTCCATTGGACTGTGTGTGGGGAGACTGTAAGTACATTGGGCATTATTCTGCATGACCCTAACATAGGCCATACAAGGGTGGAAGGCTCTTTATGTCATTTTTCCCTTGCTGCATGTAACCCGTATAAGGGACAGATACAAACTGCCCCTAGATGTTCAAAGGCTGTGATACACTGATCAAGAAAAAATGTCTGGTGCGATAGCGATTAGCTACAACACTAAAACTATCAGGAAAAGAAACAGAGGGCCAGAATGTACTGCCGTAGCAATTTAGGGGTAGAGCACATATTAGAGGCAATGATCTTGGATCTTGGCACCTTATATAGAAAGCTAATGAGACCTTACCTGGGGTATTGAACATAAGTTTAGGCAACTTGTTACAAAAAAGATAGTAATGATTTGGAAATTGTACATAAAGAGTGTGAAAAGGACGATGGAGTGCTTCAGGGGTAATGATTATTGTATGGAGTGAGGTTAGGAAAATTAGATTTATTGGCATTAGAAAAAATTAAAAGGGGACATGATTAAGGCACATGAAGCTTTGAAGGGCATAGAGAAGGCGGATGTTGTAAAACTATAATGAGGGTAAAAGTCTCTCCACATAAGAATTAACAAACTAACAGCTAAAAAGTACCCTGGGTATCTGTACATGGATAAAAGACCCGCAGGTGGCCCAGATCAGCTGACTTGGGTTGATGGGGCTTGGCTCTGAGGCTATAGATGCTTTGACTTGGGTTGGAGCCCAAGCCTGAGTATCGACACAGCGATTTTTCATCCCCGGAGCCAGAGCTCTGTAACCCCAAATCAGCTGACCTGGACCAGTGCAGCCATAGCTTAAGGGAGCTCAGGAGATACTTTTGAATGCAGAGTACCATTAATGTGCAGAATGGACTAGCAAATGCATTAGTAGAAGCTGTAAGTATAGAAAATCTCAGAGTAAAACAACTGGGATGGATGGGAAGGTAATTACACCCCAATCCCACAGATATTTGGAGGACTGAATGGAATGGAGACTCAATTCATTCTCATCTCAAGAAGTGCACCCTCTAGAATAGCATTGCAGATTTGGAGCACTTTGCTGGCATGGTGCACAGGAATTTCGGAGCCTCTGTACATGTTTTGCGGATGAACAGACAATTTCAGTCTCTATTACTATCTGTCCAGTGCCTTTCATTTTCCATCCCCTTTTCCTTTTTTTAAAAAAAATAGTACTAACAAAATGTGGCAGACTGAGGGGGGTTCAGGCATCCCCACACCGTCCTATAGATACCTATTTGCTCTTTGCGCAGGCTGCAGACAGGGTTGCCATCTGTGATGGTGATGCCTATCTGATAAACACTAACTCATTTCACAGAAATCATCAGAAGGCTCTCAGGTGGTAATAACTTTTGGTCACTACCTTCCTGGCTGAGATTCAAAGTGATAACCTAGAGATGCAAGACACCATATCCCATTTCCATTCCCCTGAGTCATTTAATCCCTTATTTTGATCTTTTCAAAAGTACTAAATTAACTATTAAAAAAGGATCTATATAGACTTCATCTCTTCCTTCCATCATGCGGTTCCAATCCCGCACTGCACAATGTGTGAGCACACTGCTGTGTGCATACAGATTCCCAATGAAGTCAAAGGGGCTTTATGTGAGCACAGCACTCCACTTGTGTGTTGTAAATTGAGGAGCAATGCATTATTGTAACACATAATATTTGCTGTTATGTGTATTTACATTTTATTTTTATAAATTACTAAAAAATCTCAAGACCTTTTGCATTGTTATTTTTTTTAAAAAAAAAAAAAACTTCTGAGGAACTAACTGATGTAATCATGTTATTATGACTCCTTTCTCTTCTGTTGAAAGTTAGAATGTAAAGACAACTTTGAACTTGATTTATATTCAGTTTTTTAAATGTACTATTTCAAAGCTCTACATCAATGCGTAAATAGAGACTATAATTGGTTTTCATTTTTGTGCTATTTAGCAAGTTTTACGAAAGATCAAGCACTGGTGAATCATCATAAACTTCCCTGAGAAATGTTTCCTTTACAATTTTGAAGCAATTTCAGTTCTAGGGCAATGTTAAAGTTTAAAGTTATTTAAATAAAGCCATTCAGTGGTGATATATTTGTGGAGAGATAGAAACCTCTAGGATCCAATATACTGTATATGCATGCTTTGATGATAAAGGATAAGGATTAAATTTCATTTGCACCAATAAATAGCATCGTTTAACACTGTGAAAATATTGAAGTAGCCTTTGTGTTTTAAATGAACAGAGACTATACTACAGTATCTTTTTTATGGTGCAGAAGTAATGTAATTCATGCAATTATTCTTTAATAATGTAATTGTGGTTAGGTAAAGGACCATAAAAATATACAGTAATGACAGGGGTATTTATGCCCTGTAAATAGTATAACAATTATATTTAGAATTAAAGTACCATGCACCACCTAGCATAATTGCCTTTATATTTGTACTGCTAGCTTGAAGATGGAGGAACCTCTTTATTTATAGGCACAGAAGTAACCACGCGATTTCCATGTATATAAAGTAGAGTATTTATAATTGAACTTTCTGGTGAATAAAATTATTAATTTCAAACAACTGACCTGCCAAATTTAGCCTCTGTGTACATGATTATCCATGAAGAGATTCCAAATTATCTGGCATACTTTGTGTAAACCAATTTAGGATGCTGCCTTGCTCAGAAGCTGTTTACCATGAACATTCATTTCACTATTCAGAATTCTGTAGCCAAGTGGTGTGACTGGTCATTAACATTGCCTGGGGCCTTTCCTGTTTCATGATTGGAGACCTAAACTTTACAAAGAGGTGCAGTGGCTGCACAAATCAGGGAACCAAATTCCCAGCGAGGAACAGGCAAGGGAAGTATTCTAGAGAGGCATTGCAAGAGTAGTAGAGCCCTGCTGGCAGGTAGCATCCAACACACACCCTTAGGACCAGGCTTGGGCTCTGTATAATCAATCATATAGAGGAGAAATGAGCCTGACACCTAAAGATGTCTTTTGTGGGTAGTCTCCAGCTGCTGCTCATTCAGTTGTTCCTTCTCCTCCTCCAACTATGCAAGGCTCTTCTACAGCTCCGCCTTGTGTCACTGGATTCACCACTGCTGCACTTACAGTGCCTCCTGGAACTTCTAGATTATGCTGTTCTTCCCCCTCCAGGATGTGCAGCCTCTGATTGAGAGCTGCTGCCTACAGATCAGTCAAATGCCCCCAGCTGCAGTGCAATGTCCAGAGGTAAAAACTGTCCACTACTGCCTTGCAGCTGCTGTTGTCCACTCTACGACTGCTGCTGCCTTCTCCTTTGCCCTTGATTGGTTCGGTGATTATTTTTTTTTACCACT
This sequence comes from Dermatemys mawii, assembly GCA_007922305.1. Classification (NCBI taxonomy): domain Eukaryota; kingdom Metazoa; phylum Chordata; order Testudines; family Dermatemydidae; genus Dermatemys; species Dermatemys mawii. The sequence goes on along the minus strand of ML677333.1, from coordinate 11,281,654 downwards.
TCTCCTTCATGATGGTAACAGCACTGACGGCATCCTTTCCCATACTACAGCCCTTTGACATCACACTCACAGCAGGAATCCAGCCACAGGACAGTAAACATGTTTGCACCATCACAGAGATGATTCCATAAGTTGGTTACTCCTGAGCTATGATTCCAACCCCACCCACATATCTGCCACAATGCACATTGGGGGTGCTGATGCATAAGAAAAGACTTTTCATAGAAGGGACATTTCCGTGACTTATGGTGTATCTCAAACACTCTCCCTCAGCCATCCCCTTCTCAGCATTGCTACCCCCTCTTCCACCGCCCTGTTGTATTTAATATTTTGTTGTTTTTAAAAACACTTGTTTTCTCCCTTATATGAAGGCGTGTGGGGGAGGTATTAATGACTAGTCAAGCACTCCCAGCATGAATGGTGTTCTCTTATGCAAATAACAGTATTTGCACTAATAGGATCTCTTTAACATTTTCACAAAGACTATTCAGGAACAAGTGTGAAAACATGGTCAAATGGAGAAGAGATTCTCATATTAAAACAAACAGAGTGATCAGTTCTCCCAGGTAACATACAAGTAATATACATTCTTAAAAAACAAACAAAATACAATTGTTAGAGTAACATCATCTACTTCCTATATACTGCAATTACTCTGTTTATAGGCTATTAATACAGAGCTCAACCCTGCAAAATATGATTTCAATGAAATTGCTTGTAAGGGTAATTAATATGAGGAACTGTTTGCAGGATCAGTCCCTTGAAATTCATGATTGTCATATGCAACATAAGAATAAAAGGAAAAGAGGAAATAATTTGGTGTCTTAGTAGCTTAACTTGTTTGCTATAAAGAGGAGTGACAACATGTTTCTTTTGTAAGTTTGTACAAGGCATTGTTTCTCTCTAATTACACTATTTTGAACTGCTACATCAGAGCAGTCCAGGATGGCTGCACATCTGGCTGCCTAGCAGCTATATTACAGACTTAATTAACACATGTTGAAAACTGCTGCAAATCAGGTGTGCAACCTTTCGCTCTCCACTGATGATGACAAACTTCTGGAGGCCAAACTGAAAATCCACCGCACTGACTGCAATGCAGTAATCATTACATAGTAGATTTCAGTAGCTCATCTGTTGTGTGGTCAAAGTAGATAATCAGGACACCAGGTTAAAAAGATGTTTGTCATTCAAGCAGCCATTGAAGATAAAAGAATCTAAGTACAATTCAATACAGCTTTGAAAATAAAAATAAATTCCTTTGAAGAAGCAAAACACAAAAACAAAACAAAAACAAGAGGACAATGCAACTTCATGAAAATCTTGAACAAAGATCCAAGTTAAAACCAAACTGCCATAGAAAAGGAAAACTGAAAACAACCATGTGGTATATTAAAGGTTGGCAGGTAAAAGAAAAAGGGAGTGATTTTCCATTGCCCTGGACATTGTGTAATCACTTGCACAAACACAGTCTAAGTGTAAAATGCTACTACATCAGAACGGTAGCATTTCACACTCACTTTGTACTCATAAATGACAAGACAAGATCCAGGGCAATGGCTTATCAGGTCCTTGTGCAGCACAAATGAGAATGAGTTAATACTACTGAAAGGGTTAAGAGGATGTGACATGATGGCCAATGTTTGTATGGTGGGATCTGTGCTTTTCTTGGGGGGAGAAGGGGGCACTATGATGCTACCCTTTGCCCCCTGCTCTTGGGCACCCATGGTCCCGCTAGTGGCCCAGGAAGGTGGTAGAGGTAGAGGTTTGCTTCTCACTCTGAGTCCCAGCCCCTCTCAGTCCCTTCAGGTTTCTTATTCTATTCCTCCTTGGGTGGGATTACCCTTGGTCCTTGGACGCTGCGGGAGGAATCTCCTTACTTTGGTTTTCTGGTCTGTCAGCTCTCACCTCTACATTCCAGTCCTCTCACCTTCCTCCTCCTCTGACTGCCTGAAGCAGGGGAGTTTATTAGGTTTCTGATATGGCCTAATTAACTATATTGGTGCTCCAATTAACCTTTAGCAACCCTTCCTAGTTTACAGGGAACCATGCCTTAATTAGCCTAGGGCTTATATATTCCCCCTAGACTACTCTACCACTGTTCCCTGGCCCTCCTGTATCACAGGGAATATAAAAGCATATCAGGGGACAGACATGTTATGGGGAAAAGGTAATTCATCAATACACAAGGAAGGGAATGAAATAAAGTCTTGACCTCAGAACAGAATGATCCTGCTCTATTCCGTTCAGGTTCTTATATCATGCCCTTCACTATAGTTTCTGAGTGGTTAAGATACTGAATTTCTTCTGGGGGGTCAGTAAATCATCAATGCAAGGCTGTGCCAACATGGCACAACTGAATTTATATTAACACGTAGGTTGGCGGTGGGGAAAAAGCACACTTTGAATTATGTACTTCATTTTTAAGCAGCATTTAAGGAAGATGTAGCAATTACTGGAGAAATACATGCAATCATTGTAGAAAAAACCAAATAGCATGTGGGCTACAAATTAAAATAAAAATAATACGAAAGGGCAATCCTAATTAACAGAACTGCAAGACGTGAGTGAGAAGTTATTGGCGGAAAATTTGCAGAAATCAGCAGTTCAGTACAGATTAATGAGCCTAATAAGTCATGTACTGTAGCAAACAATGAAGAAAGAGGAGTTTTAAATGGGAGTAGCTGCCTTCCTGCATACTGACAAGGAAAGAGATTTGAGAGTTACTATGAATAAAACTCCAGCTCTCCCAGCAAATTGTACAGTTGCAATGAAGCAGGAATATATAGGGTACTAATGTTGAGCTGCTTTATGAAAAGCATGGAATTCAAAACATTGTGTATTATTTATTAACTCTGATGTTGTAAAGTGCTTTGAGATACACAGATTATGCAAAGTACTTCTATATTTGAAACAAAATTATCTATCCTAATAAATACACAAAACATTTAAATAACACTAATTTTGTACAAGATATTGTCAGCCAATATCATATATTTTTAAAAGACCTTGCATTTTTGCTAACTTGTTTAACTATGAACCATACTCCCAGCATGCTTTACATTTATAGTGGAAATGCATGGGTAGTCGCCTGGTCCTTATTCCTCTAGGAAACGGCAAAAACAAGATATATGTTCTGTTAAGGCCTGCCCAATATGGGCAATACTAGTTATCAGTTTTAGGGATAACTGGTATAAGATGCCTTCATATGTCTTCAAACCTGAAAAAATAATTGGAAATTAGATAAGAAGGGGTGTGAAAGATCTTTAATTAATAAAGAAGAAGGTTCTGTAGAATTTTATATCTGTTGTAAACAAGTAGGGTAAAAAAACAGGTAATTTTAAGAAATTTGGAACAGACTTCATCTATGAGCTGCAAGCCTGTCCTCCAGAGATTGGTAATGTATGGACCTGTCTCTTTATGCTGATTTCTCTGTTTTAATAAACTGACTTATCCGGTGCCTTATTAATAAAGTAATTGAACCCACTGGTATCAACAATACTAAAACAACCAAAGAAATTACAAATTATGGTTGAAACTCGTCCCATAGACAGCACTCATAGATTCATGGCTTCTGGGCCAGAAGAGACCATTGTAACAGTTTAGTCTGACCTCCTGTATAGCATAGGCCACAGAATTACCCCCCAAAATAACTAGAACATATCTTTTAAAAAATAAACAAGTCTTAATTAAAAACTTGCCAGTGGTGGAGCCTCCACCATGACCTTTGGCAAATTGTTCCATTGGCTAATTACCCTCAGTAATGTATGCCTTAATTCCAGTATAAATTTGTCTAGCTTCAGCTTCCAGCCATATCATGTTATACCTTTGTCTCTGAGACTGAAGATGCCACTATTGATATTTGTTCTCCAAGTATGTACTTATCATCTGTAATCAAATCACTCTTAACTTTCCTTTTGTCAAGCTAAATAGATTGAGATCCTTGAGTCTATAACTATAAGATATGTTTAATCCTTTAATCATTCTTGTAGCTCTTCTCTGAACCCTATCTTGCACCTCGACATTGAAGCAAGACTGGGTTGTAATATTTACAAGCAAAAGAGCGGATGTTAGACTTATGTCTGAAGGCCTTCCTCTACTTCATTTGCATCACCACTGTCTTTCTCATGCTCACAAATAACCATGTCTCTCTTTTGATGTCCATTTTTGCTCCCTATATAGCAAAAGCACACACAGGCCAGAGAAAACTCTTGAATATGTACTGGCAGCGTTTTCATCTTTCTTAGGCAAGGGATTTGTTCTTGAAATCCTCAGATCACCTGAGAATTGCAGAAACCGGACACGTCCATGCAGACACTCTGTATATCCCCACTGTTTCTTGCCCTCCCTGGCAACATGGACTGCAGAAAATGGTATAATCGTCTACAGGATAGGAGCTTCTGTTTGCAAAAGACTGAGTATGTTAACCTTCAGGGCAGGATCCACAGCCCATCTTCTCTCCCTGCACCAATGGGAGCCAGGTGTGGTTGGAGGGGGATTCTGTTGGTGATTTTTGTCCCAATCCTGCATTAACACATGCTTAACTTTACATATGTGAGTAATTCTATTGAAGTCAATAGGACCATTCATGCATGTTCATAACTTTATGCATGTTAATGTTTGCAGGATCAAAACCTGTTAGTGGGGTTCATTAAACCTCTTTACGTCACTCCCAGATTAGGTTTGTTTTTTTTCCTATGGGTAACATGCATTTATCAAGGGTACCCAGAGCTTGTGTAAAACAAGAAATTAAATAAATCACAAATCGGACAAAGGCATAAGAATGTACCTCTGTGCATCAATAATTATGCGGTGTGTGTATATTGGGATGTACAAGATATATTTATACAGCAGAAAATTTGGACATATTGGCCTGAATTATACCAACAGTTGTTTAAGACTCAGATCATTTACACAGAAGAATATCTAGCCCATAGGAAGCACATCTCTCCTTAACAGAAGAGATTTCACAAGAAAAATATTCTCTGGACATTACGCATAATGATAACAATGACAGTCATTGTTCTACCACTGTACAATGAAAGGGATCATGGCACTCAGAGTTGTATTTTGCCTTCCGGGCAAAAGGAGAATCAATTTAGACAATCATGAGACTCAAGTGTGGGTGTGCAGATGGTCTTCCTCCTTTATTCCAAAGGGATATGGCAAGCAGAACTGGGGTAATCAAGTATAAGTGAAAGGTAATGTAGGAAAGATAGAGCTAAATGTTACACTTTCAGTGTTTAACCAGAGATCAGTTGAGGGTTATTGCTATTAGTCAAAGTACAGGATTTTCAGGATCTAGACAGTATACTTAGCAATGGTGGTGTGCTACATTGCACCTTTAACTTGTTGCAAGGCAAGAACAAACGGATCAGCCTGCAAAGCAGCAGAAATTACTCAGTGTGATCATGTTTCAGGGCACTGCCTGCAGCGGTTAAGAAGTATTTCACAATCATTTAGGTCTATCATTGGAGATAACTGGTATTGGCAATGGCTGGATGCAGAATACCTGACTTAAAGAAACAGATGTAGAAACTGAAAAGTGATAGCATGGCAGTGCATTACAGCTTTGAGAACTAGGATAAAACCATGGTGAAATGGCTGTCCAATTAGTAATACCAAGTGCCATTCTCACAAAAAGACCAGTGCCTCTGACTGAGGCAGCTGTCCCATCTCCTTCACTATAATTTAGACAAGTCTAGTATCTCTCTTTAACTTAAGAAGAACATGGATTCATAACGCCTAAACCTGGACTCATCAAAGTCAGTGCTGAATTCCTAATTGACTACAATGGACCCAGGGTAGGAATAAGTTATTTAAAAACATCTGGTTGTGCTGAAATGTTCACTTACCAGACTTCTAATACTAGGTAATATTTTGACACTATGTGATGGTGAGTTTATTGAAAGTATAACCAATAGACAGCAGGAGTTCACTTAAGCAATAAACCAGCCAGAGAGAGAATAAAGCAGAGGAGATGTTACTGAAGATGTGCACAGCATCTAAAAAACCCTGCCTTACAACTGACAATAAGCATTTTCCTAAGCTTTAATACAAGTACGGTCAGACAAAGAGAACTAGCAAGACAATCTGTTGTATCACCATCTAGTGCCTCATGAAATGTTGCAGCACTGTTTATTTCCCATTCTGTTAGATTTTCTTGAATCCTTTCACATCACTGCACCCTACAGAAATACAGCTGAATTCTTACATCTAAAAGGTGAAAGACAAAGAAAAGAGTATAGAAACCTAGCTCTTTAAAACAAACCCCACACTATCACAGCAAGTCCCTCTGTGCAACTACAGTATCAGAAGAACTAGTTTTAAAAAAGTCATTTGCTCTGGTTCTCTTCTCTCCCTCCCTCCACAGTTTCTGATTCTTCTTTAGCAGTTCTTCTTCCTGGTGTCCAATTTCTGTCAGTCTTCTCACAATTACATTACTTGCCATCCCTTGACTGTCTGTCTGCCTGTCAGCACACTGCCTCTTATACTGTCAGACCTTTAGAATTACTGCACATGCTCACTACCAACATTACCTTGCACATGCTCAGACTTGCTCGATACTAGTAACCATGCACATCTCACTGTTGTTAGCTCAGAGCTATGATCTGACCTTACTTGGCCTTTTACCAAGTGCCATCTTAGAAATTCTTGGCTTAACGGCTTAACAATTAACAGAATTTTTTATCCCAGTCCTTGTAGTGAGCGTGCCCAGTCCAGGAATCTCTCAACTCTGGTCGTGTGTCCTATATTTTCTCATAGTAAATTATCTGCAGCTTTCAGTTGGTGAAGTCATTCTTGCCTATTTAAGAGAGGGACACATAATGGAGTTTAAGAATACAAAACAGAGGTTAGAATCATAGAATCATAGAATACCAGAGTTGGAAAGGACCTTAGGAGGTAATGTAGTCCAACTCCCTGCTCAAAGCAGGACCAATTCCCAGCTAAATCTCCCAGCCAGGGCTTCGTCAAGCCTGACCTTAAAAACCTCTAAGGAAGGAGATTCCACCACCTCCTTAGGTAACTCATTCCAGAGCTTCACTACTCTCCTAGTGAACAAGTTTTTCCTCATATCCAACCTAAACCTCCCCATCTGCAACTGGAGACCATTACTCTTTGTTCTGCCATCTGCTACCACTGAGAACAGTCTAGATCCATCCTCTTTGCATCTCCCTTTCAGGTAACTGAAAGTAGCTATCTTATCCCCTCTCATTCTTCTCTTCTGCAGACTAAACAATCCCAATTCCCTCAACCTCTCCTCATAAGTCATGTGCTCTGGCCCCAATCATTTTTGTTGCCTTCCACTGAACTATTTCCAATTTTTCCACATCCTTCTTGTAGTGTGGGGCCCAAAACTAGACACAATACTCCAGATGAGGTCTCACCAGTGCTGAATAGAGGGGAATGATCACATTTCATAATCTGCTGGAAATGCCTCTATTTATACAACTCAAAATGCCATTAGCCTTCTTGTCAATAAGGGCATACTATAGATTATTATCCAGCTTCTTGTCCACTGTAACCCCTAGATCCTTGCCTGCAGAACTGCTGCCTAGCCATTCAGTCCCTAGTCTGTAGCAGTGCATGGGATTCTTCTGTCCTAAGTGCAGGACTCTGCACTTGTCCTTGTTGAACCGCATCAGATTTCTTTCGGCCCAATCCTCTATTTTGTCTAGGTCCCTCTCTATCCTATCCCTATCTTCCAGCGTATCTACCACTCCTCCTGGTTTAGTGTCATGTGCAAACTTGCTGAGGGTGCAGTCCACACCATTCTCCAGATCATTAATGAAGATATTGAACAAAAGTCTTTGGTATCACTATATTCCTCTAGATCAGAGTGGCCAACCTGAGCTTGAGAAGGAGCTAGAATTTATCAATGTACATTGACAAAGAGCCACAGTAATACCTCAGCAGCTCCCCATCAGCTCCCCACACCTCGCACCTCCTACCCATCCGCAGCCATGCCAATCAGTGCCTCCCCCTCCCTTCCTACACCTCCTGACCAGCTGTTTCATGGCGTGCAGGAGGCTTGTGGGAGGGGGGAGAGAGGGCACGGCAGGCTCGGGGAGGGGCGGAAAGGAGTGGAATGGGGGCAGGGCCTGTGGCAGAACAAGGGGTTTAGCAGTGAGCACCCCAGGCACATCGGAAATTTGGCACCTGTAACTCCAGCCCCAGCGTCAGTGCCTATACAAGGAACCGCATATTAACTTCTCAAGGGCTGCATGTGGCTCCAGAGGCACTGGTTGGCCACCCCTGCTATAGATGGTTTCTTTTACACTTAGCTTTAATTTATCTGTCTGGCTTGTTAAAGCTTCACACATTGATAAAATAGTCATTGCTTTTCATGCTTGTAATTGCCATAAGATCCTAAAATTATGCCTTTTATAAAAAAAAAATGATCAGCTAAAGAGATCACAAGTGGTCATTTTATAATAGGGAATTAATAATACATAAAGCTGGGAAGGAGCTGAGTAAAACAGAAATCTTTAAAAACTCTAATAATTAATTGAGAAGTGAACCCAAATGATATTATGTATGAACACACTGTTAAAAATGGATAGAGATTACTATCAAGAGAGATTCAAATAACTATCTTTGTTAAGAATTTAAATATTAGACCTTCTTCACGGGAAAGCCGTTTAAATTATTTTATACACATACCAGCATAGTATAGGTTTTTAATAAGTGCATTATACATACACAGTAACCAAGGGGCTTGCACACGTGGACAAGGCTCCTAACACACAAATAACACCAGGGCTCATAATTTATCCAAATGTGAAACTCATATATGAGGAATATCTGATGACACCAAATCACCTTGTTGGACATTTAGATGGGAGTTAAACGTTCATGATCTGATTGAGTTTTCCCACCCTGGAATGAATAAACCAGGATTACTTTTAAATAATAGCAACTGGAATGCAAATGCTGCTTGACTATTCACTTTTATATATATGAGTTATAACAAATCAAGCAAACCTCTTAAACCTAAAATCCTCTTATGATAACATCCATAGAGGAGCCTGAAGTGAATAACAGCTTTCCACAAAACTTGACCCCAGTTTAAAAGTTTACCCTTGAGAACAGAGAAAGCAGAGTCAATTTCTCAGAGTAAACATCAAGATTGAAAATGGAAGATTTATCATTGATCTCTGTTTAAAAGGCATGGTCCTGAACACATCACTCCTGGGAGACAGCTGCCACCCATTCACATAAAAATGTGGATTACACTGTCAATCAACTAGTGCGTGCTAACTGCATCTGTAAAGATGGTAATCCCTGCAACAGTAGAGCTGAGGAAGTCTTAGAGACGGTTAAGGAGAAACAATATGAAAAAAAGTGGTTACTAAGATGGTGAAAGAAAGGGGAAACAATGTAGAAAAGGGAACTTTAAGGGTATGTCTACATTGGTGCTTGGTGCAAGTAGACAGACTCAAGCTAGCTCAGCTCAAACTCACATGCTAAAAATAGCAATGTAGACATTGCAGTTCCAGCAGAGGCTTGAACTAACCGCCCGAGCTCAGGGGGTGAGGTGGGCATGAGAGCCTGAGCCACCATTGAAACCACAATGCTGACATTGCTATTTTTAGCATGGCAGCTCAAGCCCCTCCAGCCCAAACTCATCTACTTGCACTGGGAGGCTCATTTCCAGCTGCTATGTAGACATACCCACAAAGGGCTCTATGTTTTACACTTTCTACATAAAGTAGGAATTACAAAATACATTCAGAAACACATCATCTCAGAGGGGAAGGGTTATGTTCTTAGCTGGGGTTTAATATGCCTCCCAATATTGCAGCCTAGAAGAGTGATTCACCAGCTGGCATGTTCCTTTTGGCTAGGCATGGCCTGACAGGGTCGCCTCCTCTGCCACCCTCTTTTGACAGCAACCTTGGCACTGATGTGGTCTGCTTCTCTTCATGCATGTGGAAATGTAGGTTAAGAAAACTTGTTTCTGAATAGCTACAGGCCAAATTTTAATCTCAGGCACACATTTCTAACTTCCATTGCCTTCAGTTGTAGTTGTGTGTGCATATCGGAAGCTGGAATTGTGCCTTAAACTCAAGTAGTATAATCTACCATTCCAGGGGGAAGAACATACCTCGCAACTGATCTAGATTTTGTGGGATGATTTAGAATCCTTTCACCGTGCTGTAGCCCCCCTAGAGTCTGAGTCATGCCTCCTAGTTCCATATTATGGAGATTCCACCAGTGTACTCCGACCTAGGGACCATCTGACAGCTTCCTTTCTATTTCTCGCAGGGTGGCAGGCCCTTTTCTCTTCATGGATTTTACTTTCTTTTCCATACTCCACAGTCTGCAGAGTGGGGTATAGAAAGAATCAGCAGAATAGGAACAACTTGAGCAGTATGTAAACATTAAGAGGAGTTAAGAGGAAATGAGGAAGACTTAAGAAAAATATGGCTTTATTATTATTTATGAATAGTGTCTGGTACATCACAGTATTTAGTGTGTTACAACCATCAAAATATAATATATATCATGAAACTAGAGCTCCGCTCCATAAAAGGACTTAGACATTGAAACTCTGAGCATTGCTACACCTATCTTTTAGATGCCTAGTTACCCAATGGAATCTATAAAGCTATAATCCTCAGCTGGCACCTATACAGTGTGGGGAGAAATAAGCATCTAACAATGGGATCCACAAAAGCCAGCACCATTGGTTAGGAACTTCCAAACTAGCCAAAAATAGATTCAAAAGTTCCACCACTCTCTGGGAGTTAGGCACCTAATTTTTTTTGTGGATCTGGGTTTAAGTGCCTGACTCACTGTTCTTCCTTCCCTGAACCAAGGCATGACCAATATGGCAGTATTATTGTTTATAATGTGGTTGCACCTAGGGGACTCCTGCATGGGATCAGTGCTATATGTTGTGGATTGTACACACATATAGCAAAAAGATGATCTGTGTGCCAAAGAGCTAACCATCTAAGTAAATGAAAAGAACAGGTATCATTTTAAAGTATATTTAAAAGGAAATATCCCATATTTTGCTCATTAGCGCCATAGTGGATGGTTTGGAGGATGAATCGTATGAAAGGATAAATCAAACAGTACTGTGAAGTGAGGGTGTAACTACCATAGCCCATAAATGGATTTATTATAGAGTACAGGAAATACATGTGGGTAAACAGGACACATACCCCTGTATGTAAGGACTCTGATTTGGATTTCCTTTTTGAGCTAACAAGTCAAGTCATTAGAATTCTGCATGCCATCATTTGCACTAAAAGTAAATTCCCCTGAAATGGGGTGCCCAGTTACTAGTGGGCAAACAAATGTGAAGCCGTGTTGATACTCTCTTAAAAAACCAGCTTGTATACCTATGAAATATATACAAATTCTAAATCAAAGAGAGGAATTCAGGTATTGAAGAAAAGTAAATGTGGTGGAATTAGATACAGAGTTGTTAGCCCAAAATACTAACACCAAGTGCCAATAAAGAAGTCACATTGCAAATCTCATCATAGAATAGTTTTTTTCAAAAAACTACTTTAGGCTGCATTAAAAATCAATACCACTGCAAAATCAAATTGATCAATTCTGACAGAGGTGGAAGATCGGGAATACTTTGAAAACACTATCATGAAATAATTTGTTTGAGTATATATGAGATAAGAGATGGATTAAAGTATTACTGATTTTGCATAGTTAAAATCTTGGGTAATATGCAGATTCACAAGCTGCACAAACGGCTTGTGAACGAACAACTGTTCATTCTAGGCCTGCCTGTTTAAAAAAACAAAAACAAAAAGCATACATCTTATCAAAAGGGACAGAAATTCTTAGCTCTAGAAAATTCTTTTATTTTTTAAATTTGAAACAGTAAAGATTGACAAGAGCCTGCAGGCTTCACATCATAGAATAGCTGTGTTCTTTGAGTTGTTTAAAAGTAAAAAACACTGGGAGAAATGCTGCCCTTTAAATCCATGGAGCAGCTCAGGTATAACTAAGTTGTACATGTCTATTGAAAATTAACTGGTGCAGCAGAATTTATGTTAGTATGTATTAACCTTAAATTAGAAGTGCATAAACTTGGCAACACCTGGCAAATTCCCCCAGAATATATCTAGTTAAAGTGAATAAGCATATATTCTTTCAGTAATTTCATGAATGGAGTATCCTTCAGAGAGAATATTATATTATCCTTGAAATGTCAGTTTCCTAGGAAGAGTAGAATAAACACCAAGGTTTCTTAGTTAAACAGGAGACATAACTTTCCATGGGTTAAATAAGCATTAATAACAGAATAATGTTTCCATGTGGAGGGGGGGAGGTGGAGGAGGAAGAAGAGAAGAAGGAGAAGAAGATGAAGAAGACAAAGACGATGAAGAAGACAAAGGCTTAATATTTATACAGAGTTGATTGGAAAGCAGAAAATCATTTGCTGTATGTTCAGATTTTAGTGAGTGGGTAGGATTTTCCTGCTCAAGAAAGAAAGTATAGAAATGTTTTCAGTTCCTGTGTGTTAAGGAAGACTCAGGTAGTGAAACAAATCTCAGGAAAATAGGACTTCCTATGGGCACTTTTACCCATTTTAATCCATATTTTAGTGGTAATGCAGTTTAGTGGCACTTTTATGCCAGTATGAACATGGTATCCTGAATCAAAATGCACCTGTGTGCACACTTCCTGTCACATGTATGGCAATATTTGCTTTCTTGTACATTAAGAACAAGTCCCTCCACAACTCGAGCTCCACATGCAACATGCAGAAAGGGATGTGTGGAAATATATGAAGATGATGACTGTGTCTTTGTCCAGCCAAGGCGGGACGTAGGGGTGGCAAGTCCCACCACTCATTGAGCTGAGTCCATTGTAACAGGCACATGTGTTAGCATCCTTGTAGAGTCTACTGGGATCTAGTACTGTGCTTTGTAAACAATAAACCAAGTGCCTTCGCCACCAAACAGAGTGTGGTCTGGGGTAGTTCAGTCAAAGTCTGCTCTATGGGCTATGTGGACAGCGCCCGTTCAGGACACAGAGAGAACACCCATGCAGCCAACAACTGAAAACAGCTACACTAATATTAATACTGAAGACTGGGTGTGAGCTGAGGGGAGCATGCTGAAGTCATTGGCTGCTCCTTACCTGCTCTTCATAGGCCATGGGAGAATTTAATGGAGTCTCTGCTTTTCCCCTCTATGGGTCTACCAGATGTATGCCTCAATTTTCTACCCTTTACACTTCATGCACTACAAGAGAACATGGGTCATGGTAATAGTTGTTGTTCTTGCAATTTGAAGCAAGACTCAAAAGAAGATTAGACATATATATGGCTAATTAAACTTCATAAGGATAACAATATAAGGGGGATATACCCTCCTGCTTCTGCGTATAATCCAACCATTAACTTCCTAGTGTCCACATGAAACTTTCAATCTGGGTAGGTTATTCCATAACAGCCCATTACAAGGATTCTTGTATGTTCCTCTGTGCAACATCTAGTTCTAGCCAAGGTAGAGCCAGGATACAAAACTGTGTACAATAGACCGTTGCTCTGATCTGGATTAAGTGAAGATGATGAATAAAATTTTGAAAAGAGCTAGATTCACTAAAGGGAATTAATTATTACAATACCTAATTCCTACATGTCCTGCTGTCCAGGGGGAGTCACAGCTCAGGTTAGTCACCAAAGCTTCCCATGTACTGTACGGAGAGAGTTAAGCACTTAACAAAGGGATTCACAGAAGTCAACAAGCGAAGTGAGGAGCTGCAGAAGCATGCAGAGGGACGGTGGAGAGGAGGAGATTCACAAAGGTATTTAGGTATCTAACTGATGAGCTAGAGGGAGGCACTTCTCCAGCTGGGATTCACAGCCACAAAACCTCTCCTGCAGTCAGACACCTAATCCAGATCAGCCCTCTTCTTTAAAAAAACAATGAACCCCCAACACCATTGTAGCCTATTGCCTAGTAGCTAGGGTGTCACCTGGAATGTGGGACACCTATATTCAAATACCTGCTATGGACAAGGAACTAGAAACCATGTCTCCCAAGTCCTAGGACGGTGCTCAAACCATAAGGTTATTGGGTATTCTATGGTGAGTTGCTCTTGCTGAATCTGTTCCACTTTGTATAAATAATTAAGTATTCATTGGACCAAAGAGCAGTCAAGAAATGTACTTTATAGCCCAGTGTTTAGGCCACTCACATATGATAGAGGAATAAGGTTCAAGTCCCTGCTCCATGAAGTAGCTAATTATTTATACAAATGGAACAGCTCCAACAGGAGAGATTGAAAGAAATTTAGAATATTTTACCATACATGTTTATCTGGATATTAATAGTAGTAATTAAACATCAGTTTAATTCTGCCAGGATTGTTAATGCATCAGATTTTTGTTTCAAAGGAGTTTACTATAAGCATCAACATTCTAAAAAATATACATATATTAAAGATCTTTGAGGAAAGTAACATCTAGGTAGTTACTGGTACAAGATATTAGTCATCAGTCATAACTAAGATTAGACAGATTTAGGCATTAAAACTTTTCTGGTAATCTTAGATGTAATGATAAGGGAGATTAGAGAGGCTATCAAAATAAATAACTCAATAATAATGTGGGATTTCAATTATCCTCATATTGACTGGGTACATGTCACCTCAGGACGAAATGCAGAGACAAAATTCCTCGATACTTTAAATGACTGCTTCTTGGAGCAGCTGGTACAGGAACCCAGAAAGGGAGAGGCAACTCTTGATTTAGTCCTGAGTGGAGCGCAAGAGCTGGTCCAAGAGGTAACTATAACAGGACCACTTGGAAATAGTGATCATACTATAATAACATTTAACTTTCCTGTGGTGGGAACAACACCTCAGCAGCCCAACACTGTGGCACTTAATTTCAGAAAAGGAAACTATGCAAAAATGAGGGGATTAGTTAAACAGAAATTAATAGGTAAAGTGACTAAAGTGAAATCCCTGCATGCTGCATGGACACTTTTCAAAGACACCATAATAAAGGCCAAACTTAAATGTATACCACAAATTAAAAAAAAAGTCAAAGAACTAAAAAAGAGCCACTGTGGCTTAAAAACCATGTAAAAGAAGCAGTGAGAGATAAAAAGGCATCTTTTAAAAAGTGGAAGACAAATCCTACTGAGGTAACTAGAGAGGAGCATAAACACTGCCAAATTAAATGTAAAAATGTAATAAGAAAAGCCAAAATGGAGTTTGAAGAGCAGCTAGCCAGAAACGAATAAGGTAATAATAAAATGTTTTTTAAATATGTCAGAAGCAGGAAGCCTGCTAAACAACTAGTGGGTCCCCTGGATGATAGAGATACAAAAGGAGCACTTAGAGATGATAAAGTCATTGCGGAGAAACTAAATGAATTCTTTGCTTCGGTCTTCACGGCTGAGGACATTAGGGAGATTCCCAGACCTGAGCCGTCTTTTGTAGGTGACAAGTCTGAGGAATTGTCACAGATTGAAGTGTCACTAGAGGAGGTTTTGGAACTAATTGATAAACTTAACTGTAACAAGCCACCGGGACCAGATGGCATTCACCCAAGGGTTCTGAAAGAACTCAAATGTGAAATTGCGGAACTATTAACTAGGGTTTGTAACCTGTCCTTTAAATCGGCTTCTGTACCTAATGACTGGAAGATAGCTAATGTGACGCCAATATTTAAAAAGGGCTCTAGAGGTGATCCCGGCAATTACAGACCAGTAAGTCTAACTTCCATACCGGGCAAATTACTTGAAACAATAGTAAAGGATAAAATTGTCAGGCACATAGAACAACATAAATTGTTGGGCAAAGGTCAGCATGGTTTCTGTAAAGGGAAATCATGTCTTACTAATCTATTAGAGTTCTTTGAAGGGGTCAACAAACATGTGGACAAGGGTGATCCAGTGGACGTAGTGTACTTAGATTTCCAGAAAGCCTTTGACAAGGTTCCTCACCAAAGGCTCTTACGTAAATTAAGTTGCCATGGGATAAGAGGGAAGAGCCTTTCATGGATTGAGAACTGGTTAAAAGACATGGAACAAAGGGTAGGAATAAATGGTAAATTTTCAGAATGGAGAGGGGTAACTAGTGGTGTTCCCCAAGGGTCAGTCCTAGGACCAATCCTATTCAACTTATTCATCAATGATTTGGAGGAAGGGGTAAACAGTGAGGTGGCAAAGTTTGCAGATGATACTAAACTGCTCAAAATAGTTAAGACCCAAGCAGACTGTGAAGAACTTCAAAAAGATCTCACGAAACTAAATGATTGGGCAACAAAATGGCAAATGAAATTTAATGTGGATAAATGTAAAGTAATGCACATTGGAAAAAATAACCCCAACTATAGATACAATATGATGGTGGCTAATTTAGCTACAACTAGTCAGGAAAAAGATCTTGGAGTCATCGTGGATAGTTCTCTGAAGACATCCATGCAGTGTGCAGCGGCAGTCAAAAAAGCAAACAGGATGTTAGGAATCATTAAAAAAGGGATAGAGAATAAGATGGAGACTATCTTATTGCCCTTATACAAATCCATGGTACACCCACATCTTGAATACTGTGTACAAATGTGGTCTCATCTCAAAAAGGATATACTGACATTAGAAAAGGCTCAGAGAAGGGCAACTAAAATAATTAGGGGATTGGAACGGGTCCCATTTGAGGAGAGATTAAAGAGGCTAGGACTTTTTAGCTTGGAAAAGAGGAGACTAACTGGGGATATGATAGAGGTATATAAAATTATGAGTGGTGTGGAGAAAGTGAATAAGGAAAAGTTATTTACTTGTTCCCATAATAGAAGAACTAGGGGCCGCCCAATGGAATTAGTGGGCAGCAGGTTTAAAACAAATAAAAGGAAGTTCTTCCTCACACAGCGCACAATCAACCTATGGAACTCCTTGCCTGAGGAGGCTGTGAAGGCTAGGACTATAACAGGGTTTAAAAGAGAACTGGATAAATTCAAGGAGGTTAAGTCCATTTATGGCTATTAGCCAGGCTGAGTAAGGAATGGTGTCCCTAGCCTCTGTTTGTCAGAGGGGGGTGATGGATGGCAGGA
Source organism: Dermatemys mawii (assembly GCA_007922305.1). Taxonomy (NCBI): domain Eukaryota; kingdom Metazoa; phylum Chordata; order Testudines; family Dermatemydidae; genus Dermatemys; species Dermatemys mawii. The sequence goes on along the minus strand of ML677333.1, from coordinate 11,264,610 downwards.
GAGAGATCACTTGATCTTTACCTGTTAGGTTCACTCATTTTGGGGCACCTGGCTTTGGCCACTGTCAGTACACAGGATACTGGGCTAGATGGACTTTTGGTCTGACCCAGTACGGCCTTTCTTATGTTCTTATGTTTTTTTAAAAAGAAGTAGGCATCACTCACTCTATCTGCATTTATGGAGACAGAAGAAAAAAACTCTAAACCAAGTCACTTCCCGTTGTGGATAAATCAGATGATATCACTGAGCAACTCATAAAAAGTCCCATACTCACACTGTTGGTGAAAGTCAACTCAGATCACAATAAAATCTATGTAGCAGTAATAAATCCATGTGGTATATTCCTCTTCAAAAATAATATGGACATTTCAATCTCAGTGAAACAATAAACAATCCAGGCAAAAGTCCAGCACGATTATAGAAAACATAAAGTCAAGTTAATATGATACAACATGGACATAACTAGTTGCTTCCCCTCTAGCAACAAGCCACAAAATATGATCTCTCACAGTCACATTTGAAACAATGCTCTGAGTCTTAATATGTGCATAAAATACGCTACCACAAAGTAAGCAGCAAATGTGAAAGACAAACCTATCTACTGAATACATCCATAGTCAAACATGAACATTTGTGACTTCTGTATCCTTATGAACCTTTTTATATTCTCTTCATCTTTCTAATTTATTACATCAGATGATTCTGCCTGTTCTTGACTCTGATCTTCTTCTTTATGAATGCCACAGAAAAAGTGTCTCACAATTTAATTTATATTATTATTCCTGCAAATTGGCAGGAAATAGAATTGTAATTTGGTGCATTCCCATATAAAATATCCTTTTAAACATGCAGGAAAGTTATCCCTTTGGTTGTCCAGAAAAATGTTAACCTTATACAAAACACAATTAGACTTTTGAGTTGGGATTTATGGGTACAGATGAGGGTATATAAGTTGTGATGGAGTGTACCTGGTCTTTGCAATTCCCTTCAGGAGGTCCCATAGTCCTACAACACCCCACCCCAGAAGGCAGTGATAGGGAAGGAACAGAGCAGTGAAGCTGCTTAGAATGGCCTCACAGAAGCAGCCAATCAGAGCTCAGCAGGCTCATATAAAAACAGCTGCAGGGCCTTGGTAGGTCAGTTCCAGGCTGGGACTAGAGGAGTGAGGAAGGATGGTCCTCTCTTCCCAAAAGAGCTTGAGGGAGAACAAGAATTTGTTTCTGACTGGGTTTGCAGGAGGAGAGAGGACCTGAGAAGATTAACCTTTAGGTATGGGGAAAGCTAACGGAGGCCAGGTAGGAAGAGGCCCAGGGAAGAAGAAACAATGAGCGGAAATTTAGCAGTGTATAGCTGCTCTCTAGAGGGTCTCTGGATTGGAATCTGGAGTAGTGGGCCTCTGGATTAGAATCTGGAGTAGTGGGCAGGCCTGTGTTTGCCCTACTGATAACAGTGGCATAAACCCCAAGAATGGGAGGAGATTAGTTGAGAGCCTGAACAAGGGGCTGTATTTAGAGGACCCAGTACTGTAACTAAAAACCTTAATGAGAGCAACAAGACTGTTCATTTATTTGACTTTTCCTACCCTGGAGGGGCTCGTTTGAACTTTGTAATTTATCTGGAGGGCCAACCAATGAAAGACCCACCAAGGCTGGCCAGCAGCTTGGAGGGGGTTCCAAAAGGACTTCAGTACCACATTGAGCTTGGAGGTGCACAAGAGGTGAGTGACACCCCTTACACCAATGACCAGGGGAGTAGATTACAACCTAGCTTGCCATGAACAAGTAGTCATGTAGACAAACTCTTACTCAAACTTCATCTTCTGAATGTTTTACTGTGTAAAGACTAAAGATGCAAGCTCAGGAGGATGTAGTCATATGCCATATCCTGTGTGCCCCTGTTATGGTGAGTACTTATCCTGATGCACCCCCTTGTGTCAAGGCTAGTATGACTCCCTGTACACTCCCTGGTGGCACCTGGTACATCTCTTCAGGTGTACCAGATCTTCAGGTACATCCCTGTCTGTTTTTCCTAATGGACTTTCAGTGAATTCAATGACACACTTATGTAAAGAACAGGGCCCCTTCAGAGGTCTGATTAAATAACTGGAGGTCATATGTGGTAGGCAAACAAGCCTTCACTCCAGTGTTTTATCTGGGAGGAGGTAGTTAATCTTAGTCAGTCCCATCTGAGTCTATCCATCTCTTCTATCTAGGTTCCTTTACATATGAGGCCTTCTGAACCTAGGATCGCCCTCTTCCCACTCTGTCACCTATCACTCACGATATTTTTTAAAAAATCATTAAGCAGACTCTGGTTTATTAGTATTTATTTTTAATTCTCAATGATTCATTGTTGGAATCCTGGAAGAAGAGTTTCTTATGACAGTGAGGGACACCATTTAATTTTACATTCTATTCAATATACCTTGAGAAAATGGTAAAGAATAAAAACCTACACCTCAATCATTCCCCCCACAACAAATACAACCCCCCCCCCAACCTCTTATAGTTGTTGCTAGAACATGGCCAGACTTTTTAATCATGACTAGCTCTTGCTGTTCATTCTAATCTTTCACCTGTGGATATAGTTTAATCTCTCCCCTCCCCTACAATAATTAATTAATTCTAAGGTCTTATAAATATCTGACTTTAATATGAACAGGCAACAAAAGGGTCTTTCTAGAGACCTAGCCACATCCAGTCAAAAAAGTTTGTCAATCTTTAAAGATTCCACAGGTTTTCAAAATGTTGATGACACTTCTCAAAAATCAAGCAACTTCAATCGTCCATGTAATATATAAGTACCCCTGCATCTCCCCCTTCTTCCTTCCCCGCCCTCCCCTGAAAAAAAAATCCTCCAGGGAGGGAGAGATCATCAATAACTGAATTTTCAATGAAAACTTCCATGGAAAAATGCCATTTGTTTTCCAAATGTTGACCACCCCTGCTATTGTTGTTTAAAATTGTAACGGGATTAAAGGCCCCGGTCAGATTAGTGCCCCATTGTACTAGGTGCTGTACATAAAGTAAAAAATAGAATTTACGGTTTACAGTCTAGGGTCCTGATACTATAAACAAGTACATGCTTAACTTTACTCATATGAATCTCATTTAAATCGACTGGGGATAATATGCATCAATGCCTAGATTAAGGCAAGATAACAACAGAATGTAACGTATATATTGAGTGGTCACAAAGGGATCTGTGATCAGAGCAAATGGTTGCATAGACCAGTTAGATGCTTGATGTGTGGGTGTGTTTGTTTTTAAAATACCTAGAAACACTAGTTTTTAGTGATATCAGTAAACTCAACTGTAGCACAAACAATAGATATTCACGGGGAAGTTTTTTAAAAGGGGGTTGTTCTGAAAACATTCATTTATTCGGGATGCAGTGGTTATTACAGTAAGCATGCAAACATAACACAACACACCTTTCATGCTGTTATACAAGTGTATGCATAATGCCGGAGATTAGCGATTAGAGTAAAAGATTAAAGAATGTACTAACATGGTTTCATTTCACTGAACATCAAAAATCTTAATAACAAAAGCAAACATCAGAGCAGGGAGTGGTGCCAAAATTCTAAAACACAAAGCTTGCAAACACTCCACTCAGAGATTATCTTTTTAAAATGAGTTTCTAATAAAAGGTGTCATCGGTTGTTGACTGTGTGTGCGTTCGCCTTGCGCGCTGCACTGGCTCTAGTCAGATAGCCTGAACAGCAGGCTCTGATCCAACTGCCCCCAAAGACCACAGACTCGGTTCCGTAGTGAAGGCACTTGGTTAGGTTTATTGCTGACAAAGTACGATACTAGCTCCCTGGATCAATGTCTACAGTTATACAGCACATGTTTGCCCATGAGAATGGATGCAGCTCAGTGAAAAGCAGGACTTATCATTCCCCCCTCAGCTGAACAAAGACATTCCCTCTCAGGCCCCTCTCTTATAAACTGATGCAAACAAATTATGTCTTGCCCCCTGAAATGGTTAGTTACCACCCTTACCTTGTACCTGTTCAATTGATCAAGACATATCTATCCATCACCCTATCATCCTGACCTTATCTTAAGAGTGCTTGGTGTATCCTTGTATCATCTTCTGGGAGTTTGTTTACACTATAACCCTGTATAGGGGTGTTCTGGTACTACCCTTCTGGCATATGTTCACATGAATATTTAGTGCCTAGGAGTGCTTATGTTTTCTGCAATATCAGCCCTGTTATTGCCACGTTCATGTATCGGATGGAGGGACAAAGCAGATGCTCGCTTGCAGGAACAGTGCAGGGCCTGACATGGCTTGACTCTTGCTAACTCTGCTTTATATTAGCAGGGCTTTACTCTGTTTGGGCCTTTGGCATTACACTAGGCCATTTATAACAGGCTCAGGCCCTCTCTTTTTACAACAAAAGGGATCATTAGAATTTGGGTGCATTATCAATGATCTCTTTTGTCCTCATTATGGGCCTGTCCCCATACTCATAGAAGGCTTTGGATCAATCCCTAAATCCCATGGGTCTGTGTATAATACCAGTCATAAGTGTTACATGTTCATTTCAGTCATGGTTGATGCTTCCGTGCATTACTTGTGTAAATATTCATTATTATGTCTGCAGGCAATCACAGTCACAGCCTTATAGCTACAGATATCAACATTCAAAGCTTTAAAGCTGGTCAGAATAATTTTGACACAATGACATTTTGCTAAAATATGCTGTCTTGTCAAAGCTCAAACATTTTGTAGAAATGTATTGATTCGAACAAAGTTTTCATCAGAAAGGCTGGTGTCATCCCTAAGACAAAGACATTGTGGGACCTAGCTTTATTTTCAAACCTTTCCATTGTGCTATATAGTGCCTCATTATCTTTCATAAGCACGTTGAGTTATTTTATCTGCTTGGCTTAATTCTCCCCCCCACACACATACTGTTTCTATGTCATGTTTAATCAGTTGTGTTTTCATCCCAGCAGTACATTGCTTCAGAGTATTTACTCTCAACGTTAGTTTATTTCTTCTGTCTATGGTAGTTACACAGCAGCACCTTGCAGGTCTTTAAAATTCCTGTTTAAAATCTTTCAGGCTGACTCTCGGATTTCTGAGTCACCTTATTTTCTCCCTCCAAGGGGAGATATGCACTTCTCATTCATTCCACATGACATCAAGGCTGCAGCAAGCCTCTTGCCTGGGAAAGAGTGTAATTTGTTTGCTTGTTGTTTTTTAGTTTAGTTTTTTTAGATAGCATAGCCTCTCAATCTTGTTAGGCCTTTCCCTTCTAGGGAAGGGGCAATGACTACTGGAAAAAAACAGGCACAAGCCTTTCTCCCCCAACCTGCTCCCCCCACCAAAAAAAAAAAAAAAAAAAACACAGGGAAGCAAGAATAGCCACCCTGAATCCCATTTTCCACTTTCAAATGATAGATCCATCTAAAAATTCAAAGCAACCTCCACAAAATACAGTGAACAGGTAGACACAACAGGATGATACAGTAAGTGGAGGTTCATTAGCTCCAGCCTCTTTCTCAAGGCAGTTTCTCTAAGCAGACCCCTCTGGAGGGGTCCAGGCTTTGAGTCTTCCCAGTTAGGTCAGCAGGCTTTGGATCAGGCCCATGACAAACGTTTTTAATTTAGTTTAGAGTAATATGGAGTGATATTGTAGTTACAACCATAGGTTAAATATTTCTTTTTCCCTCGGGAGGAGATAGATGTGTTAGGTAAGGTAATAAAACATGAGGATGTCTAATGTATAAAATATCAGTGCGGATTGTTATAGAAAGCAGGCTGTATGAATGAGAGTAGAAAAAATAAATTCCCTGCTGCTTAAAAAGAGCTAAGCAGCATAGATTTTACTTCCACCTGCCACTGGCTCACTGTATAACATTGAACAAATCACTTCTGTCCAAGTTTTTAAACCACTTGAGGGCCAGGTTTTCAAATACCTTACAATCCCATCAGGGCAAGGGTGTTTTTCTTTTTTCCCCAAAGCAGATCAGCATCCATTTAAGCATCTAAGTAAGGACCAGAGTTTCAGAAGTGGTAGCCAGAGATCACACAGTGCATCGCAGGCTTGCAAGAGCTCTACTGTCTTTGGAAAGTGGTTCTAATTGGGAGGACATAAGAGTTTCACAACACTCTGACTGGGAAGCTCAGTCCTAAAAGGCACTGCCGAAAATACAGTCCTAATGAGGACTTGGACTGACTGTGAACCATTCATAAGAAAGATTAAGAAGAGTTAAGCAGTTCTGAAGACAGAAGGAGCCTTGAACAACAAGGGAACCAAAGAAGAATTTTGTCATGTTTGGATCCAACAGAGAAGGAGATAGAGCTCAGAGAATCAACAGTCAAATCATGTTAAGGAGGATAGTAATAAGGAAAACAGACCTCTTAAACTGATGTTTTTAGAAACTTATATCAAGAGGGGCCCAATTCTGTTACCAGGGAAATCAATAAGAATATTACCAATGTCTTCAGTGGTAGCAGGTTTAAGCTCATCTATAGAAGCAGAGGAGGAAGAAGGGTGATCCAGTGGCCATACTTTACTTAGGTTTTCAGAATGCTTTGACAAGGCCCCTCACTAAAGACTCTTAAGCAAAGTAAGCTGTCAGGGGATAAGAGGCTAGGTCCTCTGCTAAACCAGTAACTAGTTAAAGGATAGGACACAAAAAGTAGGGATAAATGGTCAGGGAGGTAAATAGCGGGAGTCCCCCAGGGACCAGTACTGTTTAACATATTCATAATGATCGGGGAAAAGGGAATAAATAGTGAGGAGACAACATTTACAGATGATACAAAACTATTCAAGAAAAGTCCAAAGCAGACTGTGAAGAGTTGCAAAACTGGGTGACAGGGTAACAAAATGGCAGGTGAAATTCATTGTTGCTAACTGCAAAGTAAATGACACTGGAAAACATAATCCCAACTATACATATACAATGACGGGATCTAAATTATCTGTTACCACTCAAGAAGAGATCTTGGAGTCATTGTGGATACTTCTCTGAAAACAGATGCTTAATGTGCAGCAGCAGTCAAAAAAAGCTAACAGAATGTTGGGAACCATTAGGAAAGGGATAGATAATAAGACAGAAAATATCATATTGCCTCTATATAAATCCATAGAATGCCCACATCTTGCATAGTGCATGCAGATCTGGTCGCCCCATCTCAAAAAAGGCATATTGGAATTGGAAAAGATACAAAAAGGGCAACAAAAATGATTAGGGGTATGGAACAGCTTCCTCATGTGGAGAGTTTAATAAGAACATAAGAATGGCCCTACTGGGTCAGATCAAAGGTCCATGCAGCCCAGTATCCTCTCTTCTGACAATGGCTAGTGCTAGGTGCCCCAGAGGGAATGAACAGAACAGGTAACCATCAAGTGATCCATCCCCTGTCGCTCATTCCCAGCCTCTGGCAAACAGAGGCTAGGGACACCATTCCTACTGACCCCGACTAATAGACATTGATGGATCTATCCTCTATGAATTTATCTGGTTCTTTATGGAACCCTGTTATGATCTTGGCCTTCACAACATCCTCTGACAAGGAGTTCCTGAGATTGACTGTGCATTGTGTGAAGAAATACTTCCTTTTATTTGTTTCAAACTTGCTACGTATTAATTTCATTTGGAATTTTTCAGCTTGGAAAAGAGATGACTAAGAGGGACTATTATGGAGGTCTATAAAATCATGAATGGTGTGGAGAAAGTAGATAAGGAAGTGTTATTTACTCCTTCTCATAATTAAGGACTAAGGGTCACCAAGCGAAATTAAGAGGCAGCAATTTAAAACTAACCAAAGGAAGTATTTCTTCACACAAGACACAGTCAGCCTGTTTAACTCTCTGCCAGAGGATGTTGTGAAAGCTAAGACTATAACAGGGTTCAAAAAAGAATTAGATAAGTTCGTGGAAGATAGGTCATAGAACTATAGAAGATTAGGGTTGGAAGAGATCTCAGGAGGCCATCCAGTCCAACTCCCTGTTCAAAGCAAGACCAACCCCAAATGAAGCATTCCAGCCAAGGCTTTGTCAAGCTGGGCCTTAACCTCTAAAAGACCTCACCATCTTCCTAGATAACCTATTTCAATGGCTTCACCACCCACCTAATGATATAGTTGTTCCTAATATCCAACCTACATCTCCCCACTGCAACGTGATACCATTGCTCCTTGTTCTGTCATCTGACACCACTAAGAACTGATTAGCTCCATCCTCGTTGGAATCCCCCTTCAGGTATTTGAAGGCTGCTATCAAATCCCACCTCACTCTTCTTTTATGCAAACTCAATAAGGTTCCCCCGGTATCTCCTCGTAAGTCATGTGACCAGTCCCCCTAATCATTTTCATTATTCCAATTTGTACACATCCTTTCTATAGTGGGGGGCCCAAGACTGGACACAATACTCCAAAAGTGGCCTCACCAGTGCTGAATAAGGGGGAATAATCACCTCCCTCCATCTGCTGGTAACGCTCCTTTTAATGCAGCCCAATATGCCATTAGTCTTCTTGGCAACAAGGGCACACTGTTGTCCATTGTAACCCCCAGGTCCATCAATGGCTATTAGCCAGGATGGGCAGGGATGCAAACCCATGCTCTGAAGTGTCCATAACCTCTGTTTGAGAGAAGCTGAAAATGGGCTACAGGGGATGGATCACATGATGTTTACCTTTTTTTATTTATTCCCTCTGAAGCAATTTGCATTGGCCCCTGTCTAAAAACATTATACGTTATATAGATGGACCCACTATGGCTGTTATATTACATGCATACAGAAAATACCCAAAAATAGAGTTTCATGAATGCGTTAAAACAGGAAATTAATTGAGTGATGTGAATGAGGATGTATGTGATTTGAATAAGAATGTATTTACCTTACCCTGATCTTCCCTGACACATAATGATTGTTTAATATCTTGATGGCATCTATGAGCAGACTGACAAGCAAAAGGAGATGTTGGATGAGAAGGCAACTGATTCTGTAACCTTGGATGTGCAACCTTGCAGTGAATCACCCCAAACTAAGACTACTTAATCTCCTCAGTAAAGGGATCAGAAGAGGGAATTCTGCTGTAAGGAAGAGCTGGCAAAACCATAGGATTTCTGGTTTGTGAGAAATTTAAATATTTGAAACTTGGCTTCATTCCATGTTAGAAATATATTAGAATTTTTTTTCTAAATTCTCACACTGGATATCCTGAAAACATTTTGTTTTAGAAACACTGGCACATGGTGTTTCTGAAACAAAACATGCTCCACAGGACCAGCTACTGAAACTGAGCCCATGTCTACATTTACAAGCTTACAGTGACACAGCTGTACCAATACAGCTGTGCCACTGTAAGAGCACTCATGTAGCCACATTATGCCGACAGGACAGCATTCTCCCATCAACATAATAAAAGTGGCTCAACAAGCAGGGGTAGCTATGTCAGCAGGAAAGTGTCTCCTGCCAACACAGCACTGTGGACATGAGTGCTGATGCCAGCAAAATGTATGTCACTCAAGGCGGTGATTTTTTTTACATCCCTGAGTGACAAGTTTTGGCTTCATAATTGCTAGTGTAGACATGGCCTGACATTGTTAATTTCACATGAAAAGAATGTTGATTTCAGTCAGCAGCTTCCAAAGTTGCCAAGTTTGGTGGCTCTTGGACAGTCCCCCATATAGATTATCTTGGAACTGGGCATCCCAGAGCTTCCGGACTCTTGGGCCAGTCAGTGGGATGGTGCTACTCTAGAGATATGAAACCTTGAAGCTTGAGGTTCCCAGCAACCTTTCAGGGGAGTTGGCAGGGTACTTGAATCATGCCTGTGATTGAACAAAATTTTGTCAAACCCAGATGGCTTTTGAGACATCTTGTGCTCAATGAACTGGCATTTTCCAACAAAACTCAATTTTTGTCATACGTTCCAGCCACCTCTAACCTAAGATACATGCTTCCTTTGGACCTGGGTTTGAATCCATAACCCACTTGTGTTACTCAGTCTCTCTTTGTTATCCTCATGTGTATCATGGCTAAATCCTCATGCCTGTGTATGGGCCTGATACAAAGCCCTTGGAAATCAGTGGAGAGACTTCCTTTGACTACCATGGGCTTTGGATTATACACTCAAAAACTAGCACTTAGGCTTGTGTACTGTTTTTTGGTTTTTGCCCTGGCCTAGCCTTTCTATACCACACATCTTATTACTGTGGCTCAGCAATGACCATGTTTTTGCTGCCCACCGTGATGAGAATTTTCTTACAAAATGGCGTCTAATACTCTTTCCTTTTCGCATGGTACAACTGAGATCTCCCTCACTATTGGAAAAGAAGCCTTCCTCTCTCTCTGAATGCATTTTGTAGGTTTGATATATTGTCCTCCACAAATACAACATATGCCCCCCTCACACTTCCAATCTACAGACTATATCCAACAGATTTGACATCCCTTAGACACCGCTATGTGTGTATACACACAATAATATCACATTATTGGATCTAACAGCATCTCTAAATCTGTACACGTCTTTAAAAATATCCCTTGAATTGCACAGAAAATATTTGCATATTCAGTATTCTAGCAAAGATAGAGCCAGGTATAAACCGAGAATTCAGTTTTACTGTAACCAGCTCTATTGTGATACAGGATTACATAGATCATGAAGTAGTTTTGGATAAAGTCTGTTAACTGTCCTTCAGGGATAGGGGAAGGAGTCCAGCCATGTCTTATGTTTGGATTGAAACATTAAAAAGTAATATACAGTCACATCTCTGTTTTCTGGTGAAAACTCAAACTGTAAATTCATTCTCTTATAACCAGAAAATTAAATCAGGTATCTTTGCAGAGTGAACAAAGTGACCTTTGACCCATGACAACTAGCAGCAAATCAAATTAAGCAAATCAAATTAAGCACTCTGTTGCTCATTATATCAATTCAGGGACTGAAGGGGGAAGAGGAATAAGGAATTTTTGGTTATTAAACCCTATCTCAAAGACCCTGCTGCAGTGGATTTCTCCTCTTCCACCCAGGGCAGAGACTCTTATTCTGTCCAATAAGCAAGTTGCAGCTCTCACATTGTCAAAGGGATAGGATTGTTTATTGCACTCACCTCTTACTTTGATTGGGAATAATAAGTGTTCCCTTATGTTCAGAACTTTGATTTCCTTCTCTGACTTCCTTCTCTGTGCTTACACCACAGGGAGCAAATCAGGACAGAAAGATTTTTACCTTCTGTTTCCATTTTCTTGCCCTAGGCTTCTGCTATCAATAACCTGCTCCTGAATATGAACAAAAGAAACTAGTCATTACATTCTCCCTCTGAATTTCCGTTTTTTTCTATAATACACGTTATGATTTTTACTCAGACAAAATGGCCCTTAGTATTTAAAGCCAATAATTTAGGCAATACTATTTTGAAAGAGGAAACAGGATCATTTCCCAGGGGATACCTTACATTCCTGGATCTTACTTGAATCCTGCCTCCATTGGAATCAAATGCAAAACTCCCATTGAAGTAATTGTTCAGGATCAGGCCACTGGCTTTCAGGAGAGCTGGTCACAGTTTTTAGGGTGGAAATTTTGCTGAAAATTAATATTTATTTTCTTTTTCAAAATTGTTAAGAGAAAATCTTGACTTTTCATTGGAAAACAAAAAAAAATCTGCTGAAAACTACTCAAATTGTCAGGTTTTGTTTTTTCAGTTTTGCAACAAAAAATAAAGGAAAGCTGACACTTTCCATAAAAATTTTGCTTACTCAAAAATCAAATTTTCTGCTATCAAGGTTTGACAGAATTTTTGAACAGCACTAGTCTCCAGTTGTTCCAAACGACATTCCAGAGGTGTATTACTTTTAGCTAAAAGTTTATTTTGGTGCAGATTCTGTTAACTGTTGAAGTCTTATTCCCCCAACAGCCTACAAAGGAAGGGCCATACTGAATCAGACCAATGAACTATCTATCCTGGTATCTAATATTCCAATAGTGGCCAATACCAGGTGCTTGAGAGGGAGTGAACAGAACAGGGCAATCATCAAGTGATCCATTACCTGTTCAGTCCCAGCATCTAACAATCAGAGATTGGGGATACCAGGAACATGGGGCTGCATCCCTGATCTGGGCTAACAGACATTGATAGAGCTATCTTCCATGAACTTGTCTAGTTCTTTTTTTAACCCAGTTATACTTTTGACCTTCACAGCATCCCCTGGTAACATGTTCCACAGGTTGACTGTGTGTTATGTGAAGAAGTACTTCCTTATGTTTATGTTTTAAACCTGCTGCCTATTAATTTCACTGGGTGATCTCTGGGTCTTGTGTTATGTGAAGGGGTAAATTACACTTCTTTGTTTATTTTTGCCACACCATTCATGGTTTTATGCACCTCTGTCATATTGTCCCCTTACTTACCTTGTTTGTAAGCTAAAGAAGGCCCAGTACCTTTAATCTCTCCTCATATGGAAGCTGTTGTAAGCTCTTAATCTTTTTGGGTCTTTTTTCCAATTCTAATATCTTTTTTGAGATGGGCTGACCAGAACTGCTATTGAAGACACTATTCAAGCTGTAGGTGTACCATGGAGTTATATAGTGGCATTATGATATTTTCTGTCTTAGTATCTGTACCTCTCCTAGTGGTTAATAACATTCTGTTAGCTTTTTTGACTTGCTGCTGCACACTGAGTGGATGTTTTCAGAGAATTATCCACAATGACTCCAAGATCTTTCCTGAGTGGTAAGAGCTATTTAGACCCCATCATTTTCTATGAATAGTTGGGATTATGTTTTCCAGTGTGCATTGCTTTGTATTTATCAACATAAAATTTCATCCTAGTTACATAGTTTTGTGAAAAGAACAGGAGTACTTGTGGCACCTTAGAGACTAACAAATATATGTAAGCATAAGTTTTCGTGTGTTACAGCCCAATTCATTGGATGCATAGAATGGAACCTATAGTAGGAATATATATATATATACATATACAGAGAACATGAAAAGGTGGAAGTCACCATAGAAACTCTAAGAGTCTAATTAATTAAGATGACCTATTATCAGGAGGAGGAAAAAAAAATCTTTTGTAGTGATAATCAAGATGGCCCATATCAGACAGTTGACAAGAAGGTGTGAGGATCCTTAACATGGGGAAATAGATTCAATTTGTGTATTGACCCAGCAACTCCCAGTCTCTATTCAAACCTAAGTTAATAATATCCAATTTTCAAATTAATTCCAGTTCAGCAGTTTCTCGTTGGAGTCTGTTTTTGAAGTTTTTCTGTTGCAAAATTGACACCTTGAAGTCTGTTACTGAGTGACCAGAGAGACTGAAGTGTTCTACTGTTTTTTTTAATGTTATGATTCCTGATGTCAGATTTGTGTCCATTTACTCTTTTGCATAGAGACTGTCTGGTTTGGCCAATGCACATGGCAGAGGGGCATTGTTGGCACATGATGGCATATATCACATTGGTAGATGTGCAGATGAACGAGCCCCTGATGGTATGGCTGATGTGATTAGGTCCTATGCTGGTGTCACTTGAATAGATATGTGGACAGAGTTGGCATCGGGCTTTGTTGCAAGGATAGGTTCCTGGGTTAGTGTTTTTGTTGGATAGTGTGTGGTTGCCAGTGAGTGTTTGCTTCAGGTTGGGGGGCTATCTGTAAGCGAGGACTGGTCTGTCTCCCAAGATCTGTGAGAGTGAGGGATCGTCTTTCAGGATAGGTTGTAGATCTTTGATGATGTGCTTGAGAGGTTTTAGTTGGGGGCTGAAGGAGACAGCTAGTGGCGTTCTGTTATTTTCTTTGTTGGTCCAGTCCTGTAGCAGGTGACTTCTGAGTACTCTGCCGGCTCTGTCAATCTTTTTTTTTCACTTCAGCAGGTCGGTATTGTAGTTTTAAGAATGCTTGATAGAGATTTTTTAGGTGTTTGTCTCTGTCAGAGGGATTGGAGCAAATGCAGTTGTATCTTAGAGCTTGGCTGTAGACAATGAATTGTGTGGTGTGTCCTGGATGGAAGCTGGAGGCATAAAGGTAAGTATAGCAGTCAGTATGTTTATTCCTTTGTAACTCCTCACGGTCTGCTTTGGACTTAACTATCCTGAGTAATTTTGTATGTGCAAGTTTTGCTACATCACTGTTTAGCCCTTTTTCCAGTTCACTTATGAATATGTTGAACTGCTCTCTTCCCAGTACAGATACCTGTGGGACAGAACAATTTATCTCTCTCCATTCATAAAACTGGCCATCTATTCCTACCCTTTGTTTCCTGTCTTTTAACCAGCTACTGGCCCACAAAAGGACTTTCCCTTTTATCTCACAACTGCTTACTTTGCTTAAGTCCCTTTGATGATGGACCTTGTCAAAGGCTTTTTTGAAAGTCCAAGTACACTATATCCATTGGATCACCCTTGTCAATTTGTGTTGGACCCCCTCAGTCTTATGGAAGTTAGTGGGACTACTGTCATGTATGGAGTTAGTAAGTAAAAAGTGTTTTCAAAGGTATCAGAATCTGGCCTTTTGTGATGAATCTGCTTCTAAAAACTGGATTTGAAATTTTACCTGGTTTGTTGTCCCTACAATATTCTACTGGCTCATCCCTTCTCTTCAGCTTTTTTGCTATCAATTTGATTTTTCTTTCAATGGATGTCTACTGTTGCTAGTTGCTTTTTGTGCAGATGAACAGGTATTTGCTCAATTGTATTTTGAATTCCTATAGATTCTCCCAGCCAAATTTCTTCCATACTGGGGTTCAGAAGGTGTCAACCCAGTAAGAAAAGCATTTTGAAAATGTTTCTACCATGCCAAATATGCAGGCTGATCAGGTTACCCTATGAATCTTGTTCTCTTTTGTCTCTACAGAGGCCTAAGAATACACATCTAGGATTCAGACTAGGTCCCATACAGAAACCTTTATTGTATGTGAATAGGAATCATCTGTGAAAGCCTATGTTTGTTGAAAGAATGGACTATAATATCCATTATTTTCCTGACTAGGATTTTTCCCAGCACAGAGATGGTATAGGGTGATTGTATTATTATATGATCAAAAATTTGGCTACTGCATCCAATATCTGTTCTTTGGCAACCCACCAGCATATTGACAGGCTAGAAGCCACAAATGAATTTGCACTGTGGTTTGGGGTATACATTTCATGTGTTGTCACTTATGCTAAAGGGAACAGAGGTACTGCCATGCCAGATCAAAGCAGAGGTATGATATACAAATTTTCAGCCATAACCATTTCTGCACTTACTTTTCTGTTGTGCTCTATGTATGGAATGACTTTTCAGGAGACCTGCCATGCCACTTCCCTCTCTTTCTCCTTAAGAGCCTCTTCTGCTGCACCCCATATTAGAGGCTGGCTGATTAAGGATAGGTTCTGGGAGTTGAGAATAATTAATATATTACGGCCTCCAAAAAAGTTACCCCCCCCCACAGGTGACAAACTCTAACATGATTGACTTGTAAACCAAGGAAAGCATAGTGCATTCTCTGTGTTTGGAAAGCACTGCGCATACTAGAGCTACTGTAAATAAATAACGGTGAATCATTGCTATCAGTTTATTCTGGAACCTTTTGACATCTGTATCTGACAGTGCCTTAAAAGAGCAGAGGATGCAAACATCTGTTTTATAGAAGTACATTTTCCAGTATAATTCACATGCAACACTGGGTATCCCGACCTATACGTCTTCAGCTAAAACTCTCAGCCACTGGGATTACCTCGAGCCATTAGCCAATAAGTGGTTTTTGTGAGCTTTGGTTCCTTTTTTAAATGTTGTTTTGTCAGACTGAGCTATGAGTTTGCATACTAATAATACACCTTCCCTGAGCCAAGGCTGCAGATTGCATTTGGCAGTTCAGGAGTTGAACAGCGTTTCATAGGCTTTCAGGGCAATGCAGAGCAGGTGTCTATAGGAGTTGGAAATATGTGAATAGCTTTCACTGCCAGAGCTAGGCACATGCTGTTTCAAAGGGTTATGGGGTAGAATAATGGGTTGAGATGAAAAATATCTCAACACTACGTATCAACTTAATTTGAGCTGGGAGGGTATGTGCATGTGTGGAAGAGAGGGCTGAATTAAATATACTGTGGAGTACTTTAACTAATCCTCATCCTGGGTAACCATTAGAAAAACATTCTCCTTTGTTTTCACAGTGAGAAAATAGTGGGCAGTTTAATCTAGCATAGAATAGCACAACAAGCTGGAAGTTAAAGCAAAAACAAGTTCTATTTAGGAATAAGGCATCTTTTTTTAACACTGAGGATGCTTGTTCCAATGGTTAAGCTGCCAAGAGAAGTGGATGGATTCATCATTTTTTAATGTTGTCAAATCAAGACGGGATGCCTGTTTGGATAATGCAGGGTCAAACAAGTTATTGGGATCAATCTATGTAATACAATTTCTGGAAAAAACACTCCATCTAGCTGAAACCTATTGTGTCTATATAGTCAGTGTGAAGCAATGGAAGCAGATATCAGCATGGCTGAGAGCCTTTTGTTCAGAATATCAATAGGCTGAATCATTATTAAGTTTCACAGTCTCGCCCCCCCGCCCCCAGTTTAAGTTCTCAGCCATTTTGACTTTATGAATTACACCTGTGCAGCGTACATCTACCATCAGGCATATATCTATGTCATGCCAAGAGTTCTACACCATAGTAACTCACCCAATCACCACTCTTTCTCTACAGCTAATTTGCATGTGACAATTTCATTGGTTATATAAAGGAGCCTGTATAGATAGATGGTAGATTACTTGGCCCAACTGCCATACCTGTGCGACAGCAGGCACAATAACCCCAAGCACAGCCCCTTGAGGTAGTTCACATCCCTCATTCACTACCCACATAAAGATCTCTTGGCACAACACACACATTCACTTACCCACCCTCACTCATACATACCATAAAGTCATAAACTTATGTGCCAAAGTCCTGGGTCCATCACTAGTACAGGAGTAACTGGATGAAAACTTATGACCTTTATTATACAGGAGATCAGAAAATATGGTCCCTCTTGACCTTAAAATCTACAAAAAATTCAGTTCTATAGATTACTGTTTAATACTTTGTGTATTAAATGAATCTATGTCTACATTACCCAAAAAGTCAACAGTACCATATTTTCTGCTCGGTGATTGCTGAATTTGAAAAGTTTCATTTGCCAATTAAATTTCAAAAGTTTCACTCACAAATTAAACGTTTTCAGGCTGGTCTGCACTAGACAATGGACTACTTCTACTGCTGTTCCATGCTGTCTTTGGAAAATAGATGACTCTTTTAGTGAAATCCTGGACCCTTTGCAGCCAACAGGAATATTGTTATTGACTTCAGTGGGCCCAGGATTTTATCCACCCTCTATTACAAGAATTCTAGTATCTTTTTATGAAGCATCTGCTATATGCCACTTTCAGTGACCAGAAAATAGATTTATGTGGAGCCCTCATCTTATCCTGTAACAATTCCTATGGTAATATATCCATCCTTTAAGATTGCACCTTTCTCCTGTGAAAGACATTGCATGGTTGGTACTGGCATAAGTGTTCCCTTGCAGCAGAAACATGTAGCCAGAATAGAATCTTGCAGCTTGTTCAATTCCTCTAAGCAATCCTGAATGGAAAAACAAGGGACAAGTGAGACACAGAAAACCAAAGAAAAGAAGTAGTGGAACATTTTGTGGAGTGTCCGACTAGCCTTTACAAACCATGTGCTACTGCACATTCATTAGCAAATGGCTAACTTGAGGTCTAAAGTCTATTGTACACAAAACCTAGACATTGTCCTAGGTATCACCACTTGCAATAAGTATGTGTATTATAGAAGGTTCATGAATGACTTAAGTAGGGCTGGCAAGAAATCAAGAATTCCATTTCACAAAATTGAGAGTGGGTTTTTTTCCCCTTCCCCTTTGGAATGAAAAACAAAATGTTATGGAAAAACACAATAGCCTGTGCTATCAGTCAATGCCTTGGTGGTTAGAATACTCAGCTAGTATGTAGGAGACTCAGGCAGAGCAAAGACTTGAAACTGGGTCTTACACATTCTAGATGAGTAACCTAACATATAGGCTACTGGCTGTTCTGGGGTGAGAGGCATCTCTTTCACCTCCCCACCAGAAATTCTATCCTGGGTTGAAGGAAATGGTATTTTGACCTTCTCTAATCTTAACCATCCCTGGATGTCTTTTGTCCATGTTTATTACATGAATCTTACTATACAGTTCACAAACTTTGTAAGCTGTCATTGTGCCAAGTATATGTAGTAACCTTGAGCTTCAGAAATTATGATTTAGATAGGTTTTAAATTCAGTATATTTATAGCAGACAACAGGACTCTGTTTTTGCAGGTTAAATCCATTGACTTACAATTTTTTTCCAGTGACCAGAAAATAGATTTATGTGGAGCCCTCACACGCATACATACTTACACACACATACTTTGGCCTAAAGCCTGTGATAACTATTACTGTTTAAAATTCTATTGTCCAAGTTTTAGTCTCTGGTTTTTATTCCAGTGATTATAATTTGACATAATCTTCTAATGATAAGCAACCTCTTGAGGAGTTCCACAAGACAGAACATCTCAAACTAAAAAACTTCAGTGAATTACAACTGAATTGTAATTCAACCCTTTTTTTTTCAAAAAGAGACATACTTTTCTATTCTTGACTGGCTGCAATTTGAGACACTAAGACTGATCTCTTTAAAAATAAAAGTAGAGCTGAAGTTTGAAATACTGCATATCATTTAAATATTTTAAACTCATTAAACATTTAAAAATCTGGAAACCTATAACATTTTAATAATATAGCATCTTAGCCTGAGGTCACAGCACACAATAAAATAAATAAGTCTTCAAATCATCACAGCACATTATCTACTTTCCTGTAAAGTGTACTTTCACCTGAGAAAAATGGTTAACCCCATTCCTTACTCAGATGCTCTACAATACTGGCTCAAACTAGAAAACTTACTATGTGACAAATGATGCGATTATACAGGCTGTCACCCTTGTCTGGCCTACTGCAAAAACAAGAGGAAAGTATGTGAAAGGGGGGCTCCTTATGATTTAAATGAAGTGTGGCTAGTTGTTTTTTGGGTACCATCTCAGGGGTTAGGATAGTTAAATGTATAACTGATCCTGGAGAAAGGGGTGATCTGGAGCAGGGGTTCTCATCCTTTTTCTTTCTGAGGCTCCCCAACATACTATAAAACTCCATTGCCCACCTGTTCCACAACAGTTGTTTTTTCTGCATACAAAATCCAGGGTCTGCACTGGGGGTAGCAAGCAGGGCAACTGCACGGGACCCTGCAAAGCTAAGCTGCCCAGGCTTCAGCTTTAGCCCTGGGTAGCAGGGCTTAGGGCAGCATGGCTTTGGCTTTCTACCCTGGGCCCCATGAGTTTAACGTATTACATAGTCCTGCATGAGTCCCCTGCCTTGAGTGCAGGGGACTCAGAGCTCCAGTGTAAACTGTAGAAAAGACTCTTAAGAATCTTTGGGTTAATTTTAGAGGCAAGAGCAACAAGGGTGATGTGGACATCTGCTACAGACCACCAGACCATGAAGATGAGAAAGACAAGGCTTTCTTCGGACAGCTAATAGAAGTTTCTAGATCACAGGCCCTGACTCTCAAGGGGGATGTCAATCACCTTGAAATCTGCTGGGAGAGGGATATAGCAGTGTACAGACAACCAAGGAAGCTTTTGGAGAGTGTTGGGGACAATGTCCTGGTGCAAGTGCTCAAGGAACCAACTAGGGGCTATGCTCCTTTTGATCTGCTACTCACAAACAGAGAATTGGTAGGTGAAGTAGAAGTTGGAGGCAACCTGGGCTGAAATGACCATGAGATGGTCAAGTTCAGGATCCTGACAAAATGAAGAAAAGAGAGCATCAGAATAAGGACCCTGGACTTCAGAAAAAGCAGACTTTGACTCAGGGAAGTGATGGGCAGGATGCCCTGGGAGGTTAATATGCAGAGAAAAACAGTCCGGGGAAGCTGGCTGTATTTTAAAGAAGCCTTATTAAGGGTGCAGGAATAAACTATCCCGATGTGCAGAAAGAACAGCAAATATGGCAGGTAACCAGCTTGACTTAACAGAGGAATCTTTAGAGAGATTAAACACAAAAAAGAAGCTTACAAGAAGTGCAAACTTGGACAGATGACAAGGGAGAAGTTTACAAATATTGCTCGAGCATGCAGGGCTGTAATCAGGAAGGCCAAAGCACAACTTGAGTTGCTGCTAGCAAAGTATGTGAAGAGTAACAAGAAGGGTTTCTACAGGTATGTTAGCAACAAGTAAAAGGTCAGGGAAAGTGTGGGATCCTTACTGAATGGGGGAAGCAACCTAGTGACAGATAATGTGGAAAAAGGTGATATACTCAAGGCTTTTTTTGCTGCAGTCTTCACAGACGAGGTCAGCTCCCAGACTATTGAACTGGGCAGCACAGTATGGAGAGGAGGTGAGCAGCCCTCAGCGGCAAAAGAACAGGTTAAGGACTATTTAGAAAAGCTAGACCTGCACAAGTTACTCCTGGGGGAATTCTGTGCCACTGAGCATGCTCAGAATTCATGTCCCCTGCAGATTTATTTGCTTCTTCAGAGAGAAATGCCTTTCTGACAGGGAAGCAAAGGGAAGCTGCAAGAGCAGTCACACTCCCTAGCTGCACAGGTACATTGTTTCAGGCACCCTAAGTATCAGTGGAGAGGTAAATAGCTGCAGAACTGGGGATACCTCAGCCAGTGAATTTTATCCTGAGCCAGTAGAAGCTGTTAGTACTGGCTGGGCAGGAGAGGGCAGGACTTCTTCTTCCCCTGCAAGGAATGACTGGGGCTGTCTGATCCACCCCCACAAACCTCCTTCAGCTGCAGGAAGCTCAGCAGCCTCCCCTGCTTCCTGCCTCCATCGCTCTTCAGCTTCATGGGGAGAGGTCACTGTATGTGGAGCTGCTCCCCCATCCTCCCAACCCCCTTGCATCAGGACCTCCCATACCTAGACACACCCACCAAGCCTCATCCTGTACCCCCCCCAGAAGCCTCCCTATCCCTCCATTCCTGAACAAGTTTGTGGAAGACACTAAGCTTGAAGGCAGGAGGAGTAGATATGCTGGAGGGTACGGACGATGTCCAGAGTGACATAGACAAAATGGAAGATTTGGTCAAAAGAAATCTGATGAGGTTAAACAAGGACAAGTGCAGAGTTCTGCACTTAGAACAGAAGAATCCCATGCACTGCTACAGGTGGAGGACTGACTGACTAAACAACAGTTCTGCAGAAAAGGACCTGGGAATTAGTGGACGAGAGTCTGGATGTGAGTCAACAGTGTGCCCTTGTTGCCAAGAAGGCTAACGGCATATTAAGCTGTATTAGTAGGAGCACTGCCATCAGAGTGAAGGAAGCAATTATTCCCCTCTGTTTGGCACTGATGAGGCCACATCTGGGGTACTGCATCTTACAGAAAGGATGTGGACAAATGGGAGAGAGTACAGCAGAAGGCAGCACAAATTATTAGGAGGCTGGGGCACATGACTTATGAGGAGAGGCTGAGGGAATGGGGCTTATTTAGTCAGCAGAAGAGAAGAGTGAGGGGCAATTTGATAGCAGTTTTCAACTACCTGAAGAGGGGTTCTAAGGAAGATGGAGCTAGGCTGTTTTCAGTGGTGGCAGATGACAGAACAAAGAACAATAGTTTCAAGTTGCAGTGCGGGAGGTCTAGGTTGGATATTATGAAACACTATTTCACTAGGAGCGTGGTGAAGCACTGGAATGGGTTACTTCGGGAGGTGGTGGAATCTCCATCCTTAGAGGTTTTAAAGACCCAGCTTGACAAAAGCCCTGGCTGGGATGATTTAGTTGGGGTTGGTCCTGCTTTGAACAGGGGGTTGGACTAGATAACTTCCTGAGGTCTCTTCCAACCCTAATCTTCTATGATTTTATGATTCCCTTCCAGTCTTATACTTCTATTATTCTATGATGCCCAGGCTCATTTGTGTCCACTTTTTATTAAACTAACAATAGTGTCAGTGGATCAACCTGAGGAAAAATCCCTTTGTTTACACTAAAAAGAACTCTGCTAACACAGAGTTGCCAATCAATATTGTCTTTATAAACTCTTGCTAGGATAAGAGCCTCTCCATAAGCTTTTTTGTGGCACAGAATTGTAATGAACCAGCAGACTTCCCTGAGGTGACTGAGGGCCAGTCTGAAAGGGAAAACAGCTGAGGTCCATTGAGATGTACCATACAAATGACTGACAATAAGGATCAGAAAAATGTCTCTCCAAAAGCATATTGGGAATCAGGGCTCTGAAATTTACATTAATTTTTTCATAGCTCATTGCCAGCAACTTCCAAAATACAGATTTCTTTTTTCCTGTGGTCAAGAGTTCAAATTTATTCCACAGGGCCATTTTCTTATTCAGCAATATTTTATATTCCTTTCTAAGGATAACTAATTTCTTAATAGATTCAGGGGAACCATTGTTTCTAATAGCTCTGGCCATAGACTGAAGCTATTTTTTTATAATCAAAATGATGCAAATCGTAACAGGTTTTTTTCTCTTTTAGATGAAAATATCTCTTTTTAATGGTCAGACCACCCTGTAATTTTTTTAACAATCTCAACAAATACAATGTGAGATTGTTCTGGATTGCAGGTTCATCAAAACTGGCAAATCACTGGTTAAGAGTCTCTCTGACTTTAGACTTAACTAATAGATTCCACTTATTTGATCTCATATTACTACTTCAATAGCTGAAGTGAGATACAAAGTAACTGGAGAGCAGAAATTCACTGCAGGGGCTAATGACTGCTGGGAAGTTTAAAAGCAACTAAAAAGTGAAGGGGGGCAGACCAATTTAAAATTAGAACTGTGATTATAATCACCTTGCTCCCCTCTAGTCGGTGTGAATGTAAAATAACCCTCCAGATCCCTGCAGTCTCTGCCACTCAATCTCCAGCCAAAATCTATGTAAAATTACAATTTCTACCCTGAGGATTCTCATTTTGCCCTTAGAATACCTAGAGGGACATGATGATAACCCAACACTAACTGAGCTTAACGAAAATGTTAAGTGTCCTTAACCTCAGAACCCAGCTGAGCATTAACTTCCTGAAAGAACAAAGTCTGTTGGAAATATTTCTTAGACATCTGTTTATATGCACAGCCTGCCAGCCCCTGCATGCCCTATTAAGTCATAAGGTGTAGTCCCTGGCACTTTCAATAGTTTCATTGTGCAGCTAATATCCCTTGATGGGCCATCAAGCAGGTTCAGTGTTAATGCCAGTCTGTCTGGGACTGTCACCCAGAGACACAGCGCAAGTTGGGAAATACAGATATAGTCTATATATCTATAACTCACAATACAAAGGTGATACAAACATATCAACAAGATTATCAGGCTTAGTAAATTAAACATTTTTGCAGATATCTCACACAGCACATCTGGCACAACTCACTGAAATTTTACAATATTGATAGTCATAATATCCCAAAGTGTCCATCAGATTTCATGCAGCATCACAGCCTGTGTAACAAGACAGTCTGCCCTGTAGCAAGAGCAGCTGGCTTTCTTCTGGGGAGGAGCCCAACTAGCAGGTGCTGGGAGTCATGTGACCATGTTGGACAGCATTTAGTGATCGGGGCTCATTCCTAGCCAACGGATATAAAGAGAGCCCCAGCTCTATGAGGGATCCCTACTACTAGGAGAGGGCTGGGAGTGCTCCTTGCTTTGCACAAGGCTGAGAGAGGGCAGATAAGCCTTGCAGACTTTTCCCCCCATGCACCCACCCATTAAACTACCAGAAGATCCCACAGTCCCAGTCAAGAAGAGGACTAAGAGAAGAGCTACTAATTGAACTGGGCATGGGTGATTGCTTGTTCAAGTCTGGTGATGGGATCCACCAGTCTTCAGCCTGGTAAATACAAGGATTTAGAAAGCCAAGTTTCCTGGAGGAAAACTAAATTAAACTGACACAAATATCTACAATTCAAATACTGACATGTCCTCTTAAGGCTGTATTCCATTAAAAAAAATCTTGTGTCTTTATTAGAATCCCAATTAGACCTATGCAGTCACCTGTCTGGCACATCATTTGAAAAACTGCCATGAAAAACAGCACAGATTAAATCTAATTCTCCCAGGATTATGATTGCCAAACTTCTGAGGCTAGACTGTTTGGTTAAATCTGAATATCATGATACAATCCAATAGGATTAGTTGGGTAACATGTTCATTTATTTTGTTAAAAGGGATATTCATAAACTGTCTCCTTTTTACCTTTCCTATCAGAGTGCCTCAGGAGCTAATAGTGCACTCATACTCCAGATTTTCTTAACCACTCACCAGTCTTTAAATTCTACCACCACTCTATAATGAATCTAAATTAGCAAGTCTTTTTACCTTTATAATTTGGATTCTTGGCAAAGAATAAAACATATATACAGTGTTGCATAGAGTCCTGTGACTCAACCTTCTACCCAGAAACATTTTTTTAAAACCAGGACCACATTCCAAAAGTGCTTAGAAGTTCCTACTCTTAAATCAGGATTAAACGAGTCTGAGATTGATGAGACTCTTTACTAATCTCAGAATTACAGGAGGGAATAGCAGGAATGTATGAAAGTTAGTATCTCTCCAAAAGGTGATGCTAGGCCCAGTATCTATGGGCATCTCTCTGTCACCAGTGTCATCAAGCTATTTTGGAACAGAGCATATGTCCAACATTTCAAGGCGGATGCAGCCAGAGGAAATCCAACAGCACAGCTGTTTTTAGCACAAACTCAAGCAGCGTGAGTCTATATCTGTCTTCTTGTGCTATGCCAGCTGCTGACATACACATAGTGTGAACCATACTGCTGAACAAGAACAGCCAGGGGGACCGACCTGCTTTGAGGGCACAGGGTTTCCTCAGAGAGGATCCACAGGGTGTGCAGCACTCTCCTTTCCTAAACCCTAACATCATTGGAGACATGTGAGGTAACCTGTGCCAAGGGCATCCCTAAGACTTCCTGCAGGAAGGCATGACTGGATCCTGGGTGGTGAGCATTTAGATAAGGTCTTGCAAATCAGGGGGTTTTAAGCTGAGGTGCAGGGAAGGCTTGAAGTTAAGGATGGCTGAACTTTCAGACATCCATATGCTAGGCTAGGAATCGGCAACCTTGGCACATGGGCCCGCAGGGTAAGTACCTTTGGCGGACCCGGCCAGTTTGTTTACCTGCCGTGTTTGCAGGTTCGGCCTATCGCAGCTCCCACTGTCCGCAGTTCTCCGCTCCAGTCCAATGGGGGCAGCGGCGCAATGCTGGTCTCACGAACCTGCGGACACGGCAGGTAAACAAACCGGCTGGGCCCGCCAAGGGTGCTTACCCTGCGGGGCTGCATGCCAAAGTTGCCAATCCCTGTACTAGGCTTTAAAGGTAGATTTTGTTTTCAACACCGATGTGATTACTTTTGGAAATGGCTTAATTGTATTTACCCCTTTAACTCTATGTGACATAGGTTTATCTGATAACTTCAGCATCCATGACACTGGCTCTGTTTGGAATCTTTCTCACTAAGGTTATAAACTGAATAGTTATGGAGACTGAAGTGCCTGCTGTATCCCCTGGGGGAATTTAGGGAGGTAGAATGAAATTATTCAGATAAGAATTTAGTTAAAACATCAGAAGTAACATTAGTTTTCCTGCTGAGATTTTTGTCTCTGCTACGATACAGTAATCTTTCATGAGATGCTCTGGCAATATCTGTATCTTCAGTACAGGGCCTGAGATGTGTACTGAAGCATGGGACAAGTGTCTCAAAAGACCAAAACAAACTGGATAGCCTCAGGGCAACTCACTCCCTAGAGAACCTCATTAAAATTGCTCATTTAAAAACTATCTATATTTAAAAAAGAAAGAACTATTTTCTAGTACTCAAAACATTTATATAAATTATTAAATATAATATGAATGAATAATTTAAACTTCATAATGAGACGGTATAATTAAAAACTATAATACTTCACTTCTCTCCACTCCACCTCTTTTCCTTTCTCAGGCCTTTAATAGGGTGGATTATTTTAAATCATATTTAAATTACTTCCTCAATTGTGAAAAAAACATTCCATGTCTGCTCTGAATCAAACCCTAATATTGCATGAGTTCTAATTATTTCACTTCAAATCAAGTTGAAGCTACTCAGGAGAATGGAAAAGACTATTTTTAGGGTTTAAATCTGGATTTAGGCCCAAACTTTCAGGGTAAAATCCTGGCCCCATTAAATTATGAAAGTTTTGTCATTGATGTCAGCAAGGACAGTATTTCACCAAAAATGGTCACATTTGAAAATCAAGCTGTGTGCCTAGTAACCATCTCAGAAAAATGACTCATGGAACAGATTTTTTTTCAGGAGATATTTTTGAAGAAAAGAAGAGACACTTAGCCTATGCTATTTCCTTCAATACTTTATCCCCAGGGGGTATCAATATCTATCACTTCCTATTTGCCTCTCCCCTGAAGGAGAGAGGCTCTTCTCCCTTATCTATTCTCCCAACCAGTTCTTTTAGACACTACCTAAGGCTCTCTTCTTGTTCCAATTCCTAGTGGCAGAGAAGGAGGGAAGCTCTAATAAATCCAGTGAGATAGTTCAGAAGTCTCCATGCTGACTGAGATCAATTGGGTAGCAGAGAAGATTCATAACTAAGACCCCAAGCAGTCTCCAGCAGACTGTGAGCCATAGGTTACAGAATCACTAGTCTAAGGGGAGCCAACTGATGGGAATGTGTCTTTGGCAGTTCTAGAGCTACAGGTCTCCTGATTCAATTAGTTTTGCAGTTGTCTGTCTTTCAGCATCTTCCTATCCTTAAAAAAAGAAAAACTCTACTACTTGGTGCATTAGGCATTGCACATATAATTCTCATTTTATTATTTTCAAATGCAGGGTGCTGTGATTAATATTGTGGGATTTCCAGGAAGTGCCTTTGCATCCAATTTGAATCAGTTTAAGGCCAGAATGGACTTCCATACCATCTAGTCTCACCTCCTGTATTTCAGGCCAGCAACAGCACCCACAAACAATATCCAGCAACTAAAATGAGGCCAAAGTATTTCAGCCCCAACAAGACCATACTATAATGGACCAATCCAGAGAATCAGGAGGTACAGAGGGGCATGCATGTTTGTAAGTATCTTGAAGTCTCTAAGTCTGGAACAGAAAGAAAGCAGCAGAACAGTTATTGTTCAGTACCTGCTGCTGGAACAGATCCTTGTCCATGTATCACAGGGTTTTCTTTAACATCCATCACCATAGTACCAACATCTTAAATCTTCCAATATGCATATTACTATAAAAATAGTATGTTTCAGTCACTTACCCTTTTCATATCTGGGTTGGGAGCACTGCTTCCCTGATGCAACTTGCACTTAACCCATGAAATGAGAGATCTCAGCTAGTACCAAAACCTAGTTCTATGGAATGAAAGAAAACCAATTTGTTTTGAGATTACATTTAATAAAGAAACTATAAACTCTTCAGTGTTGCTCAGCTTAAAACACATTATTTTGTTTTAACCAGTTAAGTATTAATTAATTCATTTTCTTTATCAAAACAGCCTTCATTTTTGGAAAATGTCTGATCATAACAAGAAAATTATAACCATTTTAATGTAATTATCTTTAACCATTTATTAAACAGTATGAAAATATCATTTGAAGCATTCTAATGCAGATATCAATGCATTTTTAGCTATAGCTGACACAGTATTGATCCTTATCAGTAATCACCAATCAATCTACTCAAACTGAACAATTTAAACCTGCTGGGTTGTTAGAATGAGTTTAAGGATCTGAACTGTAAAATTCTTATGCTATCAAAGGCCTTATTATGCAGTTACTGTGACATTTGCCTGGCCAAAAAATGTGATTGTAGGTTGGGAAATAAAAAGCATCCTTAACTTATAAAGCATCACAAAAAGAGCTCTGTTGCAGAGGTAGGGATTGAAACCAGTTAGTATTCAGCTGCTTTAATCGTGAAACTGTCCTCTTTCTGCAATTCCCTGTCTCACTCACAATGCACCTTTAAACTTCCTGAAAATAATGTGGCAGGGTTGCTACAGACCATGGCCTCGCTAACTACACAACCGTGAATCACTCTCTCAGCACTGTCCACCTTGTCCTCTGGCTGAGGCAGGGGGACTATGGGAAAAATATAATAGTTTAATTACATGATCACTTGCACATATATGCCTAAGGGTGTGAATAAAAATTAAACATGCAGCCACCTTAATTCTTGCATTTCCTTTGCCATATTAATTTGAATACTTGGTTTTTTTCAAAACTTAAGAAATCATTAACATTAATCTTTTAAACAATTAAAAAAAAAACAAAAAAACAAATTTTACCCTGTGTAACTGCACTGACTTCTCCATATGGTCATCGCCAGGATTAGGGCCATTCAATTCAAAGCAGACTTTTATCACTCCAGCTAGTGGTGTAACACTTCAGCCACTCTCCTCCCACACCTCTAAGCAGTCTCTCTTTGCTGCCGGAGTAACAGCATGGAGGGATCGAGAGCAGAGAATATCCCAGCTCTTAGCTCCACTTCCTGACATCACAAATGTTGGCACCTAACAAGAAGTTGCAGGGAAAGTCCCTCACTTCTGCACTGCTGGGCTGCCGCACATTCAGTGCAGACCAAAATTGGACAAATTTTCCAAGATTCTAACAGAACTTTCCCGAGCATGTGTGAACTGCATCTGGCCAAACTCAGGTGAATTTTCATAGGGATGCCATTGTAATAAGAAGAGGGCCTGAAATATAAGCCTGTGTATCAGAGGTCTGATATATTGCCTGAGGCCTGAACTAAAGTACTTGTCAAAACTTTGCTAATATGAAGCAAACACAGGTTATGAGTGAGAGGCAGGCCCTGCTCACAGAATCTGGCAAGAACAGGGCTAATACTGCAGAAACACACATTCCTAAGTAGTGCTAGGCACAAGAATATATATAGAAACACATTCCAGAAAGGTGGTACCAGAACACCTCAATACCAGCACATTCCCCAAAGGTAATAGGAGCACACTGACCTGCCTTAAGGATAAGGTCAGGATGACAGCATGTTGGATAGAGGTGTTTAGATCAAACCTGCAGGTACAAGGCACTGGGTGGCATCTTGATACACCTTGGGTGACACATAACTTGTTTGTTTTGGTGTATAAGTGTCTTTGGCCAGTCTAGGGGGCAGTGGAAAATCCCACCACTGACTGAGCTGTGTCCATTGTCACGGGCAGACATGTGCTAGTGTAACTGTAGACACTGATCTGGGGAGCTAGGACCGTGCTTCATTGGCCGTAAATCTGTCTGGGTGCATTTGTATCTTAATGGATCTTGTGGTCATTCAGTGATTCGCTTGAGGTCTACTGTGCCAGCTGTCTGCGCAGAGCTGGGACAGCATATAGCAAGAACACACCCACATCCACACAACCAAACATCTGATGATGGCATAGGACCTTTTTTATACAAGGTCGATGTCTTTGTCAAATTTTCAGTCCTAGCTCCAAAGCATGGAGACATGCGAACTAATGAAATGACTGTAGGGATTTTTTTTAACATGGAAAAAATATTTTTTCCCCTAATCTTCTATTCAGCTGAAAGTTTCAAAGGGGGCCTGAGTCTGATGCAGTTGCCTCGCATGGCAAATTTCAGCTTGAACAGCTGACGTCTAGCAAAGTTATGAGCAACTGAAAACAGGGTCTCTATTCTATTCACCTAAGCAGTGCCTCACTTTTTACACTACTATTTATACTAACGCTAGAGAGGCATGTGATGTATGTATTTCACACTCTGCAGTTAGGAGTGAGCATTGTAGACATAACCTTAGGAGGGAGAAACAAATGGTCTACCACCCATGGGGATCAGTGGCTATAATAGAAAACCTAATATAACTCTCTTAGAGCTGATATAAATGTAAGTCCTAGGGCTGAATATACTGATTGCTAAGAAGGTACAAAGAAGCTGAAGTCAATAGACACACAAACACTTAAATCAGTAGTATAGCTGAAAAGGCTCAAAGAGCTTGGCTTGTTTATCCTAATCCAAAAAGGCTGAGGGGAGATATGATTGCTATCAATAAACACATCAGGAGAATATATACCAGGGAGGGAGAAGAGTTATTTTAGTTAAGGGCCAACCTAAATACAAGAAAAATTGGTATAAACTGGCCATCAAAAAGTTTAGGCTTAAAATTAGGTGAAGGTTTCTAAACATCAGAGGAGTGAAGTTCTGGAACAGCCTTCCAAGGGGAGCAGTGGTGACAAAAAAATCTAACTGGCTTCAATACCGAGCTCGATAAGTTTATGGAGGGGATGGTATGATGGGACTCCGTACGATGGCATGTGGCACATCCGTGAGTGCCAGTAGACAAAATCCCCAACAGCTGGAGACATGACACTAGATGGGGAAGGCTCAGTGTTTCTATAGAGAAGTCTTTCCCAGGTGTCTGGCTGATGGGCCTTGACCACATGCTCAGGGTCTCACTAATCATCATATTTGGGGTCAGGAAGGAATTTTCCCCTGGGTCAGATTGGCAGAGACCCTGGTTGTTGTTTTTTTCACTTTCCTCTGCAGCATGGAACATGGTTCACTTGCAGACTTAAACTAGTATAAATGGTGAATTCTCTATAAATAGAAGGCTTTAAACAATGATTAGAGGACTTAAGTAACTCAGCCAGAGGTTAGGGGTCTGGTTTGGGAATGGGTGGGTGAGGTTCTGTGGTGGAGGTAAGATCTGATGATCACAATGGTCCCTTCTGAACCTAGAGTCTATGAGCTGGTCACTATTGTGTTCTATGTTTCACAGAGTCCAAAGGTCATAGTGCAAATAAACAGATTACACAATGTATTTCTAATATCTGTTTTTCCTACCTCTTGCTGCTACTAGTATAATTGGGCCAGTGCAAGCTTACCATGTACTGCCAAAACTTTCTTTTCACACTGGTCAGCACAACTTTAGGTTCGTTTACTCTTGCAATTTTGATCAAAAGTCCTGCAACAACTAGTATATTTTTCAAATCCCCAGCTCTGGAAAAATGTGAATACAAAAGTATTTACTTTCATTTCAGAGAAGTACGTTTTTAGACCAGAGGTGAACAAACTTTTTGGCCCGAGGGCCACACCTGGTTATAGAAATTGTATGGCGGCCCATGAATGCTCACGAATTTGGCATTGGAGTGCAGAAAGGGGTGAGGGCTCCTGCTGGAAATGCAGGCTCTGGGGTGTGGCCAGAAATGAGGAGTTCAGGGTGTGGGAGGGTGCTTTGGCTGGGGCAATGGCCATGGGGTACAGAGTAGGTGTGAGAGCTCTGGCTGGGTATGCAGGCTCTGGGGTGGCTGAGAATGAGGGGTTTGGGCTGCACGAGGTTGCTCTGGGTTGATATTGAGGGGTTTGGAGGATGTGGGGGAGATCAGGGCTGGGGAAGAGGTTTAGGGCATGGGTGGGGGTGGCTCAGGGGTGCAAGCTCCAGGCGGCGCTTACCTCAATTGGCTCCCAGCGGCATGTCCACCCTCTGGCTCCTATGCAGAGGTGTGGCAAGGCAGTTCTGCTGCATGCTGCCCTGTTCACAGGTACCACACCTCCAGCTGCCACTGGCTGTGGTTCCTGGCCAATGGGAGCTGTGGAGGCAGTAGTTGGGGAGTATGTGGAGTATATGAGTATGCGGAGCAGAGCCCCCTACCTGCCCCTGTGCATAGGAGCCAGAGAGGGAATATGCTGCTACTTCCAGGAGCTGCATGGAGCAGTTCCCGACCCTGCTCCCCTATTGTGATGCCGGAGCAGGGCAAGCCCCAGAGCCCACTCCCCAGAAGGAGCTCGAGTGCCAGATTAAAACAGCTGATGGACCGGATTCAGTCCACGGACTGTAGTTTGCCCACCCCTGTTCTAGACCTTGTGATTGTGGAGAAAAGCTTGAAAACATAACTCAAATCTACCCTTACATTACAGGCTTAGACATTAGAAGGCATTCTTTCCCCCAAACCTCATGATTGTTATGCCATTCTCATGATTTGGGGGGGAGGGGGCTGACTCAT
The DNA here is from genome assembly GCA_007922305.1 of Dermatemys mawii. Lineage (NCBI taxonomy): Eukaryota > Metazoa > Chordata > Testudines > Dermatemydidae > Dermatemys > Dermatemys mawii. Next base: position 11,232,577 of record ML677333.1, on the reverse strand, counting down.
GACTTCTTAATGTTCAGTGTTGGCTATAGAGCAGTCTCTGCCAGTGCAGTCACTTCTTACATCTGGGCAATATATTTATACAGGACTTTGCTCTGATAAGAGAACCTTCACTGTAGACAAGCCCTGAACTTACATACATACATATATATATATGTATATATGTATGTGTATATATATCTATATATCTTACATACACACACACACACACACACACACACACATATATATGACTGCATTTATTTAAGGATCTTAAAGAGGTCTGAGTTGATGATGTGACACCGATCAGGTTTAGAAAGGAAATTAGAGTTAAGTAAGCATGGAAAGACAGCAGAGTAGAGGATGGAGGAAAAAAGATGATCTTAAAGGAAAGTGACAGCCTCTCACTGCTTTCTTCTATACTGCACATCGAGTTTAGTTGTAGGATGAACTACTGTAAAAGCTGATGGAATGACATGAGGTTGGCTAGAAGTTTGAACCTGATGAATAAAATATACTAAGCTGGTAGTGGGAGTGCTTGTATGTCATCAAGTATGTTTATGGAAATAAAGTGGCATTTCATTGTATTTGATAACTATACAACAGATATGATGTGTGAACTCAGTACACTATTTTCTTGATAAATACTACATTTGTTTAGAATTGTTCATATGTTTATAGAGGATTTCTATAGGGTTTGTAATATGCAGCTGCAATACCTCAAGCTTTGATCTCATTGGATCACAGATGCTAAGAAGGGTCAGGCCTTGTCAGTATTTGACTAGGAGACCAATGAGAGGAGGAAAAACTAACTGAAATAAACAGTGTTGATTCTGTAATGGATTAAATAACATAGAAGTTAAAGTGCTTCAGAGTCTTTGAATGAAACAATTTATATACTGAGCAGCTAGTTTTATCCTGAATCTTATTCTTTTGTAATATATGCATTTGTGAGTAAATTTCTTCCAAAGACAGTGACATACCTACACAAATACAAAAAACTTCTGATGCCAAAATGCTGAACTAAGAATCTTCTCTTTGTGATCTTTTTTCTCCCTTTCCCTCCTTAACTGATGGTCCTGGGAGAATCAAAAAAATAGGGAATATTAGACAGATTTATGATAGTTTTCCCCCCTAAGTTCCTCTAGTAACATAAAAGGGAGATCTGGTAAAAATGGATTAATCTTATGTTAATGAAAAATGTGCAGAGCAAATCCTTCACAAGGGAACAATATGATCCTTTGTGCATGTTGAATAGGCCAAATTCTGTTCTCATGGGGTTTTCACGCATAGGTAAATATCACTTTGACTCAGTGTGAGATGCACAAGAGAAGAATCTGAACCATATCATGGGGGCTAAATCCATAACTAGATTTTTTTGTTATTTTTAGCAGGTCTGAGGTTGCCAAATAAAACTAGCTAAATGCTGCCTTCAAATTATCTAGCCTGTGTGTCAGACATTCTAACTGCAATTCGATATCAATTAATTCAACCCTGAAGGTATCATCCCTGTAAAAGTAGAATTTTCGGTATGGTACTAGGGAAATGAACTGACTCTTAAGTTCAACAGAGTTAAACTAGCAGCTAATAAGAGATGAATCTGGCTTGATTTCCTTCCCTCTTCTCTGCCTCCAAGCCCCTCATCTTTGTAACCATTTTTGCCCCTGAATGATGAATTCAGCTTGCACGCCTCATCTCTTGAATAAACCCACCAATGGAATCCAAGATTGGGGGGTGTTGTGACTAAAGCTTTCAGTGGCATCTAGATTAAGGTTTGCAATTACAACACATGCACTAGCAGAAGTCACTTGTTGAAGAGAGTGAACTTTCTGTCTAGTGCTAACAAGATATGATTGACAAGGAGTAAATCTAAAAGCTGTCTTTGCTCCCTAATGGGTTTACCCTGCAGGCATGGACTTTGTCTTGTTATTTAGTTACACTTTTTTCATCTTTCAAAGCACTCAGCAGTCTATAAATTAGAAATAGTGGCAGCAATTGTGACCACTCTGTCAAAACCCTGCACTAATGAGCTTGGGACATAAAAGGTGCTTCTGAAACAAATCTATTTGCTAAGTTTCTTAGCCAAGATTTTTGAGATGTGATAAATATGGGGAAACCTTACATGAAATGACTGAAAGTCTTTTGGTGACTTCTTTGGTACTGTTGCAATTTCTCAAAAGTCATTCTCACTACCTTTATTAGATGGTTTGGATTTTAGTAATTGCAGGCTTTTCATGAAATACTCACATGCGCGTTAGCTCTTTTCTCCAAGCCTCTTTTAATCCAAAAATGAACTGTATTATAGAGAACCACAATAAGGAAAAAAATAGATTGCATACACACAAAGAGAATATCCCGCCTTTTATTTTGTACAGTACCAGCATTATTACAGTAATCTGCTAATGCTGGTCTCTATTTACTAAAAATAAAGTGTAGTCTCCGGCTTTCTACAACTTGCAACTGCAGACTAATACTGATTCAGGAATTAAAAAAAAAAACATGACTATTTTTGGCTGAAGAATATTTACATTTATTTTCCACGTGGCCTCCCATTTCCATGAGCATAGACTTCCTGGATCGGATTACAAATGATCACTTCTACAGCTCTCCAAAGGGTTCCTTACATCATATTTTATGGAATCCATCAAAAGTCTGGTCTCCCTGGTGGAATGGGATAAACTATTTATTTAGTAAACCATGGACAGCTTTAAAAGCCCATCTGAATTAAAAATGGATTAAGGACATGGGGTCTTGACTAAGTGGGAATGGCTTTGTCTTGTTTGCATGGTCCCCTCAACAAAGGATGTTGCCTCCATATCATTGCTCTCAGCTGGATTAAATCCCTCCTGAAATATGCCATCCTGAGTCTAATGGTCACAACTTCAAATGTTGGATTAATCTAATCTAGAGATACCTAAGGTGAAGATGCAGGTGGAGGTGGAAGGGAGGCTGGAGTTCTTCAGAACATTGCACTGTAACTTACATCTCAACAAAGAGGCAGCAAAACACTACTGGAGCAGAATGGCAGTGACTGCACCCACTTTACATGGCTATGCCAGACATTGGAAAACAGGGGCATTGTTTGTTAACAACTGGGGCTTTGCTGAGGGCAGAGGTACGGTTTTTAATTCATGAGTCCTTAGAAAAAAGTGGTTCATTTGCCACTTCAAACTTATTCCTCCCTTGTTCTCAATCAGAAATTTGTGGGAATAACATTCAAATTTACCCATGAAGTGGGTGGGTTTTACAGATAGAAACAATAGAGAGAGGCAGATTTGTCATCCTGTAGATCATGCGACTATTCAGCATTAAAGCCAAATTTCAAACTGGGAACTTTCAGGCCCTACACTCATTCCTCCAAACCACATAGCCTCCCAGATATGCATCAGTCACTTGTTTTTTTTTTAAAAAATGAAGATTTATTTTGAGAAGATTCTGGAGTGATGGTCTTGAAGAATAAAATCCTATATTTATCCTCATAACAGGTCCAGTATATACAACAGCATTTAAAGTGCCCCTTGAGTTATTGTTGACTTGGGCTGGAATTGAACTGGCAAAAGGCTGAGTGACCTTTGATAATTCCCAGAGTTCTCCACTACTCTTTTCAATTAAACAGAATACTGTCCATAATCTACACAGTGAACTCCTTGTGAGAATTTGAGTCCCTAGCTAAAAAAAGGCAAATTATTGTCTAGTTAAAACTCTAATTTTCACTTCTGTATGTACTTGCAACATAAATGCATGAAGAAATGTACAGAAACTTACAAATGAAAACAAATAATTGTAAAATTATATTTTCACAAAATTAATCTTGACACTAAAATAGGTGTTGTGTTCTACAATAGCAATTGAAATGCATAGGAACTGTGCCATGTCTGTTTTTTTCAGATTTTATTTCAATAACTTCTAATGAAGCTTTCTTTACCCAAAACAGAAATCTCACTGAGATTAGTGAAGGTCATTAGGTGCCCTTATTGTGAGTGAATAATCAGTGCTGCTTCATATCATTAGAAACAATGCTTAGACACCCAGAACACACATCTTAATTGATACAGCAATAGTATGATGAAGAGCATTTGCCAAAAATGTAAACTTAATGAAAATACTCTGAGCTGAGTTTTTAAACCTTTGTTTCTTTGAAATGAAGAAGCTCCCCCTTGAAATACCTTTTTAATCTGATCCCCACAATTAAAGTGTGGTTTGTTTGTTTTTGATGGAACATACCAAAAGGTCTGATTTGCTTCTTAGAGTAGAAATTATTCATCCACATAGATGGACATCCTCTAGCTCTTAAACCTGAATATTTTCCCACTAACGTTCTCCTTCTTTCCTCTAATGATGTTTATTTCTGAAGTATTAAGTTTATGCATTGCAAGTAGTAAATACTTAAGCTGGAAACATGGAAAAAATGTTATGAAAGGCATACAAAAGAATAGCACAAGTATGTAGGGACAAAATAAGAAGGCTAAGGGATAATGTTATGCCTAGCAAAGCAACTAAAAGGCAATACAGAGATTCTTTCAATATATTAGGAGCAAGAAAAAAGAAAGGGTAGGTTCCCCCATTTAACAGGGAAGGAGAGCTAATAACTAATGATTTCAAGCAGGCTGCAGTGTTTAATGCCTACTTTGCTCCAGTCTTCACTAAAGATTAATGGTAACCAGATACACAGCAACAAGGTGGAAGGGGATGCAAGCCAATACAGGGAAAACAGGCTAAAGAATATTTAGATGTAGGCAAAGCCTCATTAAATTCTCCCTAGGGTATTTAGGGAACTAGATGAAGCAATTTCAGAACCATAAGCAATTATCTTTGAGAACTCCTGGAGCACTGGTGAGGTCCCAGAAGACTGAAGAAGGCCAAGCATAGGATCTTTAACAAGTGGGACAAAGAGGACCCAGGGAATTATAGACCAGTCAGACTAACTTCAATTCTTGGAAAGACACTGGAACAAATGATTAAACAATCAACATGTAAACCCCTAAAGAATAATACCATTATAAGAAATAGCCAGCATGAATTTGTCAAGAATAAATAATGCCAAACAACACTGCCTTCCATCTTTGACAGGGTTCCAGGCCTACTCACAATGAGGGAGCAGTAGACATGATATATCTTGATTTTTAGTAGATGCAATCCCCCAGGACATTCTCATAAGCAATCTAGATGAAAATTCATAGAATCATTGGGTCAGAAGGGACTGCAAGGGTCATTTAGTTTAACCCCCTACCAAAATGCAGGATTTGTTGTGTCTAAACCAGGGGTGGGCAAACTATGGCCCACGGGCCAGATCCGGCCCGTCAGCCCATCCCATCCGGCCCCCAGTCAGGGAGGCTGCCCCCGGCCCCTCTCCTGGAGCTGCACCGCCCTGGCACCGCTGCTGGGCCGGGGCCGCATGCTCCCCCTCCCCCAGACCCGTGCCGCAGAGGCAGCACTCTGGGGGGCCGGGGCTTCATGCTCCTCCCCTCCCCCGGAGCCATGCATGCGTGCAGCACTCCAGGGGTTGGGGCAGTGCACTCCGGCCCTTCCCCAGAGCTGCGCCTCACGGGCAGCACTCTGAGGGTCAGTGCTGCACACTCCCCTGCCTCCCCCAGAGCTCCCTGCATGGAGAGCGCTCTAGGGGGCAGGGCTGTGCGCTCCCCCATTCCCCGGAGCCGCACCGAGCAGCTATAGTAAGTGCGGGGGTTCTGGGGTGGTGGTTCGGGGGGAGGCCTCTGGAGAGGGCAGTCAGGAAGCAGGGTGGGTTGGATAAGGGATGGGATTTTGGAGTAGTGGTTAGAGAGTGGGAGGGTGAATAGGGGTCAGGGCACTCAGGGGACAGGGATCAAGGGAATTGGGTAAGTGGTGGGTCCTGGGGATGGTTAGGGGTCTCTAGAAGGGGCATTCAGGGGACAAGGTCGGGGGGTTGGATGGTTTGGGGATTCTGGGAAATGGGAGGGGGCCAGATTAGGGGCGGGGCCTTCCCTATCTGGCCCTCCATATAATTTTGCAAACGGGATGTGGCCCTCGGGCCAAAATGTTTGCCCACCCTGCTCTAAAACATTCAAGACAGATGGCTATCCAGCCTGCTTCTGAAAACCTCCATTGACAAAGCTATAAGGTTGATACACAACTGTTTGGAAGACCATCCTCAAAGAGTATTATCAGTGGTCCACTCTCAAACCAAGAGGATGTATCTAGCTGGTCCCGGAAAGGTCAGTTCTGGGTTTGATACTAGTCCATATTTTTATTAATGACTTGGAAAATAGAATGCAGAGTATTCATATAAAATCAGGAAATGACACCAAGATGGGAATACACCATCAAATGACACCAAGAAGGGGATAGAAGCACTTCAGAGGACAGGATTAGAATTCAAAGCTACCTTGAAAAATTGAAGAATTGGTATGAACTCATCAAAATGAACATCAATAAAGACAAGTGTAATGTACTCCACTTTGGAAGGAAAAATAAAATGCACAACTACACAATGAGAAATAAGTGGCCAAGCAGTAATACTTTTGAAAAGGAACTGGGAGCTACAGTAGATCACAAATTGAATGAGTCAACAATATGGTGCAATTGGTAACTGTCCCACTTTACTCAGCACTAGTGAATACTAGTGTACTAGTGTCCAATTGTGGGCATCACTTTTTAGAAAAGATGTGGACAAACTGGAGAGAGTCCAGAAAAGGGCAACAAAAATGATAAAATATTTGTGGGGGGGGGAGACTGATGATAAATCTTCAAAAATGGTAAGGGCAATTATAAAGAGGACTGATTAATTGTTCTCTACGCCCACTGAAGATAGGGGAAGTAGTGGGCTTAATCTCTAGCAAGGAAGATCTAGGTGGGAACCCTTTCTAAGTAAAAGGGTAATTAAGCTCTAGAATAGGCTTGCAAGGGAGGTTGTGGAATCCCCATTATTGGAGTCTTTTTAGGACAGGTTGGACAAACACTTGTTAGGGATGGTCTAGGTTTATATGGTCCTGCCTCAGCACAAGGGCTGGACTTGGTGATGTCTCCAGGTTCATTTCAGACCTACATTTCTGATTCTATGGCTAACCCATGGGCCATGGAGTCTGATGCATGGTTCAAGCTAATAGAGAATACTATGACTTGACCTTCTGGATCAGATTTATTTATGATCAATGTTGGTGTTTTAATAGTGTGGTTACGCATTTCCCTATAGAAATGCAGAAAAGCTGAATAGCCTATTATTCTGCACCTGGGTTCTTGTCTTGGTGAAGGGCAATAGCTAGTCTCTTTTCCAATAGGAAACTACCTCCATCTGAATTTCGTAAACCTCTAATATGCCAAGTTGTTCACTGCACTATATGTTACAGGACATTGAGTTTGTATTCCTTCATCCGTTGTTTTGCTTCATCCATGCAGTTGGCAAAACTATCCAGGATAGCTGCCTGAGAGAAGATTATTGCTACATACAAAAATATCCAGACAGATTTAAAAAATGTCTTCAATTACTTGCCAGAAACACCCAAATATTGCAGCAGAGTTCTGTCCCCTGGCTGGAGCTCCTGTGAACACACTCTTGCATCATATCAGTGCTTGTTACTATTTGAGTTTTTGTGGGCAGCGGCTGTAGCCAAGAGATAGGCATCCTGCAGTTTTTCTCTTAGTCAGAAAATATACTGCAGATGTGTCTTATAGCTTTCTCCTTCCTCTCTTACCTCAAAGCACAGGTCTATGGGTAATCTTTGCTCTCTCCCAAACATCAAGAAATACGGGGTGACCATTAGGGGGACTCAGCAACGTTAAAGGGCTACCGCAGCAAAGGACCCTTAAAGTGCTGCCACAGCAGTACTTTAACGTCCCTGTCCCTTTTGTCCCCAACCCGCTGCCAACAGTGGGGGAGGGAAAAGGGAACAGCTACAGACACTTATCAGTATGGGGTAAGCCGGGGCTTGCTCTGACCCTCCCAGCCCTGTCCCTTCTGCCCAAGGCCCTGTCCCTTCCAGGGGCCAGAGCTGGTCCCAGCCCAATCCCGTACCGGTAATCTACTTTCACCCTGTGGTTAGCCATTGCTGAATCATGACCCATAGAAATGCATTTAAATTGTTAAACGTTTTGATGGAACAGGCTTCTTGATCAATTCTTCCACATCCGGTAATATAGCAAGACTAATGCACTTCAGAAAAAAAATCCCTTAGTATAAGGATGATATAAATAGTGAGGATAGATTTACTGATAGACTTTTTCAAAAGAAGACTATACCATTGCAAATGGCAATGAGTTTTTTATATAGCTTAACACAATAGATGTTCCAAAGAAGTTCCTGTAGATATTCTTCGGACCACAGGATTAGAATGGACCCTTCAATATATGAAGTTTTCTCTTGAGTGGATCATCCTTTAAAATTGGTTCCCCCACAAGGAAGATATTGTCCCTTTATATCTGGGACAGTGCTGAAATAAACAATAAAGTGGGCTATAGCCCACGAAAGCTTATGTTGAAATAAACTGGTTAGTCTCTAAGGTGCCACAAGTCTTCATTGTCTTATTTATGGATACAGACTAACACGGCTGCTAATCTTAAACCTTCCTAGAGTCAGAAGCTCTTTACTGCTTGGTTCTGAGGCTGGCGATGGTAGGGATATAAGGATGTTACAGATGGGAATCTCCATACAGGGAATGCATTACTTATAGGCTGGAGGGCTTTTTTTGCTTATATCATGGGCTGCCCATTTAGGTGGCCGTTTTAAATACAAGTATGATAATTTTTTTCATGGTTTTAAAACTGATATTCCTTGATACGGTATCATTTAAAGCACTGTGCAATTCATAAAAATAATGAATCATTTACTTGTTCCATGAGGAAGTACTAAGAAGGACCAGTGTGATAGAGTAGAATATGTCTGAGTCAAATACTGTCTTGTACTGTGTGTGGAAATGTTAGACACCGATGGCACAAGCCGGAACATGTTCAAGGACAACCCAAGTACTGGATTTCAGACAGTCACCCTGCCAAGGGAAAGATGTTTGACACTTCATTGAAGGACTAACAATAAGATCAACCAAGATGGCAATCTACGGCTAGTGGGGCTTTGATTGTGTCTCAGCTACTGGCCCACTTGTCTGTAACAATGAGTTTTCTACACGGGCCTGCTAGACAATAGGGCAAGCATGACTGGGGTGGGGGAGTAACTTCTCTGTCTGAGCACATGGCTCATATAGGGGCCCTATTTAAGAGCAAGGCTCTGCTTTGTGCTGAGGGCTGACCTTGTGTATATATAGGAAGGACTTGAAAGAGAGATGCTGTATTCATTTCAGTGAAATAATTGGGGCCAGAAATTGAAAGATGTCAGCATGACCCCATCACTATACAAAACTAAACAGTTACATGAAGCAGGAAGTCCTGCTGATATAACTCAAGGACCTTGTTTAACTCAACATTTGATATAGGTGATTGGAACATTTTATAAATTACTATCCACTTCTCACAGCTGAGCTCACAATTAGCGTAAATTTGTAGGCCTTATTATTACAACAGAGAATAGGAGAGACTCTGCCCCACCTGAAACACTGACAAATGTTGGACTTACAGAATGGGCTCAGGCTAGAGGAGGGATCATCTCATGAGTTTTGTTTTCAAAGATCTGTAACTCAAGTAAAGCTGTGTAGATAGCTGTGTATTTTTATTTGTGTTTTGTTCACTGGAAGTTTTGAGGAAAAAATAGGTTGAACTAAAATGATTTTGGGGGGTAATATTTTGGCAAATCAGTCAGCTTTCACTTCAGATTATTTTAATAACAGAAAAGGAAACAATGGGCTGGAGTCACAAAACTGGTATGGCACACACCCTAGAGTCTAGCAGTTAGGATATTCGCCTGGGAGGTTGAGACCTGGGTTTGACTTCCCCCTCCAGAACAAGGATTGAAACTTGGTTATGCCACATCTCAGTGAGTGTTCTAATCACCAGACTATTGACTGTTCCCTCTTTGAATAAAATATTTGAATACAGTAGACTCTCCATTATCCAGGATTGGGTTAAGCAGAAAGTGGATTAACCAGGATGTCAAAAAAAATATGTGTAACTCGCAGGGCCGGCTCTGGCTTTGTTGCCACCCCAGGCACAAAAAACAACAACAAAAAACGCCAGGGCACAGGGCAGCCAGTGAATCAACACCCCCTCCCTCCGGCGCAGTGTGGCTGGTGAACCAAACCCCCCACCCCATATTTCCTATGGATGGTGATTATCCAGGATTTTATTAACCAGGATTACTTTTTTCCCTATCATCCTGGATAATTGAGAGTCTACTGTACTCATAGGGCCAGAAAGAATAACTGTATAGCCAGGGCACGCACCAGAGATGGAGGATACCCCTGTTTAAATCTCTGTTCCAATGAATCTTTGTGAGTCTATTCTGAAAAACTGAAATGAGCTCTTCTGACATTTCTTTGGTGTTTGGTTTCAGCCAAATCCACACAAATGTATAGAATATAACACCAGCCAGAGAATTTCATCCAGTTACCCCTATACTAAGCTCAATAACTTTTTTGACTAAAGAATATCTTCCAGAATGACATCCAGTTTTGAAGACATCCAGAAATGAAGTATCCACTGCTTCCCTTGGTGGTTTATTCCAATAATTAATTATCCTGACAGAGTTCCAAGAGCTTCCACTCCATTTCTAAAGATGAGTGAAGTGGAAAGTGCATAGACCGTATTGTGGAATAAGTGTGATATATGGGTTCATGCAGGTCATGTAATGAGCAGATAGTTCTAAACCTCTGTAAAACATAATTATTAGGAAGCATTTTGTACTACATGGGCAATACAAACACATTATAAATACCATAGTTATGTATTCATCACTCCCTAGTTTTTTTGAGGGAGCGTGCTGGAAGGAAGTTTAGCTCTATAGATTTTTAGATATGTATTACATCAACTAACTTAAAATGGTAATTAAAAGCTGTACTTTATAGACCAGAGGTGGCCAACCTGTGGCTCTGGAGCTGCATGCGGCTCTTCAGAAGTTAATGTGCAGCTCCTTGCGTAAATGCTGACTCTGGGACTGGAGCTACAGGTGCCAACTTTCCACTGCTCAACACAGGCCCTGCCCCCACTCCACCCCTTACCCCAAGCCCCCCACTTCCTGCCTCCTCCTCTGAGCCTGCTGCATCCCTTTCATAAAGTATCAGTTGTGTGAACTTTTAAAATTGATCGTGCTCCCCTAGGTATCACAGTACAAATCCAAAAGTCTTTACTTCAGTGGGGATTTTGCCTGAGAAAGGAATGTATAAGAAATTGAATAACAACTTGAGTGATTGGCCCAAAGTCTCTAGAGGAGGATAAAATGTTCATGGAAGTTAAACTAGGGTTGGGGAGGTGTGGCATGGGAGAGGCTTGACTAATTATGAATGAAGACTCAGGATCGTTTTAAAGTTAGACAACGATAATAATAAAAAAGCATTTTGTAACACTTTGTTCAAAGCCTTACAGGCATTAACCTTCTTACCCTTAAAATGCCTCTGTGAAGGGGATGGGGAAATGGAGATAGAAAGGTGAAGTGATTTAGTCAAGGTCACACAGTTGTAGCAGAGTCAAGATTAGAATTTGGGATTGCCTGACTCACCTCCACCCCCAGGCTCAAGTCTCCAGGCTACACTGCTTTATCATAGATCTAAAGAGTTGTGTATAGATATGTGCCAGCATCTTAAAATCAGTAGCAAGATAGTCCCCAATCAGCAAAGGTTTATGCATGTGCTTAATTTTTTGCAATAAGAGGAGCAGGTTCAGGACTATAAGCATGAAATTTTTTTTAAAAATATCCAAAATCATTTACTCATCCCAAGAGGATTCTAAAAATAGAAGAGAGAACTAATGATCAACTTCTTATTTATGAACTAATTGAATTACCTGCAAAACATTACTGGGTTATTATCTTTGCAGAAGATGAAGTATCTCCTCATTACATGAGTCAAAGAGACCTGTACATAACACTAATCCAACAAGCTATTTTATAGTCTTTCCACTTTAGTAATCTTTCCTCAGGTCTTATTGCTTTCTGCTGATTATGTAAACTGCTAGGAAAGAAAATAATGCATCTCATTGTAATACATTTCACAATTTTTTTGACCTCAATGGACGTTTGTCTAAGTGTCAGAGGGTTTGACTTAGATTACCGATCAATGAGGCATCAGATAGTTCAGCTCAACTGGTTTTGTTCATCAAAGACAAATCAGCACACTACAGAAAGGCAAAAGTTAATACATTACCTCTCCAGAGAGGAGACTTGCAGCTTAATTTATTCCAAAGTCATAAGCCAAATTTGATTTATTTTTATACCCCATCTATTTACATCAAATAGAAAATAAACCAATTATTATAGATCATTTTTCTCTGTACCTTCTGTTTTCAGGGTACAGAGGCACCTACCTCAATTATTTCTAGCACTTGCACCATATTTATCTAGTACTTTATCTACTTAAAGGCACCTGTACCAATTATCCCCAGAAGGTAACCAACACTGATAGCTGGCATCACTTCTGAAAGGTCCTGCATACATATAATTCATCATAAGCTTAGCATGTGTGCAAAGCATGCTAGTAGTTTGGTTCATTGTCAGCATAAGTGCTGAGAATGAAAAGCCTTCTAGAAGTCTGCTATTAGTCTCTATCCCCCTTGTCACACTGACTTCACATCAGCATGGCATCTTTGAAAGATGCATATATGTAGCATTTGAATGCGGGGGTGGTGTCAGCAAACTGTGCAAGTGACAGAACAAACAACATAAGGAAAATCAATACTACTTGTAAAACAATTAAAGCCTTAAAAATAACCTCTCTCCATGCTGTCAAGCTGGTCTGCAGTGGCTGAAGACCATGAACAGCACTTCAGGGCAGATTGTTAAGAGGCAGGGCACAAACACCAAATTTGTTGAGTTCTGCACTTCGATTTCAGCACCCAGTTTTCAAGTATAAATACCTCAGGCAATTTAAGAACCATAACATGGACTCACAGACAGTGCTCTTGGGTACTTTATTCTATCTTGCCATCCACATAAGCTTACCTTTTGGTAGATGGTCCCTTATACCAACAATCACAGCAATATTCACAGTACTTCCAGTCCCAAAGGACCAGTCAGTTCCCCCAGGTCAATCACACCTTAGCTGTCACACCAAAGACAATACTTATAGCCAATCCTATTATAAGCTATCTATTAATTAAGAAAAGGAAATAAGATAAGAAAGAACAAAGTTATTGATCCTTCTTGTCGGGGCTTTTTATTCTTCTCCCCGCTATTTTGCTTCGAGTTGAAAATTCAGCTATTGGAATTCACTTGCTTGTCTCCTCTTCATGGGAAATGGGGGAAGCAATGAATAAATTGTCTTGTCCCCTTATGTTGAATAGTAGTTTGCTTGGTGTTGGGCCTCCTTTTTTGGGCAGGAGATTACATCTCTTGTTGGAAACTAGTATTTCCCAGATGTTAATCCTTCTTCCCTGTCTAGTGACTTGCAGTTAGAGAGCAAACACCTAATATTATCTTTTAGCAGGGGATACATATATGAGATTAATGCATGAAGCAATTTAGAAACATTTGATAAAGTTTAAACACAATATTAGAATTATTCCTATTTTAACAATTAACCAGATTGATTCCAGGTTTAACAGATGAATCAGATTGATTCCAGATATTTATTTGTCAGAGTTCATTTGAGACTGATGGGCCTTGTCATGAGCTGGCATCTTGTCTTCCAGCTTCACAAGTGTATTAAACACAAGTATTTCCAAAACACCACCATGGATGAGATTATTCAGACCACTGTGAGCATGTCACTGCTAATCTGAATAATATAGCTGTCTTTTCATCTATTTTTTTAAGATTAGTCGATAAGTACATACATTTAATATTGGTATGTTTTCCACAGGTTTATCTTGGTGATGAAGCTCATTTTGCATAGCAAAGTCATTGCGTTAGTTTGGAACAAACATAATTATGGTTAGACCTACAATACTTTGTAAATGAGGAGTGAAACGTAAATTTGAAGTGGAAACATCACAAATGAGGTTTCATACATAAATTCCTTATAATTTGCTGTTATGCAATATTGTCCATGCATAATATAGGTCACCTTTACTGCTGGGCATCACTATATGGTAAGTGTCACTGAACGAGATAGCAGTGGCTGGTTTTTCTGTCACATTTAATGGCTCCAGGCCAGCATGGCCGCATACTGGAGTTGCAATTCCAGAACCATTGCATCTGCATACATTGGTATCCCTTAATATAACAAGAAGTTGTGGGCTTGTGTTGCTGAATGAAATACCAATAGCTGTGGTAAACCAGGTGCTTCTTATAGATGTCTCCTTCTAAGTAATCTATTGAATGGACAAATGCCAGTTTATGAAAATAGCAGGTTTAGGGATGCTATTAAAAAAAAGTTTTTGGAACTCAACACTGAACAAAACTGGGCAGGATAACATCCTGTGAGGATGCTGTTTCCTATCCGAAATAAGAACTGTACTATAGGAAACTTGATTGCACAATTTAACACACTACTGGTTTACAAGAGTCTTTGATATATACTGCAGCAATACCATCTGGCTAATTGTTCATTACTAATAAGGTCAGGCAACTTACCCTTTTCAAGATCCCTTAATGAACTGGTTATGGCAGGTAACAAAATAAAAATAATAGAAAATGTTCACAGTTTGCTTTTCACCTTTAATATTAGAATACTAGAGTTGAACCATTATCTTGCTAGGTATAATGTATATAAAATATCCCTATCACTCTTTTTCATGGAAATAGCAAAAAATCTCACCAGACTACCAGTACTTCTCCAGTTAGTTATTGCTTTCAAAATAATCTTTTATAGCTTCCAAATACATTGAGTTCCTCCTTGTCAGAAGTTTATAGCCTAAACGTCAACTTTGTCTCAAACTTGTAAAAGTTGCAGTTGCAATTGTTTCATGCTGTATGCTTCTGGAATATGCTTCTTGATGCATTTCACTTCTACTTGGAAAATATACAAATTATCGTACATAACACTGTCCTTTAAAAATTCACTATATATCATGTCACCAGTACAAATGGGGAGGGTACCAATGGGCCACGTATATGGAGTCATCAGAAGGATAAGGCCATAAAATGCCAGCTCTTATGCCTCGGTGACAAAGCACTCCAATAACTGCTTTCTATAGAGATTTATTCTACAGTCCAAAGAGCTAACAAATGCTAACTTTCAGAGCTTAAAAAACAAAAAGAAAAAAATAAACTTCATGGTTTTCTGTATCTGCTGAACTCTGTATAACAGCTTTCAATGATTCATTGTTCATATGATATTTTTACTTTTCAAACAATTATCCCTAGAATATCTGTAAAATAATACATCAGCAGAAACTAATAAGCTATTTCCTTTAATAGAATACAAGCACTCATTCTGAAGAATGGATAAACTATTTCTATTCCTCAAGTAAGTAGAACATATAAAATGCCTCATGAGCAATAAAATTAACATCAAGATCAGGTTTTTCTGTTCTATCTTCACTTTCCTGTTTATTAATTAATGCAACTCTAGAAATAACGAGGGAGCCTAAGTGCAACTAAGATACCAACACAATTTTTGGAAAATAAATGCAATTGTCAATAAAACAGATAAAAATAATGTCCTTTTCTCTCTGTAAATTAATTCACAAACTAAGGCTCTATACCACAAGAGAGAATGAATATCCTCTTTGAAAAAGACGTTTACAGGAATAATTCCATGAATTAATTACTTACATATCTGTGTAGTTTAAACAGCATGCTAGCTGCTTTACAGAAATATGAAGAAAGTCACTCTGTATTTGACAGTGGTGAGACTGATACCAGAGTACTATGTACAGTTCTGAGGTCCATACTTTTGAAAAAAGGATGTTGAAAAATTGCATGGGGTGCAGACAAGATAGCCACAAAAATTATTTGAGATGTATTTGAGATCTGGAGAAAATGCCTTGCACTGACACCTGAGATCAACTGTTTAGCTCGTCAAAAAGATTGAGAGGTGACTTGATTGCAGTGTATAAGTAAAATGACATGGAGACAATACCAGGTACTAAATCTAGAGGAGAAAACCATAAAAGCAATGGCTGGAAACTGAAGGCAGCAGAGCCAGATTAGAATCAGGCAGACTTTTAACAATGAGGGTGATTTAAGCATCCAAAAGAAATGGAGGATTCTCCCTCTCTTGATGTCTTCAAATCAAGAGTGGATGCCTTTCTAGAAGATGTGCTTTAGTCAAGCACAAGGTATTGGGCTCAATACAAGAGTAACTAGGGGTATGTCCACACACACACACACACACACGCACTCACACACACAGAATTTCAGAGCTTTTGGGTCTCAGAGCCTGGGCTCCAGCCTGAGTGGGAATATCTACATGGCTACTTGTAGTCCTGTATGTAACAGGAGCCCCATGAGTCCAACTCAGCTGACCATAGCTCTGAGACTCCTTACTGTGGGTTTTCATGTTCACTGTAGATGTACCTTAGGGTAAATTTCTATGATGTGTAAAGAAGATCAGACTAAATCTAATGGTCCCTACTGGCTTTAAAATATATTAATCTATTTCATAATCTAAACATATATGAAAGTCATTAGAGCTCTGCACAGGTGCCTATCCATGCATTTTCAATTGCACATTTGGAGATTGCAGGAAACAGAAATAAAAGGCAGGCAGGGATGAGCTATAATGATACTTGCATGCTTCAGCAGTGGGACTGAACTTGCATCTTGGTAGCTTCATGGACTTTGTTTGAATTCTATATACTTGAAAACTACATTAAGGTAACAATAGAAAAGGGGATTGTTGGCCCTTTCCTCTGAGCGGGAGTTTGGGTGAGGGACAGAGAGTGGGGTGTAGGCTCTGGGAGGGAGTTTGGGTGAGGGACAGGGTGTGGGGTGTAGGCTCTGGGAGGGAGTTTGGGTGAGGGACAGGGTGTGGGGTGTAGGCTCTGGGAGGGAGTTTGGGTTGGGGGTGCAGGCTCTGGAATGGAGTTTGGGTGAGGGGTGCAGGTTCTGGGCTGAGACAGGGGCTTGGGGTGTGGGAGAGGGTGAGTGGGGTAACGATTACCTCAGGTGGCTCCTGAAAGTGACTGGCACATCCTTGTAGCAGCAGCTCCTACACAGGAGGGTGGGGGGCTGGGGTCTCCATGCACTGCCACTGCCCTCAGGCACCACCCCAACAGCTCCCATTGGTCACAGTTCCCAGCCAATTGGAGCTGCAGAGTTGGCGCTCGAAGCATGGGCAGTGCATGGATAACCCCTGCCCCCACAGGGACCGCAGGTATGTGCTGGCTGCTTCTGGGAGCAGTGTGGGGCCAGGGTAGGCAGCGAGCCTGCTTTAGCCCTGCTGCACCACTGGATTTTTAGTATCTAAAATCTCTCAGTTCAGCATCAGTAACCTCCAGGAGATAAAGCCTGATTCCAAGAGAGTCCCAGCAAAACCGGGAGAGGGTGGGAGGTTGGCAACCGTATTCATACTTCTCAGGTTGACATATATCAGGCACATTGCAGAAGTGATGCACTTGGCTGAAGGAATGGAACAGGGAATGTCAGGAACTCAGCTGCCTGCAGGCTCTGTTGCCTAACAACCCAATGAGCTTGGTTAGGCCTGACAAACCCTCACTAAGTGACTGTGCTCCCTGTCTGACCAGAAGGGCCAACAGATCACCATTTAAACTCTGTAGGAACAGCAGCACAGTGGCTGCTCAACATGTTCCCTATCTGAAGCTACTTCAGACCTGCTTCCTGTCCAGACTTTGCTCCATCCATTGTCTGTTTTGTTCCAACCCTAGTATTTGCTTACCTCTGAACCAATTCCTAACTCCTGGCTGTGACCACTGGTTTGTCTCCTAGTCCTGGCTTCAACTCTGCCCTTTGGTCTGTTGGAATCCTGACTCCTAGCTCCAACTATTGGCTTGCCACCTGATCACATCTCTGGTTCTGCCCTCTGATTCTAGGTTGCCCCATCTATACTTCAGTGTGTGACGGAAACTATTAAGGGAGATAAACATACTAGTCAGCAATACAGAGTGACCACTTGATGAAACAGTGATCTTGAAGTGTTTGCATTCCATCTTCCTTAATTTGTAGGAAAATTGAAAGAGGCTCAATGGGAGACAAATGTGGACTCACTGCAGAATTCACCCATTCCCCAGAAAGAAACCTATTATGTAAAATAATAAAAAAGTCTGTGGATTAATCACATTTAACTCATGCAATTAACTCAAAAATTAATCATGATTAATCACTGTTTTAATTGCAGTGTTAAACAATAGAATACCAATTGAAAATTATTAAATAATTTTGGGTGTTTTTCTACATTTTCAAATATATTGATTTCAGATACAACACAGAATACAAAGTGTACAATGTTCACTTTATATTATTTTGTTACAAATATTTGCACTGTAAAAATGATAAAAGAAATAGTATTTTTCAATTCACTTCATACAAATACTGTAGTGCGAACTCTTTGTCATGATAGTGCAACTTACAAATATAGATTTTTTTTTTGGTTACATAATTGTGCTCAGAAACAAAACAATGTAAAACTTTAGTGCCTTTAAAAACACTCATTCCTATTTCTTGTTCAGCCAATCACTAAGAGGAAGAATTTTGTTTACATATGTGGGAGATACCACTGCCCGCTTCTTATTTACAATGTCACCTGAAAATGAGAACAGTTGTTCACTTGGCACTGCTGTAGTCAGCATTGCAAGATATTTAAATGCCAGATATGCCCAACATTTGTATGCCCCTTCATGCTTCAGCCACCATTCCAAAGGACATGCTTCCATGCTGATGATGCCTGTTAAATAATGTGTTAATTACATTTGTCACTGAACTCCTTGGGGGAAAATTGTATATCTCCTGCTCTGTTTTACCTGCATTCTGCCATATATTTCATGTTATAGCAGTCTCAGATGATGTCCAGCACATGGTGTTTATTTTAAGAACACTTTCACTGCAGATTTGGCAAAACAGAAAGAAGTTACCAATATGAGATTTCTAAAGATAGCTATGCCACTAGACCCAAGGTTTAAGAATCTGAAGTGCCTTCAAAAATCTGAGAGGGATGACGTGTGGAGCATGCTTTCAGAAGTCTTAAAAGAGCAACACTCTGATGCGGAAACTACAGAACTCGAACCAACAACAAAGAAAATCAACCTTCTGCTAACGGCGTCTGACTAAGATGATGAAAATGAACATGTGTTGGTCTACACTACTAAAGATCATTAGCGAGTAGAACCTGTCATCATCATGGATGTATGTCCTCTAGAATGGTGGTTGAAGCTGGGGACATATGAATCTTTACCGCATCTGGCATGTAAGTATCTTGTGACGCCAGCTATAGTAGTGCCATGCGAATGCTTGTTCTCATTTTCAGGTGACACTGTAAACCAGAAGCAGGAAGCATTATCTTCTGCAAATGAAAACAAACTTGTTTGTCTGAGTGATTGGCTGAATGAGAAGTAGGACTGAGTACACTTTTAGGCTCTAAGGTTTTATTTTTTTATTAGTAGTTTTATTTTTCGGTGTGTTATTTTTTGTACATATTTCTACATTTGTAAGTTCATCTTTCATGATAAAGAGATTGCACTACAGTACTTGTATTAGGTGAATTGAAAAATACAGTTTTTTTGTTTCTACGGTGCAAATATTTGTAATAAAAATAAATATAAATGAGCACTGTACACTTTGTATTATGTTTTGTAATTGAAATTAATATATTTCAAAATGTATAAACCATCCAAAAATATTTAAATAAATAGTATTCTTTGATTATTTAACAGCACAATTACGATTAATTTTTTTAATCACGTGATTAATCATGATTTGTTTTTTTAATCGCTTGACAGCTCTATACAAAAATCATAGCACAAAGCAACAAAGTGGTAGCCACTCCTTCAAACTTACTTAGGTAAGCTAGTCAAACACTTCTAAAAAAACTAACAATTCAACTGTGTAATTAATTTTGCAATTACTTGATGAAGAACGGTGTCTGAACAACATTATGGAGCTGGTCTAAAATAAAAAAGTGGAATTTTTTTTCACAATTAAAACACGGCAAATTTACCATATAATGCATTTGACCAGCTCTGATATTTTGAGTATATGCCAGTTTGGACACTCTTAGATTCAAATAATCCCTTTTATTAATACCTCAACCCCACATTGTAGTCCCAGCTGTGAGAATATAATGCTCTAATCCCCGACAATTTAGTGTTGAATCAATACCTTTCAGAACAGTAAATTCTGAATCTCAGTAGATCAGGGGATTAAATAGCCTGGCAAAAAAGAGAGAAAAACACAAGCAAAGAATTAGACTGCGTCATTATAACAGCAGGGCACATTTCTGGCTTAACAGTTTATTCTGCTGGGTCCCATTTGGGGATTGTTACTGTACTTTGTAGCTCATTATTAACAGACCTAAGCGAATAATTCACAACCAATAGTTTATCCATGGAATATAGTTTTCTTGTCTTGAGCATGTTATTATTTTCTTCAGTTTTTTACTTAGCCACTTTATTTACAGTATGCATTGATTTCCCAGTGTATTGCAGGGGGTTGGGCAACCCCACCATGTCTGTGAAACTGTTGGCTTGATAGATGCCTTCAGTGCAGGCTAAATGAGGGAACAATTAAATGTCCCTATGTTTAGTGATAGTGGGAAGCCATCTGCCAGGGACCAGACTGTATGTGAGACTTGGCAGTGGTTGGGCTATTCAATGCAAGGAGTCTCCTGGGCTCTGATAACAAATGGAGGGGTGGAAGACTGATTTGACTGCAGGTGTGTGTCTACACTACACTCTCCTTACAGTGGCATATAGAGTACGTGCACTGCTAAAAATAGCATTATAGATGGTGAGGAGAATAAACACCCCAAAACCTTAAAGTATTTACCCTATGTGGCTTTCTATATACCCAAGCAGTGTCTCCCCACCCACAAAGCTATTTTTAGCAGTGTAGTGTCCTGTTCTCTCTCCACTACCAGATTTTTTCCCCAGTAAAGACTCTGGAAAGGGAAGGGAGTGGGGAAGGGCTCTGGCAGCTCCATTATCTGCCATAGGAAGGTGCCAGAGCCTTTCACTGCCATGTGTAGCTGCACAACACAGTGTGGACACAGCTTGTGTTTCATCTTGGCATGTAACTACACAAACCTTGCGGCAGCCAGTGGTGTGCATTGTAGATAAAAAATTGTAGAATCCTAGGACTGGAAGGGACTTTGAGGGGTCAGCTAGTCCAGTCCCCGGCACTCATGACAGGACTAAGTATTATCTAGACAATCCCTGACAGGTGACAGATTTATCCTGCTCTTGAAAATCTCCAGTGATGGAGATTCCACAACCTCCTTAGGAAAGTTATTCCAGTACTTAACCACCCTGACAGTTATAAGGAAAGGACACGAACACTGTGAGAGAGTGACCATGACCAAAAGTAACTCCAGATTCAAGACCCCCCTCCAAACAGAACATGACCATATATTGGAAGGGATCGTACCAATATACTACAAGTATAATTAAGTTAGCCAGGAAGGGGGAGGGGGTGAGAAGAGGAAGCTCCATCAGCGTGCAGAGCTAGGGGTTGGAAAAAGAAGGGGTTCTATCTATAGAACTGTAGTTGGGAGAGGGGAAGAAGAAAACTCTATCAGCATATAAAGATAAACTGACTGCGTGAGGGGGTTTTGGAATATGCTTGCTTGTTTAGCCCCAATAAATCTATTTCATTGTCTGCATATTGGACTCTGGACTGTTATTTTCCAATGAACTGTGTCTGGGAATTGAGAGGCAGGAGGGAGCTGGACCCCTGCCAAAAACAGTTAGGAAGCTTCTCCTAACTAAGCCACCCTTGCTGCAACTTAAGTCCATTACGTCTTATCCTATTCTCGGGGATAAAGGAGAACATTTTTTCTCCCTCCTTCCAACAACCTTTTCTGAACTTGAAAACTGTTATCATGTCACTTCTCAGTCTTCTCTTCTCCAGATGAAACTGTTTTTTTCAATCCTCTTTCATAAGTTATGTTTTCTAGACCTTTAATCATTTTTGTTGCTCTTCTCTGGACTTTCTCCAATTTGTCTACATCTTTCATGAAATATGGCACCCAGAACTGGTCACAATATTCCAATTGAAGCCTAATCACTATGCAGTAGAGAGGAAAAATTATTTCTTGTGTCTTGCTTACAACATTCTTGCTAATCCATCCCAGAATAATGTTTGCAGTTTTTGCAACAATGTTACATTGTTGTCATATGTAGTTTGTGATCTACTATGACTCCCAGAGCCTTTTCTGCAGTATTCCTTCCTCAGCAGATATTTCCCATTTTCTATGTATGCAACTGATTGTTCCTGCCTCTGTGAAGTACCTTGCATTTCTCCTAATTTATTTTAATCATATTTACTTCAGGCCATTTCTCCAATTTGTCCTGATCATTTTGAATTTTAATCCTATCCTCCAAAGCACTTACAACTCCTCCTAGCTTGGTATCATCAATAAGCTTGATAAGTGTACTCTCAAAGCTGTTATCTAAATTGCTGATGAAGATATTGAACAGAACCAGACCCCAAATTGATCCCTGCAGGACCCCACTTGATATGTCCTTCCAGCTTGATTGTGAACAATTGGTAACTATTCTGTCAGAAGCGTTTTCCAACCAGTTATGCACCTACCTTATAGTTATATTGCCATAGTTTTTGTTATATTTATTGTTATATTTCTATATTTCAATGTTCTTGAAAAATCCATTCTGTTACTTATCACCTTATTATCTTCTAGGTGTTTGCAAATTAATTGCTCAATTATCTGCTCCATTATATTTCTGGGTACTGAGGTTAAGCTGACTGGTTTGTAATTCCCCGGGTTGTCCTTGTTTCCCTTTTTATAGATTGGCACTATATTTGCCCTTTTCCAGTCCTCTGGAATCTCTCCTGTCTTCAATGACTTTTCAAAGAGAATTGTTAATGGCTCAACCATAATGGCAGTCAGCTCATGTATTCTAGGATGTATTTAATCAGACTTCTGATCCTACCTCATGTTCCCTGGCATTCACTATGTTAGATGTCCAATGACTACTAACCTGTTTGGTGAAAACGAAAGCAAAAAATTAATTTTTCACTTCCGCTACTTCCACATTTTCTGGTATTCCCACCTGCCCCTTCCTCCCCCCTTGAGTAATGGGCCTGCCCTGTCCTTGGTCTTCCTCTTACTTCTAATGTATTTGTAGAATGTTTTATTGTTACCCTTTATGTCTTCTAGCTAGTTTAATCTTGTTTTGTGTCTGGGCCATTCTAATTTTGTCCCTACATACTTTGTCCCTACATACTTGAGACAGAATGTGTCTGGGCCATTCTAACTTTGTCCCTACATACTTTGTTTATATGCATCCTTTGTAAGTAGACCTAGTTTCCATTTTTGATGGACTCTTTTTTCAGTTTCATATCACTGAAAATATGAAGAAACTAAAGAACCTTAAGGCAGGATGATATCTTGCCATACTTCCTATCTTTCTTATGCAGTGGGATAGTTTGCTTTTGTGCCCTTAATAATGACTCCTTGAAAAACTGCCAGCTCTCATGAACTGTTTTCCCTTTAGACTCACTTCCTATGGGATCTTACCTTCCAAGTCCCTAAGTTTGCTAAAGTCTGACTTCTTGAAATCCATTATGTTTATTGTGCTGTTTTTCTCCTAATGTTCTTAAGAATCATGAACTTTATTATATATAGTACAGATAATGTGTATGTATCATCATATAGATAATGTTGAGTGTGTACATGTGTGTAAAGCTGCAGAAACTCCACAGAAGGCACCAAGGAAGACAGGCAGTTGTGTAGTTGAGCATGATTAAAAAGTTGTGTTCCCTCTCCTTCTCTAGATGATCAAGGAGGAAGGAGATTTAACTTCTAGGAACATATAGACATTAACCTATGTCCTGAGAACTAATCCTTTTGGCAGCCAATGAAGCCCATTGGTCTAGCCAAGTCTCTCTAAGTGCAGCTAGTGTTGCCAAAGGGATGGCTGGAATCATATGATACCGGTATAAACTGTATTTGGTATTAGCAGTGCTAACTCAACTGTCTTGAACAAATAGCAAAGAAGAAAAATGTACTTCTGAGAGGACATCTCCTCCTTTGGCCTTTATATTCTTTAAGGTGAAAGAGGGAAATCTCCTAATGCTGGGAGGGGCAATCTGATTATATGCATGACAGACGGTGGAAAGTCAGTGTTGTGCCTTTAAATAAGCTAGGTCTGATGGAATATCTGATTTAAATAGAATGCCTCTTCTTCCACAAGATGTTCAGCTCAGGGAAGAGTGCTGACCACTACAGTCCAAGACATGGAGATAGAAATACTAATGTCAGATGAAAGTGCTTCTTTTCTGCTGGGGTGAATATTTTCTGCTTGCTCTTTTTGTTAGATGTTTGTTCCCTCAAATAAAACTACTCCTACGGTTGAGCCACAGACTTAGTTTGTTTCCAGCCCATTCTGTTCCTCAAACAATGCTTGAGAAGGTATTCCAATTGTAGGAACAGACTGTGACACTTTGTTGCCAAGGAAATAAACAGCTCTTCTGCCAGCTTCTCTATAATCCTGAGTCTCTCTCTCTTGCTCTTTTTTTAAAGACCTTGTTTAAATATCTTTACTGAACAAGGACAGCACCTCAAATGGCTGCCCATTTCCCTGTTTTGTGGTCTGATATAAGATACAAATGGCTAGATTCACACAGGGGACTTGGGTGTTGCAATACTGACCACTGCAACTTTTAGGCACCTTGTCACTGAGTGGAATTAGGTGCTAACCCTGAATTAGGTACTCAGTGTCTCTATGCAAGAGAGGGGAGAATTAGGTGCCTAAGAATGTGTACCACAAAAGCCAGCAAAAGGAGTAGGGAGTTGCCTCGCCCAGTCTGTAGGCTAGTCAAAGGAGTGGGTGTGTCCTAAACCCTGCCGGTCAAGGTGAGTTAGGCACCTATTTCTCATATTTGAGTCTATGGACCCTCTCCTGCAATCAGACTCCTATCCTTTCTTGGAATAAAGATTGCACTGGATGCCTAAGTGCATACAAAATGGCTGGAGAGTGGAAGGGGGAGAAATTGAAAAGAAATTTTAACATGGGGTTTAGCTGAGGGTTAAACTGAACACTGGTCTAAACAACTGAAGATGAGAGAATTCAGACTTTCTAGATATTGCATCAGTATGTATCATTTGTGTTCCGCCTGCAGGAATTTCTTTGTTCTTAGGCAAGTCATGTTATCCAAAGAAAAAAAGATATTTTTATGGGAGGAAAACAAGCCAACTAATATTGTCACACTGTGTTACTAAGCTACTGTAGGACTCCATCATGTCTTGGAAAAATGGATGTTATACAGCATAATAAATATAACAAACAATAATGTGCCTGTGCTTGCAGAAGGGAAGAGAAGGTTTTATTAAGATAGCCTGTGTCGCTGTGGTTATTCAAGAATTTTTCTCATCAGCTTTAAGCACCAGCATTTTTTATGTTCAAATTAAAGTTGACACTGCTATAATGACTCAGTGAAGGAAGGCTTTCTGACTGAAGGAATTTCAGAAGTCAGGCAAATTAGATTATTCAGCTAATAGAAAAACTTCATAAGAGCAGCAAAGGGATGCCTATTTAAAATTATGTTAATTTAGTTCAAAATGATGTAAGTGATAAAACAAGAAAAAAATCAGCTGATGCAAAGAGAATAAATGCCTTCAAAGATGGAATAATAGACTTATGAGCAGCAAAGACAGCTTCCCATATGCAAAATGTTCTTTACTTTGACAAAGCTGTAGTGCAGTGATACAGCTCACACAAAAACTGATAAATTCCCTCTATATCCACCCTTACATGTAAGCTGGATGATTTTTATTACTTCCTAATAGCAAGTCCAGGTAACTAACAATTGAAAAACTGTTATACTTTATTTATTACTTTCCAGACTGGTTGCTTATTTGATACATGTCGTGATTCCTCAATAAATATACAAATTATATGATCAGATATGACCTTTCAGGTAATATTGTGGCCATAATATTTCTTATAAAAGTGCAGGGTAAGTTTATGTCACTTTTTTTGTAACAAGCAAAGAAAATACAAATTATTTTCGTTGGGAACTAAAAAGCTTTACAGTCTTACATGCTACAGAATATTTAACAGTCAACTATTGACTAAATTGAAGATATGCCACCAATTCATGTCTTGTTTCACTCACTGTATCTGGGGAAAAGACCCACTGAAATGACTAGAGCTTCCCTGGTGCAAAAGTGGTGTATGGAGAGAATCAGATGCATTATTTTACATTTCCCTCACGATCCAGTCCTACGTTTCAGTTTATTAATATGAAGATTACAAAACCATATCAAATGGGGAAGGAGCCATGACCCAGATCCTTAAAGGTATTTAGGCACCACCTCCGATTGAAATCGATGGAAGTTAGGCACTTAAATGCCTTTGAGGATTTGGGCCTGTGTCTGTGCTTGTGCATCACTTAGCACAACTGCATTATTTGGGTGCTACCATAGTATACCAATATGATCAAAACCGAATCTTGCTTTTCTGCCAAACCTTCTTTTTTCCCTTTCTCTACCGCTGTGGACACCATGCCACATTAAGTGTCTCCTAGCTTTGCCACCTCATTGTCATATTTTTAATTCCTCTCTATCTCCACCTCCCCTCACATCCAAGGCATTGTCAAATCCCTCTTCCATTTCTTACAGCAGAATTATTAAACTTCTCCATTGTTGCTGCATGAAGTGACTGCTATCGGAGAAGGATTCAGTGGGAATATGAACTGAAGATATCAGTATGTGAAATTAAAATAAGTAAAATCCTGTATACTGGAACACTTCCACAAGCAGCAAAATCTAACTTATGGGTATGGGAATTTGATGAAACAGCATGCGTTCCCCCACCCTCCTTGCTCTTTTGAGGTTAGACGCAATTTTTCCTGTTTTTACCATCAGAAGGAAATTGAAATATCTCCCAGCAAGGTTGAGAGAGAGTTTATGCCAGAGTGTGCATGGAGAAGCTAGTTGGGAGCAACATTACTTGCACTAAACTCCACCTCCCCATTGGATAGATTAGTCTGACCTATCCAGCCTTGCTAGTGGTGCCTAACTGCACTGTGTATGATGTGTGTGCCAGGCAGCTGCTATAGGTTCACAGGGTTGTGAAAACTCTTCTTTCTGCTCAATATTCTCTGAATACGGACAAGGAATCTTGTATAGTGGGTGGCAGATTTATATCCAGATTACTGAAGATCTGGGCCCTCTTTATAATAGTCTGAGCTAGAGCCTTTGACCCTGACACCCCCTGAGCTATACCTAAATTCTTCAATGTGTCCTGAAGATGTAGTCTTCTGTTGGGCCCCACTTTCTCTTCTCTCTTCAAGTTTATTACCTTGCTTCATTCTTAACAGCTCTTGAAGCTGGATGCTTTGTCAACTCTATGCCCTTGGTTTCTGGATACTTCTTTGACTCTGTCAGCTTCCAATTTGTAAGAGGATTTTCTCTTGGAATATATCCAGTATCTTATCTGCCTGTTTATGGGAGCTAATAAAGCAATACTGTGGGAGCCAGAGTGAAGTTTGTCAAGTTAGGTCATTCAGCTCTGAATTAACTGGCAGTCAATCAAAGCTCTTTGTCTAAAGCCTAGGGAAGTTTTGAGGTTTTACTTATTCAACAAATCATTAACTCATTTAGTAATAAGTATTTTAGGATTGTTAACCACTGATGGTAAAATTAAGGATTTTCAAGTGGGGCTTGCCACCTCAACATACTCAGAACAGTAGAGGGGCTTTTTCAGATTATTATCCAGTCTGGTTTTGATAAAACAATCCCTTTTTCAGATTTTAAAGGTCATTGTTCTGGCAGTCCTAAAAAATTAGCTTTCTACATGTATTAAAAATATCCCTTATCCTGCTATCCATTAATGGGAAAAATACTATTATGGCAATATGTTAATCTCAGTCCTTTTTATATTTATTTACATTGTTGGGGCGGGGGAGGAGTCTATACTATTATATTCATAATTACTACTACTGTATTCTGTTTTGTTCCTAATATGATACTTGATTCATGCCCCTGCTTAGTGAGCAAGCAGAAAGATTTCAGTAAATCCAACTCATATATATATAGTATTGTAACTTCAGTAGACTAGTGTAAGGGACAATGCTTCAGGACCCAGTCCTGCAAACACTTATGTTTGTGCTTAACTTTTACTGGTACTACCTATAATGTTAAGCACGTGCAGGAGTGATTGCAGAGTGGGAGACTCTGATGCTAGTCATTCTAGACAGTGGGAGTTTTACCATAGACTTCAGTGGGACCAGGATTTTAGGAAAATCAGGAATTTCCCAAGTTCAGAGTAGGAATCTCTTTGCATGGTGTCATCGTCAAAGAGGTCAAATTATAATTATCTAGAATATAAATTAATATATGTTGTAGGAAGGCATTGGGTTTTGCTATGTAGATAACAAATGTAACATGAATCATAGGGCTGGTCTTCACTAGCGTGGGGGATCGACTGTAGATATGCAATTTCAGCTACGTTGATAACGTAGCTGAAATCGGCGTCTCTACAGCCTACTTACCTGCCGTCCTCATGGCGACAGCGGTCAGCGGTGCGCTCCCCTGTCGACTCCAGCTTGCGCCTTTTGGAGAGCTGGAGTTACGGAGTCGACGGGGGTGCCCACGCTGGCGATCGATTTATCGTGTTTTGACGAGACGCGATAAATCGATCGCCATAAGATCGATCTCTCCCTGCTCTAGTGAAGACAAGCCCATAGAATCGTAGGACTGGAAGGGACCCCAAGAGGTCAGCTAGTTCATTCCCCTGCATTCATGGCAGGACTATGTACAGTGGAGCCACCGTATAATGCGCCCCACTATAACGCGAGTTCGGTTAGAGCTCGATTATACCATGGCTCCCAAGTCCTTCTTCTCTGTCCCCAGCAGGTTCTGGGGCCACAGATTTTCTCCCCTGCTGGGCAGCGAGGAGAGAAGCTGCAGCCTCCCCTGTGAGGGACAGAGAACTCAGGACTGCAGGTGGGGGCTGCGGCTTCTCTCCCCTCTGACCAGCAAGGGAGAGAAGCTGCGGCCCCCACCTGCAGGGACAGAGAACTCCAGGGCTGCAGACTGCAGCCCAGGAGTTCGCTGTGGAAGCCGCGGCTCCGCGGATCCACGCCTGCCGGGACAGGAGGACTCCGGGCTGCCGGAGTCCCCTGTCCTGGCAGGCAGGGAGCTGTGGCTTCCAGGACCAGGGGAGTCCCTCTGTCCCTCCCGGCAGGCGGGGAGCCACGGCTTCCCTGGAAGCTACTACCCCACGCCTGCCAGGATTGGGAGACTCCAGCAGCCCAGAGTCCCCCAGTCCCAGCAGGCACGGAGCCGCGGCATCCCTGGAAGCCACTTCCCTGCACCTGCCGGGACAGGGGACTCCGGGGCTGCAGGCGCCGGTGTCCCCTGCCCCCGGCAGGTGGATGGGCAGCAGCTTCCACAGAGAACTCTGGGGCTGCAGTCTGCAGCCCCGGAGTTCTCTGTCCCTGGCAGGCTTGGGGCCGCAGCTTCTCTCCCTGATGGGCAGTGGAGAGAGAAGCGCAGCCCCCCGCCTGTCAGGGAGTGGGGCCCCGCTATAATGTGACCCTCATTTAGCGTGATGGGATTTTATGGATCCCATCTCTCGTGTTATAGTGGGGCTCCACTGTGTTATCTAGACCCCATCTCCGACAGGTGTTTGTCTAACCTGCTCTGAAAAATCTCCAGTGATGGAGATGCCGCAACTTCCCTAGGCAATTTATTCCAGTGCTTAACCACCCTGACAGTTAGGAAGATTTTCCTGATACCCAACCTAAAACACCCTACCTACAATTTAAGTCCATTGCTTCCTGTCCTATTATCAGAGGTTAAAAAGAACAGTGTTTGTCCCTCCTCCTTGTAACAATCTTCTAGGTATTATGTGAAGGAATCACAGGGGAACAGAAGGGACCAATAACTGTTTACTACCTACATACAACATGCAAGGCCTCACTATGTATATACGCATGGATGCTTTAGCAGTGTCCTGGTGACTTCTGAAACATAAACAGTACAGTTTGTGAGGGCTCACAAACTATTTAAACAGCTACTACCCAATTCTTATACGTTACAGTAAGTTGCAATTAAAATCACTGGCCCACCCAGATAACAGACCCAGCACTGGTCACTTGTGCACATGAAGACTGAAGTCTACTCTTTATCCCCCCAAGTCCCACTTTGACTGAATCTCAGTTTTCATCATTTTTAAAGTCAATGTCTGGCCCTTTTCTTTCTGCAAATCCTCTTGCAAGTGTACCTTGATTGCTACAGTGAAAAGTTTGTCCCTGTTTGTCTCCAAAGATCACCAGTTACTTACAATGCCCTATAGCCACCCAGTATGTGCCTCTGTAATACGTGGTAGTCCTCTGATCTGAGCAAAGATCACAGATCAGTTTGTGACCATGGAGCAGTGCTGTGCAAACTGGCATTAAAATTCCCTGCAAATTCCCTTTCCCTGCAGGAGTGTTGGTTCCTCAGCTAAGCAGTCAGTATGACGTGTGGAAATAAAGAAAAGGAAACTTAATACCACATGAGACCATATGTTCTTGCTCTGAGTGCAAGAAACTCCAACATGTTTAATACTAGCTCTGACATTGACTCTCCTTGTGGCTTTGGTTAAATCACGTACACTCTTGTCTTAATTTCTCCATTGGTAAAATATGAATAATATGCTTACCAAAGGGAAACAAAAGCCGAAGTCTAGCAGTGACAGACTCCCAACTAATTATCCCAGGCTAATTATCCATGCATTTTTTTAAAATTAGTGGTGTCTATAAATAAATCTCAGTACAAACATCTTGGTTTTTGTTCTCATTCAGGGGGCCTGAAGAAACTCCACCCTTCAACACATCTTTATAGAAAATTGGTTAAGCTTAGCTGAACATTAAAGAATTACTTGTGAACCTTCCCCCACATTCTCAGGTTAGCTCTGTGCATTGTGGTATGACTGCAATAGACAGGAGTCTGTGTACTTTTGAGGAGTAACATTTTTTCACAGAGCTACTCAAAATGCAAAGGCTGCCTTTGAACTGACCTAGAGCCCTTCAAATCCATGAATATCCACAGATATCTGCATCTGTGGATGTGGATACAGTTCTTTGTTTCCTATCTGTGTGAATGCAGATCCATTTTTTTTTTAATCCAAGCAGGGCTCTAGAGAAGGAGTTCTTAACTGGGGACAGCGGCCCCTTGGGAGTCTCTGGATGGCGCCGTCCATGGGGCTGAAGCCATGAGCCCCGGAACTGCCCACAGGCTGAAGCCCTGGGCCCCAGCACCCCCTCCCCAGGGAGGGGGGAGCACTGCGTCTTGGAGCTTTAGCCCCATAGGGGTATTGGGATTTAGGCTCATGTGGGGAGATGCAGAGTCAGAACTCGGAGCTTTAGCCACATAGGGAAGGGCGGCGCTGGGACTTATCGTTCCAGGCTTGCATCCCACGGAGCTGCGGATCCTCTGAAACTGCCTTTCAGCCCCCAGGGGACCACCAACTGGGAACTGCTGCTATAAAGGGTTCTGGGGAAGATGCTGATGCAGATCCATCTAACAGATGGAGTGCAGATTGCAAGTCAGATACAATTTAGTTATTGCAGATGTGGATCCAAATTTTTGTCTCCGCACAGGGTTCTAGTGGTGAGACCTTTGTGATATTACTGCTAGAAATATCACTTCTAGAACAGTGCTTTTCCCTGTGTGAATCACTTTGCTTTGCTTTGTTTTTTTTAATAGGCAGTAATTCTGGGAAAGAGTAACTTCATGACCCTGGTGGACACTGAAATTGGACGTATCAGAAATCAGTAGGTCAGAAAAACTTGACCTAAATCCTTAGATAACGTGTGCTCACTATATCATATAATCTATTTTATCTTTGTCAAAACTCTTGGCAATTCCAATTTCATTTTATCAAAGTAAATATATTATTAATAGTAATGGAGTAGAATCATATTTTTCTTTTATATGTCTTCTCATTGTAAGTATCTTCAGCACACTTGACAGCTGAAGGACAATGTATTGATTGTTTTTTGAATTTCAGCTATAAGACTATAAGGCTGAGAGTCAGCCAACCATTTGCCAATTCAAGATGAGTTGCAACCATGAAAGGTGTGGGTTTTCTTTTCTCTCTGATGGGACTATTCTTCAGGCAAAGTTAATATGTTGGCACATTTTAAAAGCTGCTCCAATGCTATTATACAGCTCCATATATACGAACACAAAAATCCTGTGTGTTTACATTCAACTGAATATTGAATTCATCTCCTTTGTTTTTTTTAAGATAAGAAAGTGTTACTGAATGGGTACAATGCATTGGCATTTGTATCTTGTAACAGACTGTAATTTCTAGCTAAGCACACAGACTGTAAGTCAGGCCATCCAGCCTCTATTCAGCTTCTGCCACAGACCTGATGTGTGGCCTTGGGCAAGTTGCTATAGGGTTGTGAAGAGAAGAGTGGGCCAAGACCTAGTGGACATCCATAGAGAGTGGTTGGGAGGATGAGGTACTACTATGGGAAAAGCTATGTAGGAAAAGAAGACAGTGAAAAACCTGTTAAGGAAAAAAAAGAGTCTCCAGAGAAAAGGCTCTGTGAGATGGTGCTCCACCAAAAGAACAAAGAACTCTACAGTGCCTGGGAGTAGGGGTGAAGGGCAGGGAATTTCTACATAACCCAAGAGGGGCAGCAGAACCACTTGTTTGAATGTTTATTTGGATTTTCAGTTGGACATCTGTTCCCTTCCAGTGTAACAAAAAAATGAAAGTTGACCTTGAAGAGGGTGGGGCCATGGAAAATTCAGACACCTATTGAATTCCTAGGGGTTGGTGGGTGCAAGTCCACCCACATCTAAAGGCTTTTCCCTGAGCCTAAGACGAGGAGCCACTAACCCATGGATAAGAGGAGGCTGGGAGACAACTAATGAAAGACAAGGACAAGGGTCATAGGGTCAAAATTAGGGAATCTGAGGGGGACACAAAGCAGACTCCTGGACAGCACCCGTTGGTTCTCAAAGGCTTCCAGGGTGCCAGAGGATGTGGCCCAGAAGAACTCTGCTGGATGTGTGACCTGAGGAGGGAGTGAAAACAGGCTCCACAGTCACAAAGCACCTCCCGTCCAACACCAGGAGGAGGGTAACAAGGAGGTCTCATGTCTTTGTGGGGCCACACATGGCGTGAGTGTAGATTACAAGTTGTGGGGAAAAGTGCAACTAGAACCTAAAGAGAAGGTTCTGGAGGTGCCGTAAAAGGAGCTTCAACCTGGTGCACTCAATGTAACTATGTTCCAGGATCTCCCTCATGCCACAAGTTTCAGCAAGTGGGAGGTGAATTGCATCAGCCTTTATTCAGAGCTCTGAAGGAGCTGCCAGCTAACATACCCAGTGGGTCACAGGACAAGGGTGGAATATAAATGTACCTTCCATAGGTGGTAGAAGGTCCCACCTCGTGATGTTGGGGTGGGATGTAAGGGTGAGGAAGTGAAGGGTATATACAGCAGTTTCCTAGGCACAGCCCAGAAACAAACCAACTGCAGGTCACGCAGCTGTCTTGGGTGGTGTGGAGGGGGAAGCCAGAAGGGCTTGTGGGGCAGGGTCACAAGGTCGATGTCTGGAGGACCAGGCATGAAGGGCAGGCAGGGAACACCCTCCTGGAGGTCCCACTTAAGGAAGGCCTGAGTGGTGGGTGGCAAGTCTGCCTTCACCTCCTGGAGTACGTGCCAGGCGACACGAGGGATGGAGAGCCCCATACACCAATTGAGCATCAGGAGATCCACCCAGTCCCCCCAGTTATAGTCCAGGAGGTCTCCTGCCAGGACCAATGTCCAGCACACCAAGAGGGATCCCACCTGCACACCGAGCTGGAGGTTGTGTAGCAGGGGATCTGTAAGGAGGTCCTTCCCCTCATTGGGTACCATGGACCTGGTATCTGAGATCCCCTCAGATGGAGATAAATGAGATGGAAAATGTAGATAGTCACAGGTGAAGACTGTCAGACAATAGGGAATGCAGGAGTGGAAGAAACCTGGCAACACTTTGGTCGTGAGTCCTCTCTATTACAAGCAGTCACAGAAGAAGAAGAATTGGATTGGGAGAAGACAGGTACAGGATGTTGGAGTATTTAATCAGCTGTCACTGTGGAATGGTCAAAGATGAGTATGGGCTATGGAACCCCTGGCTTGGCCCAGAAGAGAAGACAATGGTGAAGTTGATTAGAAGGGACAAAAGCCAGACTAGAGAGGATCCCAGATGGAGTTAGGGGAGAGGAAGACAAGACAATGCTTATATGTTACTCATTCAATGAGCATATGAGTAAATAGGAGAAAAGAAGCTGAAGAGACAAATAAGGACTGTTTTTCTTTTAAAAGAATGGAAATACTTGAACATGGATTTTCTTAGAGGAGAAAGACCCAGAGAAGAGAGGTTTTGGATAAAGGAAAGGGGGAAGGAAGTGAACAGAGGTAGAGTTAAAGAGGGAGCAAGAGAGGATAGTCATGAAGAGGGAATAGGGTCAGGAAGACCGGTGGGGAGCATATCATTATTTATTATTTTTGCAAATATAAATCAAAGGCATAACCTAATCACTGCATCACTTACCCATGTCCTCCACCCCCCAAGTTGGTGTTTTCACTTTAAAACTCATTTAGGGGGGAGGGGGCAGGGGCAGAGAGAATGTGAGTCTCTGATATGGCAGATGCAGGTAACCGATTGATTACCTTTTGAATGTGCATTAATTAGTGATAAAGAGTGAACTTTTCTATTACTATTACTATTATTCTATTACTTCAAAACCCTTCAACTTCCTGAACTCTGAAATATCCTCCTTGAGAAAGGAGGCATTTTTCTTGATGCAACACCAGCTACCACGGTTACTGGCCAAGGTCTGGTATTAAAATACAGTAACCCTAACCTAAATCGAATCAGAGCTGTAACAGCTGAAAAATTCTGATCAAAATTAGTTTTGAGATGGTTGGTCAAGGCTGGATTCAAATACATTCCCAGCAGAATAGCAAATAGATTAACTTCAAATTTTAGTCAGTGGGAAACACTGATTTTCCCCCCTTGTAATACAAAATTATTATTTTTGGGAAAAACACAAGTCTATAACAATTAATGGACTGTAAAGAGATTGACAGTGGGTAACTGGGAAATGAGTAAAGAAATGAAAAAAAAATCCTTACAAAAGATACTGCTTATTTTATTACATAAAACATAATAATGTATTAGGATGAAAGGAGGTCCTAGGATGGCTTTGATCAGCCAGACTCTGTTTTTGTGGATACAGACTGACACGGCTATCCCTATGATACATCTCTAGCGAGAATCTCTTGCATGCAGGATTTCTTCTACTTCCTGAACCCAGCTCATTTATGAATAGGCTCAGGGGTGCAGCCTCTCTTGCTGCCTTTTATAGCCTCTCCAAGTATTCTAACACTGGTGAGTGCTTGGATATTATCTGTACATGTTTATGTATGTGTATAAATGTACAATTATATATAATGTGTGTGATGTTACTGTTCAAAAAGGGTGACAGACTATTTGTGTCGGGAATAGTATATGCTTCTCCAAACAGCATGGAGCCAAAAATCTCTATTTTTACTTACACCATTGTGACTTCAGATCTTGTGCTGTTTGTTGTGCCAAACTGTGTGGTGGATTTGGATGGTCCTCAAACTTAAATCTGTGATCTATGTTAGAGTATGAACCGGGCTCTACAATGGTGAAAGATGTGCACTCACCCACTAGACTATCTGCTACTATTCAAAAATTTGTTTCTCTGACCTGAAGAAGAGCTCTATGTAAGTTCAAAAGCCTGTCTCTCTCACCAAAAGAAGTTGGTCCAAGAAAAGATATTACCTCACCAACCTCGTCTCTCTACAATTTTTCTCTAAAACTCTTTTGGTTCCAGGTTACTACATTGTTCAGTTTTGTGCCCTTTTCGTTATGAAGACTGTTACCTTCCTGAAATATTTTTTGGAATCCAATTTCCTCCATCCCCTTTAGAATTGTACTTCAAAATTGATGTTATCTCATAATGCTAATATTTTATTGATGGCAAACCTGATGTAATGCTTCAACTGAACTTTAACATCTAAGGATTTTGCCATCTTTCTGGTATTTTTTTATGTACCATTTCCAGTTCTCCAATGTCCTTGTAGTATGGAACCCCCAACATGTGTGATTTAAGTACCTGCTGGATGGTGCAATAATGATTTCTTTTCTGATCCATTCATCTGTTGATATTTTCTGTTGCTCTGATTGGTTTCTTGATTATTGCCAGAAATTGGACGCACTTTTAATTTTCTGTCTGCTATCTCCCCACATCTATTTACTTTTCTAGTAGTATAAATCCATGCAGATAATCTGTGAACAGACAAGAACTAAACTCACCAAATAAATAATTTGAAGTGAATTGTCCCCTGAGTGTCACTGTGTTTACAAGTCTAAAAATACAGGAACTTTAAAAACACACTGTAAGACAAACAGTAGAATTAAGAGAGAAACATTTGTATATTGTACAGGAACTCCTCACTTAAAGTCATTCCAGGTAACATTGTTTTGCTGTTATATTGTTGATCAATTAGGGAACATGCTCCTTTAAAGTTGAGCAATGCTCCCTTCTAATGTTGCTTGGCAGCTGCCTGCTTTGTCCACTGCTTGCAGGAAGAGCAGCCCGTTGCAGCTAGCTGGTGGGTGGATGGAACCAGGGTGGACTGGAAGTCCCCTATTAGCTCCCCCGCAACAGCTCCCTACTCCCTAAGTTCTCTGTGCAGCAGCTTCCCAGCAGATTATCAATTGCCGGCAGTTCAGCTGTCCCTCCCTCCCCCACTGCCATGTGCTGCTCCTACCCTCTGCCTTGGAGCTGCTCCAGGAGATTCCTGCTTGCTGTGTGGATGGGGAGGAGAGCGGAGGAAGAGGGGGGGGCAATGTCAGGGTGTCCTCCTTCCCCCTGCTCCTGCACCCAGCTTACCCCATCTTCCATAGAGCAGGATGGAGGGAGCTTGCTGGCAGCATCTGGTTTTATCAAGCTGATCTAATTAACAAGGCATCATACTTAAAGGGGTATGCACATTTCTCTCTGTCTCACATACAGGGTGTGTGTCTCTGTCTCTGTCTGCCCTCCCTCCTTTCCTGCTGCCTTGTAGAGTGTGAGAGTTAACCCTTGAGGGCTCAGCCAATTGCTAGTTCATCATTTAGCAGTAAGGCATTCCCTGGGAAATATCCCACCCTCTGACTCTTCCACTTCAACCAAGCTTCACAATCATCATCACTGTGTACCAGTATT
>ML677333.1:11155672-11194875 GCA_007922305.1 Dermatemys mawii | reverse complement strand
AATACTGGTACACAGTGATGATGATTGTGAAGCTTGGTTGAAGTGGAGGAGTCAGAGGGTGGGATATTTCCCAGGGAATGCCTTACTGCTAAATGATGAACTAGCAATTGGCTGAGCCCTCAAGGGTTAACTCTCACACTCTACAAGGCAGCAGGAAAGGAGGGAGGGCAGACAGAGACAGAGACACACACCCTGTATGTGAGACAGAGAGAAATGTGCATACCCCTTTAAGTATGATGCCTTGTTAATATAATATATATATATATATTATGATGCCTTGTTAATATCTATCTATCTATATATATAAATATATATAGATATACAATACAGTCTTTTGTCTGGTGAAAAACATTTCCCTGAACCTAATCACCTCATTTACATTAATTCTTATGTGGAAATTGGATTCGCTTAATATTTTTCACTTAAAGTCGCATTTTTCAGGAACATAACTACAATGTTAAATGAAGAGTTCATGTATAGGAGAAAATGCCACTAGCTCTGAACCAAGTGTTCAAAAGCTCTTTAGTTAGATACTGTCAAGGTTTTTCCTTTAAACACAAGCCTATTTTAAGTTGCTGGTAGGGTTACAAGGGATTTCAAGGGTTATCTAATCTACCACTCTTCCAAGATGGAGGATTTGGTGTGCCTAAACTATCCAAGATAGATGGCTATCCACCCTCCTTTTTAAAACCTCCACTGAAGGAGCTTCTTTTTCTTAGTCATAAACTATGGAGAACTAAACTTTATACATTGTGTTTTCACCAGCAGAAAGTTGGTGTGATCACTCTACATAAAGGAAAATGTTTTGTAGAAAGCTTCTGTGCATAAGTCAAGTACATTATGCTTATCCAACCTAGTGTGACCTCAGTGAAAAAAGGTGTAGCTTTATAGCCAATATTTTGACACATTTCTGAACCCAGGGAAATAAGC
The DNA here is from genome assembly GCA_007922305.1 of Dermatemys mawii. NCBI lineage: Eukaryota > Metazoa > Chordata > Testudines > Dermatemydidae > Dermatemys > Dermatemys mawii. Next base: position 11,193,945 of record ML677333.1, on the reverse strand, counting down.
CCCTTATTGTTCAAATGCATTGACATTTACGTGGTATGTTAACTTTCCACTGGGCATCTGAAAAAGTTCAGCAATGAGTTAGCTTGAACTCCCTTCCCATCTCCAGAAAAATAACACCACTGAGCCACTGGGAAGTTCAAACTACTTCAAGCGTGGTAACAAGTGAAGCTGTGGAAACATAAGGGAGCAGTCAGCATAGCATTCAGTGCATCATGATCTTATTCCAAGCATGATTTTATTTTTGGTGTTTGTGAGGCTGTCCTTAGGCATATAGTATGTTTCTGTGAAAGGAGGGGAGGAGAGGGAGAAGAGGGAGAGAACAGCAAGAAGGGTTGCACTGGTGAGGGAGAGAAAGTGTATGTGAAAGTATAAATTCAAATAGAGTAAAAAAAAAAAACATCAAGGAATCCAATAGAAATGATGCAGTAGACACTACAGACAACCAGGACGGTGATGATGATTGTGAAATACTTCAGATTAGAGAGGCTATAAAAATAAAAAAACTCAGTAATGATGAGGGATTTCAACTATCCCCATATTGACTCAGTACCCATCACCTCAGGAATTGGATGCAGAGATAAATGTTCTTGACACCATAAATGACTGCTTCTTGGAGCAGCTAGTCCTGGAAACCACAAGGGAGAGGCAATTCTTGATTTAGTCATAAATGGAGTACAGGATCTGGTCCAAGAAATCAATATAGCTGAACCACTTGGTAAGAGCTGTGACGGTGCACCTCACAGGGCTTTATGGGGAGATGCTTATAAGTGTATATATGATATAACTGGAATGTTTTATGCTACATATTCCATGTAACATATCTCTGTAAAGGTTATGATCTACTGGATATATTCATCCTATTTGTATGCGTGTGTCATTTTTGTGTTCGAAGTTATGAATATTGGCTGTATGCTTTTTGATTTCTAAGTAGCCTTAGTAAAAACATTTGATCAGCTGTAAAAGAAAACATCTTTGATGGTGAGGCTTTTATCTACATTCAGTTTTAGTACTGCATTAGAGATAGATCTGCATGTTTTATTTCATTTTACTTGGTAATTCATTGTGTTCTGTCTGTTACTACTTGGAACCACTTAAATCCTACTTTCTGTATTTCATAAAATCACTTTTTACTTATTAATTAACCTGGAGTACGTATTAGTGCCGGGGGAGGGGGAGAACAGCTGTGCATATCTCTCTATCAGCGTTATAGAGGGTGAACAATCTATGAGTTTACCCTGTATAAGCTTCATATAGGGTAAAACGGATTTATTTAGGGTTTGGATCCCATTGGGAGTTGAGCATATGAATGTTAAAGACAGGAACATTTCTTAACTTGTTTCCAGGTGAGCCTACAGCTGTTAGGGGACATGGTTCAGATCTGGGTCTGAGTTTGCTGCAAGCTAGCGAGTCTGACTCAAACCAGGCAGGATTTCTGAAGTGCCAAGCTGGTTAGGGGCAAGGGAGCAGGGGCAGAAATTGTCATGGCACATCAGTTGGCAGCCCCATGGGGGTTTCTGTGAGCCAACCCGTCACAAGAGTGATCACAATATTATTAAATTTAACATTTTTGGGGGAGGGGAAAGAGAAAACACCAAAGAAGTCCACCACCATTGCATTTAACTTCAAAAAGGGTAACTACACAAAAATGAGGAAGTTAGTTAAACAGAAATTATAAGATACAGAGCCAAAAGTGAAATCCCGGCAAGCTGCATGGAAACTTTTTAAAGACACCATAATACAGGCTCAAATTAAGTGTGTACTCCAAATTAAAAAACAAAAAACAAAAACAGTAAGAGGACCCAAAAGGTGCCACCGTTGCTAAACAACGTAAAATAAATGGTTAGAGGGAAGAAGGCATCCTTTAACAAGTGGAAGTTAAACCCTATTAAGGAAAATAAAACAGAGCATAAACTCTGGCAAATAAGTGTAAAAATATAATTAGCAAGACTGACAGAATTTGAAAAACAGCTAGCCAAATACTCCAAAAGTAACAGCAAAAACATGTTTAAGTATATTAAAAGCAGAAAACCTGCTAAACAACCAGGCCACTGTACGATCAAGATACTAAAGGAGTACTCAAGGAATATAAGGCCATTCCAAAGAAACTAAATGAATTCTTTGCATCGGTCTTCATTGCAAAAGATGTGAGGGAGATTCCTAAACTTGAGCCATTCTTTTTAGGTGGCAAATCTGATGAACTGTCCCATATTGAGGTGTCATTAGAGGAGGTTCTGGAACAATTGGTATATTAGACAGCAATAAGTCACCAGGACCAGACAGTATTCATTCAAAAGTTCTGAAGGAACTCAAATGTGAAATTGCAGAACTACTAACTGTGATATGTAACCTATTATTTAAATCAGCTTCTGTACCACATGACTGGAGGAGAGCTGATGTGGCGTAATTTTTTTTTTAAGTCTCCAGAGGCGATCCTGGCAATTACAGGCTGGTAAGCCTAACTTCAGTACCAGGCAAAAATTGGTTTAAAACTATAGTAAAGAGCAGAATTATCAGACAAGTAGAAAAACATAATTTGTTGGAGAAGGGTCAATGTGTTTTTTGTAAAGGGAAATCATGCCTCACCAATTTACTACACTTCTTTGAAGAGATCTACAAATATGGATATAGTGTATTTAGATTTTCAGAAAGCCTTTGAAAAGGTCCCTCACCAAAGGCCCTTAAGCAAAGTAAGCTGTCATGGAATAAGAGGGAAGGTCCTTTTGTGGATCAGTAACTGGTTAGAAGATAGAAAATAAGTATAGGAATAAATGGTCAGTTTTCAGAATGGAAAGAGTTAAATAGTGGCATCCCCCAGTGGGACCAGTACTGTTCAGCATAGTTATAAATTATCTTTAAAAAAGGATAAAGAATGAGGTTGCAAAATTTGCAATTGACACAAAAATACTCAAGATATTTAAGTCCAAAGCAGACTATGAAGAGTTACAAAGGGATCTCACAAGCTGGGTGACTGGGAAGGAAAATGACAGCTGAAATTCAATACTGATAAATGCAAAGTAATGCACATTGTAAAACATAATCCCAACCATACATATAAAATTATGGGGTCTAAATTAGCTGTTATCACTCAAAGAGACATTGGAGTCATTGTGGATAGTTTCCTGAAGACATCCACTCAATGAGCAGTGGCAGTCAAAAAAGCTAACAGAATGTTGGGAATCATTAGTAAAGGGATAGCTAATAAAGCAGAGATTATCATATTGCCTCTGTATAAATCTATGGTTTGCCCACATCTTGCATACTGCATGCAGGTCTGGTCACCCATTTCCAAAAAAGTATACTGGGATTGAAAAAAGGTTCCAAAAAGGGCAAGAAAAATAATTAGGGGTATGGAACAGCTTTCTTACAAGGAAAGACTAATAAGGTTGGGCCTTTTCAGCTTTGAAAAGAGATAGTTAAGGAGAGTAAAATGATAGAGGTCGATAAAATCATGACTGGTGTGGAGAAAGTAAATAAAGAAGTGCTATTTCCTCCTTCTCATAACACAAGAACTGGAGGCTGCCAAATGCAATTAATAGGTTTAAAACTAACAAAAGGAAGTATTTCTTCGCACAACACACAGTGAACCTGTGGAACTCTTTGCCAGAACATGTTGTGAAGACTATAAAAGGGTTCAAAGAAGAACTGGATAAGTTCATGAAGGATAGGTCCATGAATGGCTATTATCCAGGATGACAAGGATTCAAAACAATGCTCTGAAGTGTCCCCAGCTTCTGTTTGCCAGAAACTGGGAATGAGTGACAGGGAATGTATCACTTGATGACTACCTGTTCTGTTCATTCCCTCTGAAGCACCTGACATTGGCCATTGTCAGAAGACAGGACACTGGGCTAGATGGACCATTAATCTGATCCAGTACGGACTTTATGTTATGTTTTTGTGTTCTTTTTCCTTTTCTTACCTGGTTAGCCCTTGATAGAGAATTTATGCTTAAACTTTTCATTTACATTTAAATTAAATCATTTAAACTTAGGAAAACTCATTATTGGTCTTCAAAGCAAGAGATTCAAAGTTTGGGGAAATCCAATATTAAAATAATAGTACATTGCATAGTCCCACATTAGGTGGGGATTATTTTATAAGAAATGGCTTCAGTTCAATGTTTCTAAAGTCAACCAGTGACGTACTATGTTGATATATTAAAAAAACGAGTATTTCCCCTGAATACTTCCCTCGAAGAGATGTTACTGCATTTTATTAGCCAGAACAGAAATTTTAGAACAATTTTTTTTCACAATTTATAGAGCTAACAAAGGTTTCGAGATTGTTTCCCATTTAATAAATAAATAATTCAATTTCTGGAAAATCAGCCTTTTCATGTGAGTTTCACTGTGAGATCTATGACAAGCAGGAGCTGTGTGTCTTCATCGTCAGTCATCTGATCAAAAAAGGAATTATTATGAGCTTTGAAGATATCCAGGGGGAATTTATTACTGGAATTTAACCTACTCTCTCACTATTATATGCAGATCAGGGACTCAAATTATTTCCTTACACTAGAAAGAAATAATTAAATTGCCTATTGAGACTCCAATCCTTCCCCCATTTAAATCAATGGCAAGATTTCCAAAAGAGTACTACTGGGACCTGAACCTGACTTAGTGATTAGGAGTAACTTTTTTTCTGTTTAGTAGGTTTTTTTTATATCCTGTATTTTCTGTTAAACTGTCCCACAACACCGCCAAGTGCATATGAACTCTACAAACCATTTTGAATTATTGTATTTCTTTCTCAAGGTACTTTCCAATACAATTAGTTACAGATTTTAGTAATGCCTCCTTCATATTTATAAATCGGGCAGTAGGTAGGGATATGCTCGATGGTCTATCATGGGGAACCACACTCTCACTCTGGGGACTCCTTGATTTACCATTTATGCATTAGATATCTGCGTCTATCATGTTGCTTCGAATTTGGTTCAGAGTTGACCAAAATGACCATGGAAGGTCAAACCTATGAACTTCCTGGGTGGAATCTGGCACAAGGTGTTTATTATTTAAGTCTTGTTTAGCCCAATCTGCTTTCCAAGCCACCTTCTGCTCATAGCCTGATTTCATGAGGATAAATGAATGTTCCCAGAAAGGCTTGCAGGAATCAAGTTGTTCCGGGGGGTGTTGTCATGGTCTTGATGAACAGGAAGACATCTGTTTTCCTGGATTCGCTGAGTGTCATGGAATGTAGCAGCAGTTCGGTATATCAGTGGGTGAATGACGTTAGACAGGACAAGAAGCCATGGTGTTGGAGTTGACTTGAGGGTTCCAGTGATGCACTACATCACTGTATTTAGCTAGAGGGGGAAATTGCCTGACTCAAATGCAGCAGGGATAAGAGATGGACTTTGGGAGATCAGGGTATGTGTGGGGAGCTTGGTGGTGGAGACTGAAACTGGTGGCTGACACAAGGTGAAAGAGGGAGGCTGATACTCATTTGGGATGGGAGGTTGATGAGGAAATAGTGGGGGCACAGGAACTTAGGGCTGGTTTGGCAAGGAGCCAATGTGGGAGTGATGAGGACTGGCTGAGGAGTGAGGGTAAAGGAGAGGATGATACAATGAAATGAAGGAAAGGAGATGGCGAGGAAAGGGAAATAGCCATGAGGAACCAGAAGGTGAAGGGAGAACTGGGAATGGCTGGCAAAGGGACTGATACAAGGAGGTGGTGGGTACATGCTGATATTGGATGAGGAGTCTGGGGATGGAGTCTAGGATTGGGGACTGATGGAGATGCAGCACATGGGTCATGGGGACAACTGGAGACCAGGATGGGAAGAAAGTGATTGGACAAGGAGTCTGGAGAGTTGAAATGGGCAAGGAGACTGGGGACAAGAAGATGGGGTTGAACTGGGAATGGCTGGGCAAAGAGACAGGAAGTGCACAATGAAGAGAATGTGATTGGGTTAAGGATCTAAGCTGTGGAGGACACAGAAATGACACAGAGATAGGCGGAGGGAAGGGGGTCAAGCTTGGGAGAAAAGAAAGATGAAATTATGCTTACTAGAGCACAATCCACTCCAAAGTCTGAAACGGTTCCCAAGATTTCTGAATCTCACCATTCTTCTTCTGTGAGCAAATATTTGTGAAACACACTGGCTGAGTGTCTTATCTCCCTCTAGTGCTCATCCACAGAAAGAATTACAACCTACTACTGCTGCTACTTACTCTGTTAACTCTAATGAGAGAGGTCCGTGTGGTGGTCGAAGGGTCCCAGCACTGCTCATGACCCATCTGAGTGTCAGTGAGATAGAATTTTTTTTCTAGTTTCTTTTTCTACATTAAAAGAATATAAATAAGATTTCAAATTCAAGCACTCAAAAGTTAGAAAATGCACAAATTAATGCAAGTACAACCTTTATTCAACCTCTGTGTGCATATGCCTAAAGATACACTCTATAATTATATGATTACATATTATTTTTTTCATAGGTCCCATGCCTTATTCTGTGCACAGGATTGATCTGTTCTGAGAATGAACATGGCCCCTGAAGGTTAACAAACTCAGCTGTTATAGATCACTGGGCAAAATTAGTTCAAAAGACTTACCGCGCAATCTTTATTACCTCCATATAATATATTATTCTTTAACATTAAATGCACACAATGGACAATATTTCCTGAACGATAAACTATTCCATATAATGGAATGAGTTAGTGTCATGAGATTCCCCACATGTTCACATCCTCTTAATGCAACAGAAGACAGAGAATAATTGTGTTTGCAAATTAGGCTTGCATTTGCACAATTACTTAAAACTCTGGTCTAATAGCTACACCTTTCAAACTGCATTCCCTGGTTCATAGCAAAATCTGTAACTGATTTGCATGAAATTTTGTATGCATAATATGCCACATGCCTAACTGCTTTAATGAAAATAAAAGAAAGACAAATTTCCCTCTGGGACATGTTGGCTATTCATTTTAGCCATACACATGGCATCAATCAAAATGATTCATTATATAGGCTGTTTAGGTGACTAGATCTGCAGAAAAATGAAAAACAAAACCCAACTCCAAAAGCTTGATATTCTAAGGGCAATATTCCAGATTCCCTTCAAGTTGGGCTCTGTGCAGATAGTAATAGATGGTGCTGCTCTTTGTCTAATTTGGTTTGAATCACTACTTATGACTTTCAGTACAGTACAGGGGCTGAAATAGGGACAATCTGAAAAAAGTAATATGTGAAACAAGACTTGTAAATCAGTTAATCAAACTAGATGTTTTTGGAGAATAAGGAATAAAGGGCAGGACAGCTGCCAGGTAGATTTTAAGCTAGTGATATGTCTGTTGCTTATAAGTTTTTAGAGTTGACAAGGCTTTGGAAGTATACAGTTAATCAGAAAATAATGTTTTGCTCATGTACAATCTCTCTCCCTGTCATTCTTTATTTGAGATAGAAAAGAACTGGAATCTCTCATCCACAACTTCTAACACCAACTTCAAATGGTCCAGATAAACTTGAATCCAACTGTAAAGTATTATCTTTGTATTTGTATTTTATTTATTTGAAAAAGACATTAGAGCAGTGAGGTTTTGCAAAATCAAAACCCAGCATCTCTCATCTAAATATTTTATTTTACATGCAGATTAAAACAAGTTCTGATCCCCAGAGACTGCATCTTTCTTCCATTCCCAATTGCAGTTTCTGAACTGTTTCATAGAAAATACTTTCTAGAAGAAGAGAGATCCAGGGGAAGAAAACTCTTGAGATGTCAGACTCTTTAAATATTGCACACATAAAGATATGTTAGAAGAATATCATTATACATGCAAACCAAGCACTCAAAATTTAAGAAATGCCAGAATTAAGGTTGTCCATACAAGTTTAATTTGGCCCCCTTGTACATATTCATGATACAGTCCTTAATTACATTATCATAATACTTTTATTCATTCAATGAATAGGATGGACAATGCTTTCTGAATGAGGAGCTATGCAATATTTTTTCCCTCTTTTTTCTCATTGTATGGCCACATGCTGTATTTACTGTACACTATTCATACACATATCTGAAAAGAGAATTATTAATTTCCTTATGGGTTCTTCTTTGGCACCCTCTCTTTAGTATACGAGTTCTTCACAGACTTAACACCTCTGTGAGATAAGGGAGTGTTACTCACATTTTACAGAAAAGGAAGGGAGACAAAGAGAAAATAAAGGAATCCTAATCTGAGATGTCTAGGGCCTGATTTTTCGCAGTAGTCACCATTATATGTTCAGAGTACAGCTCTCACTGACTGTAGTGAGTGTTCAGCACTTCTACAAGTCAGACCTCCAGGTCTCAAATTATGCATTCAGAAAAGGCGGAGGTAACAGGATAGCTAACAGATCTATTGCTTCCTCTTACTGTTCCATAGAGCCTTGCTACCACACTGCCATTGCTGTATAATTGGTGTCGAGCAAGAAGATATTTTCACAGTAGCATTGTGCTGCCAAAATGTCTCCATCAATAGGCAATAAAAGAAAATTGCCTAAATAAAATACTTGTGCCAACCCCCATATCTCCCTCCATTCCCCCACTCCTGCTGCAAAAGTTACCCTCTATTAGTCCATGTCACAGCCACACTGGCACCTCATGCTGGGCATTTGGGGCATTAACTCAGCCTCAGTAGGTGTGCCCTCAGTAGGTGGTAGCTCTCTCATCCTCGTCTCTGCCTGAATACCCGTTACTACTCCTTTATCTTGGCATCTGCTTCGTGGCACAGCCCTCTGCCATATCACCATCTGGTTTTCCCCCATTCCAGGGAACTCCTCTAACAGGAGTCCAGCCACTCCTTGCAGTCCAAGCCGGGAAGCTTCTTCAGTGGCTGGGGGTTATGGGAGGCAGCCCAGGGACCCTGAAAACTAGCTTCCCACTGCCTCTTCCTTCCAGCTCACTGTCTCTATTTCCTGGCCCACTTCCCTGCAGCCTCAGTTCCTTCTGCTCTTGCCTCTGGCTGCACCTCCTTGACCCTCTCCCCTTGGTTTCAAGCCTGTAAGTGCTGGCAGTCCATCAGGAGCTCTCCCTAGCTCCCCCAGCCCACTAACACCTGCCCTTCCCCAGCTGCTGGTCTCAATGCAGCCCTCTAGGAAGCCAGTCTTCTCCCTAGAGCTCCCTGCTCTACTCTGCAGCTTCCTTTCATATGGGCTGGCTAAGCCCTGACTGGCTGGTCCAGCCGCTACCCTAATTTCCCTTGCAACCACTCTTTTGTCTGCCTGCTGCTCAGCCTCCCTAGGCTGGTTTTAACCCTTTCTCGGCCAGTGGCAGGCAAGCGTCCTGTCACAGTTCAATACTTGGGTTGCATAATTTTTACGTAGACTTGAAAAAGTAAAGCAATCCTTGCTAGGAACAGAGTAAGAAACATTATTAAAAAAAAGTCAAGATTGTCCCTTTCAGGATTTCAAAAATCCTAGTTTGGTTACTGGTGGTCTTCTATTAACCCATTCCAGAACATCAGTGCTTCTCTGAAGGAACTGAAACCAGAGTCTCTTTCAGCCCTCCAAATGGGGTACAATTTAGTATGTTTTAAGAGTGAGAGCAGAAGAGTGACAGGCTAAGCTTTAATGTATCTTGAAGCAATTAACCTAAAAGAACATTACTATGGCAGAGCACTGTGGTTAACACTGAACAGAGATTGCATTAAAGAGCATGCCACAGAATGGAGTGAATGCTCCATGTCCAGTTACTACTTCCTCAAATTGAACAAGTGGTCTTAGTCTCTTAGGTCATTTCAAAGCTTTCAGTTGGCTTAAAGAGTATCATGGATAGCAAAGTGTATGTCTCTTTGGAAGTCACTCAAGAGTGAACATGGCTCTTTATTCTGTTGTAAATGTAAATGAACAAAATTGCAAAAACAGCTTTTCATCATGTTCCTTTTATAAAGGGGACAATTAACCTCAGTTGCTTAGACATGATTACTTTCCCCTTGCCCTCACTTTGGGAGAATACATGAAAAAAAAATTATTAAAACTTTAGCAATATTTGGCTCCTATTTATTTTGTGAAAAGAGCTTTGGAGCTGAAAACAAGTTTTCCCCTCACTTGTATACTGTTTAGTATATGGCAGTGTTACCAATATGCCTCCAACTCTTGTCTACTGGTGAGTCCTTTGGCTTCTTTCTTTGTGTCTATCCACTGTAGCCTGGCGGCGACATAACGTACAGGGATGGGGCACCTGAGTCCAGGACCCTTTGACCAAGACTGAAGAAGTAAGAGAGTAGATATTGAAACACTTTACTCTTCAGCAGCTCTCAGGGTATGTCTACACTGCAACTAGACACCCATGCCAGCTGACCTGGGCTTGTGAGGCTCTGGCTAAAGGTCTATTTAATTGTATGTGGATGTTCAGGCATGGGCTTCAGCCTGAGCTCTGTGACCTTCTCATCTCTCAGGGTCCTAGAACCCATGCTCCAGCTGAGCTCCAACTTCTATACTGCAATTTAACAACACCTTAGCCCAAGCCCTGTGAGCCAGTGTCAGCTGGCACAGGTCAGTTGCAGGTGTCTAACGGAAGTGCAGACATACCCTCAGATTTCTCTTTTTTCTCCAAGAATGTCCGTGTGAAATTACCCAAACAGTAATCTTAAACACAAGAGTTATTAAATACTCAGATGCAATGACATTTTAACAAACCTTTATTTTGTGTTATCTATTTACACTCATTCTTCTCATAAACTAAGCTAGACAAGACATTCACAGCTTAGTTACAGAGTAAACAGAAAATGAATAGCTTATATCCCTCAAAAGCAGGGACTGGACACTTTGGTCTACCTGATAGCTTCCTTTGGTGACTAGATACCAAACCTTGCTGTGTCCAGATATCACGTAGCTAGCTCCTCTGTCTACATCAGTCTATGCATCCAGACCTGCTTCCAATCCCCATCCCCCAGACTTATTATGCATTGTTACCATAGATGAGGCAAGATAACCAGATAGAGCTTTTTTCCCCCCTAAGTATGTCCTGAGACACATAGGGATCTAATTTGAATTACACAAGCCTACAGGAGAGAGAGAAGGCACTAGGGAGTGGACAGGATATGATGAGTTGAATTCTTTCTTTCTTACTTTTATCCTTTTATGTTAAGAATTTAAGCCCCACTCCAAACTTAATCTGATGTATTTCTGGCCAAGGCACGTTGACCAACCTACAAGAATTCCAGAGTGAGAAAAAAGAGCAAAACAGAGGGAAAGACTTGTGACAAGAAACTAGCATAGAGACCAACAAGAACCTGATCTGAAGGCAGTTAGGGTCCAGCATCAAGCCCTCTAGCTCTCATCAAGTTAGCACAAGTCTGTGTATCCAATCTAGAAATCACAGCCTTAACTCTAGTGCTGGCATAGCCACACTTTCAGCCCAAGAGGATATTTAAAAAAGAAAGTTACGAGCAGCTGAAAGATGGAGATTGTAATGAAGGTGAAGTTACAAGCTGTATATAGCTTTTGGGACTGCAGTAGACTTGTGGTCAACATTTTCACAAATGACAGGCTGAAGTTAAGTCTTCAAATCCATATTAATCTACCTAAATGAGACATCATTTTCAAAGGTGGTAAGCAGTCAACAGTTTCCATTAACTTTGAAAATCAGGCCATTTAATTAGATGCATACTGTGACACTGAGCCAGAAAGGGTTAAGTGACTAGCAGGCTAAATGACCCAAGCTCAACCTTTAAAGACATATTAGACAAGCATATTAATGGTAATTAGGGCCATTTCTTATAAATAATGCTATGTTAGATAATTGAGAGCTTTGAAATACAAACCTGTATTGTAGAGAACTAGCGGTAAATTCTGTTTGTATTTGTAAGTGTTTTCCTGTATCTTGTTAGATGTTAACCATATAACCAGATTAGCTTGTGGATGACAATTCCCTTTCATGTCTTAATTACATTAAACTATGTGTGCAGATAATTCAGTTAACCTTAAGATCAACATTATAAGATCTTGCAGGAAATAATATTACTTATATTGTCTTCAGCTTACATTGTCTGTGCCTTGATCGTTTGAATGGATAATTGCCATATTTAAATTATACTACTAGCTTGCCTAGGAATTTGTAGTTCAGAGCAACAATGTGCATTACCTATTCTTCATTCGAAGAATGAAGAATGTGTTATGCTGTCAAGAGGCTATTGTAGTCTGCCAGAGATTTACAAAAGAACGCTAGGACCTGATCCTGTTATCTCAAGTCTGCTTGGACTTTATCAGGGAAGGTTTTGAGTCATCAGACTGAGGCCTCTAGGTATCCTGGACTGTCTCTGCAAATTCTTAAGGAAGGATTTGAACCTACTCTATACACAAACTGCCTATTTAGATTATAGCCTATGGAACTGATTCGGAAAGAATTTTTTGCAGCTCAGTGGCTCACCATCTCTACTATGAAACTGACCTAAGAACTTTATTCATATTTGTATGTATAATCATTTGTATGTCCAGCTGGTTAGCTTTGGGTATCAGTGTCTGGTTCCTCTCCCAAGTTATTAATGCACAATTTCCCCTGCAATAAAAATAATGAGATGAAGGAAGAAAGATCTATCTTTAAGGTAATTGCCTTTTAAATCAGATCTGATTGTCATACAGCATCTGAAGTCAGCTGCACTGCCAAACAGGTTGATAGCTCACTGTGCTGAATTCATTAAACACAAGGAAGAAATTCTGCCCTGGATTTTTCCTTAATTTTTTTATCCTTATTTGTTACAGCTTTATTGGCAGACGTCAATATGAAGTTCTAAAATATATCACACATACAGTACAGTTCTTTCAGAGCATGAGCTTTCGTGGGCTAATACCCACTTCGTCGGATGCATCCGGATGCATCCGACGAAGTGGGTATTAGCCCACGAAAGCTCATGCTCTGAAAAAACTTCAGTTAGTCTTTAAGGTGCCACAGGACTCTTTGTCACTTCTGCAATTCCAGACTAACACGGCTACCCCTCTGATTCTTGAGTACAGTTCTTGAACTTGTACAATAGAACCTTTCTAGTGTAGCCAAAAAGTGAAGGAGGAATGGCAGCACCTTTGAGAAGGGCCATAAGATACTGCCCTAAAACACACCATTATAAATATTTGAGTAACAGTATCAGAAAAGAAAAATACTTCATTTTGGAGTAAATAACAGCAACCCATGTCTTGCTTCTGGTTACATAATATTCTTGTACTCCTGCTCATCAATCAGTGTGCCAAGCCCAGTGTTTGAAATATGTTCTGTAATCATTTGGAGATCATAAATCTTGCAGCCTTTTCTCAATGTAACATTGTCATATGTCTTGTCACAGGCTAGGCTGAGTCCAAGACTATGCAGTCCAGCTTTGAGGGTGACAGGTAGTTTTTTTGGACCTGACAAACAGTATGTCCGGTTAGAGTACTTGTTCATTTAGTATGTCTCCCAATGAATTTTATATGATTTCTGGGTCAAGATATGTTTACCTAGAACACATATAAAAGATTTAAGAAGAATTTACAAGTTAATACTCAAATTTTGTTTCCTTTAATTGATTTATGAACTGTCATCCACAGTTTCACTCATTCTTTTTTTTTTTGTGGGGGGCTGGGAGTGTCACTTATCTGCAATATGTGCTATTTCATCATTGCGAAGTTATATGTAAATTAAGCAGAAAATAAGACACAATGTGGAAAAATGCAGATTGTTATTATTTGGATTAAACCTTGTTATGGGTTGAGTTGAAACCTCATTGAAATTGATGTATGAATATGCCCCTCACTTGAGACTGCTGTATGAGACAGTGAAAGGGGCCATATCCAAAACAAGACCAAATAAAGCCTGCCCGGAACCTAATGCCATGTGGGAGGAGGGTTCCAATGGGTATTGTTCTAGGTGTGGGTGTTAGAGAGAGATCTGAGGTGCAGATAAGAAACAGACTGAGAGCAGAGAAAGAAAATGAAGGAGCTGCCTGTAACCATGGGAGAAGCCTAGAGAAAGGTTCTTCATTTGGGGATGCTGGCTGAAAGGAGCTTGAGCCCGTACACTAAGGAACAGCTCCTTTTATTTTTCATTCCTCCTGCATTCACAGAAGCAGGACTTTGTACATTCCTGATAAATAAACAAGATTGCATCAAAGAAAATACCAGCCTCCATCATCAGTTCCTACTGCCAGCTGGAATGTCCCTAAGGTTCCAAACTTTGTTTAGCTCCTTAGGTCAAAAAGGGGGTACCCATATAAAAATTCAGCAGACAAGAGTAAATAAAAGAAATCTAATCAGGCTGGAACCACAAAAGGTTCTGAATGTAGTTCAGATAAATAAGTCCAAGATTTAGTCATGGGTATTTTTAGTAAAAGTCATGGACAGGTCACAGGCAGTAAACAAACAGTCATGGCCTGTAACCTGTCCATGACTTGTACTATATACCCCTGATTAAATCTTGGTTGCTCTGGAAGGGGGGCCCAGGGGCACCATGGGTGCTCTGGGACAGGGGGTGGCCTCGGACCCCGCTGGTGCTGGGGAGTAGGGAGGCGTCCAAGACCACCGCTGCTGCTGGGGAATGGGGGCTCAGTGGCCCAAGACTGTCCCATAAGCGGACAATATGGCTGGCCCAGGGGCCACCTGAACTCCTCGGGCAGCCCTGGGGTCAGATACACCAGCTGCTGCACTAGTCATGGAAGCAGAGGTGAAAGTAAGCCGGTAGGCCCCGGTATGGCTTACCGGCAAGAGCCAGTGCGCCATACAGGGGCAGATCGGCTTCCCTGGGTGCAATTTAAAGGGTCTGGGGCTCCCAGCAGTGGCTGGAGCCCCAGACCCTTTACATTGCCGCCAGAGCCCCACTGCGGGAGCCCGGGGGAGGCTGCAGTGGGGCTCTGGAGGCAGTTTAAAGGGCCCAGAGCAGTAGCGGCCCAGCCCCGGGCTCTTTAAATAGCTGCTGGAGCCCTTCCGCAGCCTTCCCAGGGCTCTGCGGGGACGGGAACCCTGTTGCCGGAATCCTGGGAAGGCTGCGATGGGGCTCCAGCAACTATTTAAAGAGCCCGGGGCTGGGCTGCTACCGCCCTGGGCCCTTTAAACTGCCCCCGGAGCCCCACTGCAGCCTCCCCCGGGCTCCCGCAGCGGGGGCTCTGGCGGCAGTTTAAAGGGCCTGGGGCGGTAGTGGCGGCTGAGCCACGGGCCCTTTAAATAGCTGCCGGAGCCCTGCGGCAGCCTCCCCAGGGCTCCCGCAGCAGGGTTCTGTGGGGATGGGAGCCTTGTTGCTCGAGCCCTAGGAAGGTGGTGGCCGGGCTCCAACAGCTATTTAAAGGGCCCATGGCTGGATGCTGCTACCTCCCCGGGCCCTTTAAACTGCTGCCGGAGCCCCAGGGGAGAGAGTGGAGAGGTGGGGATGTGGGGTGGAGGGTAGGGGGAGGGTAGGCGGGGAGACCCCTTATCGGTACAGGGGCTGGGGTGGGCCTGGCTCTTCCCCATCCCCGCCCCTTCCGGCTGAGGTCCCGCCCCTTCTGGGGGCCAGAGCTGGCCCCATCCCAATCCCCATCCTGGTAAGACCCCTCAGTTACTTTCACCCCTGCACGGAAGTTCCAGAAAGTCATGGAATCTGTGACCGCTGTGACCTCCATAACAGACTCACAGCCTTACAAATAAATATACCAACATTGACTGCTATGCCATGGACTCATGAATGCAGCTGGCCCATGACTCTGTCCTCATTATAATAATCTTCAGGACCAGGTCTTTGGCAGATACAATAAAACTCCCTTCACTGGTGTCATTTTAGTGCTGTTCCCAATCCAGTCTGGCTCCCAATCCCATTCTGCCTCCCAAACCATACTGGGAATGGTGGTGGAATGACACCACAGTCCATCTGCACCTCTTTGGATCCTCAGTGGGTCAATGAGAGTGAGAATGTGAGATAACTATTTAAATTGAGAAGCTAGTGAATGGTAGCTGATCCATGAAAATGGAGAGGAAGGAAAAATGAGCAAGGCAATTTAGCTATTGTGAACTTGCTGAAGGTCAAGCACTCTACATTCCAAGTCAAGGGAGCTGGAAATGTTCCCACAGCGTTTATTCTTGGACATTGTACCATCACTTCCCACCAGTATAAAATCAGATGAGATCAGCTCCTATTCCTTCCTGAATAGTAGACACATTAGTATGTGTTGGCTGTGAATCATGCACCAGAATAATAAAGTATGAATAATTGACAGCCTTTCCCCTGCGTTGCTTTAGTGGGGTGGATGAGCTTGTTTCTGTGCATATACCTTATGCAAATCAGTTACTACATATATAGTGAGTCCCCATGAAATTCAGTGGAACCACACATGCATAGAATCAATTGAGAAACATGATGATCCAGTGACTAGGGCACCACTTTGAGAGTAACGCAGGGAGAGTTTCAGCTCCCTGCTCCACCATAGGTTTCCTTTTTGATCTTGGACAATTCATTTAGTCTCTCTATGCTTCCATTCCCCTTTGTAAAATGGGGATAATAGCACTGCCCTATGTCACAGTGGGATGTAGTGTTTATTCTTTTTCAGAGCAATGTAAATATAAAGAAGCCAACAGGCACAGTCAGGTCCCAAGTAATTGTTTACTAACTATAACCAAAGGTGTAAGATCTATCTATGCACTGGCTTTGACTGGGTTGTGACACTTTTTGGAAACCTAGAACATGGGGGGGCCCACTACAATGCCCAAAGTATTTAAAGGGATACTGCCCTAGTATTGTACACTACAGGGTGTCATGGGGATAAGTATATTAAAGTCTGTGAGGTATCCATCTATTACAGTGATGGGGACATATACACAGAGAGCTGTGTATATATCCCCAAATTGTCAGGCACATAGAAGAACATAAATTGTTGGGCAAAAGTCAGCATGGTTTCTGTAAAGGGAAATCATGTCTTACTAATCTATTAGAGTTCTTTGAAGGGGTCAACAAACATGTGGACAAGGGGGATCCAGTGGACGTAGTGTACTTAGATTTCCAGAAAGCCTTTGACAAGGTCCCTCACCAAAGGCTCTTACGTAAATTAAGTTGCCATGGGATAAGAGGGAAGATCCTTTCATGGACTGAGAACTGAGAACAAAGGGTAGGAATAAATGGTAAATTTTCAGAATGGAGAGGAGTAACTAATGGTGTTCCCCAAGGGTCAGTCCTAGGACCAATCCTATTCAACTTATTCATCAATGATTTGGAGGAAGGGGTAAACAGTGAGGTGGCAAAGTTTGCAGATGATACTAAACTGCTCAAAATAGTTAAGACTCAAGCAAACTGTGAAGAACTTCAAAAAGATCTCACAGAACTAAATGATTGGGCAACAAAATGGCAAATGAAATTTAATGTGGATAAATGTAAAGTAATGCACAATGGAAAAAATAACCCCAACTATACATACAATATGATGGGGGCTAATTTAGCTACAACTAGTCAGGAAAAAGATCTTGGAGTCATCGTGGATAGTTCTCTGAAGATGTCCATGCAGTGTGCAGCAGCGGTCAAAAAAGCAAACAGGATGTTAGGAATCATTAGAAAAGGGATAGAGAATAAGACGGAGAGTATCTTATTGCCCTTATACAAATCTGTGGTGCGCCCACATCATGAATACTGTGCAAAAATGTGGTCTCCTCATCTCAAAAAGGATATACTGGCATTAGAAAAGGTTCAGAGAAGGGCAACTAAAATGATTAGGGGATTGGAACGGGTTCCATATGAGGAGAGTTTAAAAAGGCTAGGACTTTTCAGCTTGGAAAAGAGGAAACCAAGGGGAGATATGATAAAGGTATATAAAATTATGAGTGGTGTGGAGAAAGTGAATAAGGAAAAGTTATTTACTTGTTCCCATAATAGAAGAACTGGGGCCACCCAATGAAATTAGTGGGCAGCAGGTTTAAGACAAATAAAAGGATGTTCTTCACACAGCGCACAGTCAACCTGTGGAACTCCTTGCCTGAGGAAGCTGTGACGGCTAGGACTATAACAGGGTTTAAAAGAGAACTGGATAAATTAATGGAGGTTAAGTCCATTAATGGCTATTAGCCAGGCTGGGTAAGAAATGGTGTCCCCAGCCTCTGTTTGTCGGGGGGGTGGGGGGGTGATGTATGGCAGGAGAGAGATCACTTGATCTTTACCTGTTAGGCTCACTCACTCCAGGGCACCTGGCATTGGCCACTGTCTGTAGACAGGATACTGGGCTAGATGGACCTTTAGTCTGACCCAGTACGGCCTTTCTTATGTTCTTATTTTCTTATGTTTTTAGCTAGTTCAGGGTCATAGTTTGTTTGGGGATTCATCTTTCGTTGATGAAAAGCCAGACAATATGATACTGACCTATATATAAAATTATTTTTAAAATGGATAATAAAATTGACACAAAAGTTCCAAGAATTGTGAAGGTGGAGGACACTAGTGAAGATCTTCAGAATGATGCACAGTCTCTAATAACAAAGCAGTGGAAATTAAAAACTGAGACTGGAACTTCTAAAAATGTATGTAGTTATTTCATTGAAGAGGATGTATTAGCATATAGGAAAATCTTGGGATTGAAATGAAACACTTTTGCAACTTAAAAATGTTTTCTGGGATTTGATCTTTCTGTGAATTTCTATCTTTAAAAGAAAATACATAGAGTTTAGGTTTAATCACTTTGAATTGGTTTATCAAATAGTATGTGTATGGAATGATATGAAGATATCAGCCAGGAGTCATCATGCATTGTCAGTTATTTTTTGTTCTCTGAAGCCAATGACTTAGTTTTAATCCATATTAAAAAGAAATAAGTTATATATCAAGGAAACACATTCATATGTTCCAAGATTTATCATAAAAGCACAATATAAGAAGATGTAAATGTGAAGTTTTAAAATTAGAGGATTAGACTGGGAGTTTTTAGGTACATGTCTCATTTAAGGGTAATGTTTTGTCCTAGGAAAAGCCTGACAATTACAACTTTTCATCTTCTCCCTTCTTGTTTCACATTGAGAAGTAAGTTTCTGTCATTGAAAGAGTATAGCTTACATCCTTGCCTCACCTAGCCAGCAGCACTGGCTGGTGGAGGTTAAGTAGGAAGTATACACAAGGCTCCACCCACCATTCCCTGGTCACTCGCTCTCTGAATGTTGCAGCCCTTACTCTAAGAGAAGATTCCTATAACCTGGCCTGCATTCAAGACTCAGATAGCTCAAGCAGAAAGTTGGTAAGGGAGAAGGGGACTGGGCAAATTGGGATGCTTGCTGTCTGTTACTTCCTTGCTCATCCATGTAAAATAAGTTCCTAGTATTTACTAGAATGGGTGGGAATAGCAATATTCCTCCCTGCCAAACTAAGAGTGAATGTTGTGACAAATGTGTTAGTGTTTTGTATCATCATAACCGAAACCTTTTGGATATTAGGTTTTGGCCCCAGACCCAATATGATAATAGTACTGACATATTGACTGACCCGACAAAAAATCATACTTGTTGGAGTTTTAGTTAACGTCAGTAAAACTGTTAGTCAATAATTTAATTGTCAATAAATGACAACGTGTTTTAAAAATAGCCAGATTATGTTTAGATGTTATCTTGTATGGCCTATTTTATCTTTGCAATGCCATGACAGAGTATAAAGGATATTTGGTGGGTTTTTATATCATAAAGCTAGTGTGCATTTTTAAGCGATAGCCAAATGAGTAAGGATACATTATTTGAAACTGATTTTTTTAAAATAAGAAGTTACTGAAAAACAGAACGTGGGCGGTGAGGGGGAGATCATCCATGGAATCCAAACACATCAGCTCCTACGCATCATCTTGAAAATATTGCAATAAGAAATTATTAGCATTTCCAAAATCAAAAGAAAATGGTCTCCTTTTCCAAAAAGGATTAACTAATTGATTGTTTTCATGTTTCCACTAGCACAATTAGTCCAATCTTTCACTTTATAAATAACATATAATAACATATAAAGGCATAAAGTATTAAATTCACTCTTGTATATTCATGTTTGTAAAAGGGAGGTGTCAAATTTTTATTGCCTTTTAAGAGGGTAATCAGCACTAATGGATAGTAAAGCTAAGAAAAAAAATCAAATTGAGGTTTACTGGAAGCAAAGAGGTAACAACAATAGCATAAAGCCTTGTATTGTTAGCTTCATGATTACCACTTTTGAGAACACTGATAATCCTAGTCCATTACTGCACACTTCCGAAGCAAGAGCAACCAACGCAACAATTAACACTGCTTCAAAATCACACTCTCCACAAGTACATTTTGTTCAATGCTTACAGGAGAAATAGCCACAGTTTTAGATGGCACTTCTACCTCAAAAGTATACCTCTAGGAAGAGTTAATAGACTTCCCTATACTGGTGACACTTTATCCACAAGCTACAATGTCTTTCAAGGAAGAAAGGCAGCCTGGGGTGCTATCTGGAACAATTTTTATATTGCGGCTTCTAAGAGCACTGAACCAAACTGTAAACCCTGTATAGAATGGAAACCATTTCAAGCCAAGGGATGCAGCAGCACCTCTTACACCCTTAATTCCAGAACCTATGAAGAAAGGCCCAGACTCTGCAAGTGTTACTCAGTCTGGGCATTTATGGAAATACTGGAAGTGTTCACGGAACAAGACACTATCCAGCATGACTATAGGTGGCAGCCTTTGGCCCAAAGTTTCAGAGTCCAGTGAATACAGGGCAGGAGGGAAGCCAGAGGAAAATGAGTGACAAGTATTATAATATAATACTTATATAACATAATATAACAGCAGTTCAGCCACTTATCAGGGTTGTAGCATTTTATGGGGTTTTTTTATGGTAACTATGATTATAAATAAGTGATTCACTTTATATATCCATCCACTAATGTGTTCACATTTTAAAACTAATTCACTTCAGCCAGGCAAGTTGCATTTTTGTGTTAATTTTCCATGGACATTTTTTAGTGACCCAATTTTTATTGACACAAATTTCCAGCAAGTGAATTTCAGTATTCGTGCAGGCGTGTTCATCTAGTTTGAGAACTAAAACAATACTAAGTGACTGCCAAGAACAGTTAAGCAACAGACTTTATATTTGGACTATTCAGTCAATTAATGAAATATAATATTTTAAAAAGCTATTAAATAAATATGAACAGCAAGACCAGTGTATTAAAAAAACAGTGCCTCAAGTCAGGCTTTTGATATTAAGAGGGTATTATTAAATCATTAGGTAAAGGATTATTTTGATATCTTTCCAGTGTCATAATTTTCTACAGAATTCACATAGATATCTTTAACATATGTGGCTCTGGAAGCAGACAAGTTATTTGATTTAGAATTACTGGTGATGAAGATGAAGAATTTAGAATTGAACTAGCAAATCGATATTAAATGCTTGAAGATGATAGAACAGTAGAAGGAAAATGGAAGTAGATAAAGAAAACTTTCACCAAGACTTGTGAAGAAGTGCTGAGATTCAGGAAGAAATATCACAGTGAATGGTTATCTGAGGATACAGAACAGAAAATAGAAAAAGATGCAAAATTAAACTGAAACTAAATCAATCAAGAATACACACAGCCACTCCAGGAGGAATATGGTGTAAGTACAAAGAGATCAACTTTACGGCAAAAGAGTAACAGATGCAAGGATCCTTGCTGCATAAAATGACATGAAGACACTGTTCAACATCATTAGACGGTTGCCAGGAATGAAAACAAATATCAACTAACCAGCTCTAAACAATAAGGACAACATAACAATACATATATCAGAACAATTAAATATATGCATGCAGTACTTTAGTCACCTACTGAATGGTGAGCCATTGGCCAATCCCCAGATGTAGAGGAAGGAGAAGATCTGGATGTTGAATTAGGACTTATCACCAGAGTGCAAGTAAGAGAAGTCAATCAGTTAAAAAGTGGAATAGGCTCTAGGTCAGGGGTGAGCAAACTTTTTGGCCCGAGGGCCACACTAGGCATCAAAATTGTGCAGAGGGCCGGATAGGGAAGGTCCTGCCCCCTACCCAATCCCCACCCACTTCCTGCATCCTGACTACCCCCCTCAGAACCCCAACCCATCCACCCCCCCACTCCTTGTCCCTGATTGCCACCTCCAGAGACCCCCCACTCTAATTGCCCCCCTGGACACCACCCCCTATCTAGTCCCTCTGCTATCTGGCACCCCCTATCTAGTCCCCTAGCTGCCACCTCACGAGACCCCCTATACCCTAACCACCACCACCACCCCACACCAGCTTACCTGCTCAGGGGGCGAGGAGCTCCGCGGCTTGCAGCACTCTGCCCGGCCGCGCATCTTGCCACGCTTGGCCAGTCCCCCGGGCTGGGAACGTGGGGCCGCGTGGCTTGCCTCGCTGGATCCTGGGCCGGTAGGGCGGGGCCAATGGGCCCGACCCCCGGCCCAAACTCGCGGGCCGAATAAAAATGGCTGGTGGGCCACATGTGGCCCACAAACCATAGTCTGCCCACCTCTGCTCTAGGTCCAGCTAACATTTCAGTGGAGGTTAAGGCAGAATGAATGAATGAATGTGGTACCCTGGGAGATCTGGATTGACATGTAGCTTTTCTACCAGTCTGGCTGTAGAGTCTCAGCAACAAACGTGTCAAGGAACTATGTTGCTCAGAATTGGTAGCTATGGAATAGGAATGGGGCACATGATGCTTGTGATGTTGCACATGGTCGAGTTCATTTGGATGTTGACCAGTCTAATGTGAGGGAAACAACACCACACAAGGCCACAGTATTGTTCTGGGCAATAACACAGCACCATGGCTGATGTATCAGTGTACCGGGGCCCCATGTGAAACTGGCTAATCTGTTGGTTAGATTACTCATAGTCCTGACTTTGTCAGCAGTCTTTTTTAGATGGTTGCAGTAAGTCAAAGAGCAGTCCAGTGTGACAGTAAGGTAGACCGATTTTGCCTCATGTTTCGGTCATACTTTTCCTATGTCTTTTCCCAGTGTCTTCCTTGGTTGGACACTAGTGCCGGTTTTGCTGTTCAAGAAGGATATTAAACCTGACCCTTATTGCCACCATTAGCCTTCTGCCAGAAGGTTTCCAGGTTTATAAAATGTTGTTGGGGAAAGTTTCCACTGTCTCTTTGAAGTGATAAGCACACATATGACTGAAATAATCCAATTTGCTTAAAGAACACATTACGTGATGCATAATACAGTAACACATGAATTAAAATAGAGTAACTAAATCTTGATCTTTTGTGCAGCCATATAAAAACTAATTTTAAAGGTTCTAGTTAGATATTCAAGTAACTCACATCCCCTTTGTCAAAGAGGAAGTAATCAATTATTCAGTTTAATTTATAGGTCTGAGCCATTGATGAAACCTGTTTCATTTCAATATCCTTGGGCCAGATCATCATCTGATGTGATTTGTTGTAGCTCAGTTGACCTCCTGTGACCTATGACAATGTATACAAGTTGAGGACTCAGTGGCATGGCAGAGCCCAAATTTACTGACCACCTGTTCATGCAGGTCCATTTCTGTAGCTCTTATTAGTTGAGATGTGATATTCGCTATATTTTAATATGTGTGCATGAGTGTGTGTTTAAATGCAGCCAAAGGTAGTCAGAGGCACATTAATATGGTATTTATATGGGATGTTATAAGCTGGAAAATAAATACATTCATAGTCATTCAAGGTGCCTATCAGTTCCTCTTTTTCAAGCTGTGCACACAAGTTCATTCATTGTTAAATTAACAATAAACAATGTTTAAAAATTAAGAAGTTGTGACAGAATAACCAGTACAAAGGGATACAAAGTATTTGAGAAGAGATGATGTTATTTGCAACAGTAGTGATAAACTCTACAATTTTGTTAATTTCTCACTCTATAAACCATGACATTAGGCCTCTAAAAAACCCCTTTTAATGCATTTATAACTAAATGTGCAAACAACAGCAGGATGCAAATTTCTATACTTAGATGAATTAATGTGATTGATTTTAAATATATAGCAGAACATTGCATAGTTTTAATTGGTCCAACATCACTTAGAGTCCAGTGGCACCTTAAAGACTAACAAAAGTATCGAAGCTTAAGCTTTCATGGGCTAATACCCAGGACTTTTTGCCGCTTCTGGAAATCCAAACTAACATGGCTACCTCTCTGATTCTTGACAACATCATTTAGTGTACCATATGGAATTGTATACATTAATAAATGTAAAACACACCAGTCTCAACTTTGTCATTTAGATTGCCTTTCTGTAACCCTTACACAGGTTAATAAAGGCTACTGGTTCAGGCTCTTGCTGTTCAGCCAATTGCAATGACACATAAGCTAGCCTGGGTCCAGTTCCCATTGGTAGCTATGGGTGTTCCACACCTCTCAATGGGTCTGATCCGGAGCCTACTGAAGTCAGTGAGTGTCCACAATGGGTTTTGGATTAGACCAAATAAATGTTCAGAAACTTACAGAATCAGGATCTAAGTGAAGATACTACATGTGTCTAAATGAGAATAAAGCATTTGAAACAGGCCCCAGAGGTAAACGTCTCTTATTTTGCACTCAATGTTCAAAAGCTGTGTGTGTTAGGGAAAAAAAATCTTAATGTATGAATTAAATCTGCCTCAAGCTCTCCAGTTGCTTTACTTGTCAGATAGGCACTGTCAGGATTGCCTCCCCACTCTGAACTCTAGGGTACAGATGTGGGGACCCGCATGAAAAAAGAAATAACCCCCACAAGCTTATTTTACCAGCTTGGGTTAAAATGTTTTTCCCCAGAACACAACCTCTTCTGTATCTGGACCTGGTACACTGCCACCACCAAACTAGGTCTAGGGTAGTTTGGGACCCTTCTTTCCCTTTCCACTAACCCCCCAAACTTCTTCCTTCCCTGGGAAGCTTGAGAGAAAAAAAACAAACCTCACCTGCTCCTGCGAGACGTGCCCGATCCAAAACCAGGATCTTACACAATGAAAAACAAGCAGTCGGCTTCTTAAAAGAAAGATTATAATAAAAGAAAAAAAGATAGAGGAATAAATCCCTTATAACCATCAATAGAACAGCATCTACCATAATCAACAAAAGGATTCAGAAACCAAATCTCTCCCCCGAGGCAACTTTCTCCCACTGTTGATATCTCTGCTGAAGCTTACAATCTCAAGAAGCACCCAGCCAACACTCACCACTGAGAACCCTCCAAGTGATAAAAAGAAGGTAAACTTACTGACTACAGTACTTGATAGAATCTTATAGTTACAGTGAAAGACATAGCTGTGTTCATCCCATAGCTGAGGTGAACAGAGAGAGACCCAGAGAGAAACTGAAACTTAAAATCCTTTGTCTCCTGAGGAATTTCTCATTGGTCAGTTGTCCACCTCTCAGGTTACCTTTATCTTAACCCCTTACAGGTAAACAATAATTCTAGGCTACTTCACACTTATGACAGGCACTTATCCATATGCACCATATTTTACTGAAATTGACAGCACTGAAGGGTTAATGATATTTACTCAGTTGTTCAAATTTTCTGGTATATTTGGAACAGAGGAATTTGTTCCCTGTCAGTCATGCACCTTTTCTCTTTATAACTATTTTTTAAAAAATCATTGGGCAAAATCCTTTTCATTTTAACCCTACCTGTGCTAAAACCTTGTACAAGGTGTGGAGCACCGTGAGCTCTCAGTGGACCTCAACAGAGACAATTAGCACCTTGCCGGATCTGTAGTCTGCAAATTATGTTGTATACTGCATGGCTATATCTACACTTGTGACTGTATACTGTTACATATGTGTTGTACCATAAACCCCCTATTGCCCACATTGGAAGACCTGAAATACATCCCTGAAGGACAGTGTAGTGCAGGAAAGCTAGCACAAAGGTGAGGTGTGGGTATGTACATCCCCATGCTGTTGCAGGCCCGGTATCCATTCTACAGTGCAGTATGGGAAGGTGCAAGGGGCAATACCTGGTCATGGATATCAATAGTCCCACAATGAACGGATCTCTTTGCTGCCAGATCCTTAAGGTCCTCCCTCCATGCCAGCCTTGTGTAAGGCTGTAAAAACCTGCCCTAAAAATTTCTGATCAGTTCTTCTGTGAGCTGTATTGATTAACACCAGCAATCATGGATCATGTTCCAAGAGCTGATGCCTGGCCTAAGTAATACACCTGGGTGCTGATCAATGTGTGATTAGAGTACACTATCGTCCATGACTTCGCCCATATTGTCAGGAGCATACACGTGTATCAGGAGATCTCATGCAGGTGGAAAGAGGTGAGCATTCACCAGACTCTACCCCAGCATCTGGAGCAGGGTAAGCAGGCAGTCCTGGAGGAAGCCCCAGGAGACTCAGACGAAGAGGACAACATTATGCTGCACTTCTACCAGGCAGACCCAGGGTGAGAAAGCATCCCGCACCCACGCAAAGGACCCCGAACCACAGTCTGAAGCTGGTAAGGACAATACACCCCACCACACATTCCCTGGAAATCTCCTCTCTTGCTCCAGTAATACATACCTTGATAAACTTGCCCCTGCTCCATCCTGGCTTGGTCCTGAGCAAGGCATGGATGTAAATTAGTGATTTTATTGAAATCCTATGAACCACTGTAAAGCATTTAACAGAAGATATAATGGATTATTGATGAGTACTCACTAAGCCCCTGTGTCTATGCATCTCTTGGCCAGTACTCTGAACAGCAGTAATCCCTTGGTCATCCTGACTGGGGTTAAGGGAGGGAGTTTGAGAGGATCAGGTTGCGAAAGAGCCCTGGTGTGAAAAGAACAGTTTTATGACATTTATGGTTTCTCCAAGACCCCAAACAGTCTCTCCATCCTTCCTTCGTCTTGCAAATGGGAGCCATGCATAAAGGAGATGGTTGGTAACTAGGGTGTAGACCTGTCTAGTCTGGAAAGGGAAATGGAACCATTTGGTTGTCTGAGGAAAGTCAGGGCAGGCCATGTTTCCTGTGACCATTGCAAATGTGTACTACTGTTCCCAGTCTCCAGTGTCTGTCCCCTCTTTCTGTGCTGAGTCACTCTGCAAGAGCTGGGAGACGTGGGGATGGTGAAGTCCCCACTCTGGCACTTCCACAAACTCAATGTTGTGTCCATTAGCCAGAAGCTGCTGGCTTCCTGTGTTACTCCAAAACTTCAGGTAAGAAAATACACTTGTGATGTGGCTCTGATTCCCTGTCATTTTCAATACTGTTCACTGGTTATAGGACTGGACTTTCTGGCAAAGTAGGGTGGTGACAGTTGGGGCTGGATGGATGTGTGGTATTCTAGACCTTGAGGAGTATCCTGTAACCCCCATATTCCTCATCTGTATATAACTGTGATATTGCATATAAAGCAGGCCATGTGAGGTGATCTGCTGAAATTCATTTTTCTATCCATATATGTATATCATTAATGAATTTGAAGTTATGAGACTTGTGTTGTATGATTGTCACTAAAACATGCTGTAAATTGGGAAATCAGCCAGATATCCTCCCCCGCGACCCGAGACAACAGCAAAGTATCCATTTTGGGGATTCATTTGTGTCAGTTTAGCACTCTGTTTGATGTATCTTTGTAAATAATAGTTACTATTCACTGCACTTGTGTGTGCACCTTGCACTCTGAGTATGATCAGCATCATATTTTCCACGTTAGGGATGACTCACTGGGTTTTACAGCATATGACTGTGATTACTCTAAATGTGTGATGCCAAAGAAATACAATGGTTTCTGTCCCTCCTATGTCCCTTTTCTTCCCATATGTTTCCTAATGTTAAAAAAAAAATCAAGGTTAACTACAATAAACTAATCTGTTAAATAACTGATACTGTCCAAAGCGCGAGAATGAAAACAAGAAGAGAAGTTAACAGAAACGTCTTTATGGCTTTGTTAATGACTTAATTGTCAATACAGGCAAAGAAAACAAAAGTAAATTGAGAAGAGTGAACATATCAGAGACTGAATGATGCTTTTACAAACCATTTGCCCACACCAGTCACCACTTGCAATGGCAGGAGTATTCATGAATAGTACCTGTAGGTACTGTGAGCAACAATGTCAGAAAATGTTATGAAGAAGGCATGTGTGAAGCCCTCCCGAAACCTTACAGAACTGTTTTTAAATTACTTTAGCAATGCTAAAGTACTCCCCATAAAACACCCTGAAACAGAACTGTTAACATATAACAAACACTTCGCTTAATGATTCCATTAAAGTGTATATACACTTTCTGCAACACAAAAGCGCAGCCAAAGGTGTTAACATTGAGAGCTCTCATTAATTGTATGCTTTTAGTTAGTACATTAACACCAGCTGCCAGGGATTGAAACCTACTGAGCTATGTCTCAACACATGTATGTGACCATGTTCTATTGACCTTTTCCAGCAGCACCATAGCATCATCATACTTCTGGCTCCACTCTGATTCACCATGTACAAGCAAATACCATCACAAACTTTCCTTGCTGACTGGGAACCAGGAGCAGTGTGCACATAAGTGGGATCCAGCTATCTATGCAAGCTTTATAATGCAGGTTTGTCCTGTGCCCACTTGCTCTGGAAGTGCTCCCCTTTAGCCTCACATTAGTTATGCAAGGCACTGCGTGCC
The DNA here is from genome assembly GCA_007922305.1 of Dermatemys mawii. Lineage (NCBI taxonomy): Eukaryota > Metazoa > Chordata > Testudines > Dermatemydidae > Dermatemys > Dermatemys mawii. The sequence continues at coordinate 11,165,455 of ML677333.1, read as the reverse complement.
ATGATAATACAAACCATGCTGGCCACACTGGGATCCATATGAGTTCTCAGGCATCACCAGTGGATTTTAAGATACCCAAATGCACATTCCATCACCATCCTGTAGTTACTCAGCATACAGTTGAATTTGCTTTCTCTTGGGTCAGCAGTGTCAGTGTGCAGCTTCATGATCCAATTACATTGGATCTCCCAAATAACTGTGGGGAGAGAAACACTGTACAGATCTACTTTGTTTCTCCAAAATGAAGTCACTTCTCCCCTCCGCTCGGTGAGACAATCCCGAACTTCTGAGCATCCTAGTATCATAAACCTTACCCATGTGTCCAGTGTTAGTGTTCATGAACCTAACTCAATGGTCTACTTAGCCTTGGATAACAAGGGAATAGTAACCTCTGCAGTTCACATATTCACTTACCATGGGCAAAATATTGGGATGTGTGTTCTATTGATAGTTCCTGCTACTGATAGCAGAAAACAAGAGTAACTCTGTTTTAAAACCCTTACTATCATTAACTGAAAGCAGCAGATCACGCAGACACTGAGTTAGGTCATAACATCAACAATTTTTGTGAAAAATGCAGATGGTGGTAAGGAAGTTGGTCATGACATCAAGTGTAGCAGTAACCATCAGCATTATGGTTAAGAGCTTAACCACAATTCTGATGTGCATCCAAAGTCTTAACTATAAATATAAACAAAAACAAGGAAACTACAGAGAGAAAGAGAGAGAGAAGATGCTGATTGAGTACTGCTAGCAAGAGCCACTGTCGCAAATCATTCTCCCGAGATGACCCATTGACGACTGGCCATTAGAAGTGGGATGTTGCCCATTCAGCATCAACTATGATTGTATGAAAGTGTTATTTGGGGTGCTTCTAGCTTACAGCAGTAAGTATTTATGTGTTAATAAAAGGCATTTTGTGTTTGAACTGCTTGTATCAATTGCTTATCTGACGGAGATGCCCTTGGGTAATTCCTGAAACCATCTTAGTATAGTGAAACCCTTGTAAGGGTATCATGATGGGTTTTGGAAACCCCATTCTCTGAAATCCCACTATAATTTCAGGAATTTCAGTTATGGCAGGTACCTGTTGGTAGATGGCAGCATTGACAGCCTGTCAAACCAATAAAACCATGACGTAGACATTCATGGACATTCCATTGTGATCCTGGCATTCAACACATCCGTTCCATGTGGATTTTCATCCACCCTTTTGTTCAGCTGTCTTCAGCATCTCAATTTTTTCTAGATCAATTCTGTCCGATATTGAGTACGGCACTGTATGAATATATACCCTGCAGCAGTAGCAGGAACACAACTACATCATTAAGGACTTGCTCCATTTCTTCAATGTAGTTAGACAAAAGGGACAGAGAACAGGGAACAGCCACTGCCAAATGTGTGAAGGTGGAGTTCAGAACCAGACTCATTCAGGCAGGTGGTTCCCAGAGTCTCTCTTATAATGCATAGTACTCTGGGATACAACCCCTGAAATGGTAGTGCTACCATCATGTACTGAAAAAGGGCAGTGTGGACAGGGGTATGTGCCTGTGCATAGCATATGCTTCTTCCCAGGACAGCATATGTGGACTCTCAATGTGGGCATGAGATATATATGTTAACAGTACAGAGATAAGTATCCAGGAAAGCATGCAAGTGTAGATGTAGCCCATATGACTATAAAAAAAGGCAGTTTACTCTATCAGTGTGAATGAAACGCTACCCTGGTGTCCTTCAGCTTTTTCAGTTTGGCAACTCTTTATTTGAACTAAAAATGTTTGGGACCCCCTTACAATTACTGTAAAACTAACAGTAACAAATATATTGACAACAGGGATAGGCCTTTATAATGCAATTACTACATTTGACCTCAAACTCTGAAGGTTTTGGTTGAACTAGAGTTATTTTTGAAATGTATTGTCTTTGCTTTTGAATTCTAACAAAAATTAACATCTCACAACACCCTTGATTGCCTTCTCCTCTGTAGAGATGGATAGTTACCCTAGCAATACCCATGTGTTCCTTGAATATTTCCTTTCACCTTTAATTTTCCCTATTCAACTCTAGTATTATTTTTCAAGCAAGCTAATGTTCATGAGGTGTCAGACTGACAACCCTGGGACAGTTAAGAACAGGTACATCATTACAGACCTGGGCTGGATTCAAAAGAGTGATATAAAGATTAAATGTTCCTTGTCTAATATCCTGAGCCATTCAAACTGTAGCCTGAAAGCAGAAAAACTTGTTTCTTAGGAAGAAAAGTATCTGCATCTGCCAAGATACATCTCTAGTATGATTTATATATAGTAATTAACTAATAAACATTTATACTACAATAATTTACTCTACATTGGACATGCATGCTGCCCGTCAAATGATGCTATCAAGAGCTGCTCTCCTGCCACCCCACTTTTATTTGATTTTTCAGGTAATAATCTTATGCTGTTGACATGCTCTTATAGTAATGGTGCATCATTAATCATCCCATACTAATGTTGCTTCTCTCTTTCTCTTTTATCTTGCCATTTCATTGCTGCTGTATCTTATAAAAATTTTCCTCACAAATGATTTTGTATGCATGTCATCATACCTATTACAGTTTCCTTCTAAGCTTCTAACTCACCCAGCATTCATAGTGGATCTGCTTATTATCTTGTGATACAAGATTAATGGCAGTTAGATTGTGTTTTAGATGAATTATAAGGGCCTTTTTTTTTTTTGGAATATACAGCACATAAAAAGCCAGGTTTAATCATCTGAAACTACATTTAATTTGTTCCATATCACATTTTAGAATGTCTCACTACCAAGGTTTGCTGGAAACAACTGTTGCTGGAGGCAACTATTATAAGTAAAATAACTGGCAGCAGTAATATTTTATTTGTGAATTAAGTGCTTATTTAGTAGAGATGTACCGGCTCATTGCCTGCTTCTGCTTCTTTGGTCACAATGTGCTAGCACCCTGTAAAAGACTGGAATTCTTATTTTTGAGTTATTTTCTAAACAAATATATATATCACTTAACATACCGTTAGACATGAGAAAAGGGAGAATGGTTTGCACCGAAACAAAAATAGACATACAGAATGAATAGTGAATATTGGGAGGAAAAGGCAATATTGTTCTCCCACATACTTTTACCCCTGAAAGTTTTGTAGAGTATTCAGTTGAAATATAATAGTAAAGAACATTATATTTTGTCAATATATATTGCTCTTCTTGGACTATAAACTGTACGTCATCTGGGGCCAAACATCAACCCTGTGTTAAACGGAATTGTTCCAAGGATGGATTTGGCCCACCGCGTCTTAGGAAATTTTTTTTATTTGAAATCATAACTTTTTAAAGCAGTTCTCTCTCCTTCATGTAGAAAGGATTTATATTGGATAACTCCATTCAGTGCTTATGAAAGATATCTAGCCTTTCATCCCTTGCATATTGATTGTGGAATGATCCCCTTCAGTACTGTTACTTCTGTAATTACAGAATCTATTGTAAACACAGGAAAGATGAATTAAGAGTTGGGTGAAAAATGCCAGGGTTTTGTACTATTTAAAAAAAAAAATCTTTACCAAAATAAAACTTCTCATAATTTGTTTATTGACAACAAAGTAAGGGTAAACCAAAAATGTTCTGGCCAAACATTTAGTGGAAAAAATAATTGGATAGAAAAGCTTGACCAGCTTGACAGGCCACACTGAGGCCCTAACCATTTAACTGTCAGCTGTGCATGCATCTAGTGACTATTTAGCAATACAGGATGCAGACACCACACTGACCTCGGTGTTTCAAGATATCCAGCTGACTGGCTATAGATATCTGCCGCGTAGAACTTGCAGAACAGCTAAGTGGCAGGCTACAACAGAAATGTAGGCCCTGTTAAGAACGAATCCATCCTGCGGTGTCTGTCAAAAGGTCATGAGGGGAAGGACCAAATTTGAGGTTTCATCAGTCAAAACGGATCCTTAAAAGGGGAAGCCTGACAAACAGTTGGTGCACTTGTCTTGAGATGAACTCCAGTTCTGACAGATGAGATCGCCACTGCTCGTTCGGGAGAGATCGAACGAATGAGATTCGACCAAAGGTAATGCAACTTCTGGACCAGAGGACTCGGGGGCGCCTGGGGCGCGCGTTGCTAGCTTCAGCTTCTATTGAGACTGAAACAGGGTGAGGTTACTCCGGGGTTTCGGGGATTGACACAGCTCTCATTAGGCTGTATAACCCAACCACCTGCCAATGGAGGATTATTCTCTACAGTTCATTTACTAGAGCTCATCCAGCCTAGTTTTAAAGAATTTTAAGAGAGACAATTTCAGGAGGTGTAATACACTTTCTTGTTAACCTGAATTTTCCTTTTCTTTAGTCCAGTTACTAATAGCAGCATCCTCTGATACCATCCTAAATATATCTCTCCTTAGTGTTTATACCTTTCAAATATGTGTACGCTATCAGTAGACACTATTGAACCATAGGGTAACTTCACTGAATTCAGTGGATTTATTCTAGCCAATCCATGCCTATTTAGTTCCTGTAACTCTAGAGTATTCATAATGGAGCATGATATTCTAGATGTATTCTCATCACTGCAGTACAGAGAGGAGCTGAATCCTCCTTGCTGCATGGCATGATCCCTTTGCATGTATAATCCAAAATAGCACTGGTCATTTGTTTTTGTTTTTGCTGTATCACTTTGAAAGCTCATACCCAATCAAACTGGTGTCTCCCCTCCTCATTGCTTTCTTGTCTCTCGTTCCCTATATTTGCGACTATTCTTCCAATGATCTGTGTTCTTAAATTTGCCCAGCATGAATCTCCAATTGTTACCTGCGTTTCTAGTCAGCATACCTCCCTTTCTGATAAATTGCTGTCCTCTCAAATATAGTGTCATATTTTAAGACTAAAGGATGTGTCTTGAGAGAAAATCAGATCAGATCTCTACTGCTTTATGGTAGTATTTTTGTTAAAAAAAACCCACCTCAAATCTGTTTCAGAATATGGTTGAACACAGAGAGTATGTGGTAGTAAAATGGATGAACCTTGCACCTCATTAGGTCTTCATACATGAAATCCATAAGCAATAGATTATACCTAGCGTAATTTATACCTGCTCTCATGTGAAATAAATTATTGCCCCCTCCAAATCCTGGCCTTCCTCCCAATTTCTGATCCCTGTCTCCTCCCCTGCTTTTCTTCTACTCACATTTTTCTCACCTCAGCACCACATATCATAGGTGTATTATATTATAGATGTACAGTAAATATCCTCACATATTTAGACAGTGCTGTAAACAGTGCATTATGCAATGTATCTATGAATAAATTATAGCATTTCAGTAATTGAATTCCTAGAAAATTTGCTTTTTATAATTCAGTACCATTTCTCTCCCCCATTCTTACTATTAATAATTGTATTAGTACTACTTTTTTTTTCAAATGAAGTACTTTGCCTGTCTCGTGTGTCACTTTTTGTTCCTAGCTGTGTCCTGCAATACATTTAACAAAAGCTAAAGATATTGGTTCCTGACCTTTTCGCTTATTGAATAAATGTCTGCTCTTTAATGTTATTAAATACAACATTCAAACCATTTGGGTGACATTTCAGATCAGTGGTAATTTGTGTGTATTTAATTAACAAGTAAAGAGAACAAAACCTATGGTTTAAAATTTATGCAAAGAGAATGAAAAAGAGCAATCACTACCTTACCCCATTGCCCCAAAGGTCATTGTGTATCTGCTGCAGATTATTAATTAGACTTTCAGGAGTACAAAAACAATACTTTTGAGAATCCAAGGGTAAAGCTACTTTTAGTGACAGACATTTTCTGGAACCATGTGAGGTAAACATATTTTGACTGATTCTAAACTGGGTTATATCTTCACAGCAGCGGGGAGGATGCTTCCCAGCCCAGCTAGACAGACAGGTACTAAAAACAGCAGCATGGCCACAGAGGCTTGGGTTAGCCAACTAAGTACATATCCAGGAGTAGGACAGGTTTGTACTTGCTTGGCTAGCTCAAGCATCAACCTGTGCCACTTTGGCTACACTGTTATTTTTAGTGTGCAGCGCTACAGACATATGTCTGTCTACCTGAGCTGGGAAGCACCCTCTTAACTGATGTGTAGACATACAAGTCACAGGATCTGAGGGGAAAAAAATCTGACCCTCATCATCTAGGACATAGGCTCTGATCTGGCAAACGTTCATGAACGGAACTCTATTTATGTGAGTAATGGCACTGATCACGAATTCTTATAGGTATATGTTTACTAAGCTATATGGAGAGCAGGCTTGTTCTAAGAAGATTTTAAATAAAAAGCAACCTTACATGGTGAGTTACTCACAAAAAAAATATCAGTGTAAATATTACTATATCCTGTTCTCTACCAGCAGGGTCACTCTGGCTTTCCAGCAGTGTGATAGAGAGAAACCAGTGTGACCGATATCTAGAGCTGCTCAGAAAATGAATATTGAATACTCGGACACTATGATTATAAGGGCCATATAAGAAAACAATAATAATTTAAAAGCACCTATTTCTTACATAGCTCTGTTCCTCAGGAGAATCTCAAAGTGCTTCACAACCTTTAATGTATTTATCCTCACAACACCCTTGTGAAGTAGGGAAGCATTTTTATTATTCCCCTGTTACAGATTGGGAATTGTGGTCAGAGAGCCAAATTGGCTTGTGGAAGGTCATACTGAAAGTCCACAGAGGAGCAGGAAATTGAACTTGGATCTCCCATGTCTAGGCTAGTACCTGAACTACTATTTAGTGTTTTCCTGTCTAGAGAATCCTTCCTCTGACTACCCTCCTCCACTATACAGCCTTTCTAGGTGGCCTTTCCATCATTAAGGTTTGTTGTATTAATTTAGGTAGAATAAATGGACCCACAGTTATTAACATGAGCCTGAAACTATCCAATATTAAACGGTTTTAAATAAGGTATGGGGTTTGATATACAGAGACCTGTCTGCTGAATTCCAAACAGATTAGAAAATTCATGTCAAAGATTAGAAGTGTATTGATTGAAACAGACAAAAAGAAGGGAATCAAAATGAGGCAAAGAGAATTGAAACTGAAGTTGAAATGATTAAGCAAAACAAACATAATCAATACTCTTTTGGAGACAGTGAATATTAGTTAAAATCTCTTATTCAGTCACATAATCCTTCTTGGTGGGGAAGAAAAGATTAGTTCTGTATTTCAGTTCTGAGCTGGAAATGATAGCCACTTTCCTGCTTTAGACAAAATGGACAAACACAAAGGGAGAAAAGAGATAGTATAATAAAGAAGAGGGAAATATAGCTTTTGCTGATGTTCTCAGGATAGTCTGTTCAGTCAGGGATAGGTGCTTTGGGATGACAGGTTGGATTGCTCTGCACTCTGGCTCACCTCCCCAGTCAAGGACATCATCTGGTTGGACTGGTCAGGTCTGTCTCCTTCACCAGGTTTTGTCTATTATTTTCTTGTCATCTTCTCTTGTTTACCAGTCATAATCGTAACAGAGTCCCTGAGTGGTATCAGTAAACCCTTTCTATTTAAAGTAATTCAGTCTTTCTATCTCCTTATATTTGTTCTTAAGCAATTTTCTATAACAGATGAATGTAACAATTCATGAATGCTTATCCACTCTTTATCAATGAGGCTAACAATTAAAGTAGGCATATTGGCTCCCAATTATTACAATAGCTCTCATGGTCTAGAAGTGAATTGGTTCCAATATTTCTTTATAGATTTTTCACTTGCTCTAGAGGCTAATTTTTAGACACTGGGTTTTCTCTCAAGAAGTATAAAGCAGAGAGACAATTTAAGTCTTCAACCCTCCATTTGCTAAACGGTGATTGGTTACCATGTGCAAAGTACTTCATTTTGAAGAAACAATCAGTTGCACACATACAACATGGGAAATGACTGTCTAGGAAAGAGTACTGCGGAAAGAGCTATGTGGGGGAGTATGAGTCACAATAGATCACAAGCTAAATATAAGTCAATAGTGTAAGACTATTGCAAAAAAGCAAACATCATTCTAGGATGTATTAGTCGGAGTGTTGTAAGCAAGATGGAAGAAGTAATTCTTCCGCTCTACTCTGTGCTCATTAGGCCTCAACTGGAGTATTGTGTCTAGTTCTGGTTGCCACATTTCAGGAAAGATGTGAACAAACTGAAGAGCAAAAAAAATGATTAAAGGTCTAGAAAACATGACCTGTGAGGAAAGACTGAAAATATTAGGGTTTTTTGTCTGTAGAAGAGAAGACTGAAAGTGAACACGATAACAGTTTTCAAGTACATAAAAGGCTGTTATAAGGAGGAGGGAGAAAAACTGTTGTTAACCTCTGAGGATATGACAAGAAGCAGTTATCTTAAATTGCACCTGGGGTGGCTTAAGTTGAACATTAGCAAAAAAATTCCTCACTGTCAGGGTACTTGAGCAGTGGAATAAATTGTCCAGGGAGGCTGTGGAATCTCCATCATTGGACATTTTAATGAACAGGTTAGACAAACACCTGTCAGGGAATGTCTAGTTAATATTTAGTCCTGCCATGATGGCAGGGGACTGAACTAGATGACTTCTTGACGTTGCTTCCAGTCTTACGATTCTATGATTCTATGCAGGCTGCACTTTCCACAAAGTTAAACCTCTCAGTAATGACTCGCCACTACCTTGATCGCAGAGAGAGCGCCAATCACAATACATCAAACATGCTGTTATAGCCAGTCCTTCAGCTACCCACTGGCCAAGATGTCAGTAGCACTGGACATCTGATTGGTATAGTGCACAGCAGCCTAGAAGTCCCGAGCAATCCGCCAATCACAACCTCCCAAGCAGCTAGAATTACAGGCATGTGCCACCGGGCAAATTATGGGTAATTTTGGAAATGTATATGGGTGGGCAAGGAAGTGCTATGTACCATTAACTCATTCTGTTCAGGAAAAAGAAATTCAGACCAAGCTCCAAGAATAAGTCTGCAAACGCAGGAGGCTGAAGCTCATATGAAAATTAAGGCTGGGGAAATTTGTATGAAAGTTGGGTTTGGATCATCTGGACATGATCAGAATAGGAGGCTGCATTTTTGTAGATATTCAGTATTTAATTCTAAATGGTTCTCTTGAAAATCCATATTCTGTATGCTCAAAAAGAGTCTGGAACTAATGAAAATTCTACAAGTCTTTCTTAGAGATACATGAATTCACTTGTGTTAATGAGAATCCTGCTGCCAGTTTTGCCAACAACTTTCATTCATTGTCCCTGATTTCTTCAGTGGTGCTTCTTGCTATAAAGTACTGAACCATTTTTTTTTTAGAAAGGATAAAAACGTATAAGTAGATGAGATAATAATGCACTAGTAATTTTTCACATATGCAGCTATTGTGCATTGCACAGTTGAAATACAGTAGATGTGTTATTTGTTATAACAACTGTATTTCTGCTGAGAAGAGGTCCCAGGAGAATAGTCATGCAAGACTGCAAGTCAGCAGATATTAAACTCCACACACAAGAAGTGTCTCTTGCAGTTGAAATTCATCATTGTGCTGTAAAACTGAAGCAAACTTGGATGTAATTTGTTGTAATTAGGCTTTAAGTCCATGCATCCAACAGCTGTGTTTCTTCTGCAGATTTACAGAGGAGTATATCGTACAAAAGGAGAATTTAGCCCCAAAGTGCTATAAAAGGTAGTGGGCATAGTTGAAATGCAAAAACTGCAAAAACTGCAAAACTTTTTCTTTCTTTCTTTCTTTCTTTCTTTCTTTCTTTCTTTCTTTCTTTCTTTCTTTCTTTCTT
>ML677333.1:11107064-11155662 GCA_007922305.1 Dermatemys mawii | reverse complement strand
CTTTCTTTCTTTCTTTCTTTCTTTCTTTCTTTCTTTCTTTCTTTCTTGAAATAGTAATACACAAAATATATAATGAATTTTAAAATATATTGTAATATCATACAGGCCTTGGTTGTGCCTTGAAGGCATTGCAACGCCTGGAGTGCAGCACCCCAGGCTATTTCCATGAAGAACTGTGTCTCAAGCAGGTAGAATACTTCCAGGAAATGTAAGGATGTACATTTACGCCATTGCCTGGGAAAGGAATACTATGGTCCCACAGTACTGGGAGGATCAGGAAGTCTAGATCCTGCCCCTTCTTCTAACCCAGAGCACCTGCAGTAACCTGGAGCCCACCAGAACACCTAAGATTTAGTCAAGGGTATTTATAGTACAAGTCGTGAACAGGTCACAGGCCATAAATTTTTGATTATTGCCTGTGACCTGCCTATGACTTTTACTAAAAATACCTGTGACTAAATTGTAGCCTTACATATAAGGCCTGAATGGACCACTGTGATCATCTAGTCTGACCTCCTGTATAAAACAAGGAACAAGATTTATCTATATTAATTCCTATTAGAACTAGAGCATATATTTTATAAAAACTTTGAAACTTGATTTTAAAATTGCCAGTGATAGAGAATCCACCACAACCCCTTGGTAAATTGTTCCAATGTTTAATTATCCTCACTGTTAAAAATGTGCCCCTTATTTCCAGTCAGAATGTGTCTAGCTGCAACTTCCAGCCATTGGATCTCATTATACCTTTGTCTGTTAGATTGAAGAACCCATTGTCATATTCCCCATGTAAGTACTTAAATTGTGACCAAGTTACCCTTTAACCTTTTCTTTGTTAAGCTTTAATAGATGAGCCCCTTGAGTCTATCACTGCAAGGAATATTTTCCTAGGTGGTTTGTCTATCTTTCTGATTTTTTTTATATATATATATATATATGAACAAAGAATACATCCAGCAAAATGTGCCAATTAAACCATATTAATATAGCACAAAAACTTATTTTAATACAATACATGTTGAGTGAATTCACATGTATTATGTCCCAGTGCAAGAAGTGTCAGATTTAATTTTTGACACAAAGAATCCATTTGTAAATAAGTAAATAGACCATTGTTCAATTCCAGGATCCAGCTTGATACACCTCACTATCAAGGGAGAAAGACAAAGCATTGCAAAGACTTGTTAGCATAGTGTGTCGTAAATTGAACTATTCTGGTGGACGAAAATACCTGAGACCGGGTATTATATTTACCATATATAACAACAGCTGAATTTTGCTTACTTTATTGGAGCCTGCATAAGAAGCTCTATGGACATAGGGGCTGACTTCATGGGTGCTCAGCTTAGCACCCCCCTATCAGCACCACACCCTCCCCCAAGTGCCTCTTGCCCGCTGGCGGCCCTGCCAATTAGCACCTCCCCATCCTCCCCAGCACCTCCTACATGCCACGGATCAGCTGTCAGAGAGGAGAGAGAAGCTCAGGGGAGAGGGCAGAAAGGGGTGGGAAGAGATGGGGTGGCGATGTGGCCTTGGGGGAAGGGATTGAGAGGGGGTCGTCCTGGGACGGAGTCAGAGGGAACGCCCCTGACAGGTTAGACAGTCAGCACCTATGTCTAAGGTGCCACTGTCACAACTTGCAATGTCTCGTGACTTTAACAGTAAGCAGGTCCATGTCAGTGGTCATTATACAAGCACCCAATGCCAGTCAATCAGGGTAACTGGTCTCTAATCTTTCAATACTAGAAGGTGGTGAATCAATTCAGATGATTCCAAATGAGTGCTTTGTGGAAATGATTGCTTGATTTATAGATTCTAAGCTCTCTTGGGCCAGGACTGTTTTTTCCTATATGTTTACACAGCACCTAGCACAATGGGTTCCTGGTCTCTAGGGACTACCACAATATAAATGTTCAGTAATATGACACTTGCACCATCCTACAGCAGTGACACGAGAAGGAAGGCAAACATATGGAGATGAGACAAGATAGGTCACTTAACATAATATATTTGTTTACAAATATGAAGCAACTGGAAAGGTTGAATTAAAGATATTGTCTTGGCATTTAGTGTGCATGATATATATTCAATCTATATGATAATCTCTATTACCTTGAAATATATTCCCAGTAAATCATTGCTGCAATATAGTATTTATCTATTATTTACTAAAAGATGTGACCAGCTGTAATAGCCTTTTATTATGAGCATATTCTTGACCAATACAGATTTTTGCTGTTATTCAGTAAACCATGTATTCTATGAAAATGCAGAAAAAAACCACTAGGTGATTCTCCACACCAATATATTGGTTTTGTCCCCAATTCAGAAGCTTCTCCTTATTCAGCAAAGTACTTGAATCCCATTGGATTCAGCAGAACATAAGCAGCTGCATATGTACAGTACTCTGCTGAACAGGGATGGACTTAAGCATATGCTTAAATGTTTTGCTTAATTGGTATCATATGCAGGCATAACTCCAGTGGCATGAAACAAATGTAAGAGCAGAGAATCTGTCCCCCTGGTTCTTCTGTGTGTATTTTTAGTATGTTGCTCTCTGTTTCTCAGGCTTTTCAGTATTTGAACAGAATAGAATGTGATTAGAATACATATGGATCAGTTATTCATTAAGGATGAAACTAATTCTTTCTCTTAATTTTTGAATTTCTTGTCCATTAAACTCTTTGGGAGCAGGGACTGTTACTCTGTGTTTGCACAGGACTGAAGTTGACAGGAGGATGCTCTCCCATTGGCTTAGTGCGTCTTCAAGAGACCTGCGAAAGTGGCACTGCTGCATTGATTGCAGTGGCGCCCATTTAGTGTCGTAGTGAACACTAGCCCTATGTTTAAAATTGTTGCAAGCACTGTCTGAAAGAGAACAAGGCCACAGAGTGCAAGACAAGAAATCTGTTTAAGGGGCTGTCGAAAAGTGACAGAACTGTGGCTCCATACCCCAATGTCAGCTTGGAAATGACCAGACCCCATTTGCCCAATCCCTTTTCCGGCCTGATTATGATCCGGTGGTGACTGATGAACTGTGGGGCAAATGAACTGTAGCAGGGGGAAGAAAAAGTCTGGTCCTCCGGGCAACCTACCTGAGTGTTGGAGTCTGCACAATTTGCACTGGGGCATGTGAAAGCTGGTCTCTGCAGCCTGTACCTGTATTAAAACATAATGCTATATATTCTGCTTCTTATTTGATATCATTACACCTTCTATTTGCCTCTGAATTGTTCTGCTTTTGCTCCTCTGTGCTGGGTTCATGCACATTTTTGTGTTGTTTTTATTATCTCTCCTACATTGTTCAATCCAAAAGTTTTATTTCTAAAACAATAATTGCATACATTTTAAAAAAGGAAACAATTGTAATTTCCTCCTAAATACTTGTCAACTCCCAGCTGCTGTGTGAGGGCTGGGAGAATATTGTTTTTGAATTCATTATGGAAAAGGCATTTTCCCTTTCTTAATGTAATCCTATTAGTCCTAGTTATATCCCTTTTTATTATGGGAACCATACTGTGTTTGCTACACTCATACGTAGTGAATAGTACTATTTACATGAATAAGGCAGGAGAATAGAATAATTGTTCTCCTTCCTTGGTGTTTACACCTTTGAAATAATTGTAGACTTACCATGTCTGTTTACATTTAGCCAAACTCTAATGCATTTATTTAAAACATAGTTAAAGAAATTAGATCAGGAGAACACAATGGACACTATTTAAAAGTGACCACTCCCATGGTTAACACCGATGGTATCTGATATATTCCTTTATTTAGACACTGAAATAACTTTGCACAGCAGTATGGTATTTGTTGGCAATGATGACTTTTCATCGTGACCACTGTACAGACGCTCCCCGAATTACACAATTTACAGAATTTGTGTAAGTTGGAGACATATCTCCGACCATTATGCAAAAATAACCCCCCCCCAAAACACCCTCCTATTTTTAGCTTATGGAGCTTTTCCCATCAGTGTGTATTTCTGTAACTCAGATTTCCGAAAATTGAGGAGCATCTGTATGTGATTGTCAGCCTGACATTGTTTCAAAAGCTTTATTTTTTTTTAAATGAATACCAGCCAAGTTTGATGGTAAAATGAAATATGATACACTTCCACCACCTAGAATGAAAACCACACTTAATGTTATGCAGTTGGGATAATTTAACATAAATGGAACATAAAAAGAACACAACACCAAGTTGTTCTTGTGTCCTTCCCATCTAGTCCATTCCTCTCTCCCTTCCCAGGATATCTCCGATTCTACCTTCCTCCATCCCTTGGTTTCTGCACTTCAGCTCCTCTTCACACATCCCAAGGCTCTCATCTTATTCTCTGATCCTGGAGAAATTCTGTAGTACTCCAGAATCACAGAGACTAAAAGCAAACTTGCATGACACTTTCCAGGCTAATGAAACTGGGTTTTCTACCCCAAACCTTTCCCACTCTATGGATCCAATCCATAAGGACGAAGGTGCCCCAACAATTCTCTCTTTGAAAATGCCTCAGACCCATGAGATTCACTCTATGGCAAGTGAGTAAAGGCCCATACCTGTGTACACAATGTGGTTTTTGAAAAATTCATATTATTCAGAACATAAGGGCCTGAAAAAATCGAGTAAAATTTTAAAACCCAAACAAATTTTGATTAAGTAATTTATAAATGTTCATAAACTTCGCACTTCCTAAATTCTCTGAGAATTCTTCATGTCCCACTCAAGTATCTAATGTTAGAGAGGCTGAGCATGGAAATACGGTTGCGACTTCTTAGGTAAAGTTGCCACCATAACAGAGGCTCAACTTAAATGTATACCCAAAATTAAAAAAACATCGTAACAGAACCAAAAAAGAGCCACTGAGGCTAAACAACAAAGTAAAAGAAGCAGTGAGAGGCAAAAAGGCATCCTCTAAAAAGTGGCAGTTAAATTCTAGTGAGGAAAATAGGAAGGAGCATGAACACTGGCAAATGAAATGTAAAAATACAATTAGAAAGTCCAAAAAAGAATTTGAGGAACAGTTAGCTAATGACTTAAAAAGTAATAGCATTTTTTTTTTAAGTATATCAGAAGCAGGAAGCCTGCTAAACAACCAGTGGGGCAACTGGACAATCATAAGAATGGCCATACTGAGTCAGATGAAAGGTCCACCTGGGCCAGTATCCTGTTTACCAATAGTGTCCAATGCTAGATGCACTAGATGAGTGAACCTAACAGGTAATGATCAAGTTATCTCTCTCCTGCCAACTATCACTCCCCTCTGACAAACAGAGGCTAGGGAAAACATTCCTTATGTATTCTGGCTAATAGCCATTAATAGACTTAACTTCCATGAATTTATCCAATTCTCTTTTAAAGCCTGTTATAGGCCTAGGGCTGGTCTTCACTGGGTGGGGGATTGACTGAAGATATGCAACTTCAGCTACATTAATCACATAGCTGAAGTCGGTGTATCTTCAGCTGACTTACCTGCCATCCTCATGGCAGCGGCAGTCGGCGGCGCGCTCCCCCGTCGACTCCAGCTTGCGCCTCACAGCAGGCTGGAGTTATGGAGTCAACGGGGGCGCCACTAGCGATCAATTTCTCGCGTCTTAACGAGACGCAAGAAATCGATCGCTAGAAGATCGATTGTTACTTGCCAATCTGGCAGGTAGTGAAGACCTACCCCTAGCCTTCACAACCTCCTCATGCAAGGAGTTCCACAAGTTGACTGTGCACTGTGTGAAGAAGAACTTCCTTTTATTTGCTTTAAACCTGCTTCCCATTAATTTACTATAGTGGCCCCCAGTTCTTATATTATGGGAACAAGCAAATAACTTTTCCTTATTCACTTTCTCCACACCACTCATGATTTTTTATATACCTCTATCATATCCCCCCTTTGTCTCCTCTTTTCCAAGCTGAAAAATCCTAGCCTCTTTAGTCTCTCCTCATATGGGACCTGATCCAACCCTCTAATCATTTTAGTTGCCCTTCTCTGAACCTTTTCTAATACCAGTGCTAAAGGAGCATTCAAGGACGATAAGGCCATTGTGAAGAAACTAAATGAATTCTTTGCATCGATCTTCACGGCCGAGGATATGATGGAGAGTCCTAAACCTGAGCCTTTCTTTTTAGGTAAAAGATCTGAGGAACTGTCCCAATTTGAGGTACCATTAGAGGAGATTTTGGAACAAATTGATAAATTAAACATCAATAAGTCACCAGGGCCAGATGGTATTCACCCAGGGGTTCTGAAAGAACTCAAATGTGAAATTGCAGAACTACTAACTGTAGTCTGTAACCTATCATTTAAGTCAGCTTCTGTACCAGATGAGTGGAGGATAGCTAATGTGATGCCAATTTTTAAAAAGTTTCCAGAGGTGATCCCGGTAATTACAGGCCTATAAGCCTGACTTTAGTACTGGGGAAATTGGCTTAAACTATAATAAAGAGCAATATTGTCTGACATACAGATGAACATAATTTGTTGAGGAAGAGTTAGTAAGGGCAAATCATGCTTCACCAATCTACTAGAATTCTTTCAGGGGGTCAACAAGCATGTGGACCAAGGGGATCCAGTGGATATAGCATACTTAGATTTTCTGAAAGCCTTTGACAAGGTCCCTCACCAGAGGCTCTTATGCAAAGTAAGCTGTCATGGGATAAGAGGGAAAGTGCTCTCATAGATTGGTAACTGGTTAAAAGATAGGAAACAAAGGACAGGTATGAATGTTTAGATTTTGGAATGGAGAGAGGTAAATAGTAGTGTTCCCCAGGGGTCTGTTCTGGGACCAGTCCTATTCAACATGTTCATAAATGATCTGGAAAAAGGGGTTAAACAGTGAGGTGGCAAAAATTGTAGATGATACAAAATTATTAAAGATAGTTAAGACCCAGGCAGACTCCAAAGTGCTACCAAAGGGTCTCTCAAAACTGGATCACTGGGCAACAAAATTACAGATGAAATTTAATGTAGATTAATGTAAAATAATGCACATTGGAAACCATAATCCCACCATACATATAAAATGATGGGGTCCAAATTACTTCTTACCACTCAAGAAAGAGATCTTGGACTCATTGTGGATAGTTATCTGAAAACTTCCACCCAATGTGCAGTGGCAGTCAAAAAAAGAGAACAGAATGCTGGAAATAATTAAGAAGGGGATAGAAAATAGGACCAAAAATATCATGTTGCCTCTATATAAATCCATGGTACACCCACATCTTGAATACTGTGTGCAGATGTGGTTGCCCCATCTAAAAAAAGATATTTTGGAATTGGAAAAGGTTCAGAAAAGGGCAACAAAATGATTAGGGGTATATGGAATGGCTTCTGTATGAGGAGAGATTAATAAGAATAAGATGAGGAAGACTTTGTAGCACCTTAGAGACTAACCAGTTTATTTCAGCATAAACTTTCATGGGCTATAGCCCACTTCATCGGATGCATAGAGTGGAACAGAAGTAAGATGCATTTATACACACAGAAAGGAAAAAAAAAGGTGGTACATTAGCATACCAATTCTAACAGGCTGTTTAAATTGGATGGTCCATTATCAGCAGGATAAAAAAGTACCTTTTGAAATGGATATCTGTGTCTAACAGGAGAGATAAAACTATTGAAGGTAAATTAACTAGGGAAATGCAATCAATTAGTGTAATGAGCGAACCATTCGCAAGTTCTATTTAGTCCTTGGTTAATTGTGTCCAATCTGAAAATTAATTCCAGTCCCTCAGTTTCTCGTTGGAGTCTGTTTTGGAAGTTTTTCTGTTTCAGAACTGACACCATCAAGTCTTTAGTGGAATGGCCAGGAAGATTGAAGTGTTCTCCTACTGATTTTTGAATGTTATGATTCCTGATGTCAGATTTGTGTCCATTTATTCTTTTGTGTAGAGACTGGCTGGTGTGGCCAATGCACATAGCAGAGGGGCATTGCTGGCACATGATGGCATATATCACATTGGTCAATGTGCAGGTGAATGAGCCTCTGATGGTGTGGCTGATGTGATTAGGTCCTATGATCGTGTAAGTTGAATGGATATGAGGACAGAGTTGGCATCGGGCTTTGTTACAAGGATAGGTACCTGGGTTAGTATGTTTGTTGTGTGGTATGCGGTTGCTGGTGGGTATTTGTTTCAGGTTGGGGGGCTGTCTGTAAGCAAGGACTGGTCGGTCTCCCAAGATCTGTGAGAGTGAGGGATCATCTTTCAGGATAGGTTGTAGGTCTTTGATGAGAGGCTTAAGTTGGCGGCTGAGGGTGACGGCTAATGGTGATCTGTTTTTGTCTTTGTTGGACCTGTCCTGAAGTAGGTGGCTTCTGGGTACTCGTCTGGTTTTTCACTTCCCCAGGTGGGTATTGTAATTTTAAGAATGCTTGGTAGAGATCTTGTAGGTATTTGTCTCTGTCTGAGGGATTGGAGAAAATGCGGTTGTATCTTACAACTTGGCTGTAGACAATGGATCGAGTGATGTGTCCTGGAGGGAAGCAGGAGGCATGTGGCTAAGTGTAGCGGTCAGTAGGTTTCCGGTATAGGGTGGTGTGTATGTGCCCATCATTTATTAGCACAGTTGTGTCTAGGAAATGGACCGCTTGTGTGGATTGGTCCAGGCTGAGGGTGATGGTGGATGGAAATTGTTGAAATCATGGTGGAATTCCTCAAGGGCTTCTTTTCCATGGGTCCAGATGATGAAGATGTCATCAATATACCGAAAGCAGAGCAGGGGCATTAGGGAACGAGAGTTAAGGAAGCGTTGTTCTAAGTCTACCATAAAAATGTTAGCATATTGTGGGGCCATGTGGGTACCCATAGCAGTTCCGCTGACTTGAAGGTATATATTGACTCCAAATGTGAAATAGTTGTGGGTGAGGACAAGGTCACAAAGTTCAACCACCAGGTTTGCCGTGACAGTGTCAGGGATACTGTTCTTGATAGCTTGTAGTCCATCTTTGTGTGGAATGTTGGTGTAGAGAGCTTCTACATCCATAGAGGCCAGGATGGTGTTTTCTGGGAGATCACCAATGGAATGTAGTTTCCTCAGGAAATCAGTGGTGTCTCGAATATAGCTGGGAGTGCTGGTAGCATAGGTCCTGAGGAGACAGTCCACATATGGCCCATCCAAATGAAACAACCTCTTAGAACTGGCATGCTAATGTACAACTTTTTTTTTCTTTCTGTGTGTATAAATGCATCTTACTTCTGTTCCATTCTATGCATCCGATGAAGTGGGCTATAGCCCACGAAAGCTTGTGCTGAAATAAACTGGTTAGTCTCTAAGGTGCTACAAAGTCTTCCTTGTCTTATTTACGGATACAGACTAACACGGCTGCTAATCTTAAACCTGTCATTAATAAGAATGGGACTTTTCAGCTTGGAAAAGAGACAGCTAAGGGGAGATATGATTGATGTCTATAACATCATGACTGGCATAGAGAAAGTAGATAAGGAAGTGTTGTATACGACTTCACATAACACAAGAACTAGGGGTCACCAAATGAAATGAATAAGCAGCAGGTTTAAAACAAATAAAAGAAAGTATTTCTTCACAGAACACACAGTCAATCTATAGAACTCTTTGCCAGAGGATATTGTGAAGGCCAAGATCATAACTGGGTTCAAAAAAGAACTAGATCAATTCATGGAGGATAAGTCCATCAATTGCTAGTAGCCAAGATGGGCAGGTATGGTGTCCCTAGCCTGTTTGCCAGAATCTGGGAAAGAGCGACAGGGGATGGATCACTTGACGATTACGTGTTCTGTTCATTCCCTCTGGACACTGGCCATTTATTTCAGAGGGAGTGGCATCAGAGCCATTATCTCAGATCAAGAATTGTCTCTTGCTCAATTTAATTAAATGAGACCTGTTCCCATTGACTTCAGTGGAGTCAGTGGTGACTGTTTGAAAACCCTTAAACATAATCAATTAGCAGTTTTAGTTCTTGTACTGAATGCAACTGTTACTATAATAAAGGTGTGACATACCAGAATGCTGGCCAGAGACTGGTCCTTATTTTTTGGCTCCAGCCACACAACAGGAGTTAGGGTAGAGATTTTACTCCTGTCACATGAAAATGGTTATTGTCAATTGACTCCAACACTTACTGTTATTGCAGGGATGGTATGTTCAACCTATTATCTGAAGAATTCACAGTGGTGGTGTATGTGTGAATGTGGTAAACATGAATTTCCTGCAATAGTGTAAATGTTTATCAGAGCCCCACTCACTCTTTTAGTCCCAAGATACCCAGACCCTTTGAAAGTCTCCATTTTAATGTTTTGTTTTTTCCCGTGGTAAAGTTTGCCAACAGCTATATTTTTGCTAGGTAACCCAAAACAATTATCCCAATCATGTGTTTCAAAGAAAGCTTGAAGTTGATTAAGTATATATTTTATTTAAATACTTTTTCTGTCATAAATGTAATTGTTACAATTTTAAAAGAGGTTAGCTACAGAGGAATAACGTGGCCATTTTAGATATGCAGCATATGCTCTTTCAATATACATATAATTACCCTTTTACACTGACACTTTAAAAGGATAATAAGGCCATAAGCAACATTTGCTAATCATGTTGATGCAAATTCTCCAGTGGTTTACACTCTGTACAGGCCTAGTGACTTTGATGAAGGTGAGCAGGTATGTAGATGAGAGCAAAATGTGGCCTGTCAAACTTTGCTTGGTATCATGATTGGCAACTCCAGGATGTTAAAAAAACAACCCCTCTTTGGAAGAGATTTTAATTAAATTAAAAGGTAAAAGAGTTCTTATGAGGGGGAAAGAAAAGCAGAGACTGATTCAGAAGCAGCTGTCTGGGTGCCTGCAGGAACTAATATATACCTCTTTGCATTTTGCAAAGCATCACATTTCATTTTTAGTTACAGTGTTTTTTTTCACTCTACATCACTGCTGTCCACAGAGGCTATAAAATTTGCTCCTCTGCAGTGGTTCTGTAGTCTTAAGTAACATTTTCTGGAACTTCTGCATATGAGCTATATGACCATCATAGTTATAGTCCCTGGATTTTCACTGCCTGACTTCTTATATTAACATTTAAAAAATAAAAACAAAAAAACACTGCAAATCAGCTCTTTGCTCATTCAGTCTCATCTAGGTAGCCAAATGCAAATAGACATCTAGGACAAGGCTCAAAATGTACCGCTAAACAGTAACTGCAGAACTATCCAAATTCATTACAGCTGCGCTGTGGGAATGATGGTGGTAGTTCTAGGCATCGTGAATGGTGATTTCCCCCTCCCCCCTGACGAGAAATTATTGGCTGCCTAGCACATTTGTAACATAGTAGTGCTGGGATTCTAATAAAAAAAAAGAGATAGCTGGGTAAATAAACAGGAACATGTAGGAGAGGTTGAAAAACATTACAGCTTTTAGTGCTGTTTTAACAACCTGAGAGTTTTTTTTTCCAGAACAGCTCCTCCCACTGAAAGCTTATTGTTTTAAATCCATAATTGCAGTTAGCAAATTATCTACTAAATGGAACTTTCAATGAAACTCATTAACTACAATGTATTAATAAAAAAAAAATCAGAGAGATCCATACAGAATATTGAACTGAAATACTGTACCTCCCAACCACTTTGTTGGCAGAACCGAGATGACACCCAATAATATAGTTATATATATATGTCTATATTTTTTGGTATATCATTAGTAAATCAGATCAGGATACAGAGTCAGAGTTAAGGATGTTTCTAGTGTCTTTAGTATGACTTCTAGACTTTTATTAACTGACTCAGCTGTAAACTAATGGAAATATACATTGTACTTAACTGATAACTTGCAAATTCGGGATCTTTATGTGTTTTTCATGTTGGTATTCTTAAACTGTTATTTAATTTTTGGCTCACCAAGGGCCATATGGCTTTCATTTTTCTGCTCACAACCAATGCATCAGCTTCTTACAGAACCTGCCTCCTGTCCCAATTCTATGCCAAAGCTGTTTATTATGCTACCAAATTAACTTAAACCAAAAATATGGTCCCACGTATCCAAAAACTAAAGGATGCTTGCAAAGTCAAATGCGTAGGTTGTGTTTGGAGAAGTTTGGGAGGAATAACATTCTGTGGGCCAGATTACCGCTTCTGTGCTACAACCAATGGATAAACACTCAGGGGGAAGCTGATTGGTTGGTTCCCAGGCAGCCCAACTGCCAGTAAGATAGCCAGAGAGCTGGAACATATGCAACACAAGATTCTGTGCTACAACCAATGGATAAACACTCAAGGGGAAGTTCCCCTTGTGGAATTTCTTCTTTGAGGAATCCACAGTCTGCCAGGATTGTCTCTGAAGAGATCCCTTGCTACTGCACTATTTATTAAGCCCCTGCAACTCATTGTGTCCACAAAGGAGGGTTCTCTCCATACAGGAAGCTATGTGGAAAATATAGAACCAGGCTTTCCCATGTAAACACTGAGACTAAAGAGAGGACAATGTGCATACTTCCTTTCCTGCCCACCTAGTCTCCAGCCCTTCCACTTAGACTCCCCACTTCTTCTGCCAGAGAACCATGGCATGTGGAAGTGATGCTGATGAGGCGACTACCTGCTATCCCTTCCTCAGTCATCTCCCTCTTTCACATGATCTGTCTCTTTCCAAGCTATTCTGGAACATAAAAAAATGTGTTGTTACCAAAAACTGACAGCACGTTCATGTTGTTTTAAGTAGCAGCAATTTGCTATGGGCAAAAATCTGCTCCTCAGGGAGGGAAATTTATAAATATTTCTGTGGTGTCTAAACACCTTAAAGGAAGGGTGTCAGTTTCAATATACACTGCGAGAAGCTTAGGAAAATGTGCTGGTCACCTCCATATTTCATGGTCCCTTCTAGGAGATTTGGTCATGTGTTGGACTGAAGAACCCTATATCTTTTCATAGTAGGTTTGTTAGGTCTCTTGGGTGGGAGTTTGTAACCATGCATGCTGCTTGCTTTTCAGACTTTTTTTCCTCATGGAAAAATGTATCACAGTTTTGTAGTAAATCCCTGAACAGTGTCTCAGTTTCCACACCCTAGGATTGGTCTCTTATAGACCTTTCCCTCAGAGAAGACTCTTTGTATGGATTTCTCACATCCAAAAAAGAATGGGGTTAGTTGCTTCTATGGTACCATCGCTCACCACTTCTGTATCATAAGGTATGGCTTGAGGGTAGGTTGGGGTAAAGATATGAAGGCAACATACCCTGAAATCCCTCCAGCCCTATAAAGATTATCCAGAAAAAATAAAAACAGCTACCTATTAGGGGCAGGAGAGCTGTAACCAGGGTGAGTCTCTGGAAGCATAGTTCCAATGGATCCATGCCACCAGGGACCTGACACCAAGATGGTGAGAGAATTCAAAGCCTATTCCCAGACAGGCAGGTCTTCAGCATATGCCTGAGAAGTTACCAGGTGTGTAATATGTGGGGGGAATCTCCATGGAACTGGTCTTCACCAGAGCTTCTCCTTGTACCTTTCTTCACATATAGTTATATTCTGACAGCCTTCCTTGGGGATCTGGTGGTGAGAGACAAAGATCCTGCTTCTGTCTGTGGCATCCGGATGAGTCAGATGGTCCAGATCCTTTTCCAGAAGAGAGGATGGCCCACCTGCTTTTCAATTACATTTAGTTCAGATTTTTATTATTGCTTTAGAAAGAAATAATATGAAAATGAAAGTCACAGGTAATCCACATTTTTGAATGGGGATTACATATGTTTTTGTTCATCCACAGCGATTTGTATTTTATAATCTCTCTCCCACACAAACTCTCACGTAGTTTTCTTTACTCCAGCTTTGCATACATATAAAGGAAAATATCATTGCACAGACTCTATAGCCCAATTTTTTAGTGGTTACTGAGTATTGATTATTGATTTCCAATTAATACTGATTTAAAGAACTGGGGAACTGTAAGATTCTAGCCCCAGAATCAGGCACTACAGAATCAAGGTTATTGATTCCAATATCTGGCTGGGAATCCTGGTATTCACCATGAGGACACTCACACTAAGGGCAAAGCAAAACTCTAAGCAATTTATTACCACAATTAGTGAACACTCAAGCTCGAAGTCATATCAAATATAGCAAAAATACAGAGTTACGGTGATCTCTTGTACTATTCCTCACATATGGGCACATACTCACATCCTTCCTTGGGGATCTGGTGGTAAGCGACAAAGCTGTAGCATCCAGATAGTTCCGATGACGTAGATCCATATCAGCCAATGAAAAACCCCTTTACATGGTGGTACGCCTATCATAGGGTCTAGTGCTGTCATGAATATTCATTCAAATGCCTAGCCTCCCTTGTCCATATCTAACTTCCTCATTCTAATAATATTGGGGTGCCTTTTATCCTATCGGTTAGTATTCTAATGATGTTAGCTTATTCCCATGTACATCAATTCATTGCCAGGGCAAATTTATGGTTAAGCATCTGCCAGTAAACTATCCTGAAATATACAAGCCTAGTATCAATTCAATATTCCTGTGGTTATCTGTAGCGTGTTAAACAAATCACACCTTAAACACACTCTTCCCAGTTCCCCAAAACACAGGGTACCTGTTGACCATTTATCTATGCCAAAGTTCACTTAGTTTCTATGTGTGTTTCAGTTCCCCATAGGTAAAATGTGGATAATTGTACTTCCCAGTAACACAGATGTCTCGTAAATGACACTAGGCTATGGGAAGAGAGTAGGGATGGGCTCCAGAGTGACCTAGACAAATTGGAGGACTGAGATAAAAGAAATCTGATGAAGTTCAACAAGGACAAGAGCCGAGTTCTGCACTTGGGATGGAAGAATCCCATGCACTGCTACAGACTAGGGACCGAATGGCTAGGCGGCAGTTCTACAGAAAAGGACCTGGGGATTATAGTGGACATGAAGCTGTATATGAGTTAACAGTGTGCCCTTGTTGCCAAGAAGACTAACAGCATATTGGGCTGTATTACTAGGAGCATTGTCAGCAGATCAAGGGAAGTGATTATTCTCCTCTATTCAGCTCTGGTGAGACCACATATGAAATATTGTGTCCAGTTTTGGGCCCACCACTACAGAAAGTATGTGGACAAATTACAGAGAGTGTCTAGTGGATAACAAATATGATTAGGTTATTGGGGCATATGACTTACAAGGAGAGGCTGAGGGAACGGGGCTTATTTAATCTTCAGAAGAAAAGAGTGAGTGGGTATTTGCAGTGGAGATGGTCTAGGTTGGATATTACAAAAAACCTATTTCACTGGGAGGATGGTGAAGCTCTGGAATGGGTTATCTACAGAGGTGGTGGAATCTCCATCTGTAGAGATTATTAAGGCCGGCTTGACAAAGCCCTGGCTGGGATGATTTAGTTGGTATGGGTCCTGCTCTGAGGATTCTTCTACGATTCTCAGATACTATGGTAATAGAGGAAATGAAAGTACTTTAGATAGACAAAGATTTTATCTCTATTTGCAAGTCACTTCTTCTGCTTCTCTTTCAGTCATATGTCATGGTTGTTATTGTTTTTTTCCCCATATTGCCACATTTACTTACAAATGTAATTGAAAATAAAATCAGTGATTTGAAATGGAGACTGTCTGATGAATATAAATGACCTATGGTAAGATCATCCATTTGTCTTTTCAACACTGGAACTTCTATCTGTCCTTCCACTGCTATAAGAAGATAAACACCATAGGGGTTGTAAATTACATTTTTCCACTATGTTCCGTGAACATTGTTCTGGTTCTGACTAAGCCCCCAATTACTCTTTGCAGAATAGAGGTGGAGAAAGTACCAAGACCATATGAAGGGGAAATCATAGTCATGTTTATATGCAGGTGTAAATATCTAGAATAAAAGCTGTAGTCATACATTATACAGATGAAAACATCAAAGTACGAGTGATGTCTCATGCAGGTGAGATGTTTAACCCAGCTGGACCAGAAGGGAGCCTGATATTTCTAAGACATTACAGTGGGAATGTCCATTCCAACATCATGGGAGATTTTTCTGTTTCTAGTCACATTTCTTTAAGGATACTTTGCAATGCCAGTATAATTGGGATGGCATTTGGAGCTGCTGTATGTCAGTGCAAGAGTCAGAGACATTGTGCTAGCTGGAGAAAGATTGCAATGTCAAGTTGATGGTTGTAGCCATGTCAGGATGTATTCCCATATATCATCTACATGTTTATTTTATTTTAATTTGTTTTTTCCTATTGTTAAGAAAAGTAATATGTAAAAAAATCCAGTGTCTTGCACTAAGATTTAACTTTAACTTTTCCTATGTCAACTTTGGCCCCAGTCCTTTCCCTGTGCTGTCAATTCTATTTAATCCTTTGAGCACTAAGCTTTGCTCACAATTGGAGACTGTTAATTTTCACATATGTAACAGAAAATTTCTAATGAGTCTTGGGGTACATGAACATATGGCCTTATCCACGGCCCTTTGAGTTCATCAAAGTTTGTCCATAGGGAAGCAATGAGATTCGTGTGCTCAGGGATACATCAGGCACAGATTTTGACATTAAAAACTCAGCATGTGCCAATAGCACACAGCAGTGCATGAGATTCTCAGTGTTTCTACCTGTCCAGCAGAAAGGAGATATGGAGTACAAACTGCAGTAAAAAAAATCCTTACTGTGTATCAGTCAAAAATTACTCTGCAGGAGGGTCAGGCTATTAGGTATGTGCTGGTGCATGATTGTGATTTCAGTGGAACAATGTAAAAGCAACAAAGCACAGCAAAATATCCTGGGAGTTCAGAGCCAGCAGTGAAGCAATTACATTGTATTGACAACAGTTTATCCTGATTCATTTTTGCTTTCTATTTGTCTAGATTGTATTGAAGAAAGCATAAGTATAAAAATGTTCAGTGATTTACAGACTTTGTTGCGAAGAAAGTCTTTCATTTTCTTTGTGGTATATCTCAGTTTATTTATCATCTTATCTGGCTCCCATTTAAGGCACAGTATCATTGACTGAATGATTTCTAAATAGATCAAAAAGAAAACATCCTATGTGTGGCTCTATATTGAGCTAGCACGTAGTAACTCCTTTGGGAATCGGTGTTTATTACACTAAAAGAATCTTAATAAATAATGAGATTGCTCCATTTTGTGGTTAAACTTAAGACATGTCACTAGATGGCAGTGTGTCTGCCAGTCTTTACTGTTATTGCCTATGTCACATTTCATTCTGATTCATAAATATTCAACTCCTATTCAGTGCACAACGTGCATATTAATATCAAATTAATGCATTTTGGTTAATATTAAAACAGAAAACGTCAAAGGAATTAATGATGATTTATTCTAAAAAGGAATTAAAGATTACTTATTCTAAGAAGCTTACAGATATTTTTTATTTTTCTTTGTAAAATGACAATTATTCCAAATAGCATATCAGTAACACAATTATAGTGTAAATATGTTGCAGTATTTGCAGTTACAGAGAGCTTTCAATTGCTTTTATTTTTTAAATTCTGAAATTTCAGAATTTAATTATGATACTCTGTTAAGAGAACTAAACCTGCAACAGTCCATTCTTCTGCATTTTTTACTTATATTCTTACTTATCAGGGCTGTCAAGCGATTAAAAAATTAATCACAATTAAGCACACAAAAAATTAATCATGATTAATTGCACTGTTAAAGAATAATAGAATACAATTTATTTAAATATTTTGGATGTTTTCTACATTTTCAAATATATTGATTTCAATTACCACACAGAATACAAAGTATACATTGCTTATTTTATATTATTATTTTTATTATAAATATTTGCACAGTAAAAAACAAAAGAAATAGTATTTTCCAATTCACCTAATACAAATAATGTTGTGCAATCTCTTTATCATGAAAGTAGGACTTACTAATGTAGAATTATGTAAAAAAACCCTGCACTCAAAAATAAAATAATGTAAAACTTTAGAGCCTTCAAGTTCACACAGTCCTATTTCTTGTTCAGTCAATCACTCAAACAAACATGTTTGTTTACATTTTCAGGAGATAATGCTGCCTGCTTCTTGTTTACAAAGTCACCTGAAAGTGACAATAGGTGTTTGCATGGCACTGTTGTAGCTGGCGTTGCACGATATTTACATTCCAGATCCGCTAAAGATGTATATGTCCCTTCATGCTTTAACCACCTTTCCAGAGGACATGCATCCGTGCCAATGACAGGTTCTGCTCAATAATGATGCAAAGCAGTACAGACCGACAGTTGTTCAGTTTCATCATCTGAGTCAGATGCCACCAGCAGAAGGTTGATTTTCTTTTTTGGTGGTTCAGATCTACAGTTTCCGCATCAGAGTGTTGCTTTTTAAAGACTTCTGAAAGCCTGATCCACACCTCATCTCTCAGATTTTGGAAAGCACTTGAACAAACAACATGTGCTGGGTCATCATCTGAGATTGCTATAACATGAAATATATGGTAGAATGTGAGTAAAACACAGAGCAGGAGACATATAATTCTCCCCCAAGGAGTTCAGTCACAAATTTAATTAAGCCACTTTTTTTAATGAGCATCATCATCATGGAAGCATGTCCTCTGGAAATGTAAAAAACATCCAAAAATATTTAATAAATTTCAATTGGTAATCTGTTTAACTCTGTGTTTAAAAGTGCAATTAATCATGATTATTTTTTGAGTTAATTGCATGAGTTAACTGTGATTAATTGACAGCTCTACTTATGAGCTGTTGGTGTTACTCCAATTGAGTTTTAATAATTGGAACATTTTCTTAGCACTAGCTTTTCTAGATACGAGGACAGAGTAGCAGACTGTCCTTAAAAATCTGTGCCAATACATACTACTACATGGGGCTAATTGAAAACCCATTGATATCAGTAGAAAAGCTCTCAATCACTTCAATGAGCTTGGATCACGTTGTGTATGAGTGGCAGAGAAGATAATCCTTTCTACCCACCAAAGTATGGATGCTGCAGATCCATGGTTTATCCAGCTTCTTTAAGATCAAGGTATCAGACTTCTTATTGCCACCTCCCCTCCTGATTATGCTGAATCTCACTGAATGCATTCCTATGAACGTATCTCCAAAATTGTTCTCTTTCAACAATGCAGGGTGATGCATCCCAAATGGCCTCTAGACCAGGGACATTACACAAACATGTTTTGGAAGCTGCACTGAAGCTGGTGGAGTGATCCCTTAATCTCTCATAACAGGAACCTGTGCTACATTGCAGTATTTTTTAACACAAAATATAATCCACTTAGAAAACCTTTGACTGAGACAGATTCCTCAGTACAATCATCAACACTCATCACATAAAGTATAGGGCAAATTTAATGTATGTAACCTCAATCAGTGGTTTTAGGAAAAAAATCAGGGAGAACAATGGATTTATTCATTTCTTAGGAAGAAGTGGAAAAAAAAATGGATCACCTTATTTTTTAAAATACACTAAGGGAAAATCAATCACCAAAGCCTGGAGCCCATTCACTATCTAAAATTGATGATTGGGAACAGAAGTTATTTAGAGAGCATCCCATTTTTGGGATCAAAGGGTGACTTGATCAGTCCACTCTGGACTAGATCAGAATCTGTTTTAGTGGATGCTCTCGCACGGCAGGGAACGCTATGTACAGAACGTCCTATGTAGCAGAGGATGAATTCTGAATGACATGAAGTGTAATGGCTGCTTGCCCATGGATTGGAGCGCCTCAGGCTAAGCCAGCCCTTAAGAAGAGCCACACTGGAAAAGAATCAAGTGATTCCAATATAAAAGACAGTAGGAAGCTGGGTGGGAATGTTCAGAGAGTAGCCAAGACTACCAGATGTAGGAAGCTTGGCAGTAAACTGAGGATGCTCAGGAAACAGACGACTTTGGAGCTGGAACCAGCGGAAGGAGCAGCTAGGAGGAGCAAGATTGGTTTCTGCAGACTCCTAGCATGATAAAGCCTGAGAGTGGGAGTTAAAGAAAGGAAGATGAACTGGAAAACTGTGTTTGTTCTGGACTGTTGAGTGCTGTTTTTGACAAAGTCTTTTGCCAGCCTGTGGAGAACTGGTGATGAGTGAATTAAAGGATTGAGTTTAGAAGGTCACTGGAGACTGAGTTCTTAAAGAGACCTATATGAAGGGGAACTAGAAGCAGAATGGCCACGCAGGCAAACAGTGCCATGAGGGGGTGCTTGGGAGGTGGTCAGGAGCCACTGCACAATACCAAGTCTAACCCAGATTTTTGGGGTAAAGAAGACAGTCCATAATTATAGAAAATGGCATAGTTATTTTGAAGGCCAGACACAGAATTTGCCATTACACTTCTGCTGTTACAAAATTAAACCAATGACATTTTTTTAATGCCTATAACTTTATAAAGGGAAATGGATAAAAATAATATGAATTGTAGTAGGATATTAAACCTGTGCATAGGGCCTCAGCTCCTGAGGTTACATAATACTGTCAGGGCCTCAACTTTTATTTCAAATAAAATGGCCCCTAGTTCTCATATTGTGGTGGCGCGGGGCGGGGGAGAGAAGAAACTTGAACGGAATGTAACTGCTCCAGTGATGTCTGCAAACAGCTTGAAACAATAGATCCTCTTGATATGAGCTGCCTTGTACTGCCTGGGGGGCTGATAACACGGAAACATTCAGCTCCAGAGGGCACTGCCAACACTATCCCAGCAGACCTCCATGTGCAGGAGACCTTACTACCACCATCCCACGGATCTGCAGAGATAGTGTGAGTAGGGGCTCCGCCTCAAAAATTCCTCTTCTCGGGCACATAAATGCTAAATCCACCCTCTGGAATGGGTCCTAGCCCACCTTAAGACTGGGATCCAGAGAAGGGAAAAACAGGCTGCCCATCATGAGTGGTGCTGGGTCATTTAGCAAACAATTTGCTCATAGTATAGCTATGCCTCCAAATTGCCATAATGTAGCTCTGTAGATTACTCATATCAGATCCGATAGATTTCTGAAGAAAGACTTGAATCAATTCCCCTCACTGTTGTCATTGTTACTCCTCTTCAGTTGTGCCACCAATAGTGTCATAACTTCTGGTGGTGTTTTTTTTTTGTTTTTTTTTTAAATCAAGTTTTGTTAGCTGCTGGAATTAATGTCATCAGTACTGGAGGAAGCACCTTTTTGACAGAGTAGGAGGACGATAACTATAAAAGCTAAATCATTAAGCTATTATTTTATAATCTCAGCAAAGAAAAAAACTAGATAAGAATCTTTGCTAGAAAACAGGATTTCTCTTAAGGGATTTTTTGGTTATATAACAGTTCAACCTTCAATTTAGTTGAGTGCAGTAGGGTCTTGATTATTCAGGATGATAGGGAAAAAATTAATCCTGGTTAATAAAATCCCAGATAATCACCATCCATAGGAAATATGAGAAGAGAGGCGGGATTGGTTCACCAGCCACCCTGCGCCAGGGGGAGGGAGTGTTGGTTCACTGGCTGCACTGCACCCTGGTGTTTGTTTTTTTTTTCTGAGCTTGGGGCAGCAGCAAAACCAGAGCCAGCCCTGGGAGTTACGCTTATTTTTTTTTACATTCTGGTTAATCCATGACCTGGTTAACCCGATCCTGGATAATTGAGAATCTACTGTATTATAGCATTAGCTAATGAAATTATGAGAATATAAGAACAGGCGTATTGAGTCAGCTCACAGGTCTATCTAGCCCAGTATCCTGTCTTCCAGCAATGACTAAAAGTAGTGAGCACCTTCAGCTTCTGTTGTCTTTAATAAGATTGTGGCTGTTCAGAAGTCTTGGAAATAAAACTTTTATTAAGCTCTCTCTGCCTGGAGTTAAGAGTCTTATTTTAAAAAGTCTAAAATCTTGGCTCTCTTTTTAAAAAAGTAAATATTATTGGTACTTGTGTAAAATAGCTATTTTGCTTGTTCCCCAATTTTACATTTAACTGACCCTGTTGCCTGTATCTCTTTTAATACAGAGCAGAATCTTTATTTGTTCTTTTTCATTTTAACAAGGTTCTTTATTCCTTTTTATTAATCCCCATCTATCCAATCTTGCCCAACTTTTCCATTTTAACTTAAGTTATCTTTTTCTTAATGCTAACCCTTCCCTATCTAATCTTATAGTTATTTATCTTTGGGAAATTATTTTCTGTTGCATTATGAAATGAAATACAAATATGCCTTATCAAAATAGGCTTTGACTTTTACCTCTTTTAATTATAACTGCACCATAAAAGAACCAAACTTGAATGATTATTTTTTCTCCAATTTATAGCTGAAGCCTCCTAAGGACTGATTTAAGGCAAAAACTGTATTGGAAACTGCAAGACTAAAATCAAGGGTCATTACTGAACAATTTATGTTATAAGTCACCTATTAGAGGAATATTTATGCACTAATGATGGAAAAGTGGAATGTTTTTCACACCTTTTAATGTAATTATTTGAACTTGTTAGAAAGCTTTCAACTCCACATCTACGGTGTGCAATAAAATGCTAACAGCGTATAAACCTTTACGCTAATGGGCAGCAAATAACCCATTAGAACAATCCACCTTTCTTCAGTGTCTCTTTTCTAAATGTGCAGTATTGCATGCTGTTGAACAGTGATGTTAGCAAGTATTTATAATGGGAGAAATACTGCCCTTGCCACCATGTCTATGGAAGGCTCTGTCTAATGTTATTGGTGTTGTTCTGCTGCTCAGGGGAGGAAAATGGTTTACTTTTAGATCATACCTTCCTCAGGATGTAGTCCAGAGCTAAATGGATATTCCTTATCTCCTACAACAATTGGGGATTGGAGCAAAGCAGTACTGTGGCTCATCCAGCCATTCTCTGTTCATGTACCAGTGAGCATGGTATGAGGGCTACAGCTATTCCTAACATTAGGAGGTTGTAGCAGTGGCTATCAATATTTCTGCTGTGTGACAAAGCTCCAACTTTGTACTTGTGGGTCCTGCGCTTCCTGGCAGTTTTAGGGGCCTCAGAAACTCATCTAGGCCCCAGAGTGACCTCCCTTTCTCAGTATAATTGGCAAGAGTCACCGCCTAGTGAGTTACCTACATCACAGGCCAGTATGGAAGATGGAAAAGGGGGGAGCCCGGGCCCGCCCTCTACTCCGGGCTCCAGCCCAGGGACCCTAATAGTATCAGCTAAGATGGCTGACCTTTTATCCACAAAACACAATACAATTCCCTGGGCTACTTCCCCACAGCAGTCTCCGCTTCTTCAAACTCCACTTCACCCTTACCTTCACCTTCAGGGCCTCCTTCCTTCTGGATGATATGTTGTCCACCACTCAGTCTTACCAACAGCATAACTTCCTTCCACAGCTCCTGACACCCACAGCCCACCTGACTAACTGGGAGGTTTTTATCTGGTTCAGCCAGTTTCTGATTGGCTTCAGGTGTCCCAATCAGGCTAGCTGTTTCTACTCCTTTCTAGAAGGTTCTTAATTGGCCCCAGGTGTCTTGATTGGCCTGGAGTAGCCTTTGTTTGGCTATCAAGAGAACAGGGACCTGCACACCCTGAGACTAATGTACCTGCCTTCCAGCACTCTCCTATATCCTTCTGGTCTGACTCCGTCACAGCTGCTACTTTGCAGACTGTGGGAATGTTCTTGCGAGTGAACATGCATATGCATCCCCCCTCCACACACACACATACAGGTGACTTGCGCATAAAGCAGTGCAAAAGATTTCCTCAATTAGCCAATTGCTGCTTCAGTTAAGACTCATAGAAGCAGGAGTGGTGTATAGATTTTTAA
This sequence comes from Dermatemys mawii, assembly GCA_007922305.1. Taxonomy (NCBI): domain Eukaryota; kingdom Metazoa; phylum Chordata; order Testudines; family Dermatemydidae; genus Dermatemys; species Dermatemys mawii. The sequence continues at coordinate 11,131,983 of ML677333.1, read as the reverse complement.
TGTCTACAGGACACTAGGATGAACATTCTTCAACACATCAGATGATATTTTGCATTTCCGCTTTCTAGAGGAGCATCTCAGAGTAGAGGGAGCTAAGCACCATTTGGGGTTACTTCCTGAGGGATCAAAAAGATTGTAAGGAGTGAAAAAGGTCTCTGCCAACATTATGAAGGGGCAAATCCAGCAAAACCTAACTGATTTTAAGACGGAGCTTAATAAATTCAGGAACAGGATTATATGATGAAGTTGCCTATGGTAGAAGGAGACTGGACTCAATGAGCCAGGAGATTCCTTCCAGTCGATTGTGTTTAAGTTTCCTAAAAGAAATGTATTCAGATTGGGTGATTGACTGAGTGGCAGTGCAAGAGATAGAGAGGCTGATTATTTCTGAGCTATAAACACTAAACCAAATACAAATGTAAAGAAGGCTTAATGCACTACCCAGTGCAAACTCCTAAAACAAGACATTTTTCTGTCTAAAATTAGCTAGAGTCCTTCGTGAAGTATCTAAAGAGCTCATTTCACCCATTCATATAAAGATCAAAGTAAGAGTGCAAAGTTTTAATATGAGAATCATATGGTTAGAAAGGACCACAAGGGTCATCTAGTCTAGCCCCCTGTCAAGATGAAGATTTGCTGTGTCTAAACCATCCAAGACAGATGGCTTCTCCAGTGAAGGAGCTTTCAAGATTTTGCTGGGCAGTTTCTTTCATTGCCCTACTGTTCTTACAGTTAGGAAGTTTTTTCCTGAGATTTAATCTAAATCTGCTATGCTGTACTTTAAACTCATTCTCTCTTGTCCTGCCCTCTGCGGCAAGAGAGACCAACTTTTCTCCATCTTTTTTTAATAAAAGCCTTTCAAGTATTTGAAGACTGCTATCATGTCCCCACCTTAATCTCCCCCTTTCTAAACTAAACATACCCAGTTCCTCAGCCTTTGCATTCCCTCCCTTTGATCATCTTTGTTGCTTACCTTTAAATCCTTTCCATTTTTCTCTACATCCTTTCTATGTAGCGATGACCAAAATTGGACACAGTGCTCCAGTTGAGGCTTAACCAGCACTAAGTGGAGTGGTACTATCACCTCCTGTGACTTGCATGCTATGCCTCTGGTAATTCAATCCAAAATTCCATTTCCTTTTTTTGCAACAGCATTGCATTGCTGACTCACGTTGAGGTTGTGATCCACCACAACTCCCAGATCCCTCTCAGCAGTGCTGCTGCCAAGCCAGTTATCCCCAATTCTGTATTTGTACATTTGGGGTATTTTACTTTGTCAGTGATATTGCCCATTTTCCAAATCTTTTTTTCTCTCTTTCATTGGTGAGGGATTCTTTATAAATATGCACTAGGGTCTTTTCTTGTCATTTTCCTAAAAACAATTTGTTTTTATTAACATAGTTGTTATTAATCATGTTTATTCCAGTAGTGCCTAGGGATCAACAAAGATCCCTAGGCACTCCACTGAGCTGGGGCAGAGGTCACCTGCTATATGTTAGTACAGTGCTTAAGGGCTTACAATCTAAATAGACAAGATAGACACAAAGAGGAAAGGAGTATAATATACAAGCAGAAGTAACAATGCAATGGTGGCAAATATCACATTAGGTTTTGCATTAGAGAGTGAGTAGGATGAATTTGTGTTGCATATTGTTTTTCAGTACCTATTGTTGAGGGTTAACTTCTTTTATTGATAAGATGTCAGATAATTCAGTTCAATCAGATAATAAAGATATATCAGCATAATATAGAAAAGCAAATATATACACATGTGGAAGGCAGACTTGTACCTTATGTCTTCACTGTATTCTAAAACAATTAGCTCAGTGCTACCCAAATTGATAGCCCCACTTGTTTACCACAAATAGAAAATTCTACAAATTCTACTGTATTATTACAGATTGTACTAGTTTCGTACCTATTTTCAGAGTACAAAAGCATCTGCCTAGCATACGGTAACAATTGTACCAAGCATACTGTTCATATTTGACAAATCTGAACAGAACATACATCATTTCTCCAGAAAGTCCTACACATAAAAAGAACAGAGCTTATACACAGCTTACCACTGGTAAATTTCCACTATAAAGTTTAGTTAGAGCATAAGGCATTCTGAGAATATAACTCCATAGTTATACAACTTAGCAGAAGTACAAAGCCTTCGAGAAATATATATTAGCTAACACCATTGGAGACGGAAGAAAAAGCCTTATAAAGAGTAGGCATGTGTTATAGACAGCACTATAGTCAAAGGGAAGATGGAAAGGCATGCAGGAGATTCTTACTCAACCAGTGATTCCCATGTTTTAAGATTTTTGGTGATTGTGTTGTGTTCTGATGCCATCTTCACTGTCCTGTGCCCAATTAACACACTGTGTGGCAGAAGCATCTGAATTACGTGGCACTTCCCCACTAAACGTGTTCCCAATCACTTGCACATAATCCTGTCCAAAGTAATCACCTTACTTTAAACAGCCCCAAATTTTCTGTTTTCACTGTGCTATGCTGGTTTCTGCATTGAAGAGTAATAGCTGTAGACACTGTTGGGGAAAGCTGACAAGTTTTGGAAGTTGAGTAGGGAACATCTGGGGCATTGGACACCATGGAAGTCATGGTCGGTGACTGGGATTATGCTATGTTGGAGGAGGCAGTTGAGACTCTTGGCTTTGGGAATGAGGCACTTCACTCTTTGGGCAGGGGCAGAGAATATTTTACATTTGGATTTGGGGGAGGAGGGCTGTTGTGGTTGGTTGGTGTTTTGTATTATCACAAAGCCTTGAAATGCCAGGGTCCCACTGAACTGTGTGCTGTACAAATACAGAACAACAAGACATAGGTTAGGGGTTTATTACAGGAGAGGGTGGGTGAGATTCTGTGGCTTGTGTTGTGCAGGAGGTCGGACTAGATGATCATAATGATCTCTTCTGACCTTAAAGTCTATGGGTCTATGAGTCCCTGTCCCAAAGAACTGACAATCAAAGTAAAATGTGACATGACAGGTGGATGCTAACACATGGGGAAGCACAAGGAAACAACAAGAGCTGGTATGATGGGATGTACACACCTCACACTGGGCAACCAGAGATTAAAGGACTGCTTTGGGCCCAGCCAGCCCCAGCAAATGCTCCATCTGATAGATCAGATAAGATAGAGAAACAGCTCATTTGGGGGAAGAGCTGGAAGAGAGCAGACCTGCAGCCCAAGGCTCCAGCAGCACAAAGCAAAGGGAATATTAGAGTATCTGACACAGCTGCCCAAAGGGGACCTCCCTGACGGAAGGGAGGACCTTCCCAGAAACAATCAGAGAGGGAAGTATCCCCTTTCCCTTGCCTGTGGACTCTGGGCATTGATAATCCCCTCCTCTTTCTTATTTGATTTGAACTTCCCCAAAAGGTGAAAGCCCTGGACTTTGTGTGGGTGGATGCAGTGATGACAGGAAGTGACCCAAGGAGGCAGCCTTAAGCAGCTTCAGTTACCAGATCACTGGTACCCCAAAGGGCTCTTGCTCAGATCCATCCCTCCCCACCAAACCAACCCTGAATGAGAACCAATCACAACAGGTATTTTCCTTCACAAAATGCTGATTCAATGGAGTCAAACTGTTCCCTGGCAATGTGTCAAAACTTTAGACAGAAATCAGGTAAACATGCTAGTCAGACAATATGCTGGCTTTACTCAGCTGACTTCCTGCAAGTCTGCCAGCCAACTGACTGATGGGTGGATGACCAGCAGGGAAACAGGCTGTCACACATTGCAGGCATGCTGCCCAGTTGGCTTACCTGCTACCTGGCACCATGGCTCTCCAGCTCTCTGGCTATCTTACTGGCAGGTGGGCTGCCCGGGAACCGACCACACAGCTTTCTGGTTCTGCAGATGGCAGGGTGTGGGTTGCCCAGTTCCCTGGCTGCTGTCATCTTGCCAGGGAACCAGAGATCAAGGGAGCTGGTCAAAAGGCAAGCCAGCCAGCTCCCCGTCTGGTGGGCAGAAGCATGGGTCGGTTGGTGCCAAAACAGATTGCTATGTGTTGTTGGAAATCCTGCAATGATGACAGTTCTTCTAATACAGAATGAAATTTTGACAACCCAGAATTTCCTGTGAAACAAATGCCCTTTGTAAGGCAGCTGTAGAAGCAATGAGCTAACATTGGTCAGCATGATTGGTATGATCTCGGCACACCAGTAAAGTAAGCATTGTTAAGTTCTTCTCTAGGCGTCATGGCAAAGAAGAGTTTTAGGTTCCCCCTGCGTAAGAACAACCAGCAGCTCTACTACCCTGCACCCCAACAGCTGCTATTCCATCCAACAGTGGCAGATAAGTTCATTAGCTACAGACGATTATGCTAAGATGATCATCAATAATATAGTTAGTTTTAATACACTCACCCAATGATGTGAATGGGGAGCATCTGTCTCTTAAAGCTCTTGGTTCAGACTTCCCGCAGACTTAAGTGGAGAGCACTGTGTTCATTTACATTCATAACTCATTTTGAAAGAGGTTTGCTGTATTGAACATTACATTAACAAGTATGCAGCAAGCTATATGGCCACATCATTGTATCTCACACCAGGCCTTGTCATCTGTTCAACTATATACTTTTTGTTGAGAAAGAGATAAAGATCTAATAGAATAGTAGAGTTGAAAGGGACCTTAGGAGACCATCTAGTCCAACCCACTACTCAAAAGTAGGATCAATCCCCTATTAAAACACCCAACAGATTTTTGCCCCCTATTTCTAAATGGCCCCTCAAGCATTGAACTAACAACCATTGGTTTAAGCAGACCAATATTCAAACCACTGAGCTATCCCTCCTTACAAATTTTAAATGCACTCTGGACCTTTAATATCCTGTGTACCCATTCAGGCTCTTCCAAGCTCAAACCATCTAAAAATTGGACTAAATCATGTTAATCTTGGGCCCAGTTTTGCAGACTTCAAATAGTCTTACTGAAATCAAATCAAGAGGCCAATTTACTTGAGTAAGTGCTGTACAAGCAGGCCCCTAGTCACACAGGGCCTTACCCTGTGAAAAGAGCATTTCTGGTAAAGTCCTGAATGCTCTCCACTCTCTCTCTCTTCAACAGGATTTTGGGGTGTCTAACACTTTTACAAGACAGATCACTACCTTGCAGCAGCATGTTTCCAGATCCTATGTATGTTGCTTGGTTTAATTTGATATCAGTAAGATGACTTTTAATATGTAAGGGTAAGGGTTTTGTCCAATCCTACCCACAAGGGGAATTTTGCATGTTTAAAGGCAGAAGGATTTCCCTCTACACACCATTCCTACGAGGCAAAGACATATTCTGTGACTGAGTAAATCCAAATGTACCTCTCACATAAACAGGATTTCATGATGCCTGAATTGCACCATGGTTATTTTTTTCTTATTAACTCCTCCCGCCCTTCCTGAGCATCACTGTTGGTAATTTTCAGAAATATCAAAGGATTTGTCTGGTGTTTTCTGCTTCAGCTTTTCTAATTACTCCTACAGAAGCAACCTGCACAATATGGCAGCACTGAAGCACATAGACAGAGATAAAATTATAAAATATTTCATCGTGAATGTTCACACAACAGATCATATTGTTCACATAAAAATGTGTAGTCTTTATGTTGTATTTATCTCTTTGCTTGCAAGAAATATGAATACATTTCTGTAGGTTAAGCCACCAATGAATCCAGAATATTTAAATGCCTGGCTTGTAGGCAGGCATTGCAGTATGTCTGTTTGCCTCAGCAGAGAATAATATTATAGATAAAGTTAGTTTTGCAAATATATGAAAACACCCTGCTTGTTTTTCCCATGTGCATAATCCCACTGGCCCCTGTATCAGTATAATTAAATTTTAAATCTGCAAATTAAGCACAAATTGCTAACCCTATATTAACAAAATTAAATGTAATTTTAGCAGTCAGCTGTAGGATTAAAAATGAGTTGAGTTGGCTTTTTAACACAGAAAGTGAATAAACTTAAGATGTGAAAAAACTAACACCTGGGGCAAATTCTCCTCTTTTTTATATTGAGATCTGGTCTACACTACAGGGTTGACCTACATCATGGTGCTTTTGACCTGATTTTTGCATACTTCTACACTAAATTTGTCTCCCTCTAATATAAGCACCCTGTTACAGTGATCATCTCTCTGACTGCTCAGAGGCAAGGTCAATCTACATTGGTTGATGCAGAGTGAGTGTAGACACTGCATTACATATGTCAGCTCCATCAGTCCTCCAGTAGCTGTCCCACAATGCCCTATCCACACACACTAGTGGTCACTCACTCACAATTTTGAACTCCATGCCTAGGGGGGGTCACAGACACTGGAAGTCTGCCCTCCTCTCTACTTTAAAGCTTCTTCTGAAATGCCTTTTCCTCCATCTTCGTGAACACATCTATAAGTCTACCTTTTGTGAGCATCTGACCATGCTGGTTGCAGGCACACAGAACCTCTGGACACTCTCCTGTGTCAAGCAGAAAAGAAGTCATTCATCCCATTGGCCTGTGGGGAGAAGAGACTCTGCAAGCACAGCTAAGGAACAGCTGAATAAATATCGATATCTATGTGCTGGCTGCAGAGGGGATGCTCAAACTGGGGCACAACAGGGATAAGCAGCTGTACTGCCAGAAAGCCAAGGAACTTTGGCAGGTATGTCAATAGGTGAGGGAAGGCAATAACAAATCTGGGGCCACCCGGCAGACCTGACACTTCTGCAACAAACTGCATGCCAGGGTTGGTGTGCACCCCACTCAACACACAACTGTGGACCCTTTTCAGGAGCCTGACATGGACACACAATGAGGAGAAGGGAAGGAAGAACTAGAGGGAGACACGAATCACGTGGCGAGCCATGAACTGTTTGAAACTCTGCAGAGTCAGGTCAGTACCGCCAGGCCAGTGCAGACGAGCCTGCTGAAGAAGGGAATCTGGGTAAGTGTATCTGTGCATTATTCCTTATAATGTAGCCTGATCTATAGATTTTGTATTAATTATTGATTACTTAAGAATTTCCAGTTATCACACTGAGGGTTGAGAGGTTCTTGTCCCAAGAACAGGCCCATTATTATTCAAATTATTATATAGTTGGGAACCCCAATGTGCACAGTTGCAACATGTACACTATAAGAACTCTTCTATATAGTTTGCAAATAGTTTATTAATATATTTAGCAGTCGCAAGCACCCCAGCTCAGTAAGGTAGATGGAGATACTACAAAATGTACATCTGCATATCCATATTCTCACACTATCCCTGGCAGAAGAACCTGAAATGTTAAACATCATCTTCCTCATCACCATCACCTTCCCCATCATCACCAATGGCCACCTCCCAATGACTATATCTCTATGTACTGCCACCCTTAGGTTGGGATGCAACTTGTATAATATGTTATACTGATGCCACTATGTTTGATGCACAATCAATAAGGGCTTTCCCCCTCTTCCTTATTTGTATTTCCTCACTTTACTAATGTTGGAATGCCCTACTCCTATAGATTAGTATAGCAATGATAATAAATTATCATATACCTCAATTCGTTACCCTGGCCCTCTTGAGGTTAGATATCTGCAGATGTAACTCATGTACCTGTTATTAAGTCAATTTGTTGCCATGACACTCTTCTGGTTGGGTCATGTTCCCGTGGTCAGAAAATCCCCTTACACACCGTATTTCCAGCTCCCCAGTACTTGGGGTTTTCTGTTGGACTACGTAGTGGGGTGGCTACCCCGCTTCTAAAATAAAAGGAGTAAACCATCTCTGGAGAGGGCTGTTGCTGGGAGAAAGCAGCTGTGGGTGTGGTTGGCCCTGATAAACGGCTGTGAGCCAGACACTGAGACAGTTTCTCTCAGACTGGGAGGGAGCAGGGCCTGGCTGCCTGCGGGACAGGGTACCTGAGGTGGAACAATGTTGGGGAATAGGCAAGGGAGCTGGGGAGCTCCAGCCTAGCAACTTCCCAGGCTGCAGGCTTGAAGAGGGGCCTATGGAGGGTACTGGGGGTTAGGCAAAGGCATCTGGTCCAAACCTCCCTTGCCTATGATAACTGCAGTCTGCCTCAGGAAGCGGGGGCTCGTTGCTGACTGGCAGTAGCCCTAGACTGAAACAAGGTGGGGATTAGAGGGTGGGGATTCCCAAGGGAGGGGAGACCCACAGAGAGTAAGGGGGTTTTGGCAGGGGGCAGCACCCCAGTAAAGGGGTACGGGGTCCAGGAGGGACATGGGGGCCAGTGGACAGGGGGCAAGCACCTGCAGAGGGCACTTTGAGCTGGAAGAGCCAATTCTCAGATGGCCAGCAGGAGATGCTGCATGGGTGAGTTGTTGCGCCGCTACAGGCTATTTATCTGTTCAAAGGTCATAGGCCTCAAGCCTTATGCTAACTTGCTGAAGCTAATGTCTTACAGGATACAGGCCTGTAGGCTCCTCATATTACTGATGAATATAAATGAAGGCAGTGAATATAATAAAGGACAGCTAGCACTATAGACTACAATGGCATTTTTCATCTTTTTTTGTTAAGGGCACCCATCCCATCCGCAATTAGAGAACAAAGGCACTGACTTTTGATAGCTCAATTAACTTATAGAGTGTTAGAAAATAACACACTTGGTCTCTACTCATACCTGTGGTAGCCAGGGTCTGAACTTTCCATGCAACAGACCACTCCTAGTCCCACTAGACCATGCACACCATTGCATGAGGGGCAGAGTGGGCCTGTAACAAGGTTTTCTGAAGCTACTATAGCAACTTAACTTTCTTATTAAATGTATTTATGAGAGTAACGTAAGGGAGTTTTAAGACTAATCTTTCTCATTCCATTGTGACTGCAAATCTAATACTGTAGATGTCTGTCAGTATGTAGCTGTCAAAGTCAGGCTGGCTCAGGATACCAAGAGGTCAGAGGCAGGAAACAAACTGGAGAGTCTGAACCACAAGTCAGATGCCAGGAGGCAAGTCAGGTCAGGATTCCAGGAAATCAAGGAGCAGCCTGGTGCTCAGTTGTTCAGACAACTTCTTGTTCCTGCTGCTGGCTCAAGTAGCGCCATTGAGAATTCAGAGGCAGAACATCACCCCTACTGGGGCGGGGCATCATGGGTCCCAGGTTGGCCACTATCAGCAGGCTGCCAGGTGAAGGGTTGGAGTGGGGCTGCTCCCCTGTGGCCCTTGATTTGGGACCCAGGGGTCATGATGCAGCTTTTGGAAGTTCTGTGTTCCTAAAGATGTAAGCATTATGCACCTTTCCTCACCAACCAATATTGATATCAGTGAAGCATCCCAGTGGTCCATTAGTGCTTGCATAACAATGGAAATGTATTTGTTTTCTGTTGATAGACTCAGTAGTAAGATGGGATGGTGCTAAAACAGGGATATGTGTTTCATCTATCATCTCACTGCAGTTTAGAAACCCCATTGCTGCAAATCCTTCCACTATTTCTTGTACATTTCTGAGAGTCACAGTCCTGTGCAGGAAGGATATGTTTAAAGGCCTTTTATACTTGGATGACAATACCCCCACTGTGAATTTTCCAACTCAGAAATGATTGTCCACTGACCAGCAGTGAAAGCTCCCAGACGGTGATCTTTACTCACTTCAACACCATCAATGCAGCTCTCATGCCGGTGTCTCAGTGCTGAAGAGCTGGGAGGAGCTCAGTCCACAGATCCAGAAATGTGGCCTTTCACACCAAAAGTTCTGCAGCCACTGCTCATCATCCCAAACCTTCATTACAATGAAATCTCACCAGTCAGCACTCATTTCTTTGGCCTATAAGCAGCTATTCACCATGCAGTGCTGCTCCGTGAATGCCAGCAGCAACCAGGCATTTTTACTTGAGTGTCTAACATAATCTATTCATCATCATAAAACATCTCTTCTTCCTCCTCACACACCCACTTGTAGTAATAATTGTTGAAGTTCCACAGATACAGAAGAATTGTGTGTCCCGTATTAACAAAGGGGATTAGAACTATGGTGAGGGTCCAGGCTACTGTCAGAGAGAGGGTTAAGACTGAAAAGTGGCATGTGGGATTGTGGGAGTTTTAAAAACAGCATGACAATTATGGGATAAAACCAGCATTACGGGATGGAGAAAATGGCATTTTGTATACAGGCCACACCATGGCAAGGAGACATTAACGAAGGCCTGAGGATCGAATTGACCCTGACCTGCTGCACTTGTATCAAGTGTCAGGAATGGGAGGAGTTAAAAGATGAAAGCCCATCTCAGTTTGAGTCTGACCAGGAGGAAGAGCAGAGCTCTGCTTCTCCCTCAGTGAGGAAAGCCTGGTTTCTGCCAAGTGTCCCCTCCCCTCTTGCCAGGTCTCAAAGCCTGGGCTCCAGCCCAAGCCTGAACATCTGCACTGCTACAGGGAGAGCCCAAGTTAATTGACCTAGACTTCGAGACTCGCTGCCAGTAGGGCTTTGTTTTTCCCTATGTGGACATATCCAGAGTTGACTTGGTGTTTGGATGAGCCTTCCAGTGGATGGGATGACTGGAGCCAGATAAACTGACCAACTGGCTGTATGAGGAAAAGCTCAGAGCAGATGGGTGGGGTCCTGCCAAGGACTCCTCAGATGACCCTGTTTTTGTGTTCACAGTATTCTTTATTTTTGGACTTTGATCTCTAAGAAGGGATGACACTCAAGTGTGCCTTAGCCAGAGGACTAAAATACCACTGCACTGAAAGAGTGAGAGATGAAAACAAACCATCAGATACCTCATGCCAGGGCGAGAGGTGACCTGTTGGGCCCAAAGAAGCCACCACGGAGGCAGGGACTGTCACACATCATCCCCAGAAATCCATGAGTGAATCACTAGTATCACACAAAGCACTGTGAAAGTGTCCCACAAGGGATGGGGCACATTGAATTACCCCTAATGCACCACATCTTCCATTGACACAACCACTCCTGATGAGTACATTCAGAACCAGCACAAGCAACTAAGTGTGCATGCATCTGAGCAATATACAAAAGCTGGTTTCTGTATGCCGGTGTAACTTAAGTTTCGTAGACTCATAGACTTTAAGGTCAGAAGGGACCATTATGATCATCTAGTCTGACCTCCCGCACAGCACAGGCCATGGAATCTGACCCACCAACTCTTGTAATAAACTTCGAACCTATGTCTGAGCTATTGAAGTCCTCACATCACAGTTTAACGATTTCAAGGTGCAGAGAATCCTCCAGCAAGTGACCTGTGCTCCATGCTGCAGAGGAAGGCGAAAACCCCCCACGGCCTCTGCCAATCTGCCCTGGAGGAAAATTCCTTCCTGACCCCAAATATGGCAATCAGCTAAACCCTGAGCATGTGGGCAAGACTCACCAGCCAGACACCCATGAAATAATTCTCTGTAGTAACTCAGATCCTACCCCATTTAACATTCCATCACAGGCCATGGGCACATTTACCGCTAATAGTCAAAGATCAGTTAATTGCCAGAATAAGGCTATGCCATCATACCATCTTCTCCATAAATTTATTAAGCCTAATCTTGAAGCCAGATAACCCCCACTGCTTCCCTTGGAAGGCTGTTCCAGAACTTCATTCCTCTGATGGTTAGAAACCTTCATCTAATTGTAAGTCTAAATTGTAAGGCCAGTTTATATCCATTTGTTCTTCTGTCCACATTGGTACTGAGTTTAAATAATTCTTCTCCCTGCCTGGTATTAATCCCTCTGATATATTTATAGAGAGCATTCATATCTCCCCTCTGCCTTCTTTTGGTTAGGCTAAACAAGCCAAACTCTTTAAGTCTCCTTTCATAAGGCAGGTTTTCCATTCCTCAGATCACCCTTATAGCCCTTCTCTGTACCTGTTCCTGCTCTAACCCTAACCCTAACCGAAGTCAATTAAATGGACTGATGTAAATCAGGAGTAATTCCATTAAAGCAAATTCTTCAAGAGAGCTAGATGGGGAAGTCTCTGAGTTACAACAGAAAATTCTTTCCCAGGTGTCTGGCTGGTGGATCTTGCCCACATGCTCAGGGTACAACAAATCACCAAATCTGAGGTTGGGAAAGATTTCCCACCCCGCCACCCTCGGGGTGGGGGCTGGGGAGTTGTCTTCCTCTGCAGCATGGGGCATAGGCCACCAGCACGTTTAAACATGTGTAAATGGTGGATTCTCTGTACCTTGAAGTTTTTAAAGCATGATTTGAGTATTTAAGCCAGAGGTTATGGGTCTGTTACAGGAGTGGGTGGGTGAGGTTCTGTGCAGCCTAGATGGTCCCATCTCATCTTAAAATCTATGAGAAGAATTGGGTTCTCATGCCTTAGTCCAACTGAAAACAATAACCATGGCTGTATTTCCATAGATCCATTTCTTTGGAAGAGCAGAATGAATGATATGCAGTGCCATATTGCAGACAGGTAAACTCTTAGTTCCAAGATAATATCTGGGAGTCCACAGTGAATGTTAAGTCATTTGATACTAATCTTCACACAGTCTAACTGCAGGGTTGATCCTCAGAGTATGAAAAGAAACCCTCATTTATTGGTGTGTTTACAGTCCTTGTCCAAGTCACCTTGAGAACAGCATCTCTGTTTCAGCACCGCTCCCAGCTAAAATTCAAAGGCAAGCAAAAATGAAATATGCATCTATGTTTGTATGATCCTTTCCAAAGCCTAATACATTAATTAAGAATTCACTTCTAAAGATGGGTTCTAATTTGTGAGGGTGGATGTTTCTTTTTCATTTAAATAAGTTCTCTTTTTACTTGTATTGAAGCATTAATATAATAGTGTTCAGATAATGGGAGTTGTCTTGTTACAATCTCATCTGTAAGCTCAAGCAAAGATGGATGTTTAAATGCTAGATGTATGTTAGCTCCACACAGCAAGAGTAAATGACTTACCCAAAGTTATGTAGGGTAGTTGTGACACAGCTGAGGATACAGTCCAGATGTGAGTTTCATATTATTCTGTATCTGACAGCTGAAGATTCCTAGAACCTCATGGAAGGTGAAGAACATCTCACAGATTTGGACCATAATTTAACTCTCTGTCCCTCCTAAAATGACTAGAGCTGAGTGAAATTTTTTCAACCAAAACTTTTTGAGGAAAAAAAGGCAGATTCAGCAATACGAAAACATTATGGTATTTCACCCAACTGTTCATATAGACTGGGGTGGGCAAACTTTTTGGCACATCGGGGTTAAAAATTGTGTGGAGGGCCAGGTAGGGAAGCCTGACCCCGCTCCTTATCCACCCCCACCCCCCACTTCCCACCCCCTGACTGCCCCATCAGAACCCTCGACACATCCAAGGCCCCACCGCCCCGGCTCCTTGTTCCCTGATCACCCTCTCCGGAGACCCCTCCCCACTTTAACTGCCACCCTGGAACCACAACCCCTTGCTTTGTTCCCTGACTGCTCCCTCCCAATATCCCCCACCCTAACCACCACCACCCCCCTCATACCACCTCCTAAAACCCCCCACAGCTTACCTTAATCAGCCAGGTGCTCCTCAATCTGGGCCCCCGGCCAGGGAGTGCAGAGCCCCCACGGCTTCCCACTCTGGACTCGGCCCCCAGACCGGGAGCGCGGGGACCCGGGGCTCCCCGCGCTCAACCCGGCCCCCGGCCAGGGGGTGCAGGGTCGAGCGGCTTCCTATGTTCGACCCCGGCTTCCCACGCTCCACCCAGCCCCCGGCCCCGGAGTGCAGGGCCCCACGGCTCCCATGCTCCACCCCACCCCTGGCCAGGGAGCTCAGGGCTGAGTGGCTCCCCGTGCTCGACCTAGCTCCCCACGCTCCACCCAGCCCCCGGCCAGGGAGCGTGGGCCCGGCAAGGGAAGGCGGGGACCTACAGCTCCCCGCACTCAACCCGGCCCCTGACCGGGAGCGAGGGGTGGACCCGGCCGGGAGCGCGGGGACCCGCGGCAGGCCAGCCCGGCCCTCGCGAGCCGGATGAAAACAGCCGGTGGGCCACATATGTTTTCTCACCCCTGATATAGACAAAACACTACAGTTCCTGTCCCCAAAATCAAAATGTTTTATTTCTACATTTTAAAAAAATGAAATATTTTGTTATTTTGGTTAAAAATATTTTTGTTTTAAAATTTCCTTTAATTTTATTTTTAAAAAATCAAAATCTTTTTTAAATGTTCAAAATTGAAATGAAATGTTTCATTGGCCAGCGTGTGTGTATGTGTGTGCTTCAAATTGCCAACAAACTGAAAAAATCCATTATTTGTCCAGGAAAATCAACTATCAAAAAAGAATTTTCCTGCTGATAAGTCAAAATTAAAATCTGTAATAAAATTATTTTCACATCTCTGTAACATTAGATGGAAGTCATTTGTTGTCACAATGTAAAAGCTTATTAGTTAAGAAAATCAAGCTACTCTTTTTTTTTTTGAATCAGAGGGGTAGCCATGTTAGTCTGGAATTGCATCCGATGAAGTGGGTATTAGCCGACGAAAGCTTATGCTCTAAAAATTTTAGTTAGTCTTTAAGGTGCCACAGGACTCTTCGTCACTTCTTTTTTTTTTGCATATTCCTGCTGCATTTGTCTAGCAACTTGCTTATTTCTCATACAGTTACTTTCATCTCATGTTGATGTTGATGAAAAGTCCATTCTGCCCAAGCAACTGATGCAGGAGCATGGTTATCAATTACATTTTATAACATTATTTGGCTGTGACATTGTGGCTGTTATTGAAACTGCCCTTTTCCTCCCACAGGGGCTAATTAGCATTTGCTACTTCAGTGAAGCTGATAATGGAACTCAGTGGCCAAAAGACAACCGGAGGGTCCTTTTAATAATCTTGTTTGTCATGATGTAATGACAGCTCCATTCATGTGCTTAATAATTTGCTTATTCAGCTAGCTGCCTGGATGATTTACTACTGTTTTATCTCTCTTGAAAGGAATATCTCCTGTCTGAACACAAAACGAGCAAAATTTCAGAAGATGACAATTTAATGGCTTTAAATTTAATTTCAGGTGAATTTCTTGTCCAAGTGAACTGGAATGGGGGAACTGACCTTCTACATAAAGTATGTGCACTTAATTATGTTCATTCTACTGAGTGTTTTTAGGTTTTCAGGTACAGAACATAAGCACAGTTGCATTGGTACCTAAACTTTTCCAAAGGCTGTCACTAATTTTGCTGCTTCTTTATTCCCAGTACTGTAACAATCTGTCTAATTATGACAATGGTGATCCTCATTGCCAAGTTACTTTTCCACATCTGAGGTATCTCCCACTTTCATCACTGTAGCCCTATAGTCCCCAGCCTCGTCTCTTACACCATTCCATGCAAACGATGTTCTCCATTCAGGATGCAGATTATTTCCCCGTCCTGCTGCTCCAGCCATCTCCTCCCCTTCCTGTCAGCTGACCAGGATGATAGTGATCTAGCCTAGTGATCAAAGCAAGCATCAGGTCTAGTGTTTGGCTCTGGCACCACAGCCAGAGTCAGTAGTCCGGAGCCAAAGCCAAGGGTTCCACTGGAGTGCAGGAACTGGACTCCCTATAAGACGTAACAGAGGTGCATATGGCAGGCCACCAAAAATTCCCGGAAACCAGGCCTTAGGTCTTGGAATGGCCCAAGTGGGCCTGCTTGGGGAGCATCATGGCAGAAGTGTAGGACTCAAATCCAAGTGGCCCCTTCAGGCCCATAAATGTGTCCCTTGTGATATAGGATCCTGCCATGGAATGTGAAGCTTGTGGAGGTCTGATCCTGGTCCTGGTCTGAGGCTTGATGGGTTTGGAGGGCAAAGGGATTTCTAGGTAACTCAGAGTGGATGGAGGATAACAGATCGGAAGCTCTGATATCAGAAATTGTTTGACGGCTTCAGAATCATGGACATAGGCTTGTAGTACTCACCTTTTTTTTGGAAAACATCTGCTTTCCAGTTCCTTCTCCCTCACCAATAGGTGATCATAAACTCAAATTGCATGAAGAAGAGGAATCAGCTGGCCTGCCACTGGTTCAGATGCCTGGCCATTTTTAGATATTGCAAATTTTATGGTCTATCAGAACTTGGACCAAGAACCTAGCACCCTCCAGGAGATGGTGACATCTTCAAAGGCTGTTTTGATGGCCAGTAGGTCCTTGTCCAGGATGTCATTGTTTATCTTGATGGGAGTGAGTTTTCATGAGTAAAAGGTATGTGGATGAATCCAATCATCAGGAGCAGCAGGTTGGAAAAGGACTGACCCTCAAATCTAGCTTTGACACGTCTTACGTCAGGGTCTGGGTGGATCAAGGTAGGAGCTGTAATTAATTTCTATTTCAAACTATAAAGTGCCATTGGTGCCTCTGGGGACCATGAAACTGGGATCCATTTCACAGCAAGGCTGAGAGAGGTCTGGCCAAAACAGAAAATCCTGGGATAAATCTATACAAATTCACAAAACCCAAAAAGCATTGGATTCTATGAATATTCTTTGGTACCACACAATCTGTCATGGCTGACACCTTGCAGGGGTTCACTTCCAGTCCCTTGGGTGAGATGATAATTCCAAGAAAATTATGGATGTCCTGGTCAAACCCACATTTCTCCAGTTTGGTATATAGATGATTCAGTGATTTTGTAGTAGTCTTTCAAGAACTCCATGCACATGCTGGTTATGAAGAGCTGGGTCTTTGGAGAAAATTAGAATGTCATCAAGGTCGATAATGACAAAATGGTCCAGCATATGTTAGAATACTTCATTTATAATATGTTGAAAGGTTTCTGGAGGGTTGCATAGGCCAAATGGCATGACAAGATATTCATAATGCCCATATTGAGAACAAAGAGCAGTCTTCCACTTTTCTCCCTATGTGCAACAGGTTATGGGCCCCATGTAGATCTAACTTTGTGAAAATACAGTGATTACATTCTACATTTGATGGTCTGTCACATGTAGGATACAGGCAACACATTACTTATTTAAACATTGAAACTATATTCATAATGACAAACATATACAGACATCCAGCTTTATTATTTCAAGCGTACACACTCATTCGGTCTGATTATTTTCTATCGTGGAGTCATCATGCTTCCTTTATCCACTGTCTTCCTTCCCTCTGATCGGTTAAAGTT
Organism: Dermatemys mawii; assembly: GCA_007922305.1. NCBI lineage: Eukaryota > Metazoa > Chordata > Testudines > Dermatemydidae > Dermatemys > Dermatemys mawii. The sequence goes on along the minus strand of ML677333.1, from coordinate 11,114,949 downwards.
TTTCTGCTCCATCAATGCCTACTGCCTCCACTGTCCTGCCTTATTTCTTCGTGATTTCAGCTCTTTTCTTCCATTAATAACCCCACTTGCGCTTCCACTCACACTAATTAAAGCCTTTCTGCCCTGTGACTTATTTACAGATTCTAGCCTTTTCTGACTGGTCCCTTCCATCTTATGGACCAATCACAGCTGCTAACTTATCTGTCAGTCAACGCCAGACCTGTTTGAAGACCTGTGTTATTAAAGCTGGACCTGTTTGAGAAACTGTGCTATGCTTAGCTGACCCCTTCCTTCAGTTTTTGGAGTGACCTTTGTCTCGTCTCAGCCTGCTTGATTACTATTGGCCAAATTGCTCCAAGACCGCTATTTTGATTTTTTGGGCTGTGATTTCTTGTGACCACCATCTTGTTTTCCCGAGCTGTAACCACTTAAAACCACCACAAACATTATGATTCACTATCACCACTCTATTTTGTTTCTTTGATTAACATTAAATTCCAGGCTCCCTGTGCCCTCTGCTTCAGCTAATGGTGGCAGGACAGCATTTTTAATGCTGTATTCCTCACAAAGAATAGGGCAACTGAAAAATCTCTGATATCAAAAGTGAGGATCATGGATGTTAAACTGGGGCAAACCCAGGATGATGGGAGCATGAGGACCTGGATTAATCCAAAGCAGATGGTTTCCTGAGGACCACAGAGGGTGATAATCATTACTGGCAAGGTTTGGTGGGTTACAGGTTCTGAGGGGAGAAGACACTGATCAGAAGTCTCAACCAGATCTGGAGAGTACTTGCAAATGATGGGAACTGCATGGGGCTGAGCAAATTTTAAGCCCATAAAGTTATCCGAGGCCCCCCAAATCAACTAGAACATTTAGGGTCTTACCGGTAGTGAAATTAATAGACGTATTCAGAGTTGCATCAGAAACTGACTCTGGGATTCTGCTGTGCTGATTGTGCTGTGCTGATTGTGCTGTGCTGATTGTGGCTCGTGGGTGCTGAGAACTGCCGGAGGGTGAGAGGACCAGCTCAGCCCACCCCCACTCTAAAAGGCATTTCCCAGCCCTGGTTCTACTCAAGTTTTTGCTAGACAGATCAAGGTAAGATGGCCAGGTTCCCCACAATGTAAGCACAAGTCTAATGACCACTGTCAGTGCTTCCCTGAGTCAGAGAGGTGTGGGAAAACCTGGCTCTCTTGTATGAGCTCTGATTCCAGGGAAGACATGCATTTTTGGGGCATCAGATCTGTGGGGATAGGTGGTTTCCAGAAAATCAAGGTGTGCTCATACCACCTGTCTGTGAGGCAATTATTGATTGTGATGCACAAATCAATCAGATTGTCCAAACTGTATGGAGGCTTCACGCATGTAAAACAATCCTTTGTATCCTCAGACACCACCCAGTGTCAGAAGCCAAACAATGGAATTCAGCAGCATACTTGGCTATGGGCTGGCCTTGTGGCCATAAGTCCTGAAGGGTTTCTTCAGCGTTCTGCACACGGTTGGGGTCATCAAAGATGATGGATATAGTCTGAATGAATTCCTCTAACTTTTGCAAGAGGAGGTTGGCTTCTTCCAGCAGCAGAGTAGCCCTGGCCAAGGCCTCCCCGGTTACAAAAGGTGAATCCCACATGGATCTCATCCATGGGGAATGATCGAGGGCATAGGAGGAACAGGAGCTGACATTAACATAATATAAGATGCAGGACATTGGTTCAGGAACTCCTGAAACTTATCCCAATCTCCGTCACAATTGTTAGGTGATGGAATTTTGGTTCTGGGAGGGGCAGAGAAGAGGAGACAAGAGAGCAATCACTGCCTGCAGGGCCTCTTCTCTGAATTCAGGGCAGTTTCTTGCAGGTTCTGGATGGTGTCCACCAGCTCCATTGGGGTCTTAGTAGGGCCCATGCTAGTGCCAAGAGTCCCTTGCCCCAATTTTAAGGGCTTCTCAATCAGTCAGCTGACTGGAAGTCTATCTTAATGACAGGACACAGTTGGCAGAGCAGGCATCAGGATGCAAGAGCTAGGATCAGAGCCTAAGTCAGTGGCAAAGAGTCAAAGCCAAGGGTCGTCCTGGAGGGCAGGAACTGGATATCAGAGCTGAGGGTCAAGATGGAGTCTGCAGCCAGGAACCAGAGTCAAACCAGAAGTCAGGAATTGTGGTAAGCAGGTGGCAGAGGCAGGACAGAGGCAAGGCTGGGTGCAAGGCATGAGCAGCAGGAATAAGGTAACACAGGAGCAGGAGCAGTGGTGGGCATGAATGTTAAGAAGCTAGTGAGCAGGTGTTACTGCTGGCTTAGGATCCAGCCTGCTGGTTGCAGCCAATCGGGCAACCTGCTGCCACCCAGCTGTACTTAGGCTGCCTGGAGACCAGCTCTGCTGCATGCTCTGATTCCTGGCACTTCTGTGGTCCTTTTGTTGGCTTCCCTCTTCTGCATCAAGCTAAGCTCCTCCTGATCATCTTCAAAGTGTTCCACTAGTCTGCCCCTGCCTCAACTCTTATGCCGCTCTCTATGTGTCCTCCTGAATCCTCAGATCCACTCAGGACAGTTTCCTTTGTTGACTCATGTCTTCGTACCTTTCTCATGCTGCTCTTTTAAGCCTGGAACAATATTAATCAAGTTCCCTCTTATAATTTAACAAACTTCTGAAAATCCATCTATTCTTCGAAGCTTTCTAATGACTCTGGTGACTCATTAGTCTGTCATCACCTTATTCAGGCTGTCTGAATTGTACTATCCTGTAACTATAATATATTTGTTTCTTTAGGCCAAGATTTTCAAAAGTGATAGTAATTTTGGCTGCCTCAGAGTTTTGGTGCCCAACTTGAGACACTTTTTTAAAAGGCCAAAAATTCTGAACAGTGCTCAGTACTTACCCTTAGAAACTCAGTTCCCTTTAAAACCTGTCAAGTTGGGAACCCCAAGAAAGCATCACGCCTGAAACTTTTGGCCATTGTGTGTGTAGGGGTATTGGGGAAAGGCTCCTGTAAAGCACCCTACAACTTATATAAATAAACATTATTTTTATCATTGTGATGTGTATGAACAGGCCCAGAATTCAAGCTAAGCAAGCTATGATGATCTGAAGTGCTTAAATGGGAGCTCGTTTAACTTCTTAAATAAATAAGTGGTACCTGGATCCTTAACACTTACCCCTCTAATGGTGCATGTAGAATGCTGCCATTTTTTGGCAAGGATGGCAATGAATTGTAATGATTCTGTTCACTAATACTGATTAGCCTATTACACCTGCAAATTGTACACCTAGCTAGTCCATGCTAAAACAGTGTCTTGTTTTTCTTACTTCACCTTCTTTCTCTTCCACAATCTTGGTTGTTTGTTCCCTCTTTCTATTAGGTCTCGTCTTTTAGAGTGGCAAGGATTGTGTTGGGACTAGACTGTCATTTGGCATGCATGTACAGCAACTAGCACTATGGGACCCCAGGGTCTAGGTTTTACTATGATATAAATAATTATAGATGGAATGTACTTTATACAGTGTAATACATGGATATAATATGTCAAGAGCAGGAAAGTAACAGCAACTGTTGTAATAAGAGTTAACATCAGGGCCGGTGCAACCACTAGGCCAACTAGGTGACCGCCTAGGGCGCCAGGTAGTCGGGGGCGCCAAAAAGCATGCTCAAGGGAGGCAGTGGAGTGGAGGTGAGCTGGGGCAGGGCAACATGGGGAGGGCCGCCTGTAGCAAGTAATGGGGAGGGGTGCAAGAGAAACGTTCCCTTCCCCAGTTCACCTCAGCTCTGCCTCCTTCCCTGAGCATGCTGCCCCGCTCTAATTCTCCTCCCCACCCAGGCTTGTCATGCCAAACAGCTGATTGGCACCGCATGCCTGGGAGGTGGGAGAAGTGGAACGGAGCCAGCATGCTCAAGGAAGGAGGCGGAGCTGAGGTGAGTTGAGGCGGGAAGCTGCTGCAGGTGGGGCTCCCCATGCATAAGGGGAGCTGCCATGAGGGGGACTCCTTGGATGGGGAGGAGCTGCCATGGGGGGGGGGGGGGTCTCCCTGAGTAGAGGGGTGGGGAGCTGCTACAGGGCTCCCTGGGCCGAAGCAGGGAGGGGCAAGGTGGAAGTTTCGCCTAGTGTGCAAAATATCCTTGCACCAGCCCTGGTTAACATGACAATGCTGTGATCAGAAAGACAAAAATTCTGTAGCGACAACAAGAGATCCAAGGCCAAAGGCCAGTCACCAATGGAGGAAAAAGCAACATGTAAGCTATAACCAATTCTTTTAAGTTGTTCTGTCTCTACTTATTATTGTTAATGTTATATTGTAATATAAGAATGTATCATGCAGTAAATGAGCATGCTCACACTTAATGCATGTAACACAGAAACTTTTAGAATTAAGTGACCTGCTTGACTGTAATTACCTTTAAAGGGCTAATTTGCTTAGGACTGGACAAAGTAGGCCTTAATTCAGATGCTATCTTGGAGAGGAGGTTTAAAGAGTATCTGGGCTATATCTTCAGCTAGTCGAATCAACACTGTCTTCAGAGAAGCTTTCTTAATTTTGACCAGTGGAGTGTCTAGCTCTTTGTCTTTACTGGGCTAAATCCACAAGAATGAGATTTCTAGGGAAACAGTGGATGCATTTTAAGTATTACAATGGATTCATTTTAAGGAAGTGACTTATCAATTTTACATCTCCATGTCCCCTTTTGTATTCTGTGAGAGATTCTGGCTATAAATAATCCAGACCTTGGGCAGAGGAGAGAATGTGCCTAACAGAGTGAAATCCCACATGGATTTGGTCTGAGAAAAGGTAACTTTCAGCCAAATATTGTAAAACAATGCACTGCTTGCATATGACTATTAATATGTCTTTATTTAAATAATGTGTAATATAGGTTCCAGAACAGAGTGAATCAATAAATGGCTGTGCTAAATATTCAGACCAAAACTCAAGTTAGGTGAAACTCAGGTGGTTTCAGGTATCATTGCCAACTCATATCTTGAGCTAGGAACTCTGAAAGTGTCACCTGTATGATTTGGTCTGAAAGTTTCATCAGTATGGTTTGTCCATGTTTGCTGTTAGTTCAGGATCTCTGTATGGAGAATATGCTGCATAGAGACCACACATTTCCATATTCACTCTCCAGAGATTTTCCACTTATGTTTCCTCTACTTTTATTCATTCTACATAGTACTGAGCAATATTTGGCTCAAAGTTCTTTGGCCAAATTCTGCTCTGAGTTACATTGGTAAATCTAAAGGATTCTGTAATCAGAGCAACTTCTGGTTTACGGCAGTGTAAATGAGAGCAAAATATGAACTTTTAAGTATTTGTCAATTAAGCTAAATGTTATTAAGATACAGATTTCTCTATCATTGGAAACTGTATGTTTCAGCATTTTTGCAGATTTCTTCCATCGTACACCAATTACTTCATATATCTCTTTACTTAGCTTGTACATTTGAAACCACAATTAAGTTCCCCTCTGCTCTGGATTATAGTATTTTGCAAACCCTAATATTTTTCATTATAACAAATCATCTCATCTGCAGTATATATCAGTTCAGTGAATGGTTCAGCAACAACTTATTTTACTTTCAGCAGCTCTATTTCACTAGCATCTACACTGGGGTGGGCAAACTATGACCCATGGGCCACATGTGGCCCGCTGGCCAATTTTATCTGTCCTGTGAGCTCGGGCTGGGGGAGCGGTGCCAGTGGCCCCACGCTCCCAGCCTGGAGTGCCGGGCCGAGCACGGCGAGCCGCGGGGCCCCATGCTCCCAAGCCAGGGGCTGGGCCGAGCGCGGCAAGCGGCGGGGTCCTGCACTCCCGGGCTGGGGGCTGGGCTGAGCGCGGCAAGCCGTGGGACCCTGTGCTCCTGGGGAGGGGTGCTGGGCCGAGCGTGCCTGGCTGATCATGGTAAGCAAGTGGCGGGGGGTTAGATCGTGGAGTCCCAGGGGTGGTGGTGGTTAGGGTGAGCAGGTCTCGGGAGGGGGCAGTCAGGGAACAAAGAACAGGGGGTTTAGATTGGGGGTGGGGTCCTGGGGGGCAGGTAGAGTGGGGGTTCTCTGGAGAGACGATCAGGGGACAAGGAATGGCAGGGTTGGATGGGTCAGAAGTTCTGAGGGGGGCAGTCGGGGGCGGGAAGTGGGTGGAGGTCAGATAGGGGGCTGGGCCAGGATGTTTGGGGAGGCACAGCCTTCCCTACCCGGCCCTCCGCACTATTTTGAAGCCCAGTTTGGCCCTTTGGCCAAAAAGTTTGCCCACCCCTGATCTACATAGTACAGCATTACCGAAGATACTATTGTGACTGATACTTAACACTCTGATTCAAGTCCTTTGAAAGTCAATAGGAGTCTTTTCCTAGACTTCTGTGAGAGTTGGATCTGTTTCAATGAGGGATAGTTGACTAGATCATTAATCACTGGTGTGAAAATACATATTCTTTTCATAAGGAAATGTTCTCATAATTTACCAAGGGCAGAGTTTAAGTGTGAAGGTTTTACCAAAACACAAGTAAATGTATCACCATACTGTAATCTTACTATGCCACTTTGTAAAGACCCTTTACAATATTTTGCATATATTTTAATTTACATGACTGAAGTCAGACGAAGGTAGCTGAGGCAGTGGCTCAGTCCTGCGCTATAGAGAGAGATTCCAAAAAAGCAAAGGGTTTCTTATATTTATTCAAAACTAAACTTAAAATACTCAACTCGACTCTCCAGAACTGATTTAATTCCCTTTTAATGTTCCTGAAAGTTTGCCAAGATTTAAACTGAACTTCTGAATTCAGTTTTGGTTTAAGGAGTATGATATTAGCCAGTGCAGTCCCATTTATTTTAAAGTTTAGGAATCTTTTAATCAAAAAAGTGCTCTGGGCTGTGTATGTTTTGTGAACACAGGAAACACAACACATTAAAAATGATCAGAATCTGTCCATCTTGTCTCACACTGCACACCAGCATAACCTATATGGGTAGGTATTTGGGAGTAAGGCAAAGGTATAAATGAAGGCAACCATACAATGAGACTACAAGCCTCAAGGCCTGAAAGACAATAGCTTAGCTGAACTACTCAAGGTCTAAAAACCCTTAGCATAAGCAGCTAACCAGTAGTAAACTTAGATCATGAGATAAAAAGTTAGAATGCTCCTGGTTGTCTTTGGCATCAGTAAACTTCCCCCAACAAAGCCCTCCAGTACCCTGTTTCGCAAGTCTTGGTAAAGCATACAGAGCGACAACCGCCCCACTTCCTTAGCTACAGCCTCCCTCTTTATTCCCAGTGCAAAGTCACAAGCCCCAGTACTCAAAGCCCTATACAGCTCTGGGAGATGGTGATACAGGGTATATCTCCAATTTGTTCTTCTCAGGTGCTCCTTCTGGCTCCTGTCCTGGGGTGTGCCCAGTCAGCTGCTCTGTCCCTTCCACACTTCAGACTAGTTCTCAGCTACTTTGCAACATGGAGGCTGGCTTGCATCTAGCCCTTTTGTCTGGAGGTCTAGCCTCACACACACCACGGTTGCGCACTCTCTCTCTCTACCCTCCTCCTCTGGTGATGGAGAACATTTCCTCATCCTGGAGCAGCCAGCACTTCCTCTACTTCAGCACAGGTTTTAAAGCAGGGGTGGGCAAACTTTTTGGCCCAAGGGCCACACTGGGGTTAAAAATTGTGTGGAGGGCTGGGTAGGGAAGCCTGACCCACCTCTTATCCAACTCCCCACCACCACACTTCCCGCCCCCTGACTGCCCCCCTCAGAACCCCCAACACATCCAATGCCCCCCCGGCTCCTTGTCCCCTGATCGCCCCCTCCAGAGACCCACACACACACTCTAACTGCCATCCCGGAACCCCAACCCCTTGCTTTGTTCCCTGACTGCCCCCTCCCAATATCCCCCCACCCTAACCACC
>ML677333.1:11071519-11097868 GCA_007922305.1 Dermatemys mawii | reverse complement strand
AAAGAAAGAAAGAAAGAAAGAAAGAAAGAAAGAAAGAAAGAAAGAAAAATGAATATCTGGTGTTTTTCACTGATTTCAGTTTACAGTTGAATTGAATGTAACATTAAAGCTTCAGACTCTCTAAACCATCAGTCTTATTTTGTGTAATTAAAACAAGATTATTTGGCATGCTCAAACATTTACAAAATTTATATGTGCATATATAGACCACATCTCATGAGAAAGAAGTTGTTCTGAATCTCAAAGAAGCCTGAACCAAACCTCCTTCCCCCCACCTCCCAAACACCACCCTGATATTTTGTTCATGCCGATTTTCTGTTAACTTTGGTGCCTGTTGATATACTGGCATAAGCATAGATGTATAGGGCAAATTGTATTATATATAAATGTTGTCTTTGTCTGCTATCTTGCGTTTTCTGGGCTTAGACATTTTCCTAAGAAATAACATAGCATACAAGTTTTATTGAAATCAGAGTAAAAGAGAATGCTATAGGACATAGATTTCATGACCTAGATATTGACTGAGATTCTATTTTTGTAATTATAAAGGGAAGGTAGTTGTTTAGTTGCAATTTGGGGATATGATTCTGTTTTGATTGATGTGAGCAGGTAAAAATCACAGTGCCCTCAATAGGATTGACCCTAGTAGCCTAAGCAGAAACATTAGAGAACCTCTGAGCTTCATCCTGAATTCCTTGAATTTTCAAAATCCCCTATAGCCCAGTGGAAGTTATGGGTGCACAAAGATAAAAAAATGTTAAAATTAGAGACCTAAGATAATGACAGTGTTGCTCTTATACATTTATATGTCTGATTGGATTGGGGCCTACACTTCGGTCTGATACATTTTCAAAAGAGGATTCATTGTGGAAGACCAGTAATCAAGGGCCAGTTCTAGCATGGATCATTGTATCTCCATAAGAACATAATAATGGCCATACTGGGTCAGACCAATGATCCGTCTAGCCCAGTATCCTGTCTCCCAACAGTAGCCAGTGTCAGAGGCTTCAAAGGAAAGGTCCATAATAGGGCATCCATCAAGTGATTCTTCCCCTGTTGTTCAGTCCCAGCATCTGTCAGTTAAAGGCTTAGGGACACCCAGAGTATAGGGTTGCATCCCTGTCCATCATGGCTAATAGCCATTCATAGACCTGTCCTCCAGGAACTTACCAAATTCTTTTTTGAACCTAGTTATAGTTTTGAATTTCTTAACATCCCCTGACAATGAGTTCCACAGATTGACTGGATGTTTTGTGAAAAAGTACTTCCTTTTGTTTGTTTTAAACCTGCTGCCTAATAATTTAATTGGTTGGCCCTGGTTCTTGTCTTATGTGAAGGGGTAAACAACACTTTCCTATGCTCTTTCTCTATACCATTCATGATTTTATAGACCTATGCCATATTCCCATTTAGTCGTTTCTTGTTTAAGAGGAACAGTCCCACCCTTTATATCTCCCTTCATATGGAAGCTCTTCCATAACCCTAATCATTTTTGTTGTCCTTATCTGTACTTTCTCTAATTCTCATATATCTTCTTTGTTATATGGGGCAACCAGAAGTGCATTCAGTATCCAAAGTGTGGGTATACCATGGATTTAAATAGAGGCATTAGGATATTTACTATTTTTTATGTATCCTTCTCCTAATGGTTCTTGACATTCAGTTAGCTTTTTTGACTGCTACTGCACACTGAGCAGATGTTTTCAGAGGACTAACCACAATGATTCCAAGATCTTTCTTGAGTGTTAACATCTAACTTAGACCCCTTCATTTTTTATGTCTAGTTGGGATTATGTTTTTCAATGTGCATTAGTTTGCATTTATCAACATTGAATTTCATCTGCCATTTTGTTTCCCAGTCACCCAGTTTTGTAAGATCCATTTATAGCTCCTCTCAATCTGCTTTGGACTTAACCATCTTGAGCAATTTTGTGTCATCTGCAAGCTTTGCCACCTCACCTTTTACCCCTTTTTCCATATGATTTATGAGTATGTTGAAGAGCACTGGTCCAGATACAGATTCCACTATTTACCTCTCTCCATTGTGAAAACTAATCACTTATTCCTGACATTGTTTCCTGTCTTTTAACTCATTATTGATCCATGACAATAGGATCTTCCCTTTTATCCCATTACTGCTTACTTAACAGCTTTTGTTCTGGTACCTTCTCAAAGGCTTTCCGAAAGTACAAGTACTATATCCATTTGCTGACCCCCTCAAAGATCACATTTCTTGACCCCTTCAAAGAATTCTAGAAGATTGGTGAGGCATGATTTCCCTTTACACTTCCCCAACAAATCATGTCATCTATGTGTCCGATACTTCTGTTTTTTAGTATAATTTCAACCAAATTTTGCCTGATACTGAAGTTAGGCTTATTGGCCTTCAATTGCCAGGATCACCTCTGGAGCCTGTTTTAAAAATCGACATCATGTTAGCTATCCTCTACTCATCTGACATAGAAGCTGATTTAAGCAATATGTTACATACCACAGATACTAGTTCCACAATTTCATATTTTAGTTCCTTTAGAATTCTTGAGGGAATACCATCTGGTCCTGGTGACTTATTACTGTTTAATTTAATTTATCAATTTGTTCCAAAACCTTCTCTATCAATACTTCCCTCTGTGAGAGTTCCTCAGATATGTCACCTTCTGATATACTTTTTTCTTTTGTGTGCTGTTAGGTTTTGAATGTTTTGTTAGTTGTGTAGCATGGTGGACACCCACTCTGGCCCTGAAAGGGATAAAGCCTGCCCTGGGAGAGGGCTGGGACTGTGAAAAAAGGCTAGACTGATGGGGAAGGCAGCCACAGCTGGAGCCACACCCCAATCAGGCCACAGCTGGCTCTATAAAAGGCCAGTGAGCCATGAGCTTAACACTCTCTCTCTAGCTTTCTGTAGAGAGGACCATCTGGCTGCCAGGGAATCTAAGGTGGTACCTAGGGTGTAGCAGTGCTGGGGAAGGGTAGCAGGAGCTGGGGAGCTCCAGCCTAACAAAGCCCCAGGGTGCGGGCCCATGAAAGGGTACTAGGGCAGCAGAGAGGCAGCCCAGATCTGGGCAGAGGCAGCCGGTCCAACCCCCCCCACTTTGCCTGTGATGACTGGCTCTAACACTGCAGTCTGCTCCAGGGAGCGGGGGCTTGTTGCTGACTGGCAGTAGCCACAGATCAAGGTGAGGATAGTCGGTTGGGGTTTCCCAGGGGGAGGGAGACCTACAGAGAGTGAAGGGGTATTGCCAGGGGGCAGCATGCCAGGAAAGAGGAGCACTGGGGTCCCGGAGGGACATTGGGGCCAGCGGACGGTGAGACACTGGCCTGCAGATGGCGCTCTGAGCTGGAAAGAGCTAATGCCCGGGACAACCAATGGGAGGCACCACCGGGTGAGTCTTCATGATGCTAGTTGCTCTTCAAATTCTTTTTTGTCCTGCCTAATTATACTTTTACACTTGATGTACCTGAGATTTTTCTCCTTTCTCTTTTTCCTCAGTAGGATCTGACTTCCAATGTTTAAAGATTGCCTTTTTGCATTCTTTATCATCTTATTGACCTCAAAGTACATTTATCATGGCTGACTTCTGTGCATAAATTATGGATGAAATCCTGTACTCATTGAAGTCAATGGCAAAAGTCCCATTAACTTCAGTATGCCCAGGATCTCACCCCCTGTCTTAAGGTTTTCATTCATTTATTAGTTTTTCTGTAATTCCCCAAATTGACCAAACTGCTGTATTTTTAAAAATAGGTACAACGATGTTTTCTTCCATCCAGTGCTCCAAAATAATTGTTCTTCTTAATGAATAAATGCATATTTTTGCTAGCAGCTCAGCCATTTGATTCTTACGTCCTTGAGAACCTTCAGGTGCATGTACCACATGGGTCTGGTGACTCGTTGCTTTTTAATTTATTTTTAAAATGAGAGCTGAATTACTACTGTGATAGAGGAGGGTCAGGGAGCTGCGGTAGAGTGCTTGAGGGGAGATATGTAAGCTCAGAGCTAATTGGGGCGTGGCTCCCTGTGGACTAGGGAAGCTGGCAGCAGATTGATTGGAACACCCGCAATCAATTAAGGCCCTGTTAAGAACCTAATAAAACCCCCTGCTTCAGGCAGACAGGGAAGGAGGATAGGAGTTTGGAGCAGTTTGGAGGAGTTGGCCTTTGAGCCTGGGTAGACCAAAATGACCCCTCCACCTATGAAGAACTGATCACCCTTGTCGAGAGACAAGTGGCTGCCAGTGAACTGTTTGAAACCCTGGGCGGTGGAACACGGCATTTCAGGAAACCAGTCCCAACCCCGAGGACTCGGATCACTGAGAACTCCAAGAAAATCATAATTGAAAGAACCGGCCCCAAGGAGCAGCCTGAGGCTCCAAGAGGACATGAGGGTCCGGGGACGGAGAACTGGGGGAGCGAGTCAGAGGGTCTAAGACAGAGGGCAACCTTCAGGATGAGATATCGCTGCTATGAATGCGGGGAGTTGGGGCATACAGCAGCCCAATGCCCCAATAGAGAGGAGTCCATGCAATGTAATCTGGGGGATCCCAGGGACCAATGTGGCCTAATCAGCCTGGCAGGGGTCGCAACAGCCCCACATGAGTACACTAGACCCGTAAAAATGAACGGCATCCAGACCATAGCTTTGGTGGACTCTGGGAGTGCCGTCACCTCAGGGAAGTTAGTGGGGCAAGACCAACTGTGCCGGGCCAAAACCACTGGGGTGACGTGTCCACGGCACAGTAAATTTTTACCCCACAATTCCAATATGGATTGAGATCCAGGGAAAAACTACCGAGATGACTGCAGGGGTGGTTCCCAAGCTCTTTCCAGCGGCTGATGGACAGATTACTTCGACCCCATACCAAGTATGCTGCTGCCTATTTAGACGATGTGGTAATCCATAGTCCTTACTGGGAGACGCACCTGGGGAAAATTGAAGCAGTACTGGATACTCTTAGACAGGCTGGTCTCACTGCTAACCCATCCAAATGTTCAATAGGGTTAGCTGAGGCCAGACACATTGGCTATGTAGTCGGTAGGGGCCTAGTGAAGCTCCAGTGGAACAAAGTAAAGGCAATACAGGACTGGCCCCGCCCAATCTGCAAGAAGCAAGTCAGAGCATTCTTAGGGATAGTGGGTACTGTCGCCGGTTCATCCTTCACTTTGCCACAAGGGCAACACCTCTAACAGACCTGATAAGAGCTCGGGACCCAGAGATAGTTAAGTGGACCGAGGCAGCAGAAAATGCTTTCACCAACCTAAGGATTGCCCTTTGTAGCCATCCGGTGCTCATAGCCCCCAATTTCAAAAAGGAGTTCATCCTACAAACAGATGCCTCGGAGGTAGGACTTGGGGCCATCCTTTCGCAGATGGTGGGGGATGAGGAGCACTCAATCCTTTACCTTAGTCGAAAGCTCTTGCCCAGGGAACAATGGTATGCCGTAATAGAAAAAGAATGCCTAGCAGTTAAGTGGACCATGGAGATTCTACGGTACTACCTGCTTGGGCGGCGGTTCACCCTAGTAACAGACCACGCTCCACACCAATGGATGCACATGAACAAGGAGAGGAATGCACGAGTGACGAGATGGTTTCTATCCCTGCAACCTTTCAACTTCTGCATACAGCATAGGGCCAGAGGCCAACACGGCAATGCGGACAGCCTGTCACGGCAACACTGTTTCTCGTCCCAAGTAGCTCAACCCCATGGTGCTGAGCAGGAGCAGGGGTATATGATAGAGGAGGGCCAGGGAGCTGCGGTAGAGTGCTTGAGGGGAGACATGTAAGCTCAGAGCTACTTGGGGCGTGGCTCCCTGTGGACTAGGGAAGCTGGCGACAGATTGATTGGAATCAGTTAAGGCCCTGTTAAGAACCTAATAAAACCCCCTGCTTCAGGCAGGCAGGGAAGGAGGATAGGAGTTTGGAGCAGTTTGGAGGAGCTGGAACAGTGAGAAGTTTGGAGGAGTTGGAGCAGTGAGCAGTTTGGAGGAGTTGGAGCAGTGAGCAGTTTGGAGGAGTTGGAGCAGTGAGCAGTTGGAGCAGTGAGCAGTTGGAGGAGAGTTTGGAACCAAGACCACCCAGACCCTAGGTAAAGAGACACCTAACTTGTGTAGACAGAGGGCAAGAAGCCCCACAAACTGGAGGGTAGGAGAGGGAAGTAGCCCAGGGGAAGAAATAGCTAATTCAGGTGGTTTACCGCTATCCTCAGGGCCCCTGGGCCAGGACCCGGAATAGAGGACGGGCCCGGGTCCCTCCCTCTGCACTCCCTCTCCTCTAGGATACTAGTGGGGTAGTTAATACCCTGTTCAGGGGCAAGAAATGGCTCCCTGAAACCCCCACAAGAAGAGAAAGCGAGGGACCCATCATAATAGTGCCAGCAATTTGCCACACTACACATATGTGAATTTCAGCCGTGAGCGAGCTGCATGCTTCTATATGAAATCCTCAGTACTGAGATTACGAAATCTGTGTTCCTATCTTATATTTTAGCAATGCTGGGATTGGCTTACATTTCTACAGCATATGTTATATCTAGAAAAGTAATGATGAGTCTGAGGTTTGCAGGGTTTTCATTTTGTTCCCATAACAGCAGGGCAAAAACTATTTAAAAGAGCTGATTGTTATTTATCTAGTTTGATGTCCACTGTTGTTATTATTACTAGTTATTTATCTGTATTCTCGGTAGTATTTAGAGATTCTAAATCAGATTGCTTGTGCTACACACTGTATGTAAACAGCGAGAGATAGTCCCTGCCCCAAACAGTTTACAATCTCACCTGGAAAGTATAAAATATTTCACTTTCCTATAGACAGTGTACACAAAACTGTAACCAGCATCAGGGACAGATTTGAATTTATTATTGGAAAGGCATAGAGTATTGACTGACAGTTAAAATCAGAACAGCTGCTTGAGTCCAACTGTAATAATAATAATTAATAATGAAATATTGCAGAAGTCCTCTGATTGGGATACCTCAATCAAATTAAGAAATAATATGCTGCATAATAAGTGCTGAGGTACTGGGGCAGAGCCTCAGCCAGTGTGAATTATCCAATGGAGCTTTCAGAGTTTACACCAGTGAGCATCTGCCACATTGTATTAAGGATTCATGGATTCACTACACTTAATCTTTATTTGTTCTCCTTTATGGAGTCTATTATGACATTGCTACAGCACAGAAGTAGGATTCAGGAATTTCAAGTTCTAACCCTGGTTCTTCCATAGACTTCCTGTGTTATTTTGAGCAAGTAGCTTCAATCTTGTTTCTCCATCTATAAAACTGGGGATCATATTGTGACAGGCTCCCCTTGGGGTGCAGCCTGGAACTGGAGTACCTCTGAGCCCTCTGACTCACTAGCCTGGGCCCCTTCTCAGAACCTTGTTGCTCTAACAGGCTATAGACCTTTCCCAGTCCTAGAATCCCACCATCATTCACACAGGTAGGGACATACCCAGCTGCAGTTTCATGCAGGCTGTGGCCAGCTAGTATATGAACCAATAATAGAGAGGCTACAGCCAAAATAACTCCCAGCTCCCCAGCCTAAGACCTGAGAGCTGTATCATCCTGCCCTGATCGAAACCCCGCCCAGTATGGATTTATTACCCAGTTCAGCTCTCCCACAGCATGGAGAGGAACATGCAGCAAGCCTGTGTTAAACCAAGCTGAGATTTCCTCCCAGACACTTCACTCAAAGACACGCTGGTCTAGATAAAGCAAAAACAAGTTTATTAACTATAAAGATATAGATTTTAAGTGATTATAAGTGGTGACAAACAGATCATAGATTATCTAGTAAATAAACAAAACCACCAACTAAGCCTAAAATACTAGATAGACTGGCTATGAATTAGTAGTTTCTCAACCTGACTGATGATGCAAGCAGGCTTGCAAATTCTCAAGGCACAAGCTGCACTTGCTTTGCAACTTGGGTTCCCCACCCGTGTTTCAAGTCTTTCTTTCAGAGCTTCTCTCATGTGTTGAACTGAGAGAAGAACAACTGGTGATATCATTCCCTTCCTTATGTAGCTATATAGACAGGAGGCATCTTTCCTAGTTTGTGTCACCCAGGCATAACTACATTAGAGATACAGATGCATAGTCTATCCATAACTTTAGATACAAAAATGATACATGCACACAAATAAGATAATCATATTCAGCAAATCATAACTTTTCCAATGACCCATCTTGTACAAAAGGCATCATAATTATGCCATAATCATATCATAATAATTTTATTATGATGAATATGGGGTGCAGAGTCAAGTATTTTACCTACTTAGCAGGTGTTTAGTTCCCTGCTATATGGCAAGCACTTAGAATTCCTCAGATGGAAGAATTTATAGAAATATAATTCATGTTTTATTAATAATTAATATTAGGCAAATTCTGTATGAGAACTGCAGTCTAGAATATTACATTTAACAGCTGTTTAAGAATCAGTTACCCACTTGGCACTGCTAGGTTCTTCCCCATTAAAGAACACTTTGAAAACTTTGTGACTCCCCTCTGGCCTCTCCTGAAGCAGAATGCATGCTGGTAGAAGACCATTTTTTCCATACACTTCAGCACACAGTAGACTTTCAGTGTATTTAGGTCATGTCTCAGATCTTCAACTTTATGGCCCCTTTACTATTAACTATGCTCACTTTCCTGAAATACCATTTTTCTATCATATGATTGTGGGGTGGAGGAAGTGCCATCAGAAATGGTGCATGGATGTAACTTTAATGGAATGGTATACTTGGTTTGGGAAAAAAGTTACCCCAACTTGCCTCTATTCCATGTGCTCCATGAGATTTCATGCCTGCCCTAGGCAACAGTGCCAATGGGAATTGCCACCAAGGTGATGTGTTTAAGCCCTCTCCCCTGTAGAGAAGTGGTGGCTTAAAGCGTCAGTCCAGACACTGTGTGGTTTTTCTTTAAATCAGTGAAAGAATGGGATGAATTTATCCCTGATTTAATTCCATTGAATTCAGTAGATTCAGGGCACAGATGAATTTGTCTCACAGTGTTTTAGTATGCCTCTTTAGTTATAAGAACTCAGGTGTCTCTTCTTTCTGTCAAAGCACCCTTCAGAACACTCTATTAGAGTGGGCTGGCCCTTGAAGGGGTTTGAACTCAACCTGCCTGGTCCAAGGAGATGTGTTTAGGCTGGGTCAAGTGGCCAGCCATCATGCGCTGGTAGGCCAGGGGCAGGAATGCTATAAGGAGGAGAGTGGATGGAACAGAAGGTAGGGGATAGGAAAGGCATAGAGGAGGGCTTTCCAGAGAAGCCCAGTGTCCAGAGTGGGCCTAAGTGTCTGTGCTTGGCAGGATCTAGCATCCTAAGAGAGAGCTGAGGCCTGAAATCCTTATACAAGAGTAACTGAGGAGAGATACCTACAGGGACGTTCCTACAGGGGACCCACAGGGGTCAAAGAAGATTCCTGAAAGGGATCTTCACAACAGCCAGAGAGATAGGACTGTCTGTAGTTACTAGGGTGACCAGGTGTCCCAATTTTATAGGGACAGTCCTTATTTTTGGGTCTTTTTCTTATATAGGCTCCTATTACCCCCCTATCCGTCCCAATTTTTCACAGTTGCTGTCTGGTCACCTTAGTAATTACCTGCAGTGAGGGGCAGGAGTAGAAATTTCAAGAGGAGGAACAACCTTAATTGGAAGGAGGATTACAGAAATTCCAGGCAGAAGGACCTGCGTGAGAAAGAACTATTGAGACGCCAAGGTACTGAGGACTTGGGAAAAGGCTTGTTTTGGCTTAAGTTATCATTTGAACTGTGGCAGTGTTTTAATTAACCAGAACCTGAGTAGAGGTAATATTTGCCTCACAGAAGACCCTGGGTACAATTACTGGAAAGCCCAAGTAGAAGAAACTGAAGCAACGGCAGAGTAGGATCTTGTTGCAAACAGAATCAGTATTTTATTTTGTTTATGGGCTGTCCTGCACCAAAATAAGTCAATGTGCTGAACATATTCTGATAATATGCTCCTTTCTGCATCATCTTGGAAAGCCTTTGGAGGAGTTTTCATCTAAAAATTGATCTGCATTCCTGCAGACCATATATATGCATACCACTTTCTGCTACATGAGTGTTAGCCTGGGTTTGCCAGTGTTATAGGCTATACTTTCTAAATGGACTTAAACCAACTCATAGTTGGTCTCTGAGAGTCAGATGCTAATCTCACACTGCTGGAAAACAGAAGCAATTTATTGGATGTAAAAACCATGAAGATGAGAGTAGAATCTGGCTTTGTGCATACAGGTGCCCTGCACACAACCAATGTACAAAGTCCTCATGGTCAATATGCAACAAATTTTTACGGGGGAGCATGAGACGCATCCATCACCCTGTACAGCCAATAGGTTCTACGGTAAACTTTTCACTGCTTGATGTCAGCCTTGTAGAACAATACATCGTATTTATTTTCAAACAGATCTAACTCCTATCTCAATGAGTTCATCTGGAAGAACTATAAGTGAATGAAAAACATTTATGTGAGAAATAATCAGATACTAAAAATCAGGCAACTGGATTTAACTGATCTTCAAATAGGGGTAGTTTGGGTTCGCTTTCTCTTCCCACCGTTCTTCCCCATAACTGTCTCAGTTCCAGATCAGTTTTAATATGTACTGTCAGCTAAATACTGTTGTCAAAAAGAGTGGCACTATGTGGCCTAGTGTACATTTGTTTTGGAATCCAAGGCAAGACAGGGCACTTTCCCACCTTAGATTCCATCCTGGCTATCAGGGAGTCAAAGAAAAGAACTGGTATTGCTGTGGGCCCCTGTGAGGTAACTTCAAAGGAAGTTGAAGGCACTTAGCACCTCACTGGATCATTCCCTTACTAAGCAGAATGGAAAGCATTATTTAAAAGAATATGATAGCTAGAATCTAATGGGCTCTTTGGCTTTTATGATGACATTACTGAAAAGTTAAAATATAAAGTGGAATGAAAAAAGAAGGATAAAGAGACAGATGTTTGAAAGTAGAAAGAGAGGAACTCAAAGCAATTAAGACATCCTCTGGAGTTTGAAGACTGTAGCTGCTGAACAAAAACTGGTTGAATGAATGCATATTCTGCTCTTTAGTTGGGATTTACAATGCAGTAAAGCTAGGACTCAAAGAAACTCCCATACTGAGACAATATGCCTTAGGCAAGCCTATACTTGTGTGCACACATAATTAGTCAAGTAAAGAGAAAATTCTAAGCAAAACATGAAAACTCAAAGAATTATTTGCATAGAAAATATCAAAATTATATTCAATAATTTCCTGAGTCTAATCTTGTGCAAAAGAGTGTAATGAAATCAATTTCAGAAAGGAAGGAGGAGGGATTCAAATATAATTTTGTGTTCTCTTTCAAGTCAATAAGTGAGCATCATTCAGAAAAAGCAATTCATTAAAAGAAGACATTAAGATGCCCAGGCTGTCGTAATGAGGATGAAGATCAACAACATTTTCAACAGCAAGTACTGGAATTAAGATGAGGACTGACTATAAAGCAGGACAGATAACTGAGTGGTTCAGATCCTAGTCCTTTAACAGCAATCATGCTTGAAAATATGCTCAGTGTACACTGTGTACCAGGATAATAAATAATAATAGTAATAAATAGATAGCATGACTTATTATTTATATTACTGTATTCTGTAGGCCTGTGCGAAGGGGAGAGACTCCCCATCTAGTGGTTGCAGTCTGTGGTGACAATCCCATCTAGTGGCTATGGAGTAGGGGAACTCAGGCCCTTCCACTCCACTCCTCCCACTCTTGAGCACTAAAAGGCAGGAGTCTGCTACCTGGGGTTCAGTTAACGTTCTCCCCAAGGCATCTTCTTACCACTCTGCCTCTCTCCTTGGGGTTCATTGTGACTAGTGGACATCCCTGGAGACTTGGTGTATGCGTCGCAGCAGGGTAGAGTGTCCTAGCTCTTTGCATCATATCTCCCTCTAGGAATGCCTTCCTGGCATAGTCACTCTGCAGCAGTGAGTACGATCTGCCCATCTCTGCCTGCCACCCTGCTGTGCTGAAGAGACTCCCTTTTAAATCCCTTCTTCAACTGGAGCATGCCCAGAAGACATGTTGGGGAGAGGCTTCCCTGGCTGAGTTGTTCCTGCACTTCTGACCCTACAGTATGGGGTTTATTCACCCCATCACAAGGCCCCAAATGGGATTGAGCCTCATTGTGCTAGGCACTGTACAAATGCACAGAGACAATTCCTGCCCTCAAATTGCTTATAATATAAATAGACAATGCAGATAAAGGGCAGGAGGTGAAATAGCAAAAAGATATCGAATAACAAGGTCAACGGCAGATCTGGAAAAAAAAATTCTGATCTCCTGAATCTTAACTCAGAACCCCATATGATGGACTGTGATGCAATAATAGATTTATATTATGAATTATTACCCACGACTCATTTAGTAATCAACAATGAGTAAATGTTTATAGTAACTAATTCTAGTTACTATATTAGTTATATAATAACTAATGTATACTAGTTATATAATTCTAGGATATAACTTTAGGGTCCAAATCTGTGATCAATTGAATACAAACTTGTCCTGAATGGTTGAAAACTGAAGGTTGAGCCCTATGTTATTGGGAAAGTAATTTTTCAAAGATTTAAAGCAAGGTTGGGCCAATTATCTCAACATCACAATAGTTTTGCTATTCTTCATATATCCAGTTCTCAAATGTACTACCCTAAGTGCACCTGCATTGTAAGTGGAAAAATTAAGGTTGCTTCTGCAGCTTTAATTTGCTTTCACAGCTTTTAAGTTGCTTCTCCAGATTTAAAAGTCAGTGGGATAACTGCCATTTTTGCCTTTGAAAATTTCCCCTGTCTCCTGAATGGTATGTTTTTTGAATGGTTAATTGCTCTCTGTTAGTGAGGAGGTGTAGCTGTGCACCAAGGCTTAGTGTATAAGTCAGTTTCTTGGCAAACTCTTGAACAGCAAACAGGGAAGTTTAGAAAGTGTAGAATGCTTTCTTTTTAGGTACAGTTCTACGCTCACTATGATGGCTAACTGTGATGGCCAAAAATGGAACAGTGCTTGTGACTTGCAATAGGTGTATCATATTTTATTTCTGTCTGAAGCCAGAAGGTATTTCCTCTGTCTGAAGGGCAAAACTGGTGGCTGGGCTGGAGGAAAACTGTGGTTTGGGAGGACAAGTCCAGACATTATGAAACATTAGAGAGGATGAATAGTTCTTGTACAAACAGATTTGGGAAGCATCATTACCCCACATGCAAAAAAGAAAGGAAATGGACACTAAGAACCAGAGAGATTGAGTAAGAGAGAGAGAAGAACTGTAGTAGAGGTTTGACAGTTGATAACCACAAAAGTCAAGAGGACCAGGTGACATTCCACATGGCTAGAGACAGAAGAAGATGGGCAGTTGTGATCTATCAGACAGAGGAACTCCACACTAGAAGTATCCAATTGTTATTATGTTCTCAGCAGGGAGACTGCAGAAAGTATTTCTGAAGCTCCAGGTGGCCAAATGGAATGGAGCACTGTACAGGACATAGCTTGGGGTGGTTGCTAAGCCTAACCCTCAAGACAATTAAGTGTGCCCAGAAAGAGATCTTCAATCACCAAAAGTAGGCAGATGATGCTTGTTGGGGATTCTGTACTAAGAATGAAAAGACCTTTCTATAGGGGGGAGATGGACAACAGAATGGCAGGCTTACTCTCCAGAGTGAAGATATGAGATAAGACTCTAAGATTAGATTCACTTCTGAAGTTAAAGGTAGCTAAGGTGAGTGGTAATGGTAGCAGTTTCACTCCAAAATATTCCTAACAACCACATTCCTAACCTGACACATACAGTTTGGGATGATCAAGAAAAATTAGGAGTCCCTGAGACCTGAGGAGCATGGAGAACGAGGTGGGTCAGAGTGTGGCATTGGGGAAGGGGACTTCAAAGACCTGGGGGACACCCTGAGAACTGGAGAAAATGGAGGAACAAGGAGAGATTTTGGTCTGGTGGAACATTGGTCCATGTTCTATAAGGAGAGGGAGCTATGCAGTCTGGATGGCCTCCATCCTTGTGGAAGTGTCACAATCTTCTAGGGGCCAGGCTGGCTAGACTTATCAGAACCATGTTAAACTGAGACTGAAAGAGATGGGTGAAAAGAGGGAAACAATGAGCACTCATTTAGAACTAAATTATGATGTGAAAACAAAAATGGTCAAGGCACCAAGGGTTGTGAAGAGAAGAAATTCTTTAATTGCTATACAACAATGCTAAGACCCTGGACAATAAACAAGAGAAATTGCTATTGCTCATTTAGGAGCATAAATCTGACCTACTGACATTACTGAAATCTGGTGGGAAGATGTATATGACTGGAATGTTAAAATCAATAGTTATAACTTATTTAGCAAGGATCAAGTGGGAAGAAGGGGAGGAGGAGAGATACTTTATCAAAAATGACATTACCTGTTTGAGAGTCGCTGACAACTAAGAAGAAAATAGTCGTGAATGCTTATGAACCAACATCCTAGCAGATAAAGCAAAAGATGGGGTAAAAGTTGGGGTCTTCTACACACCACCAAATCACACTAAAAAAAAAGATGAGTGGCCCAATAAGCACCTATTTGTAATTTGTAAAACAAAAACTTATATTATCCCGAGTAACTTCAATCTGAGTGAAATATAATGGAGGTTTCATGTTGCCAGTACTAAAATGTATTTGCAATTACTAAAAAGTTATATACAACAATTTCTTTACTCGAATTGTTGCATGGGGAATTCTATATTGGACCTTATTGTGACAGCTAAATAGGAATTGATCAGCGAACTAACAATTTGTGGTAGCTTACGTGCAAATGGTCATGACTTGATTACATCTATTGTATGCAAACAGAATGAAGTTCAAACCAGTAATATAAATAGCTGGTGCTTAAAAAGGGCCAATTTCACAAAGCTGAAAACAATTATGAGTCAAATAAGCTGATATTCAACAGAAAAATATGAATGATAATTGGGAACTGTTTAGAAATATTTTATTAAATACTTAAAAAACCACAGTCCCACAGTTGAGAAAAAATGACTACGTGGGTTAAAAAAAACAACAACCCTGCTTACTAAGGAAATGAAGACAGCTATAAAAAAAGAGAACACAGTATATAACATGCAAAAAAAAGGTAAGTTCACAGCAATTAAAATAAATTAGAAGCTAGGAACTGTTGAAAATGATAAGGAAAGAGAAAGGACACGAAGAAATCAGTGGACTGTATTGTTAAGGACAATAAGGAGATTTCAATTATGGTAGAATCATAGGACTGAAAGAGACCTTGAGAGGTCATCTAGTCCAGTTCCCTGCATTCAAAGCAGGACTAAGTATTATCTTCTAGACTATTCCTGACAGGTGTTTCTTATATTAGAAACAAATGGAATTCTAATAACGTAATTTGCCCATTACTTATCTGAAGTGTAGAACTGTCAATAATTATGTGGAAAAGTCAGAAGTGTTCAATAAATATTTCTGTTCTGTACTGAGGAAAAGCCAGATGAGGTATTCATATCATATGAAAACAATGATTAAATATTTTCCATTACAAAAGCAAGTGAAAAAGCTATTAAACAGCAGTCCAAAGTTAGGGATCATTAAATAGCAGGTCTAGATAACTTTCACCCAAAGATTTTTAAAGAGCTGTTTGAGGAGCCTTCTGGACCATTAATGTTGATTTTCAATAAGTCTTGAAAACTAAGGATCTTCCAGAAGATTGGAAGAATGTTACTGTTATGCCAAGTTTTTAAAAAAGATAAAAGGAACATCCTGGGCAATTATAGCCCAGCCAGCCTAACAGAGAAGGTTAAGGAGTAACTTGATCAGTCTACAATAGGGTGACCAGATGTCCCGATTTTATAGGGACAGTCCCCATATTTGGGGCTTTGTCTTATATAGAGTCCTATTACCACCACCACCCCCATCCCAATTTTTCACACTTGCTGTCTGGTCACTCTAGTCTACAAATACCTACACGGAGGACAGAAATTTGATAGCACAGGGTCCTTCCACTTAGCAGACAAAGATATAGAAAGATTAAATGACTGGAAGATGAAACTACACAAATTCAGACTTCAAACATGGCCACATTTTTAAACAGTGAGGGTAAATAACCATTAGAACAATTACCAAAGGGGTTGGTGGATTCTCACTGGAAACTTTTAAATAAAAATTAGATTTTTTTTCCTGAAAGATATGTTTGTAACAGATATTGCAACTGCATGTGGTAGCTTTGGGGGAACACATTCTGTTAATTTTTTGAATGGTTGAGGTATCATCGTGGGCCAGAGGTTGTATGCAATCCCAGGGGAAAGGTTACCTGCATCCAGTAACTGAAAACACTGAGGAGGAGGAGGGTGATTCAGCTAGTCACTGGAACTGTAAAGAACTCCAGTGAGGTACCACCCACCTGAGGTGGCTTACATATACTGGTTCAGACTGGGTCTTCCAGAGATCAACAGACAAAGAAAGGGCTTTTGGTATAGAAAATGCTGAGTTTAAACTAACACTGGGCCTTTTTTGATTCAGCAAATGGACAGCATTTTTTATCCAAAATGGGGCGGGGAGGGTGTCAATGCTTGCAGAAGGGTTAGAAACTTTTTGACTTGCTAGTGCCCCATAAGACTGATGGGTGATTTTTGGTAAGCTTTCATCATGTGCAAAGCGATGTTTATTCTTTTTTTATATTTTTCTTTGCAAGGCTTTTGCTCTTAGAATAAATGTATTTTGCTTTGTGAAGGCTGGTTTGTAGCTGGATACACCTGAAGCCTCTGGAGAAAGGTTGACCACAGGTGCTGGACTCTGGTAAATCACAGTGAGGTGCAGAACTGCAAGCTTAAACCCCTGGCCTGAAGGGAGAGAGTCAATGGCTGGGAACCCAAAACCTTACAGGGGTCAAAGGTGCAGTTGAGCCCGAGACAGTGCCAACGCTCTAGCTCTCATAGGAGTTAATTCAAGTAAGTTCTATGAGCTGTAAAATGCAGGCAGTCCAAGCAGATGACCACAAGTCTCCCTTCCAGCCTTATAATCAGAAAGTTCAGTGCAGCTATAAAACCAGTGCTCTGTGGTCCACAGCTTTGAGGGTTTTAGCTTTAAAAAATTATATACTTCCACATGCCTGGTAATCCATTGTTGTGTCAAGCATTCTAAGCTTTAGATTTCGTAAATCCTACTGTCCTCCAAACTCATTCATTTTAATAGTCTGTGTTATTCAGAGCACTTGTCTGTGTTAACCACATTTCTGATGTCACCAGCAGCACTCCAAACACACCATTAGCATTCCACAATTCTCCAAAAGCCACTGCCACTTGACTGTTATCACTCTCTTCGGAATTATTTATTGTTTGTATTGTGTATTTATTGTGTCCAAAGGCTTCAGTCAAGAATGGGTCCTTACCGTCCTAGGTTCTGTACAAACATACAGTCACCACCCTTCAAATCTTAGGATCTTATTGGTAAAAGGTGCCTAGTACGATTTTCCAAAGCACATTGTTCCTCTCATTTAAATTGGTTGGAGGTAGATGCTTTTTAAAAATCCCAGAAAGTGCCTACCTACATCTTTAGGTGGCTAAAGATGTAGACAAATCTGGCCTGAGTCTCTTATTATTTAAAAGTTTATCATTTGACTTCCTGCTCTGCAGCTCAGCCTATCCAGTACAATTTGAGTGACTGCCTGAGATGGTAAGCAGACATTTCCCCAATAACTTCATCCTCCAGAAAGTAGAATACATGGAGCTTAACTCTAAGGAATTTGATTCCATCGGGGTGTTTGTAGTCCCTTAAGTTTCTAGTCATCTGTATGTTTACATTACAGTAGCACTGTTTCAAAACCAGCTAAAATCATTCATTCATAGGACATTACATTGGACAGAAACCTGTCAAATGATGGACTACATCACAGTGAATCTCATGTTACGGTACACTGAATTGGGTCATCTAGGGACTGGAGTGTAATGTGAATCTCAAATTGTCATCTATAGCTACACTTCCTAAGGGAAGTCGTGGAAGCCTCATTTTTGGAATAATTTTAAACTAGACTGGACTAATTACTACTAGACAATTATAGTGTGGGGGGAAATCTTGCTTGTCTACAATTTCTGTGAACCCATGAGATATGATAGGTTAGATTACTTTTTTATTTTACATCACAAATTATTTAAAACATCATCACTAGCTTCGGTAACTGTGGATTGTAATGTAGTGTCAGATTCAGCCATGTAACATTGTGTCTAGTGACCTCACAAGCAGACTTAATCATGTACTGTATCAGACAAATCAACTTTTCTTATTCTAAAAGGGGTTATGGTAAAATGATGATGAGTCACTGATACTCTTCTGTCTCGTGTTTCTTATGCAAAATGTAGTCAGTGATCATTAGGGGAGTTAACAATCAAATCCAACAAATAAAACTGAGAAAGAGACAGACAAAAAATACTCTGGTGTTTTAAAAGTAGAGTGGAAAGTTTTTTCTGCTTTAATAATCTTTTATTCAAAATATATGAGTACAATAACATGGAGCTAAGGAGAATTAATGTATGACAGACAAGAAAATTTGCACTGTTCCATCACTGTTAAATATGGTTGTTAAACACGAGAGAAAACACTAAAAAAATCCCCCAGAAAATAGGTCACAGGTCAGTTATTGGAAGAAGTCTTTGAAATAAGCATTTGCATGAGTGAAAATGTAGGGGTACACAGAGTCGAATAATGTTCCTAAGAAAATAGGAAGAGCCTACTGAGTATCAAAATCATTCTTGCAGAATAGTAACAACTAGAGATTTTCAAGGCAGATAATTTCACTACATGAAGCTGGGAATCCAAAAAGTTAATTAGAGCTTGGCCTGAGTTTCATAGAATCACAGAAGATTAGGGCTGAAAGAGACCTCAGGAAGTCATCTAGTTCAACCCACTGCTCAAAGCAGGACCAAGCCCAACTGAATCATCCCATCCAGGACTTTATCAAGCCAGGCCTTAAGAACCTCTAAGGATGGAGATTCGACCACCTCCCTATGTAACACATTCCAGTGCTTTACCACTTTCCTTGTGAAATAGTTTTTCCTAATATCCAAAATAAACCTCCCCCACTGCAACTTGAGACCATTGCTCCTCTTTCTTCCTAGCTCCATCCTTTAGAGCTTCACCTCAGCTTCACCTTAGTCCCTGCAAAAATCTTGAAGCAGGTCCTCAAGAAATCCATTTTGAAGCACTGGAAGGAGAGGAAGGTGATTATTCTCCCACAGTAATAATACTTGAGAGAACTTGGCTTATTTACTCTACAGGAGAGAAGAGTGAGGGGGGATTTGATAGCAGACTTCAGCTACCTGAAGGGGGGTTCCAAAGAGGATGGAGCTAGGCTGTTCTCAGTGGTGGCAGATAACAGAACAAGAAGCAATGGTCTAGATATAGGTTTGATATTAGAAACACTATTTCACAAGGAAAGTGGTGAAGCAAATTTAGGCTTTGCTGGAATCTATGATGATATTATGCAGACTATGATGGCTTAGGTATACAGCATATCCCCTAGTGAAGACGCAGCATACATATAGCAAAGGAGTTTTTTTCTGCCAGTGTAGGAATATTACTTCCCCAAATGCCATTAGCTATGCCAACAGAAGCACTCTACACTGTGGATTTTGTTGGCATATTTATGTCAGAAGAAGTGGGTTTTTTTCACACTCTGACTGACATAGCTGTGTTGATAAATGTTTCAAGTGAAGACCAAGCCAAAGGTATTACCTCATCTAGATTCGTATAAGGCACTCTTAAATCAGGATAAGAATGTCTACATAGTGGTTTGAATTGGTTTTATTAAATCAGTTTTAAAAATGATTTAAGCAAAACCAGTGCACTTTCTGATGAGTGCAAAAGCCAACTATCAGGAAATCAAAACACATATTAAAAGATTTGATTTTCAGAAATGCTCCTGGGAGAAGGGACTTTCCTCATTCTGCTGCTGCCACTCCTGTTGAGGAGGAGACTCCATGTAGTGAGGCAACTGCCCTGCTCCTAAGCTGCAAATTTAGGCTGATTGGGGAAGCAGCCACAGGGGGGATCACTCCCCAGTCAGGTCACAGCAGGCCTGATAAAAGGGCTGAGAGTCAGGAGCTGAGTTGCTCTCTCTCTCTCTCTCCCCCTCTCCAGTCTGGAGGGAAGAAGGATTTAACTGCCTGAGAGACAGGGTACTTGAGGCAGAGCAGTGCTAGGAAAAGACAAAAAGAGCTGGGGAGCTCCAGCCTGGTAACTCCCAGGCTGCAGGCTTTGAGCAAGGCCTAAGACAGGTACTAAGGTTGCATAGGTGCAGCCCAGGGCTAGGCAGAAGTGGAAGGTCTAAACCCCACCCTTGCCAGTCATGAGTGGTCATTGCAAACTGCAGTCTGCCTCAGTGAGCAGGGGCTAGATGCTGACTGGCAGTAGCCACTGAGGCAAGGTGGGGATAGAAGGTTGGGAGTTCCCCTGGGAGGGGAGACCCACAGTGTGTGGGTACTTCTGGGGCAGAATCCCAGGGAAAAGGGCACCGGGGTCCATAAGGGACACAAGGGCCAGCAACAGGCAAGACACTGGCCTGCAGAGGGTGCTCCAAGGCTGGTGCCAAGAGCTAATTCCCAGACAACCAGCAGCAGGCGCTGCACTGGTGAGTCAATGACCTTGCCGCACTTCAGAATTCTCTCTCCTTCCAGTGTTGCCATCTGGCTCTCACTGCTGTCATTGGTCCTTTGGGGAAGTGCTCTCCCTCCCTCCCCTGGCTCTGGGTGTTTCTGGACTAATCTATGTGGGAAGGGAGAAATATGATTTGCATGGGTGTGGGGAGTGATCTTGTATCTGATTCAATGGCTGGATTGACAGATTAGAGGCAGTATTAAGGATGAATGGAGAAGAGAAAAGGGTTGATTTTATTGTGAATGAGGTACAGGACTTATTGGGAAAATATTAAGGATTAACAGCTGATGGGATTAGGAATAAAGACTAATGAGGGCGGAATCACAGTTAGGACCACAGTAGATTTGATATGAGTGGGACAGAGTTAAGGATAAATTGATGGGGGGAAGGATGAAAGGTGAACAAGGATAGGATTGAGGATTACTTGGTGGGGCATGGTAACTGGGGTCTACAGGGTGCCCTGGCTCCCTTGTCTCTTTTCCTGTAGTTAAAATGAGATTTTGGCAAGAATCAAAGAGAATCCCCTCTCTCTCCTACCGTATTCTTGTGAGGAGAGTGGTTGAGCAAAATGAGAGGATTTTACCAAGCCTGAAGAGCTGCAAAATATTGATCCATAGTGCAGCCACTAAACATGCATTTGAGAGACATAAATGTGGCTCAGGATAAGGGAATGAGTGGAAAGACCCTTGAGCCTTACAATAGACAAAGACTGTGCTTTGGACAATGGTGGCTGTGACAGAGATACAGTACCCTAGGTAAGACTGTAGGCAGAGAAAAATCACACACTCATCTTGGTGGTACAAAACTCACTTCCTCCCCAGATGACCAGGGCAGCTTTGCAGGACTGAAAGAGCAGCTTAATTTTTAACTCCTTCTCATGGTATATAGTACATTAGAGTGGAATGAACCGTTAACTGTTCTTTTGCATGCATGCATAAATTCACTATGTGACTATTTGTCCTAAGACAGTTTAAAAGCTTCCATGGTATGAACAGTAACAAATGGAGTGCACTGTCCTGCTGGTGCTTACTGAGTGAAAGAGATGTGTGTGTGTGTGTATGTATGTGTTGAATGACTATCTTGGCCACTATCTCTGTGCAATAATTATTTCAGAACTCACAAGAAGAGGCTATTTTGCTCTATTATTTTTTCTTTTGTGTAGTGCATTCTTCAGATAACGGATGTCACAGCAACATGTTGTGGCTAGATTGTGGGGGTTTTAACTGTGCTTTCTTTGGGAAGTGTGGAAAGCTGAGAATGAATATGGCATTGCCTGGTGATCCTTTTCTATTGAGACTTTCTGTTATGACTGCTATTCAGGTACATGATAAGTTTAATTCAATGAGCATGTTGATATGAAAATATTTTGGGATAGTAGCCAAGGCAGTCATTCATAGTGCATGCACACACAAGCACAAGTATAGTCTCAGCTAAGAAATAGCTTGGTAAATTCACCAGCTGGAATTAAAGAAGAGCTGATATGGAACAAAAAAATCAGAAAAGCATAACCTGCCTGGATATTCTATGGCAACTGATTAAGCTCTGTGGGGAATGAAATACATTATTCAGCCATAAACAGAATATCTATTAATAATGAGTAAACAATTTTCATGTGGGGAGGAAGGGCAGACAAGACCAATAGACTTTAAAGTTATCCTCTCAAGATAGACTCAAGGAGTTAAATCTTAGTTTATCAAAATCTTAGTGTAACAAAAAGGTTAAAGTGTGACATGATCACAACCTGTAAGTACTTACAGGGGGAACAAATATTTGATAATGGGCTTTGTGGTATAGCAGAAAAGGTATAACATGATATGATATGGCTGGAAGTTGAAGCTAAACAAATTCAGATGCAGATTATTAATGGTGAGAGTAATTAACCATTGGAACAATTTATCAAGACTTGTATTAGGTTCTCCATCACTGACAGTTTGTAAATCAAGATTGGTGATTTTCCTAAAAGATCTGCTCTAGGAATTATTTTGGGGAAGTTCTATGGCCTGTGTAATAGAGGAGGTCAGACTAGATGATCACAGTGCTCCCTCCTACCATTGGAATCTATAAAATAGTTTACTCTTCGAGCTCTGTTATTGTACACAATGGGACTTCTAGAGGAGTAAGGTACTTTTCAGCGTGATTACGGTAGGTGGCTCCAACATATTTTTGCTCTCTAAAATTAATTACTAATGCTGCTTTTTCTTCTTGCTTAAAGGCTTGTTAATACTCAGATTTTTGTCACAGACACAGAAACTGAAAGGGACAAAGGATCAAAAGGACAGAATATCTGTTAGGTATCAACCTAGATAAGACTATGGGCATAGAAAATTACTTCTAAGGCCCCCATTGCTGTAGTATTTGAGTGCTTTATAATCTTCAATGCACATAGCCTCATACACCCCTAAAAAAGTGAAGTAGTAGTAGTCCCATTTTATAGATGGGGAAACTGAGGTAGAGATAGGCAGAACAACTTGCCCAATGCCACACACACAACCCTGTGGCTGAGTGGGTGATTGAACCCAAGTCATATACCAGTACCCTAAGCAACAGACCCACTTTCTTCAGGCAAATAACTGGAACTCTCTCCTGTCCTCACTCACTGTACAGCTGGCTAATATTTAACTGATCGTGCAAATTATCTGTCCTGAAAAAATCAAGCCTCTATTCCAGGGGTTCTCAAACTTCATTGCTTCACGGCCCCTTTCTGACAACAACAATTACTACACAACACCAGGAAAGGGGACTGAAGCCTGAGCCCCACTCCCCCCAACCCCCACTGCCCTGGGTGGGGAGGGCAAAGCCAAAGCTTGAGGCTCGCTGCCCCAGGTAGCGGTAGGGGGGACAAAGCCCAAGGGTTTCAGTGCCTGGCAGAGGGGCCTATAACTTAAGCTCTGCCACTCAGGGCTGAAGCCCTCAAACTTCAGCCCCAGGTGGCAGAGCCTGGACTTTGGCTTTGGCACTGGGCTCCAGAAAATCTAATGCCAGCCCCAGTGATACCATTAAAAAGGGGCTGTGATCCACTGTGGGGTCCTGACACACAGTTGGAGAACCGCTGCTCTATTCTGAGCAGTAGAGAGAACTCAGATTACAGAGTAGTTCTCTTCCTCTTCCACTTCTTTTAATAACTATCGTGTGAGAGTTTAGGGTTAAGGCAAGGTACTATAGTGGCAGCCTGGGGAATAAAGTGCTCCAGTTATCTACAGAACAAGGATAGCATGTGTGTGCACCGAGCATGAAATCTTCACAGTGGACTTTCTGGGGAACCCACTTCTAGAAGTGAAAGACAGAAGTGAAAGACTAATGCAGGCTCAATGCCCTATAAGGCTGGATTCCCAGTTCAGCTAAGTACTTAAGCCTGTACCTAACTTTAAGCATGAGTGGTCTCAAGAGTCTCTCTGCTGAGACTGCCAACAAATGCTAAAGTAAAATTGTTGTCCTTAAGGTGGATGCTTTCCCCTCGGACCACCAATCAGTCATCAATTGCTAAAAACTTTGGCCATTGTAAACCTGGTCTGATATTAGAATCAGTGACTTGGTGTGAGTAGGAATAATAGTACATAGCTCTTATATAACACCTTTCATAAGTTGACCCCAATGCACTTTACAAAGGAACGATTTGTAATTTAGGAGAGTATAACATGTTCTGTCAAAATGAAACCTGATTTCATTTTTATAAGTATAAGATAGGTATTCTGTGTGTATGAAGGAATTTTTCCTGTTTGAATTATTGGGGAACACAGAGAGAAACTGAGGCACATAGCAATGAAGCAACTTGTGCTAATCACCCTGCAGCAAGCAGCAGAACTAGGAATAAAACCCAGGCTTCCTGAATCCATCCCAGTACTTCATCCTCTAGACTACACTGGCTGCTCTATTTCTGTGACGGTACAGAGATAGAGAGCAGACTCCCAGCCATAGCAGCCTATGCCATTTCACTTGTACTTCTGCCTGAATGAGAGCTGGTTGGGATCTTTTTTTTTGATTAAATGTTTTTCATCAGAAAATGCTGATTTTTCAAAACCATTTTTTTTCCATGAAAAAATTGATCTGTTTCACTAAAATGTTTCTCAGATCCATGAATGGAATTTTTGAGGAGAGTGAGACCTTCCCCAGAATAACCAATAAACCAATGATTAGGACACTTACCTGGGATGGGGAAAATCTAGATATAAGTCCCTGCTCAGAGCAGAAGTTTAAACCTAGCTCTTCCACATCCCAACTGAGGGTCTCAGGTCCTTCTGCAGGAATCAGAGCAGAGAGTTGCAACAGGTAAGTGCCCTAACCATGAGTCTATGGAGTCAGTCTCTAAATGGCCCATGTAGAAGTGGTTCCATTTTGTGTAAATAGCCCAGTGGTCTAAGCACTCACGTGGGAGACTCTGGTTCAAGTTGCTGCTCCAAATCAGGCAGAGAGGGACTTGAACTTGAACTTAGGCTTCCTATGCCTAATCACTGTGTTTTTGGGCATTCTCCTCTTTTTTGTGAAAAAAATCTAAAGGTCTCATTTTCATTCTAAATTGAAAAAAATAAATGTCAAAATCTCAGAAAGGAAATGTTTTCCACCCGCACTGGTTTCACGTCTCCCACTAACAGAAACTATTCTGAGTTAACCACTTCCTTCTCCACAATAGATCCTTGGAATCTATGTAACATAAGTGTCATCTTCAGCCAAATTAGAGCCGTCCCCCCTACCCCACCCCCCCAAAAAAGTGGAGAGAAGGAGGGATGATCACAAAACATTTTCTGGAAATGTTCTAAAAATCTCTACACTAGTTAGCTAAGAATCACCACATTAATTTCCACGTACCACAATGAATGTTTAAGAATTTTAAGAAGTCCTAAGAATAAGGTTCATGATTTGCTCAGAGAGCAAAGCTATGCCCATCGTTCTCTCTGTGAAGGTACAGTTTTTCTCTAGCTAGTTCCCTGGTTTATTTTATCCTCCCCTGCTCAAATGTCGGGGTCTTATAGCCACAAAGATGAATTTGCTGTAAAACAATGCAATGGTGTATTCTTATTGCCAACCAGCAAATAGAGCTTCTCTCCACCCATCATAAAGATGACTTTAGAGATGACAGGAGAGCTATAAACCATGTAATTTAGAAGCGTGTAACATGTTCTATCAAAATGAGGCCTGATTTCATTTTTATAAGTATTGGATAAGTATTCTGTGTGTATGAAGGGTTTTTCCTGTATGAATAAATTTAGTATAATTCTACTGTGTTTCTAAAGTTAAAACCAAATAAACCCCAATATATTTTTAAAATTCAGTGCCATGGCTTTTGAGGAGATAGTGGGGATTCAACTAAAATTGTGACTTTTTGCCATGAAAAAGAACCGGTGTTATGTTATTGTATGTAATGCTAAATCCCCAGTGCTGCAAATCTAACTATTTGGTACTAAGCTGGCCTTCCTTGCTATATTATCTGATCACCTCACAATCATTAATGTATTTATTCCCCAGCACCCTTGTGAGGTAGGAAAGGACTATTATGATACAGAAAGAGAAAAGAGAGACTAGGGCATACAGAGAGACTAAGAGCCAGAGTTTTAAAGACATTAAGGCACCAAAAGGTGCAGATTGATGCCAAGTGGGATTTTCAATAGTGCTGAGTCACCTAACTCTAATTGTGACAAAGAGTCCTGTGGCACCTTAAAGACTAACTGAAATTTTTTC
>ML677333.1:11037153-11071119 GCA_007922305.1 Dermatemys mawii | reverse complement strand
GAAAAAATTTCAGTTAGTCTTTAAGGTGCCACAGGACTCTTTGTCACTTCTGCAATTCCAGACTAACACGGCTACCCCTCTGATTCCTAACTCTAATTGATTTTGAAAAAGCAGTGAGGCACCTTTAAAAATCTCATTAGGCACCTCAAGAGCTTTGAAAACTTAGCCCTCAATGACTTGCCCAAGGTCTCATACAAAGTTTGGGGCAAATCAGGAAACTGAACCCTAGCCTCTGGAGTCCCACTCTAATCACTACAGCATCCTATCTCTCATGAGCATTCTTGTGCATGTGTGTAGCCCCAATGAACTTAATGCGGACTCTATGAGCACAGAGTTACTAATCTACACAAGCATGATTGTTATGTTCACAATGAGAGAGGATGAAGACAACATAAAATGCATTTATAGGAAGGTATCACTGTTTAAATCCAGAGCTTTCATACACAAGAACCAAAACCAGAGGGAGGCAAAGCAGGTTGCTCTGAAAGACGATGAGGCACTACTCATACCATGTTGTTCTAGGCTGGCTTTTTCCACTGTGACTCTGATTGCACACTTCCCTGCAGAGCCATCTCGCCTACAAGCAAGACCAGGAAACCCCTTACAAAGTAAAATGACAGTCTACATTCTCGTGATGTTTTCAAATGCATCACACAAAAAACCATTCTGCCAGAAATCCCTTAGCAAAATGTATTCTGGCACCCATTTTTGAAAATCTTGGCTTTCTTCATTGCCTTGGAAGTACTTACTTTAGCAAAGCTTTTCAGAAAGTCTCAGAGGGATCTTGGCAATAATAGTGAAGCCCCTTGTGCTATGTGGCCTTTATCAGGACTGGAGAAAAAATTCCTGGTAGTAGTCTATCTTCTCTTGAAGTTAGGAAATGGGATCTGATTACTTGATCCCATTTCCTGTGCTTCAGAGTCCCATTTGCTAGGCTGTTGAACCTATGCTTGGCTAATCTCATTTTTATGGTTATTATATAACCTTCAACATGAGGGGTTTTATTATTCATCATCATCATAATTAATAATAATTCTATATACACAGGAGTATGTACTTGCCTCTTTGTCCTTTACCTAATTTACTGTGAAGGACAGAACAAATAAAAGATCAAACAAGGCAGCTGCAAACAAAAAATAATGTTGCTATATTTCGCATTTCTTTCATATTATAGTTGGGCCATGCAAAATAAGAAAACTGAGAGCAGTTAAATGTACAATCTCAGAAGGAAAATAGCTAAATCCCAGGAAGCCCCCCATCACAAGGCTTATCTCATACTGATTTTATCCAAATCATTTTTATCCATCTCCAAATATGATATGACTTTCAGTTATCATTACACATCAAGGACCTATTATAGGACACAATCTGAATTCTAGAGAAGTATAAGACAATTTATATATCCTGTTTAAAGTTTAGAAAATCATTTAAATACCAGGGTTGGCATAAACACCACAAGGAGAATAAAATGTAATGTGCCCAGTATTTTAATGTTAATGCAGCACGTTCCATATCTCTTTTAATCGTAAACACATTCAACAACTTTGATTGAGGATATTCAGTGGGAAAATGCCAGCTTTTCGTTTCCCATATTCTTCATGTGTTCAAAGTTTAGAGGTCAGGCAAGAAAATTTTAGCACTCAAGCGAAATCATCACTGCTCAACTGGCAACAGGAAGGATGTGACAAAGTGCAGTGACATATACAAATCCTTTGATTGCTAGGGATGATTAGATGCCCTGGTTAGTCAGAGGAATATTTGTTGTTTCTTTGTAGCAGCTGTAAAAGAATCAGTCATCCTATTATATGTGTGCAGTAGAAAAGGATATCATAAAAGTGAAGTGTCTAGTCCAGGAATATTAACAGCTCATATTCAGGAGACTAAATTGTTTGACCTCCTTTTTAAAATACATTAGAGTATGAAGAAAGTTTGGAATGTCAAAGTGATGGAGTTGCAAAATATACAGTGTTTGCTCAAAGGGCCAGGTCAAATGCTATTCAGGGAACATAAACTGTGACACAAATATGAAAAGAGTGCATGCACAGCAGCTAGTACACACTCACAAGGAGATCTGTGCCAATAACAGATTTTTTTCAGTACATTGGCAATTTTAAAAAGTCAAAATTATTTGGGGTCAGACCAGAAATGAATATTTTTAAAATGTTGGGCAAACCTTCACTTCTGTTTGGATTTTAATCATTTTAAACACTTGTAATTTTTAAAAAGGAATTAATGGAAATGTTGAAACAAAAATAGTTTTGAACAAAAAAAATCAAAATGTTTCATTTTAAAAATGTCAAAACAAAATGTTTTCATTTAAAAAACTGTAGGCTTTTTTCTGAAATGAACTATTCAGTAAAAACAGGAATAATTCATAAAATATTTGTCACCTATTCAGAATTTTTTAAGTAAAAAAAAAGTTTTGAAGGAAACATTTTGCCCAGCTCTATTCAAGTTTGTTTACATTTGCAGGAGATAATTCTGCCTGCTTCTCATTTACAATGTCACCTGAAAGTGCGAAGAGACATTCGCATGGCACTGTTGTAGTGTCCAAGATATTTACATGTCAGATGAGCTAAAGATTCATATGTCCCTTCATGCTTCAGCCACCATTCCAGAGGACATACATCCATGCTGATAATGGGTTCTTCTTGATAGCAATCCAAAGCAGTGCAGACCAATGCATGTTCACTTTCATCATCTGAGTCAAATGCCACCAGCAGAAGGCTGATTTTTTGTTTTGGTGGTTTGGATTCTGTAGTTTCCGCATCAGAGTGTGGTTCTTTTAAGACTTCTGAAAGCATGCTCCACATCTCGTCTCTCTCAGATTTTGGAAGGAACTTCAGATTCTTAAACCATGGTTTGAGTATTGTAGCTCTCTTTAGAAATCTCACATTGGTACCTTATTAGTGTTTTGTCAAATCTACTGTGAAAATGTTCTTAAAATGAAAAACATGTGCTAGGTGGCTATAATATGAAATACATGGCAGAATATGGGTAAAACAGCAGGAGACATACTATTCTTCCCCAAAGAATTCAGTCAAAATTTAATTAATGCTTTTTGTAACGCAAGTTATTAGCATGGAAGCATGTCCTTTGGAATGGTGGCTGAAGCATGAAGGGGCATATGAATGTTTAGTATATCTGGCACATAAATACCTTGCAATGCTGGCTACAAAAGTGCCATGCAAATGCCTGTTCACAGTTTCAGGTGACATTGTAAATGAGAAGCAGGCAGCATTATCTCCCACAAATGTAAACAAACTTGTTTCTTAGCAATTGGCTGAACAGGAAGTAGAACTGAATGGATTTGTAGGCTTCAAAGTTTTACATTGTTTTGTTTGAGTGCAGTTATGTAAGTTGAACTTTTACGAAAAAGAGATTGCATTGTGGTACTTCAATTAGGTGAACTGAAAAATACTATGTCTTGTATTTATCATTTTTACAGTGCAGATATTAGTAATAAAATAAATAAAGTGTGCCCTGTGTACTTTGTATTCTGTGTTGTAATTGAAATCAATATATTTCAAAATGTAGAAAAAACATTCAAAAATATTTAATACATTTCAACTGATATTCAGTTGTTTAACAGTGCAATTTAAACTGTGATTAATCATGATTAATTTTTTAAATTGCAATTAATTTTTTAGAGTTAGTTGCATGCGTTAATTGTGATTAATCAACAGCCCTACTTTGTATTAATCAAATATCTTATAATGAATTAAGAACTGATTCATAGATGTTTTTTGAAATAGTTTCCAGTATGTTGCTGAAGTGTGGGTGATGCCCCACTTCTGGAAAACAAGGGTTAAAAGCATCCCTGGAAAGGGCTGCAGCTGTGAAAGGGTAGGCTGACTAGGGAAGCAGCCATAGCTGTGGCCAGCTCAATTAGGGCCCAGCTCGCCCTGATGAGAGGGTTGGGGGCCAGAAACTGGAGGAATCTCACTCTAGACCTGGAGGGAGAAAGGCTAGCTGTCTGCGAGTAAGGTACCTGAAGCAGAGCACTGCTTGGGGAAAAGGGCAAAAGGAGCTGGGGAGCTCCAGCCTGGCAACTCCCCAGGCTGCAGGCCTTTGTGAAGGCTTATGGAGGTACTGGGGCTTCAGAGGAGCAACCCAAGAATAGGCAGAGGCAGCTGGTCCTAAACCCTTGCCAATGATGAGTAGTCATTACAGACTGCAGTTTGCCCCAGTGAGTGGGGGCTAGAAGATGACTGGCAGTAGTGACTGAGGCAAGCTGGGCTTAGAGGGTTGGGGAGGGGAGACCCAGAATGAGGGGGTACTGCTGGGTGCAGAAGCCCAAGATGAGGGGCACTGGGTCTGGGAGAGACATGGGGTCAGTGCCAGGTGAACCACCGGCCAGCAGAGGGCACTCTGAGTGCTGGAAAGAGCTAATTCCTGAGACGACCAGCAGGAGGCACCTCACTGGCAAGTCTCGACCTCGCTACATTTTCTTATAACTGCAGCTTTTAACCATCTATAACACCTACCACTCATGTCCATACCATGTATTAATAATTATTAGCCCTTTATAATCTATTTACAATTGGAGCTTTAATATAAAGTGTGACCAAAAATATTTTTCTTATTTCACTTTGATTACATTGTACATTTGACAACTGTCTGTGTACAGTGAGTCTTGATATTTCCTCTGTAGAGTCAATCAATCCCTACTTTTTCTTCCCTGTGGGTCTTTCACATTACAACAGAAACAGAGAGAGAGAGAGAGAGAAACAATTTTTTAAAATAGTCAATGTTATTATAAAAAGTGATAGTGAGATCTGCACTTCCACAAACAACTTTTATGTAATCGCATGAAAAATCCAATAGATTTTAATAGTGTCCCTCTCACATATATGTCTCTGACATTAACTAACAAAGCTAACACTATGAACTGCAGTCTCTCAGTTCAGCCAGAAAACTTTTTTTGGATATCTTCAGAGATGAACTTGGAAAACTGCAAGGCTCACTCTGTCTTTTTCAGACAGACTACATGGAAAAGATGTTGCTCAGCACACCTCGCTGAAAAATTTGAGCACATCTCCATTTGACTCAAGACCCGTCTAAATGGTATGTTATTCCACAGTAACCTATGTGACATTAGTACATTAATGCTTACTAGGGAACTTTTACTGTGCAACAGCAGGGTCCACATAGGTCTGTTAGTGCATGTCACAGTAGATGATAACTACAGTTTACACTCCTCTGGTGTGCACTAACACATTGTGTAGACAAACCTTAAGTGTTCAGCTCTATAAAGATGTTTTGTTTCCCTGAATATTTCCATGTGGTCACTGTGACAGACATTGCAATACTATGCAATATATTTGGGTACTTTTTTATTAAGCTTATGTATCACTGTGGGCCAGGGGTTGTACGGAATGCTAGAGGAAGGGAGGTTATCAGAGCTCAAACAGGAAGCAAAAATAGCATGTAGACATAATTAAGGTGAATCAGTTATGTTGTAAACATATCCAGGGAGGTACCACCCTCTGGGGAGACTTGAAGGTACCAGTTCAAACTGGATTTTCCAGAGAATAAACAACAAAGAGAAGGTATAAAAAGGCTGAGTGGGTTTAAACTGACACAGGGCCTTCTCTCTGATTTAGCAAATAGACCTTGCAGAATGGTTGGGAAAGACTTTGACCTATTAGATTCTTATTAGAACCAGATGGTACTCACTCAAGAGTTCTGAAGGCACTCAGATATGAAGTAGGAGTGATTAGATAATAACTACCTACTGGTATGTAATCTAACATTTAAATCAGCTTCTGTACCACATGACTGGAGGATAAGTAATGTGACACCAATTTTTTTTAAAAGGTTTCAGAGGTGATCCCGACAATTACAGGCCAATAAGCCTAACTTCAGTACCAAGCAAATTGCTTGAAACAATAAAGAATAACACTGTCAGGCATGATTTGTTCAGGAAGGGTCAACATGTGTTTTGTAAAGGATTCTTAGGATTCTTTGAGAGGGTCAACAAACATGTGGACAAGAGTGATCCAATGGATATAGTGTACTTGGACTTTTAGAATACCTTTGACCAGGTCCTTCACCAAAGACTCTTAAGCAAAGTAAGCAGTCATGGGATAAGAGGGAAGGTTGTCTTATGCATCAGTCTCTGTTTAAAAGGCAGGGGAAAAGGGTAGGGATAAATTATCAGTTTTCAGAATGGAAAGAGGTAAATAGCAGTCCTCACCAGGGATCTGCACTAGGACCAATGCTGCTCAATGTATTCATAAACGATCTTGAAAAGGGGGTAAAAAGTGAGGTGGAAAAAGTGACAGGTGATACAAAATTAGTCAAGATATTTCAGTGAAGAGTTGCAATGGAATCTCAAAAAATGACTGGGAAACAAAGTGACAGATGAAATTCAGTGTTGATAACTCCAAAGACCTGCATATTGGAAAAAAATAATCCTAACTATATATACAAAATTAGCTTTTTTATTGCTGCTGCACATTGAGCCGATGTTTTCAGAGAACTATCCACAGTGACTCCAAGATTTCATTCTTGAGTGGTAATATCTAACAGAATGTTAGGAATCATAGGAAAGTGATGGATAATAATACAGAAAATATCATAATGCCACTATATCAATCCATAGTATGCCACACTGTGAATACTGCCTGCATTTTGGTCACTCCATTTCAGGTCACATATATTAGAATGGAAAAGGTACACAGAAGAGCAACAAAAAGTGTTAAGGGTGTGGAACAGCTTCCATCTAAAAAGAGATTAAAAAGACTAGGATGTTTCAGCTTGGAAAAGAGACAACTAAGGACTATACAATCATGAACAGTGAGGAGAAAGTGAATAAGGAAGTTTTATTTACTCTGCCATATGACACAACAGGGGTTCACCTGATGAAATTAAAAAGCAGCGGGTGTAGAACAAACAAAAGGAAGAACTTCTTCACACAATGCAGTATTCACACAATGCACAGTGAAACTTATTGCAAGGAATGTTGTGAAGTCCAAAACAATAACAGGGTTCAAAAAAAGTGCTAGATATATTCCTAGATGCTAAGTCTATCAATGGCTATTAGCCAAGATGGTCAGGGATGCAACTCTATGCTCTAGCCTCTGATTTCCAGAAGCTGGGAGTGTACAACAGGGGATGAACCATTCAATGATTGCCTGTTCTGTTTATTCCCTCTGAAGAACCAGGCATAGGCCACTGTCAGAAGACAGCATAATGGGCTAGATGGACCATTGTCTGACCAATATAGCTGTTTTTATGTAGGCAAACTGTCTTCTTGGGGATTTCACTGTGTAAATCAGGGGGCTATGCAGCCTTAAAACTCCCAGTCAGAAGGGAGAGCGATGTGGGTCTCTACCCAAGAGATGTCATGTGGGTAGCCTGGAGGGACGACAGAAGAGGAATACCGATGTAGTTACACTGAAATGGTGACAGTCACCAATCCAGTTCCAGAACCTATAGCTCACCTCTGTACCTCACTATAGCTAAAATGCCCTCATGGAAATGAGTATTAAACAATCTGGTGGTCGAGAATCTGGACTTTGCCATAATTATACA
The DNA here is from genome assembly GCA_007922305.1 of Dermatemys mawii. NCBI lineage: Eukaryota > Metazoa > Chordata > Testudines > Dermatemydidae > Dermatemys > Dermatemys mawii. Next base: position 11,063,580 of record ML677333.1, on the reverse strand, counting down.
TTCATTCCCCAGTTCTGCCATAAACTTTGGGCCAGTTGTTTAATCTTTCTGTGCCTCTATTCTCATCTGTAAATTAGGGATAACACCGACACCACTTGGAACAATGGGGCATCAGTACAAATAGGTGCTAATATCATATGAATAAATAATAATAAAAAGCACAATAAGTATAGACAAGTTTTGACAGTGGCTTTACCATGACGGCTGTGTCTTCAGTATTAGGAGAAAATATAATTTTGTTAGAAATCATATAGGTAACATGTACATAGTACAAATGAACAAGCTATATTTGGTTTTGTATGTTGTCAAAATACCTATGTACAAAAAGGATGACTCAGAACACTCACATGCTCAGATCTCAGAAATGAGTCATATTCACTTGACAGATTTTCTTATTCTTAGGGTTCTTGGCCTTGTCTAGTTTTGTGTTCTTTGGTTCTGTATTAAGAAATGTTTAAACAAGAACACAAGAGCTTTTCATCATAGTCAAGGAAATTATTCATGGATGATGTTCCCTTTGAGAAAGATAGCCTAAGGCTGCAGAGAATTCTGAGCATCTTTAGTCTAGCAGCTTTTGCAACCAAAGGATATGAGATAGAGAGAGTTCAAAATAATTTTCAGCACTAATTGCAGAAGGGCAGAAGGGGCTAATCCCATTCTTTGAGTCATGCACACACACTCTCAGAGGCTTTTATTTATGCTGCTAATAAAACCACATACCATCTGTACAAAACATCTGAATAGAGGTGCAACTGGTGCACTGTCTGCAAAACAAGTTTTTTTCTTTAAAAAATTGGACAAATCATTAATCATCATCTAACTGCAGATATTCCATTGCAGAGTATCCATGCGTGCAATATAATGAGGATAACACTATGCAAGTGGCAGATGGTGTCACCCAGTCCTACAACAGAGAAGCCATGTGTAAGCTCTTAAAAAGCATTTCTAACTACAAAAAACATTCAAAAATGGTTGTACTGGAGCCTTTCCATCTAAACAATGTATATTTCATTAATTTTAAACTTTTAGACCTACATTCTGCCATCTTTACACACATAGAATCACACTTTATAAACTGTGTTACGAAACCTAATGAGGCTATTTACAGAGTAAAATATTACTTCATGTGAGTAAGGGTGACAGGATCTGGCCACAATTTTCTATGGAAACAAAAGAAAACAGCTTTTAAAATGAACACACGTTTTGATATATGCAAAAGTCTAAATACACCTAGTAGTGGAGTGACTGCCCCACTCCAGGAAAAAGGGCTTAAAATGGCCGTGCAAAGGGTTGTGGCTGGAGCCAAGCAGCTCCCAGGCTGATTAGAGAAAAGCTGGGCTGATTGGGAGGCAAGCTCAGCTGGGGGGCATGCCCCAAACAGACCCAGCTGGCCATATAAAGGCCAGGGAAGCCAGGAGCTGAAAGAGAGAGTCTTCCCTCTGGCTATAGAGGCAGACAGGCCTGGCTGCTGGGGAACTTGACAAGGTACCTAGAGTGAAGGAGGGCTGGGGGGAGGCAAGAAGAGCTGGGGGAGCTCTGGCCTGGAAACCAGGAATTCTGTGTGTATCAGGAAGGTTGTGGAATCTCCATCACTGTCCAACCTGCTCTTAAAAATCCCAAAACACCTGTCAGGGATGGTCTAGATAATACTCACTCCTGCCTTGAGTGCAGGGGACTAGACTAAATGACCTCTCAAGATCTCTTCTGGTTCTCAGGTTCTATAATTAATCACACGATTAATAGAGCTGTTGATCATTGCCCATTGAGCCCAACAATCTAGCCAGCTTTGTATCCAAGTCTGAAGGCTTACAGGGTGGTCTGGAGCATTATCAAGGATCAGTAGGACCTTAAATGCCAGGGTTTTTTTTTAAAAAAAAAACCTAGAATATCAGAGTTGGAAGGGACCTCATCTAGTCCAACCCCTTCTGAGAGCAGGACTAATACCTGAGTAAATCATCCAACAGATTTTTTTGCCCCAGATCCCTAAGTGTGCCTATCAAGCATTGAGCTCATAACTTTGGGTTTAAGCAGGCCAATGCTCAAACCACTGAGCTATCCTCTCCCTCCTCTACTGCCACATAGCATTCCACTTCCTACACAAAACAATTACGAAACCCATCCATAAAAAGCACTGAAGTGACCCACACATGCATGCTGATTAGACCTCCAAAACTAGGTAGCTATATTTATCTTTGCCCTTGAGTGCATGAGGGTTCTGCGCTCCATAAAGGAGCATTGGTTTACTATGAAATCTCGTGTTGCATTTTCAGAAATTAGAAGAGTCAGTTGGTCTTTCACAGCCTTCAAACGTGAAGCAGATTTCTCATCTTTTGAAAGGAAGGTTCTCTTTGGCATCCATTTCCAAAATAATCCTGCTTATTAAAAACTTGTTCTGGTTTGTCACTTTTCTCCTCAATGAGTTCGGCCAGTTCTGTTGGAAACCTTGTTGCTACTTCATGATCTGCAGATACAGCTTCACCGATCAGTTTAACATTATGCAGTCCATACCTCCTTTTGAACATCTCAAAGCATCACTTGCTGGCTACAAAAGTAGATTCCTTGGCTACACTGATCTTCCCCAAAGTTGATGCAGCATCGTGTTTTAAGTGATCACACAATTTCTTAGCTTTTTCTCCAATCACTGGCCCATCCAATCAAGCCCTTTTCTGTGTTTGGGTCCTTAATCCATATGTTCAGCGCTTTCTTCTTCTTTGGTATGGTAGAATGACGAGTATAGAATGAACCTTTAGCACTTTTTAGGTGCACTTGCAGCAACATTTACTCTAATTTTTGCCTCATGTCTCTTCACTGTATGCAGAGTCGACTCATCAAGGCCATAAGACCTGCCCACAGATGATGAACCTTCACCCTTAGCGAGCCTATCCAACATTTCCACTTTCTGCACTAAAGTCAACACTTTTTTTCTGCTTCTTCTCACATAATATCATTTTTGAGTCACTTTTTCTCAATTTCCTCTTAGAGCTCATGGTAAACACTTAGCATGGACGATAAATAGCAGCTTAAGTCAAGCGGACAACGGGACAGTATCCCATCACACTGAGAGCAGAATGGGGGAGGGAGGACGAGAAGCAGTGAGCTCAGTCTAGCCACATCGGCACAAGGTTTGTAGCCAAGGGTGGGCCTCAACCCACCCCCTTAGCATTCAGGCCCACTCCCTCAACCCCAGGTCTGCTCCATCTTTAGAGCTTGCCCTACTCTGCTTGCCTGCGCCATGCTCTAACTGGGCAGCAGGGTCAAGGGCTTGGCCTGACCCGCCCTGCACTCGTGCCAGGCAGTGGGATCAGGATATGGGGGCTTACCCCACTCCACCCACCTGGCATTCTATCTAGAGAGCAGGTAAGCCCCCATGCCTGGCAGGAGCGCTGTACAGAGTGGGGCGAGCTCTGGACCCACTGCCCAGCTGCAGTGCTGGGCTGATGGAGCAGGGCAAGTCCCTGACCCCACTTTCCAGCCAGAGCACCAAAGATGGCCGACATTGAGGGTCAATGACAATTCATTCAACCCACACTGTACAGATATGGTGAATGCAAGTATTGTCACGGAATTCCCTGTGATTGACCACTGCCTTTGGAGAAGGAGAATCATCATGCTGTGGTGGGATCACATTGTTTTGGAAACCTGGGAATGGGATGGAGAACTACTAAAATTTGAGATTTAGTACACACCTCTTATCCTCTTCACATTGCGAACTGGCAGAGGTATGGGGTCATGCCACAGCCCAAGGCGTGCACTTACCTATACCCCTCAAGTGTACTAGCTTATTTGCCCTCTATTTTCCTTGAGACGTGCTTCAGGGGTTTAAATGTGGACAATAGAGAGATTATGGCACAAGGCCACATATGGGCATATATACAGTAACTAGTGTAGATGTACCCTTAGGTAAATTACTATTATTAATCCCCTGTTTCTGCTTATGAAGCTCATTTCCCCCCTTTTTAAAATGATATGTCTATTTACTTCAACTAATGGCTTTAATGATACTTTACAGGTGAAAGACTGCATTTCCCTTGTATAATAACAGAAAGTCACTAAAAGTGGATTGAACCTAATTCCTTCAGAATAACATTTCTTTTGAAAGGGCATTTTTCAGTCTTCTTTTAGTTGCAGTACAAGCTGGAAAAGGATTCAAATGTGTCATTTTATCTTAATATCACAAGAGAATTGACTTGTTCAGGAAATCTGCATACAAGGGACATGGGGAAGTCCCTGACAGACATCCATGCTCTGCTGGAGTGGTGGCTATCTTAGGTATGTACATTGTTGACCTCCACTATAGTAGCTGAGCATCTCTCAGTTTTTAATGTATTTATCACAACTCCCTGATGAGGAAGAGCAACACTACCCATTCTGTTTTACAGACTGGGAACGGAGGGACTCTGACTTGCCCACAGATATACAGAAAGTCTGTTGAACCCAGGTGTCCCAAGTCCCTAGTGAGCACCCGCACCACTTGACAATCCTTTCTATCCTGGCCCCTTCCTACCTGAGTACTGGTGGGAGTGTTTTATGGGACCGTCTTTTCCATCTGAGCAGAGGCTATCCCACACCACAAAGTAGGTCTGATCTTCCCTGGTGGTGGATGTGTGCACCAGGCATCTTTGAAACTGGTTTAGTAATGGGTGCAACTACTCCTGCTGCTGAGAGGTGTCTGTAGACCCAGGAAGCTGTGAGTGTACCACTTACAGTTGAGGCTTGTTTTCAAGCTTTTCTTTGCAACCATGAGGGCTAAAGGCAATTGGGAAAATGAAAACAACTAAGATTCTAATGTCATCACATGACTCTGGGAGTCAGGGCCCTAAGCACACACCTGTTGTGTCTATGCTTTAATTTGGTCTTGAGTTCACTGATCCATTCTCCCTCTCCCATATATTAGTATCTTGTGGGGGAAATGGAGAGAATCTCGCACTATTCAAGTCATTGAGAATTCTGCCACTGAGGTTTTTCTCCAATGATAGATAATAAATTCATAAAACCCCTTCCCCCACCAAGCTACTTCTCACTGTACTTCTCACTATACTGCTCAAAGGCCTTCAAACAACCTATATTGCCTGTTTCCATAGATTTAAATCTATAGAATCCCTTTCACATTATGTAGAGATGAAATCTGTATGTCCTCCATTTTGTACAGCACTGAGAACAATGCTAATGTTCAATAAACAATAACTCTCTGATCAGCCATTAATCCTTTAGGTTCTTCCATCTTGTTTATTCTTATCCTGAAATACCCCAGGGTAATTAGATGTTGTTCATGTATTATCATACAGTGCCAACTGGCTGAAGTTGTGACATTGTTTGTAGAAGTACTATAGATAATATTTTTGAACTTGGCATTAAAATATTTCACCTTCTACTAGTTGATATATTCAGTATACTCAATGGACCAAATTCATACTCATTTAACGATTTACACCAGAGATTATTCTATTAATAGGTAAAACATAGGTACTACGTTAAAGATATTGTGCATATTTTTAAAATCTCTAAAAGCCAAAGAGACTGATCATTATCTGATGCAGAAGTGACAAAGAGTCCTGTGGCACCTTAAAGACTAACCAAAGTATTAGAGCATAAGCTTTCGTGGGCTAATACCCACTTCGTCGGATGCATGCAGTGGAAGTATCCAGGGGCAGGTATAAATAGGTAGGCAAGAACCAGGTTAAAGATAACAGGGTGGGTCCAATGAGGCTGAACCAGCTGTTATCTCTAATCAGGGAGGGTGAGGTATTCCTCTAGCAGCTGAACTGGAGGTGTGAACAGGGAGAGAAGAGAAACTGCTCTTGTAGTTAGCTAGCCATTTAAAATCTGTATTCAGCACCAAACTGATTGTGTCAAATTTGCAAATGAATTGCAACTCTGCAGTTTCTCTTTGCAGTCTGGTCTTAAAGTTTTTTCCTCCAAAATGCTGACCTTGAAGTCTTTTATGGTGTGTGCAGGGAGATTGAAGTATTCTCCTACAGGTTTTTGTATATTGCCATTCCTGATATCTGATTTGTGTCCATTTATCCTTTTTCGTAGGGACCGTTCAGTCTGACCAATGTACATAGCAGAGGGGCATTGCTGGCACATAATGGCATATATTACATTGGTAGATGTGCAGGTGAATGAACCAGTGATGGTATGGCTGGTCTTGTTAGGTCCTGTGATGGTATTGCTGGTGTAGATATGTGGGCAGAGTTGGCATCGAGGTTTATTGCATGGATTGGTTCCTGAGTTAGAGGAGTTATGGCATGGTGTGCTGTTTCTGGTGAGAATATGCTTGAGGTTGGCAGGTTGTCTGTAGGCCAGGACTGGCCTGCCTCCCAAGGCCTGTGAAAGTGAGGGATTGTTGTCCAGGATGGGTTGTAGGTCACTGATGATGCGTTGGAGAGGTTTCAACTGAGGACGGTAGGTGATGACCAGTGGTATTCTAACTCCTCCGCATTTTGGAGGAAAAAACTTTAAGAACAGACTGCAAAGAGAAACTGCAGAGTTGCAATTCATTTGCAAATTTGACACAATCAGTTTGGTGCTGAATACAGATTTTAAATGGCTAGCTAACTACAAGAGCAGTTTCTCTTCTCTCCCTGTTCACACCTCCAGTTCAGCTGCTAGAGGAATACCTCACCCTCCCTGATTAGAGATAACAGCTGGTTCAGCCTCATTGGACCCACCCTGTTATCTTTAACCTGGTTCTTGCCTACCTGTTTATACCTGCCCCTGGATACTTCCACTGCATGCATCCGAGAAAGTGGGTATTAGCCCACGAAAGCTTATGCTCTAATACTTTGGTTAGTCTTTAAGGTGCCACAGGACTCTTTGTCACTTCTGCAATTCCAGACTACAATGGCTACCCCTCTGATTCTATCTGATGTAGATCAGTGTAGCTCCACTGAGTTATGCCGAATTACAACAGATGACAATATGTCCCAAAATTTTCAGTGGGATAATATGATTCCTTTGAGAAATTTGAATCAGGGAAATAGTGACTTCTACAATGATAAGATGCAACAGAATGAGAGTATAGTGGTAAAAGCCTTCCACAGTGTCAGAGAATGATAGAAACTCTTAATGCAACAAAACTTTCCAATTACAGCCTGGTCACTGGACACTTAAACTGTTACTAAGTGCATAGGTGCTAAGTGCTGTCATTCTAACCAATAGTGGAAAAGGCAAGATGAACTGCTAGTATAATGTTATCTATTTTAAAAGAGAACATTTCCCTTGGGAAACATCTTAACCTGCATCAGAAAACTCAGACACTATAGGATGACGTTTACTTTAAAAGCAAAAACTGAATTATCTGAGCACAAGCTCATCTAACAAAGTAAGGGGTAGATAGTACATTTTTTCTTTTGTTCTAATTAATCCACTTAGAAAAAAATCTATTGGCAAGCAGACATATGACATGTTACTGTCATATTTCTCCATTTGTGAGAATAATTGTTTCACTAAATCATTTTGAACCTTCATGATATTTTTTGCACTCTGTCCCTTATGAGAGCTTCCTTCTAAAGCAGTTAGCCTTACAATAATCTCTTCATGTCACTTCTTATGGTTAAGTTGGAAAAGCTATATGTTGTTAGAGTGTGAGCCATAAAAGCCCATGCCACATAAAGCTAGAATTTTACATCTTAAGTTTGTATTCAGACAGTTAAAACTTCAGCTGCTCACTGCTAGGGGCAATATATGGTTTATTTCTCTTTCAATCATGGTGCCCAACACTTCTGAGGAAGGCAGCCTGAGGAATGATGTCCATTAATATAAATTTGGAGTCAGAGAAAAGATTAACACAGAAAATTTCCATACTTGTGCCAGCAAACACTGGCAAACCCCTGTGATTTAAAATACCTCCCTGACAGTTTTGATTATAATTAAATCACAGACATATGGAAAACAAATAATTGACTGTCATTTGAGCTTTCTGGATAATGAAGAGAAGCTTTAGCAGCAAAGAAACTTGGAACTTGTTTCCTCCTGAATGTCAGTTCTCTTGTTTGTTCCTAATTCCCTGCTTTGATCATTGATCTGAAATAAAGCCAATGTTTTTACTATTAGATAGAGGGCTTTCCAAGTTGCTTTCAGTATTTTTTTGTGTGCCAATTAATGCACTGAACAATATTGACCAGAGCAGAATTTTAACTTTCATATACATTCCCCTGAAGGATTTTCAGGTCTCCTGGGACAATGGAACCTACTTAACAAATCTGTCCCCACCGTTGTAGCCTGTTTGCTTGATCTAAAACATCCAGTTTTTCTAGAGAAAAATATATCTGGTACCAAAGTGCATAACAAGGTGGATATTCTTGAATTGCCACTGCTTCATTATTGATCCAGTTCTGAGAAGAAGATGCAAAGCCCATTGTGATGAAGAAGACAGTTAAATTCAGGTCTGAAGAGGTTAAAATAAAAGAATCAATATTTGGTTTCTGTACAATTTTTTAAAAAACATCTTCTAAGATGCTATATATGAACCAAATTCTGGCTTCAGTGACAGTTTTGGAATTCCATTACTTCCCATAGGAATGTATCAGTGTCTTGAAAGTCAAATTTGACTCTACAAATTTTCTCTACTATTCAGCCTAAACAATTAAGATAAAAAATAAATTCTACTGATTTTTAGTTTAACTATCTTAATTTTCAGAAAATGGAACTAAATCAAAGTTGCTGAAAATCTATTTAAGGTAGTAAATCATTCTTCTTTTTCTGTAAATAAATTATATATATAGGACCATTACTTTCCCTATGAAAATTCAGGCATGTCAATTTTTGAACCCTAATGAATTACTGGTAAATGATGATGTTGTTTGTATAGTTCTGTTGTCATGGGAAAGGGCTGAACAACAGCATCCAACTAGGTTAAAGGAATAACATTAGGAAACGTAATGAGGAGTACTTGTGGCACCTTAGAGACTAACACATATATTTGAGCATAAGCTTTTGTGGGCTACAGCCCACTTCATCAGATGCATATATAAACTGTATGTTCCATTCTATAAATGTGTGTGTGTGTGTGTGTATATATATATATATATATATATATATAATAAATATTATGCTTCTTAGAGTTGGTATGGCAACTTCTACTTTTTCATACTCTCCAGAAGGGCCAGATAAAAGGCAATCAGCAGACCAGAGCCTTCAGTTGTGTGGAGCTTGATGAGTAAGGAGCAGGTGTCTGGCTGGCTAGATGAATAGCAGAACTGCAGAGAGTTCATCATATAGAAGTGACCCAAGGGAAGGCTGCCAAAGACTGGCAGCCTGGCTGTACAGATTGAATAGCAGCAGGACCATGAAAAGTTCAGTGGGGGCAGGCTGAGCCCAGGGGACTGAACACAGAAGCTGGCCAGACCAGATGAGGGTACTGCGATGGGCCTACTTGTTGTGTTTGCAGTCTGAGCCCGGGTGGGGGAGGGGGAGGAAGAGGGGACTACTGAAAAGGACATCAGCTGAGGGTATCAAGATAAGTTCCCAGCTGGGCGATTGAAGGCCAGACTTCTGGGGAGAAGCCTAAGAGCTATGGCCCCATACCAAGGCTGGGATCAGAACTTGTGACTGTATATGCTGGGAAGAGAGGATAGTGTGTGTGGCTTGGCCAGCAGGCTGAGTCTCTGAAGACAAGCCAAGAGAACAGTTGCCCAGGGAATACTCATGAGAAGCTGGTGCCACCCTAATATAAGAATTAAAATCAAAAAGCAGGCTCACACCCACCCAGCTAACCAAACAGGGCCACCTGTGAGAGGCAGGTGCCACTCCTGAAAATAACTGATTGCAGCTGTATCTGCCAGAGAGGGGTTGCTTATGAGAAGCAGGTGCTCACCCTGTCCAGGCACCTTTAAATGTTTAGCACCCTAATTACCAAGTAGAATTGACTCATCACATTACAGAGGAGATGCACACATAACTGGATGTTAGTGCAGAGTCTGATCCACTTTAATCTTCCATTGAGAACCCTAAATTAGTGTGACAGAAATGTTAATCCAAGCTATAGAAAGACTGGTCAGTTGTTTATTGGTCTAGTCATTTTAATGGTAAGAATGAATTAAGATCTATGCTGATTTGCACTTTAATAGCTGGCATCCTAATGATTTTCCCTACTAATCTTAAGACTGTCTGTCATTTGCTTGCCACAAATCAGGAAAGAAACACATTTTTCTTCTAGAATCAGAGAGGTAGCCATGTTAGTCTGGAATTGGAGAAGTGACAAAGAGTCCTGTGGCACCTTAAAGACTAAAGTTTTAGAGCATAAGCTTTCGTGGGCTAATACCCACTTCGTCAGGTGCATGCAGTGGAAGTAACATTTTTCTTCTAGTGAATGAAGTAGTCATTTTTCTTCTAGTTCTTCAAGAGTGTAATAAGGTTAAAACTACTGTTGGAAATGTAGTCCTTAACCTTCATTTCAATATGTTAACTACAATAACTTAGACTCCTTTGTCTGAAGCTTTCTTTTCTATACAATCCTATAATTCTCCTAGCAGCTGCTAATTTAAGGATCTACCTAGCCTTTCTCTAGAATAGTTCATGCCTGCTTATCCTGAGTTCTGTATATTCCATGGGTGCTGAGCAGCACAGATTAACTGTAGTGCCCAGTGGCCCAGTTCTGCCCCTATACTGGGGGCTTGGAACAGGGCTAGCATAGACCTGTGCCAGCTCTACTCTGGAAGCCATTTGTGCAAACAGTAATTTCATGTTCAGTTGCTGCCAGAATGGTATAAAGAAGCCTCAGTCTAACACTATTGTCTGCAATGGGCCCAGGGTAGATGCCTTCCTTGTAACCTATAGTTGGCTCATAACAGCTATGACTTTCGGAGTTTCTCTTAATGCTTCTACCTTTGCAGGCTCTGTGCCCTTACCATGGGGGCGTATTGGCTATTCCTCTGCTCTACTCCTGCCTTACCTCTTAAAAGCCCCCTCCCAACTTCTGTAGATGGAGATCACATGGAACACAGGTCCACAATGTATAAGTGGTAAGGGTCCATGCTGCAGACTTTCAATGGTCTGCCCCCAGTACACAGCAGAACAGCACTTTGACTCTTCTGCCTTTCATAGAAAAGGAGGGTTTGGGCCCTGTACTTTGCACATAGCTTTTCTCACTCTACAAGCATTTTTGTATGGAATATTAAATATAGACACTATTTATGGTTTTGTTTAAGGTAGGAAAAAATATTTTTTAAAGCACACTGCATAGCAATTTAAGGTTGATTTGTGGCAAATCTTGTAAGTACATTCCTCATGGTAAGTAGTGGGAAGAGATTTCATTTTTATTACTTTCAGCTTTGCAGCTCCATATTCAATTTGTGATATTCTTTCATGTAATTCCCAGTGTTTCTCTTGCCTTAAGGGGGGAACAGATGTGGAAGTCTCCTCTGATCAATGGTGTGGTGTTAGATTGTACATTTGTATGGCTATTGTAGAAAGGCTGAATAACCTAGCAGGTGAAATGTCTAGCTGATATTTAGAAAGGACTGAGTCAAGTTCCTGCCAGTGTTACATTTTATTATAAATCCTTTAGTAGTTTCTGGGTCTTAGTTCTCTTTGTGGAAGCAAAATCTAATTGTTATGCCATTTTGCTGGTACGTAGAAGTTGGAAAGAACCAGGGAGCATACCATGGCCTCCCGTCTTCTCACTAAATGTACAGCTTTAGACATGTTAAATAGTAGCCCCCTTTACATTCCTTCCTAAAGTTTAATGAGACTATTTGTGGTCCAAATCCTAGCCCTACAAAACCTTCCAATACTCAAAGGAAATCAAAGTGTAACAGGTGAAGAGAACAGCTACCAAGGTGGCTGGGGAATGGAGAGTCTATCTTATGAAAAGAGCTTTTTTTAGTCATTTAGTCTAAACAAATGTTAAGAGCTATGACTGCCCTCTATAAATTGGAGGGGGAAACAGGGAGACAAACAGGAATGAGGGAGAAGAGCTATTTTTTAAGGTCAAGCTATTTGGCACAAGAATACAAGTATAAAATAGGAATGAATAAATAGTAGGTTGGAAATTTTTAAAGTTTTTAACCATCGGAGGAGAGAGGTTTTGACTGGGTTTATAAGCCCTTGTTTGGCAAGTGTTCTCAAATTTACCTATTTTTCTCATGGTTAAATCTGAGTGAAAACCCACAGGGAAAAATCAAGGTCCACTGGGTTTGTGTCAGTTTGAATGGGTTTGCTGGAAATTGAAATGAGATTGGATCTCTGAAGTATAAACAGCAAAACAAAATTCCCCTTCTAATATAGAAATATAGTTATTACACGAATGAACACAACATTTAGAACTCTGTTCCCAATAACGCAGAATTACATAAGACAAAAATGTACTTAGCCCTTTACTGCTAGAGTCAGACAAAACTTAATGCAAAGAGGGCATCTAGTTATTTGGGTGGTTGGGATAGCTCAGTGGTTTGAGCATTGGTATGCTAAACCTAGATTGTGAGTTCAATCCTTAAGGGGGCAAAAAATGTGTTGGGACAGTATTTGATCCTGCTAGTGTAGGTAGGGGACTGGACTCAATGACCTTTCCAGTTCTATGAGATAGGTATATCTCCATATGTTGTTGTTACTCTTTTTTTCTTTCAGTCAGTCAGTGGATTACTGACATTCTTCAGGATACAATCTGAACTGTTGGAAAACTGTATCCTCTCAATTCTCCAACTGAAATGCCTTTTCCACTGCTCTTCTGTGTGAACAACCATTCCTGGTCTGTTTAGACAAGCCAACAACATGTAAAATCACTGCCAGCTGACTTATAAGTGTTTCGAGTCAGTTACTCCTGAACTGTATTTCAGAGCAACCCCAGAAAATTCCCAGTCCCAAACATGTGTCTTGTACTATCCAGCTCTTTCCTGTTGTGCAGTACAAGCTCATAAAACATCTGTCATGTCATTAATAGAAAATGATATTCACAAACCCTGTTATTTCAAATGGAGGTTGCAGACCCTCCAATCCAAACACACACTGGCTTAGCTAAAAAGTTTAACTTCAGAGTTTTTTAAGTGATTGCAGGTAATGAGGAAGAAAAATCAGAATTGATTACAAAGAAATAAAAGGTAAAATGAAAACTGATACTTAACATACAAGCTAAGTGAATTTAAAGCAAAAAGGTGTTTCTCACCACATGATCACAGCAGTCTGGTGGGATATTTAGTCAAGACCACTCCCACAGATCAATGATGCTCCTTTTATCTTTCAAATGTTGTTGATGACATGAGTAGAGATGGAGGGAGAGAGGTGATTTGTGGCCTCTGTTTCTCATTTTTTTTCTCTTCCGCTGCCCCACCCCATGTCTGTGAATCATCTACAGCTGGAGTCCAGGCAGGGGTGGATTAAGACCTTTAAAGGCCCTAAGCACTGAAAAGATTATGGTGCCCCCCCCCATATGTAATTAAAATAAAAACAATACTATACCATAAAATAAAATTTTATTTTTCAAAGTGACACAAAACTTACACGTATGCTGAAATTAAAATAGCTTCTTTCTAGATTTTCTGATTGCAAAATTCTGGATAAATTCATCAAAGCTGACTCGACAAAGCATGTCTGCTTCCATATGCAATAGGGAAAGTGAATCAAGTCTGTCTTGACACGTTGTTCTCTGAGTGTTTTTTATTCTTTTCAGCAGAGAAAGAGTGTTCTGCGGAGCAGTTAGTAATTATCAATGTTAGAAAAATACATAGTGCAATCTCTACATTTGGAAATACACATTGTATTCCATCTTTCAATATTGTGTCATGAAGATCAATGAGACTGAATTTCATTTTTCCTGTTTCATTAAACTTTACGTGCATATAACAGCAGAACTGCCGTACTTCTCCACAGAGATTCATGTTCAGGTCAAGTCAATTAGCTTTTGGGAACCATGTGAATATTGTTCATCAGATAAGTCCATATCATTTAGAAAAGAATCTACTTTATACTTCTTTGTACACTTCACCTCTCCTTTTCATATGAGCTTCAAGTATATCAATTATAGCATAGTAAGTAGATATGTGAAATTTGTCTCTAGGATTCAATGCTGTTTCTGTCGCACTGCTATTATTCGCTTGTTTTTTCCTGATTCACTTGAGGGGCTGGGCTTCTTTATAGTTAGTATCAGGCGAGATATCTTTTGATATGTCTTCAAATCTTTCGAAATCATTCCTCCAAGTGTGTATGTGGTCTGCTAATGATTGACAGAGGTCTGCACATGTTTTCAAATCCAATTCTTTTTCTTGGAGAGCTTTACTTGCGTGGTAAAAGTGTTGTAAAATTTCATTCCACATGGTCAACATGAATACAAACTCTAGTTCTTGTATCTTGTTTGCAATGTGTTCTGCCTCTTGTATCGTTTCTCCCTTTTGTGATTGGTCTTCAGCTATATTTTCTAATGCAGCCACAGTTTTTGAGTAGGACTCCAGAATTGCACTTGTTGCCACAGCCAGTGCCTCCCATAGAGTATTAGAAAGACATTTCAGCACATGATTATTGCCCAAATATGTTTTAAGAACTGTCCATTGATGTATTGAGGCAGATAAAAATGTATAAATAACTGGACTGTTGAGAAAAAACTTACTGCCACCGGAGTGTAAGGAAGTCTAACAAAGTTCTGATTTTTCCCATGACGACTACTTCAATGCTTTTTTTGAAATACCAAATTAAAAAAAAAAAAACCTTTTTTTTTTGGTGCCCCCTGGTTTGCTGGTGCCCTAAGCACGTGCTTACTCTGCCTATTGAGTAATCCATCCCTGAGTCCAGGTGGCAGTAAATGTCAACCAAGATGTAAATTTTTCACTCATTTCTCTCTACCAAAGAATGGCTGCTTAACCTGGTGGTAATCCACTTGATTATGTAGATGCCTGACTGAGGTACTGGCTAGCCTTTTGTCTCTGAGAAACTGGTTTGGGCTGCTTTTCTAAACTTTGAGCATGTCTCAGCACCATCATGCAATAGAATCTTAAGTTTGCAGACAGTGTGTCACACATCTTACCAGGACAGTAATGAGCAGTGACTGGTGAGTTATCAAATGATACCTCCCCCAGCATACTTTGTACAAAACGTATCATACTTTTGTAAAAGTGATGAACATAGAGGTACAGTCTGTCACACTGACTCCTCAACTAAATTTCAGCTTTATGATTAAAAAATAAAAGCCAGCCATTTTCAAACTTGAATAGATAACATTAGTCACCAGGGGCACACTTTTCAAAGCATCAAAGTCCTATTTCAAAATTGATTTAGGCTCCCTTGTTCAAGTCCCAGTGGCACTTAGGGTCCTGTGTCTAAGGATAACTTTTTTTAATGTACTTAGGGTCAGTTTTTAAAGGTATTTAGGCACCTGGAGATGCAAATAGGCTCCTGGTGAGATTTTCAGAAGCATCTAGGCATCTAACTCTCAATTAGATGCCCATGTGCTTTTAAAAATACCACTAAGCACTTTTCTGCATCTTCAGGTGCCTAAATACCTTTAAAAACTGACCCTAAGTCACTAAGATGCTTTTGAAATCTTTACCCTGTCTCATACTTGTGACCTGATTTCATGCGTTGAGCATGCATTGCTCCATATAATTTCTCTATTGATATCCAGATACAACAAAATCATATTGAAAATTAAAATTTCTTGTGTTGTAGGATCCTGGGGGAAGGGACTGTGCTTTCATTGTGTAGCACAGTGGTGCCCAGTCTTGATTTAGGGACTCTGTTCACCACTCCAATATGGATATTAAATAATAATGCTAGCAAGCTTTGCTAGGCAGTTCATGGACAAAACTAACATTGCCCTCTTAGCCATGCACCATGGGGCTGGGAGTATCATCTTTGCTCCTCAAATTCCTCTTTCATTCATCACCTTCGGCTTTTCTTAAGTATCTAGCCAAAAACTGTGGGCATGATGATCACACTTTATGGGAAGGTAAGCTGCTTTCCATATCTTTACAAAGAAACCAATCTGGGTTTAAGCTCACCATTCTCCCCACCCTAGAGGCAGAAGGATCTTTTATCTCTTCTCAAAGGAGCATCTCTAAACAATCAATAACTGACTTACCTTACTGCTTGAAGTACTTGTGTTTTATTGAAGTTATCTGCTTTTATTTATGCCCTACACACTTTTATCCATCCAGGACATGGTAGACCCCCCCCCCACACACACACACATTTTCTTCTGGTTACTGGTATCCATGAGAAGAGACCCATTTTTTTTCCATGTTAGTCTCTCCTGTAAGGGAAGTCTTTTTTTAAAGCTAGAATGGCTACTCTGTTCCGAAATGTGCCAGGCATATCTGTGGTATTATTATTATTGTGATAAATGATTAATACCACCTTTGTTCTCATTCCTCCACCAAGCTCTCATTATCTCTGTCTCACTAACTTAAGCCATGCCCCTTTCTCTCTTTGACTAGATTTCAAGTCCAGTCTCAATTTTTGAGTAGGGGATGATCATTCCAAACTCATTTCCTAGGAGATTTCTCATTCTCTCCTAATGCACCAACATGCTTGAACCAAAAGTTCCATCATCTAGGTATGTGGTTCTTTGAAATGGGCTTTTTTCCATCTTGAGCCAATGCCTTTGTGCCATTCTGGCAACACAAAGCGGCCAGACGCTGGTGATTTGTAAGCTGTAAATTGTTTGTGCAGGGGGAATCCTTGGGTAGCATAGAGCTAGTATAACCAGTTTTTACACCACAGTTTTCCAAGCTTCTGTGGGGGGAATGAGGCTATGTATTAAGGCAATTCCTGGCTGGTGCTGTGGAAATTGGTGACAATCACCAGCAAGGTATAGGTCAGAACAACCTAAGGGCTATTCGAAATTACCCCAGTGGTGGTAACAGCTTTCCTTTCCCTAGTATCAGCCACCATTTGCTAACTACCTACCTAAGAGCAGCTGAGGATTGAGGCCCCACTCTTTGATTGGACACTTGCGCCATCTTGCCAGTTTTGTTCACTAAGATGTCAGAACACAATTTTACTGACCGATCTTCTCAGCATGCTTGCTTCCTACCATGCCTCTCCACCAGTATGAGAGAGTTATATAGAAATCAAAACACAGACACGTTACATCTACCAACATCACTTATTTCGCTACACAATAGGATTTCCTTATAGTGGAATCCAAGCCATTGCAATGACATTAAACTAGAATAATGCTGAATATTTTGTCTTATTTATACATACCTGTGATGGGATACAATTTAGATCCATGCTGGGAGTTGCTGAGAATCCTAAATTTCTGATGATTTTAGTGGGAGGGGTGAGTACTTAGGCCAAGATCCTCAAAGGTATTTAGACTACTAACTTCCATTAAGTTTCTCAGCCTTAGTACTTTGTAGGATCAGGCCCATTGTAGTATCAGGCCCATATGTCCAAGGAACAATGTTGCAGCTATACATTTTAAAATCTGTCAAACAAATGTACACTGACAACCTCCGCTTTTAATAGGAGCTTCCACAAAGAAGAACCTGCTGTGTCATTGTAGATAGCATTGGTTTGCTAGAAAAAAAGATGTAGACTCTGTCTGTTCATCTCTATATTAAAGGTGTTAGGTGGAGATGGATTTTTTTATGCATGTATCATGGAAGTGCGAAGAAGTAATATTTACAGGATAACTTCTGCCCCTTAATTATTTTTATCCTCTGACCCACTAGTTATCCTGACTGACATTCTGATTAATGAGATTTACACAAAGGGGTGGTTCACCAATGCTTCTAATCGATCCTATTGTGTTCACTTCATACTAATCGAGTATGAAAATAAAGGCTTGGTGTAGAATTCAGATGTGGGATATGTGATCAAATAAACCCTCTTGGAGAGAGAAAAAGAAAATCACTCTTGTGCACACAAACACCTGCATTCTCCTAGAACTCCAGGGCATTCACCCTTGTTGGGTAAAAAGTCCCATGCTCTGTATATCTGTTCTAATTTAACCAAATGATAAGGGTAGACATGGAAACTGCAGGGGGATAAGAGCACTTTCATGATTGTTCCTTTAGTTTCCCACATCTACATTCCACAAGACACTACATGGAATCCTGCTTATCCAGATACTTGCAATGTCCTCATTGAGGGCTCTTTCTAGTCCTATTTTCCACCTCTCTTCCTTCCATTATGTTGCACACCTATGCACTAGCTCTTACAAAGAGCAAGTTGTAAAACCAGCCCTTAAATAGCTAATTCTCTTTGGAGTCCGGTAATCTACAAGATGTAACAATATTATGTTCCACAGGTTATATGTTGCATGAAAATTTCTTCTGTTTTAAATAAATTGCCTATTAAGTGTGCCCTTGTTTTTATGCTCTGAGAAGGTAAAAAAAGGTCTCCCAGCAGGCCTTCAGTTGCCCATTTATTATTTCAGACACAGGCATCATCTGAAGCATGTGGTGGCAATATTTCTGTGACGCACCTGCAGCAGTGAATTTGTTGAAGCACAGTACCCACATAATACTAGAAGGCAATAAAAACAAGAAACTCCTTTACCTTTATCAGGGGTAAAAAATTAAAAACTGACAATGAGTGCCCAAAGGGGAACGTCTCAGTGCACTATGGCAGTGATAATTCAATTCATGGATGACTAGACAATTAATAAACATTGGTGACTGAATCCAAAGGGCAAAAGGGTGAATTATGTGATACATGACTTCAAGGGAATGCACATGAGAGATACAAGATCATCCTTGGGGATCTGATGGGCCAGTAAAAAGACATCCTTAAATTATGCTACATGTATGTAAGTCAGCTCTGCTATGTGCAAATGGATGAGCCTATGGAGGTTGCCTAAATATTGAGAGATCTGACTCTGAAATGTGAGTGGGACCACTTTTCAAGCAAAACAAATCCAATTAAAGTATTTAACATTATTTTGCATGGCTAAGCCACCTGTGTAAAGACTTTGACAAAAATCACAGCAATGTGAGGAATAAGCAGAGTTCTCTAACCTGCATCCTCAGATAACAGGTACCAGAATTTATGCTAAATCATGCAGCATGTCTCTGCTACACAGCAAAAACTGATAGTAATTAAGGAATAAAGTGGATTATAATGGTGATGGGTAGTTAAGGAAAGATGTAGAAAACAAGATGGCTCCCCATACACATAAATACAGAACAGTATAACATGACACTACAATAACAGCCAGGAAGAGCTTGAGATAATCGAAAAGAAGACAGATGCTATTCTCGGGTGAGGAGTGTAAATTGCTCTTTCAGAAAGTCACTGTAAGATCTGAGACAGTTTCTCATTAGTGGGATCTGTGCACTATTCAGATGAAAATCAAACTGAAAAGAAATGATTTTACAGATGGAAAATGTGATGCAAATTTGATCTCCTGAATCCTTTGAAAAATTGTGACATTTTTTCACGTACCATGTGAGATCCCCATCTGTTATATGTATGTTAAAGAATTGAAAATGGCTTAGTTTGTGCTTAACATTTAGTTTCTTATCCATAAGAAAACTGAGAGGCAGATGAGGAAATGATTTTCAGGCGATGTGCCCACAGACCTCTTCATGCATTCTTGCCTTTGCATCATTATCCAGAGTTAAATCCGTTCAAAAATAGTCATAACATTAGTGAATAAGGACACCTAATTTGGTTTGCAATTATCACTGGATATGTATAATTTAAGTGAAATATTAATTAACTTTTGGGGAACCCCAAACACTGGGGTTATAAATATAGCTTCCATTCTGGATATGGTACTTCAGATGTGATCTTTGTATGCTAACAAATTCAGGAAAAATGTTTGACCAACAAAACCACTACATAGGTCTTGAGTCTGTTTAATTTTATAAAGCCCTTTGACTGTGTAAATTGAGATGGCCTGTGGACAATATCCACATGTTCAGGTGCTCTGATAAGTTTTGTCAATATTATGAAATCTTTTCATGCAGGAATTCTGGTTTGTGTCCTTTACCAAGGCTGTTTCTCATCTCCCTTTGTTGTCACCAGTGGAGTAAAACAAAGCTGTGGTCTTGTTCTAACATTATTTAGAATGCTGTTTTATAGTTTTAATAGATGTATTTAGAGACATTGATTGTAGCATCCATATGTAGTACCATATGGATGGAAGTTTCTTGAATCTGCATTGTTTGCAGGAGAAAACCAATTATGAAGACCATTATTTATGCATTACTGGGTCACTGACAGTGCTTTATTCACCCATAACCTCAGGGGCATTTAGTTGTTCACTGATTTCTTTGAGTGTGCAGCGAAGTGTTTTGGTTTAACTATCAGCCTAAAGAAAAGTCTGGTTCAACCTCAAGCAGAAAGTACTGCAATTAGTCCAGTTCTCCGTCAACAACATTGGTTTGCAACCACTCAAGGTTGCAAACCAATTTTGCTACTTAGGCAGTGTCCTCTCAGGAGATGCCATGATTTACGAAAACATTATGCTGTGCACTGGTGCAGCCAGCAATGCCTTTAGAAAACGTCAGCATCATTTCTGGAATAAACACAGCATCAGAATGCAAACAAAAATTGATGTTTACCGATGTTTACCAATCCATCACCACCACTTGTCTACTGCTGTGATATGTGGACTACTTCTCAATGTCACATCAAATTATTGGACCACTTCCCCCTATTATGTCTAGGGGGGGATAATGCAAATTAAATGACAAGACTTGGTGCCAAATGCTGAGATCTTTGTGTGCTTCAACTTCACAGGCAAACTTTTATTGTGAGAGCTCCTATGAGATAATACAGTCATATGGTCAGTGGGTCTGCCAGTAGAATAGTGAAGGCTGACTTTTATAGTGAATTGCAGACTGGAACTCATTTTAGGGGCTATAACCCTCATTTTGAAATCTTCCCACTTAATACTAAGTTGTTAAACATAAGGGAGAGCTAACACCCAACATAGTTTTCAGGTTCAAGACTTTAAGTTGGTTACAGAAAATGTATGTAGTAGAGGGCTGGTAGGTGACTTTTTGAATGATAAAACCAAACTTTTATTAGAAAGGAATGATTTCTTAAGCAAAGAGGCTTGAAATTACCACTTACACAATAGTAAATCAGTATGCCAGGTTCTTAGGCTGTTTTTGGAGCTGTAAAATAATACCGAGTAGTAACAATAATCACTTCTAAGACATCAATCATCTTTAGTCACACACAGTGTAAAGCCACCAAACTGGTTGTGGTCATGCAGCTTCTGATGGCTTATCCCAATCACTATTTTCAAAGAATGTACTAGTGATTTTCATGACAATATAATTACACTATTTCGTCTTTGAGTGCAAGTATATCAGTGGGGGATCAGTCCACTGACAACTGAGTGATGTACAGCCTTATAATCCTGGAACTAATAGTATCATTTTTATGCTAATTGGCACATCATCATGATTTAGCAAGGCCACTCCTTTTATAATCCATTAAAATATGAATTAATTGTAAACAACACTTACCATAATTATATTTCCGCCACCTTCTTATTGTCTCTTTACTTAAATTATGTAAATTACTAAAGTTTATGTCTGCACAAATAACCTTTCCATGCTATCAATATAGATAATTCTCAAAAACTCATTAAAAACTTTGCTCAAGGCACTTATAACCACAACATAACCTTGGTTCCTGTCATTCAAAACTTCAATTTTACAGTCTCCAACTTATCTCTCTTTCTCACACTGACAACATCAATTTTCCCATACACTTTGGTCTAATTTAGGCCCACATTGTAATTTAAATTTAGCATAGGCTACAGGGCAGACCAAGCAAATGTTGCAAAGACACTTTCAAGGCCATCTTCCAGTCTTGCAATGTTGACTTCAGCACCTAAGAGCTCTTAGTTCAGGATATGATCTGATGGCAGCAGCTTTGCCACCTCAGACTGAAATATTTTGAGAGCTTACAGATTGCTGCAAACAGGAAGAGACATGTGACGTATAAAGCTAGAAGTAGTCTTTACCTGTAGAACTTTTGGATGAGTCAGAAGGACCAAAATTTGTCTAGGGTCCCCTCTCAGGACCCACAATAAGTTACTGTAGCTCATCTATCAAATTTAATGTGAGACTCCAACATTTGTAACTAGCTAGTTACATATACAGAGGACTCCTATAATAGCTTCTGCTTCTTTGGATTAAAAAATAGAGATCACAGAATCACAGGGCTAGAAGGGACCTTGAGAGCATCTAGTCATATAGGAAAAGGGGAAGAGTCAGTGGAGAACCCCAAATATCAGCCCCAGGAGAATACAGGATGGGTTGTAGAGGATTGTAAGGGAGAATAGCTAGACGGAACAGGGGATAGACTGGAGAATTGTACCATCACCAGGAAAAGGCAGATCTACATGATTGAGGACTCCTTACTGAGAAGAATAGACAGGCCTGTAACCAGTCTTCAAGTATGTAAAAGACTGTTACAAGGAGGAGGAAGAAAATGTGTTTTTTTTTCTTAACCTCTGAGGATAGGACAAGAAGAAATAGGCTTAAATTGCAGCAAGGTAGGTTTAGCTTGAACTAAGGACAAACTTCCTGTCAGCATGGTTAAGCACTGGAATAGATTGCCTAGGGAGGTTATGGAATCTCCATTATGGGAGATTTTTAAGAGCAAGTTAGAAAAACACCTGTCAAGAAAGGTCTAGATCAGGGGTTCTCAAACTGGGGGTTGGGACCCCTCGGGGTGTCTCGAGGTATTACATGGTGGGGGTGTTGCGAGCTGTTGGCCTCCACCCCCAACACTGCTTCACTTCAAGCATTTATAATAGTGTTAAATATAAAGAAATGGCTTTAATTTATAAGCGGGGCTATACTCAGAGGCTTGCTGTGTGAAAGAGGTCACCAGTACAAAAGTTTGAGAACCACTGGTCTAGATAATACTTAGTTCTGCCAGGAGTGCAGGGGACTGGACTAAATGACCTCTTGAGGTCTTTTCAGTCTTATGATTCTAATAATCCAGAACAGTACCAAAAGCTTTTGGCTGCCTAGATTTAGTATTATATTGCAGCAGAATGAAGCTGCGTATAGTAGTTTCTTCTGCCACTGTTGTGCCTTCTGCCTCTTTTTCCCTAGGTCTAATCAAGTGGAAATTCTTAGAGCCCATGGATCTTTACAAAATGAGTAGAGAATAACCCCAATGTCCGCTCCATTCACACTCTCAATTCAAAAACAGGTTCTAATTCTAAGACTGTGTGAGAACTATTGTTAAAACATAATAGCAGCACTGTTTGCCTACAGGGCTACTGCACTGCCAATGTTTAACTCATTATTTTGTAAAGCACTTGGTAATACCCAGAGTTTGAAAAGCCCCATGAACAATTTAATTTTATTGTAGTGAATGTGAAAGAATGATACTCAATTTCAGATATATTAGTTTCCTTCCTCACTTTTGTCACTCTAGAGATTATGGGGTACCTAATTTAACTAGAAAAACAGCAATCAAGAGCTAATTGAAAACGCTCACCATTTTAGACACTCAAGAGAGTAGCATGGATACAGTAGCTCTAAAGACTTTCTGTTCCCAAGTGGTGTGTGATTAGTCACTGGCACACATCTATTTAGAGATGCAATGTATGCTACAGACATGTGTGATGAACTAAATAATGCTGGAGGGAGCGGTGTGTGGTTTTTTTTAGATTTACAATACTATCACCAAAGAGGAATGCAGTTTAGAGCAAAATCAATTACCTCTCAAAGGGAGCTCCGGTGCTGCATGTGTATTCAGCTTTAGGCTCTGAAATCACCATTGTAATATGTATGTGACTTCTGAAGGCATTATGAACAGATGCATAGTCCTTACTCATAGTCTAAGTGAGACCAATGTGGGGGAATGATGACAACAAAGACAGAGGAAGAGAGGCAGCATGTGGATTTCAACAAAGCTAATGGCCCAAACTTTTCAAAGGTGATTAATGGTTTTGGGTGCCTGGATTTTTTTAGATGCCTAGTTTGAGACAACTTAAATGAGACTTCTCAGAATTGTTACCCTTCTAGATATCTTGAGTTGGGCACCTAAATATTCAGGCTACCAAAATCATTAGTCACTTTTGAAAATGTAGGCAGCTGTGCTTCACATTACGTGATGTCTGGAAGGTGCAAACTTTCTACATTAGTTTTAATTTGTTCGTATTTGTTTTCATTCTGATCTGAGAACGAGGTCAGATTAGGAAGGTGGAGCTTCAGTGATGAGAAACTAGGTGAAAGGAGTGGGTTTAGAGGGGGGGAATTTGAGGGATATGGAGGATGCTTGGGAAAGTGAGGACGTGACCCAAAGCCCATTGAAATCAATAGGAGTATTTTTGACAGTGTTCAGCAAGCTTTGAAGTAAAGCCAAAGGAAACTGTAATCTTAGAAAAGTGGGAAGTTTAACCGGTCCAAGATGTGGAATAGGAAGTAACAGAGATGGAAGCTGTTAGTTTAACTTTTTCCTTACATTCTCTCCATATTTTTGCATACTCTGTGCTTCTAGGGAATGCAAACAGAGAGGAGTGAGATAGTTGTTGCAATATTTTGAGCCCAGTTGAAAACAAGAAAGCACTAGATAGCCTATTTCTTGGAGACTCCCTCATGATACATCAGCTTGGTTTTCCAGATCCCATGCATTTGGATTTCTCAAATATGCATCCAGACTTGAAGATGACTGCCTGCAACTGAACCTTCAAGCCTTTAGCTCACAAAAACATTAGGTGACAAAGATGTATGGTTCTTCACTTTCCTGAAGTGACCCCAAAGAGTTTGATTCTGATCTCATCAATGCCAGTATAAATCATTACTAAATGTAACCATATAGACCTCAATGGATATTTAGTATATATTTTTACCTATGTTTCATAATAAACATCAGCATTGTTTTTCCTAGTGTGAAGAACCTGTCTTCCCATTCAGTGAGGCAATATATGTGCTAATAATTGCTTTTGATTAGTACGCTGTATTGTTAGTTGGTCACTGGGATTGCACTTGGATTGAAAAATGTGAAACCATATGCATTTAGTGAATATAATAGAATGCTTTGTGTGTAAATTATATTTATTTGGCTGCAGCCTGCAAGATAAAACGCTTAATCTAAAAAAAACCCCTAATAATCGTAAACCAGAAAGTCATCACTATAACTCATTTCTGTGGTACATATTATGAATTAAAAAATAAACACTGAAGGAAACTATATATAACAATCCCCATAGCTTTTTAACCCATACACAGTGGATCATAATTTAACAGCTGAATAACTGATATTACTTTACTGATTGTACGCACAAGTATAAATTGTGCGTGTGTATATATACATGTTTCAGTGTTTTGAAATTGTTTGCAGGCTGGAAAATCTCTTTTCTGACCAGCTGTAATTCCAAACCCTGAACCCATTCATTGCCCCTTCTAGGCATTCTAGATCAGAGACTTCACAGAATACGGGCTTGACTGCACAATTTTTCTCTACAGCAGGCCTGCACAACTCAGAAAGCAGCGAGGGCCTGCTTTCCCCTAAGCAAATATAATTGGTTAGGGCCTTGCACGTCCATGAAATAAGCCAAAGGACTTTGATTTACATCTTAACCTCCAATGTTTAACTTTTTCAAAGATAATGCCCTATGCATACAACCAAAACCTTAACTGAGAAAATGATTTTACATACTTAATTTTACACATGTGATTAGTCCCAATGGGACTAATGGGATTATTCATGTGTGTAACGTTAAGCATCTGTATAAGTGGCTGCAATATCAGGGCCTAAATATCTGTCATCCTATGAAAGTTCTAATCCTCACAGAAGGGTCATGCTTCCTTTGATAAACAGACGAGAGTGATATCAAGAAACCTCAGCTAATCCAATTTATGGACATCTTGGAGGGGACACAACTGGCAAGTCAAGTGAGAATTTAACAGAATTAAAACTGTCTCATTTCTAAGACTATTACACTTGACACTTTCTCTCTTCATTCTGCAGTCCATGTGAGAGAATCCTGATCAAGGTTTATCTTTTGGTGGGTTGATAGTGTGTCAGCAGAAAACTCTAATGACAATTAAAAATCCCTGTGAATTTTTGCCAGGCTCTAGATATATGAACTGTGAAAGGAGTGTGACTAAGCTATTTACATGAACATAGAAGTCAGGATACAATATCAAACCATAGTTTCATCTATTCCAGTACATTACTCCCAGCACTATCCCAGGCCTACTGCCTCTGGCACCTAACTGCAACTGAGTCTTAAAACTCTTGAGGAGCTGTGTCAAACATACAGCTAAAGATAGCCTAAAATCCCTCCTTTACCTGTAAAGGGTTAAGAAGCTCAAATAACCTAGCTGGCATCTGACCAGAAGGATCAATGGGGAAAGAAGATACTTTCAAATCTGGGGCTGGGGAGGAAGGTTTTGTTTGTGCTCTTTCTTTCTTTTGCGCTTTCTTTTCTCCAACGCATCATCAGTGATCTACAACCCATCCTGGACAACAATCCCTCACTTTCACAGGCCTTGGGAGGCAGGCCAGTCCTGGCCTACAGACAACCTGCCAACCTCAAGCATATTCTCACCAGCAACAGCACAC
>ML677333.1:10974285-11036753 GCA_007922305.1 Dermatemys mawii | reverse complement strand
ACCTGCCCCTGGATACTTCCACTGCATGCATCCGACGAAGTGGGTATCAGCCCACGAAAGCTTATGCTCTAAAAAATTTTAGTTAGTCTTTAAGGTGCCACAGGACTCTTTGTCACTGCTACAAACAGTGACTGCTACAAACACTGTACAAAATATCCTTCTGTTGGTTTCAAGTGCCCTTTAAATTCATTGATTCTCTTTTGTTCTTTATAGAATGGTGATGCAATGCATAAAAAGGTAGGACTGATCACTTCTCCCTATGCCCTTTAAATGACTTATGCCCTTTCTCTTTTCCTTTATATACAACTATAAGTAATTCATATTTAGCAAGTCAGTATGTTAGGTAAAACTTTCAATAAGACTTGGGTTTGTAAAGTCACTTTTGAAAACGGGAGTTAGTCCTTAAGTGACTTAAGAGCCTTTTGAAAAATTTACCATTGTCTCAATATGCACATCACTACTAAATGGTCTTTTAAGCAGAGGATAAATACGAGTCCATTTTGTGAAAGACGGAGGCAGGTTGACTTATCTGCAGCTAAGTTTTATAGTTTAATTGTTCTATGACATGCAATATTGATAGGCAGAACTTACGTTGGATGTTACAATGGCCTTTAATATATTAGACACCACTGATGCATTTCTATAAGACAAAAGTCTTACAGATATGTGATGGCAAATTTTTAAAGACTCTTTAAAATGAAATGGGTGCTCTACTTAACTATGAGCACCATACTAATTCAGGTTCTTCTCCCAATGTAAGATATAAATCCTCCTCCTCCCCCAACCCAAAAGTGATAGAGATGAGCTAGAACACATTCATTGACAGGGTCAAACCTTTGTGATAGTATGTTCACCAACTAACTTTAGTTAGTTACACCATGTCACAAGGCTGAATTTAGCCCCCAGTGTTTGTCAGAGACAATTAAATTATAGGAGATGACTACAGCTTTGGTTATATGTTCATATTTGTATTTGAATAATGCCAATGGTGTGTTAAATGTTTTAAAGACAGGAATGGACCTGCAAATTACTCTTTGTTGTCACATGCCTGAACCACACACAGCTCCACTGCTTTCAGTGGGGCTCTGTATAAGAGAAAGGGTCTGTCCAGATGTGTGAATTAACTTGCAAGTCCAGGTCTAACTTGATAACACACTCACATAAGGAAGAGAGAACGGGATGTGACAAAAAAGAATTTAATTTGGAATGGGTGGAGCTCTTTATCTTGTTAGTGCCATTAACTTTTATTTAGATTAGTTTCTAAGGGTATGTCTACTTCACACAAGACTGGAAGGGATTAAATTGGCCAGGTGAGTCAAAGGCTTCATCCGGAGGAGGAGCCAGGGAGCAGGGAATTGATTGAGAAGAGGCTCAGCTGGGCAGGAATAGGAGTGAATTTCATAAAGCCTAGGAGCAGACAGCAGAAAGGAGCTTTAGGGAGTAGTCAACAGTCACTCACTGAGAGGAGGATGCTTGGCTGGCAAACCAGCGGGGAGAGCCAGGAGCTAGAATTGCAAAGTAGGAAGGAGTCCAGGAGAAGAGCAACATAGTCTGCGAGTGAGCATGCCACTGTTGATAAAAAGAGGATTCCTGGCCTGGAACCCACTGTACAGGGCAGGCCCAGGTTTCCCTGCCAGCCACAGAAGAGTAGCACAGTCAGAGTAGTGAGGAGAAGACGGACATTTTGTCTAGAGGGACTTTGATACTCCCAGAAGTGGAAAATGTATGTGACTCAGCTGGAGGGCAGTCACAAAAAGAAGGCTGAAGTTCCTGGAGTCAGAGGGGCCACTGGGCAAGACAGGACTGGGGAAGATGCTCCCAGAAGGAAGTGCAACAGCTGGCAGTACAGGTGTATAAGATACAAGGCCAGTATTTAGGACTTGATCCAATTACACTGAAGTCAGTGGGAGTCTTTCAATTGATTTCATTGTTCATTGGATCATGCCCTGTGAGGTTTATCAAATCCCAAATATTTCATCATTCAGTCCAGTGATCAAAATCTGAGAGCTTTATTTAAACTGATGGTGAGAATGTTGTAATACATTCTCAAGGGCATTGCACTCTTGGACAGGCTCTGCAGATAGATGCTCCCCAGCCAGAGAGATTTATGTATGAAAGCTAATAAGGGAATTGGAAATGCTAACAAAAAATATGTTTAGTTACCACTTACTGAAATGTAGACTTTTCTATACTGAAACTTATAACCAGCTGATCATATTCACCATCTGGTTCCAAAAAAGTTGCCAAGCTAAAGGAGTTTTGCACTTCAAACATCTTGCAGAATGGAAATTGTTTAGACATTAATTAATTAATATAATTCTCCCTTTTTGAATTGAGAACATTCTATTTGCCATGCTCTGAGAACTCATTCTGCTTTCCTTTCCCTCAAACTGCAAACCAGGTAAAAGTAGAGATAATAAACAGAAGACCTTTCCTATTCTTTTCATGAAATGCTGTTAGCACTTCCTGATCAGCAGGGTTTTTACTTAAACTGTTGAGATTTTTTGATGAAATATGTTTTCCATTAGAAAATGATTTATTAAAACTTTTTTGTGGAAGCTTAACCTTTGTTTCCTCAGGTTCAGGATGGGATTCAGATCACAGAGAGGCCCATCGCAGAACAGTCAATGACCCAGCAGAGAGAAGAGGCTATAGCGCACATCTCTGTCTGGCCCAATGAATATCTAATTATGTGTACAAAGTAGAACAGGTCCAACAAGAAAATTGACTTTATAGCCTAGTGGTCAGTGCACTCACATGGGATATGGAATACCTAAGTTATAGTCCCTGCTCTGCCTGATTCAGAGTAAAGTGTCCTCATCACTAAGCTATTGGTTATTTTGGGGTCTTTTTGTATCTCACGCTTTTCACACACAAAAAATTAGAATGCTACTGGTTCATCCCCATGCAGAACAAAAACAAATGCTGAAACCTCATTTTTGTTTTTCAGAATGGAATTATTGCTTTCCAGACAGCTTTGGTCTCCACTATCAAATATGAGGTACTATATGGGTGCAAGTAAGTGACTGAAAATTAGTCTATACATTTTTATTCTTGTGCAAATGATCTTGCCTTATTGGTAGCTCCCTAAGTATATTATGTAATAGGTGGAGAAAATGGTTCTTCACAAATAGATACAACAAACAAGTCCAAAAATCCATGGTGTTGTAGCAGAAGTTAGAAGTGAGAGATCACAGAGATTCTTGTTTTCTTTCTTTAGGATCACAATGTGATTTCCTTCCTTGACTCTGTCAGAGAGTGGGGTGTAGCTGGAGCCAGAGATAGAATCTAGATGACGAAGCCGAAGTCCAAAATCAGAGCTGGGGTACGTGGAGTGAGGTAAGGCAGGAGCAAGTCTCAATCCAGAGCAGGGCTGGGAACAAACATTTGATATCGCAGCCATGGACAAGTGCTCTGAGCAGCTACCAGACTGCTGCTGCTGGGCTTAAGAGCTGGTCTGCTGACTCTTCCAACCAATCATGTTGGCATGTGTGGCCAATTAGCCAATCCCACCAGTGGCCAGTTGTACTCATTCTGTTGCCTAGAAACTGTCTGTGGTGCTGCCTTAGCTTCCTGACACTTTCATAGGAATCCAGTGTTGCCTGTTATGAAAATTGTCTAAAAGGAGGCATCTCTCTGATTATGCTGTAGATTCCTAACATAAAGAGCACCAGCTAGTGGAATTTCTTAATATTTAAGATTCATTTATGTAGCATTGTTCATAAGCTTCTAGGTTCAATGAAGTTGTTGTTATGCATTGCAAATGGCTTCCTGATTTTGCAGCTATTAACATTGTCTTAATACTATCAATCAATGTTGTGTTAATCCAGCAATTATAGCCTTATCTATTTCACAGTGTTTAACTATAAACTGAACTAGAATGTAAGTGAGCAACTTTTGGCTACAAATGCTTGGACTCAATGAAAGGGAAATGCTCCAAACACTTATGTACACCAGTAACTTCATTCAGTGAGGTAAATTGTACACGTAAATGTTTAGAGGATTACAGCCTGGGATTGTTTGAAGGATTATGCTGAGAGCTGCTTTTAAAATGACCAAAGAGAGAACTGCTAGAGAGAGTGCTGTTCTGATCCCTACCTTGGAAACCTTTCCGCTTATTTCATAAAATAGAATTTTTTAAAGAAAATACAAAAAGGTTATATGTGGTTCTTCAGTCATAACCAATTTCAATATTTCAAGTCATATTTTTATAAAAGCAGCATCTTCATCCAGATGCATGTTGTTTCTTCCCACTGGATGTATATTGCTTTAGAAACACACTCTTATTATTACATTTCTTAAGTGTGCAACTATGCGCATTCATCAAAGCTAATGTATAGCAGCACTGGGATCTGTCAGTCAGCTGCTTGTTCCCTTGTATTTTAGCCTTCAGAGTTTGCTGGAAAAAAGCTTTAAAATGTAACACATAGTGAACCCTAAAGGCTTAACATCCAAAATCAATTTAAACAGAACTTAAATATTTTGTAAAAGCCCTTATGATTTTTAAAACAATCTCATGATATTCTGTGGCCTGACTCATGATCTTTGGATGCTCAGGGTTAGTAACACTAAAAAAGTTCCCAACCCTATACTTAAGAATCACTTTGGATACCAATCATGGAGTACCAGAACCTTCAGTTGGAATGGAGAAGTCTCTTTTTTTTCTCTCTCTTCATAAAATGACTTGGTTTAAAAAATTAAATTTACATTGTACATCTTTAAAAATTAGGAATCAAATTACTGGTAAGGGAGTGACTATGCAAAGGAGATTACACAATGTAAATACAGGAGTGATCATTCTAATCATTATGACATGTTTCTGAGCATGCCCAGTGTGAAAATAGGTGTTTTCAAAAACCTGTACTGACAGTTGAGTACTCATCCATTTGATAGATTTGCCATACCTTTTCCCCTGTCAACCTGGCTCCTAGCTTCTGAACTTATCATTTTAAACTGCAATACTGAAAGATGCAAAATTCTTAAAGGAAACTAAATGGATCATTTACTGTTTTAAGTAGCAGCCTGAAATGTTTCTAATTGCCCTACAGACTACATAAATAGTCTACAGCAGAAGCAATGAGATTCTTCCATGTGGGAGTCCAAAAGATTTCCAGGTATAGAATGCCTTTGTATTGGAAGAGGAAGAAGAGAGGATTTGCTACAGTTTATGGCTAGGTCTGAGAGAAATTATGGTCCCATTCAAATGTGGTTGATGACACATTTTTTCTTATACTCAGTATGAGCTAGTGCATAATAGACTGACTTAGAACTCAAATATGTGAATTTGGGGAACTCTTGTGTCTTTAATATAAGAGAGGCTTCTATATGGAGTGCAAAATAACCAAGTGAGGTGAAGACAACTGTTAATAGATTACTTGAAAATGAGTATTTTCACATCACATTATTTCTATGTCTTGAAATAAATGCCAACAAAATATTTTACTTGCACCAGTCTTACCAAGAGACTTTTCCATTTAGCTGCGGTAGAGATATTGGCTCTCAGCAGAGATATCTACTGCAGTAGAGATATTGGCTCTCAGTGGCCATAGATTGCCGTTCCCTGTGAATGGGAGCTGTGGGAGGTGGTGACCCAACCCGCGCCTCCTTTTCCCGCAGCTCCCATTAGCCGGGAACGGCAAATCACAGCCACTGCGATCTGTGAGCAGTGGTACCTGCAGATGCTCAGGTAAACAAAGCATCTCGTGGCCCAACAGAGGCTTACCCTGAACAAGCCGTGAACCAAGTTTGGGAACCCCTGAATCTGACCTCATGAATATCACCATCCATCACCACCACCTACGCACTAACCCCAAAAGTGGAACAAATTTTAAATAGCCTTTTTTCAAAGCACATTATTATGGTGGGTTAACATTTTTATCCTCGCTTTACTTATGAAAAAACCAAAAACACAGACAGGAGAAATGACTTGCCTAAGGTCACTCAACAAGCAGCTAATGGAACTGGAACTAAACTTACTCTCCTAACTGTCTGGTACCTACAAAGACTGAATCTATTTAGCCAATTTCTCCTCCCTTAATTTAGAGAGCTGGAGAAGGCAGGACCCATATCTAGGAAGGATAATCTTGCACTGGTCTGCCACAGACTTCCTGTATGACCTTCCAGAAATCACTTTGTCTCTCTGTTCCTCAGTTTTCCATCTATAAAATGTGGGTAAATAGCACTTTCCTACCTCACAGAGGTGTTAAAGACAAGTACATTAAAGTGTGTAAAGTGTTCAGATGGCAATGAGTGCAATATAAATACCTACGATGCGGAGAATGAAATCACCTCTGGCTATGGCATTGTAAATCCTGTAAGGAGCTTTTGTATATCTTTAGAATAAATACCAGATGTTAACACAAACAGCAGTATGAATCTTCTCTGTAAAGAACCTAGCATGTGGTTGGAGCTATATAAATTAGTTGTCATCATCCTCATCACACAAAATAAAGTATGCTTGTGAAATGTTGCTATAGGGGTTACAATATGAATGGAAGCTTTTTGTGGATAAACCATATTAAATTGAAATCCATAATACCATAAAACTTGGTTGTCAGAGTAGTATATTTTGGTAAAGACTCATAGAAATGAAGAATGTTGATACTGCATGATGATACAGGCTTCCGTACTTTTTATCAGTGAGGTTAGTGTAGTTTATAAAAAAGAACCATTGTAATGTAGGATATGTCTACACCTGGAGCTGGGGGTGTGATTCTCAGCTCAAGATACATTAGCACTAGCTTTCATTGAACTAGTGGGCTAAAAATAGAACGTAGCCACAGCACTGGGAACACAGGCTAGCCATCCTGATTACATAGCCATCTGAGACCCTAGTCACATATGTGGGCAGCTAGCTTGCCCTGGAGCTTGTGCTGCTGTGTATGCTAGCTCAATGAGTGCTACTGTGACATGTCTACTCAAGTTGGGAGTCACACTCTTAGCTCCAAATGTCATTAGACTCCACATTGCAATGGTTCTTCGTTATAAAATACACTAACTGCTTAAAGTGTAGAGTACAAAAAGTAAGATCCCAGTGTTTTCTGAAAGGTCCTAATGTCCATTAGCTGCTGGTAAAATGTTGGATATCGTCTGTTTTTTGGGGAAAAAATGGAAATACGTCTACACTGAGGGATGTTGAGGATAGAATCAATTAAAGACTGAGGTGCTCAGATCCTATGGTGAAGAAGGCCATAGAAGTACCAGAACTGATTTTAAAAAATAAAGTTTGACTCTGAGTAGGATATTTTTGCTGCTGTTCTCCATGAGTAAGGATTGCAGAACAGGGCCCTTAATAAAGTAGTATTTTTAAAACACTATTGAACTGTTTTAACTTTTTTTTCTTTGACCACTAGTTCTATTCTTTTAGCAACTTGAAAATGTTGTATATAACAGCTAAAAATTTCCTTTGTATGTTTGTGAGCAGACTTTTCAAGCCTTAGATATTTGTCCATTTGAAATTTAGATGAGGAACACCAAAAAAGACATACTTTTTGTCCATCTTATGGCGTGTACTGGCTCTTTAAGGCTGTTTATGGCTTCCATATTCTAGAAGTTTTGGAGCAGACCAGGGTCATGGGGTCTGCAGTCTGCTACAGGCCACTTTAAAATATTTGACACCATGTGGTAGTGCTTCTATCTGGTTTAAAACATATCACACATAGCATGATTGTTTACCCCTGTGCACAGAGAGTGTAAAATGCTATGACTCTAGTCTGATAATGAAGAAGCCAACACTCCTGTAAGTGCTAGACTACAGCAGTATTTAAACTCAGAGCACAAAGACCACTATTTTCCATGCCCCCAACTCTGTGTTAGAAGACTGAGAGAGCCCCTCCTAGCCTCGCTCCCACTCCTTGAAGACGCAGGCAAATTACTTCTATATGTATATTCTGTTTCACCGTGGTTGATCCTAAATTGGCAATTGTTATATCTATATTTTCCCTAAATAGGCTCTGAAATCAGAATGTGCTATTATTGTTTCTGAAGAAATTTTAAATTAGGGTTTTAAAGGTTTGGAATTAGTGAGCTATGAGTCCCTCAGGACCGCTACAATGCAATCTTACAAAGCTAATCCTATACAGCATTAAATTGCTTTATTGTCCTTGAGGACTTTGAATTTCAAGTAAGTTAATTCATGACCATCGTTTAAGTGCACAGATCTGCTACAAACTCTGATTTAATATAGCTGACTTATTACCAGAAATGGACAAATTTTGCTTATTTTACATTAAAGATATCAATATCTATATTAAAATGGATTGCTATTACACTCTATTAATCTAAAATCAATTTGATATATACCAGACTGACATTGTTTGGTTACAACATGGCTTCCTTCCAAGCATACTTCTGTTGGGTATAATGTTTTTCAGGATTTTTTTGTAAAGCGGAATAGATGTAACTTGTTGTCAAAGCAGCAAGGATTGTTTCTTTTGGTGTTTGTTTTTCATTGTGCACCACACTAAAAAGTCAGTCATAACCAAAAACATTTTACTGTTATGATCTTTACTATAAATATCAGAAAATAGAATTTGATATTGTGAGTCAGTGATACTCTTACATCTTGGAAATTTTCTCAACCAATAATAATTAATAATTTGTACTACTGTAGCACCTGGAGGCCTTTAAAGCTTTGTTTGTATTAGGTGCTGTACAGAGATAGAACGATCTCATGATGCTGTTTATGTAAAGATCAGAATTTGGCATATCTTTTGATTGGAAGGCCATGTGACCCAGAATGCCTGCTTCAATATAATTATTTGTACTGTGATAGCAGCCAGGAAACCTAATCAAGATTAGCATCCATTTCTGTGAGGAACTCTAATCTAGAATTAGAGACTGTCCTGGCCCTGACAAGTTTACAGACTAAATAAAAAAAAAAATACAAAATGTATATGGGAGGGGAGCGATTCAAACACATAGCTTCATCTCACCATCATTCCTTAGAAATAAATCTTGGGTTTTTCAAACTCATTTTAGTTTTGTTAGTCTGCCCCAATTCAGCAGGATGCATCCCAGTTCTAGCCATGTCAGTCCCAGGATATTAGACAGACAGGGTGGGTGGGGCAATATCTTTTATTGAACCAACTTCTGATGGTGAGAGAGACAAGCTTTCAAGCCACATAAAGTGTCTTCTCATCTGGGAAAGGTACTCCAAGTGTCACAGCAAAATGCAAGGTGGAATGGATTGCTTTGCATGAGTAGTTGGCACATATGGTAAGAGACCATTCAAGGTAATGGCCAGTTGACATCTCCGCAGTCATAGGACAAAAAGTGGGGGTTAGTGCGTTACAGACAGTTAGAATAAAACATATGTTGAGTCCATGATTTTTAGGCTATGTCTACACTAGCACTTTTGTCTGTAAAACTTTTGTCGATTGGTATGTGGGGAAAATCCACCCCTTATCCAACCTAAATTATACCACAAGAAGCTCCGGTGTGGAGAGTGCTAAGTCAGCTGGAGAGCTCTCTCCCATTGACATAGAGCAGCTACACCAGAGACCTTACAGTGACGCAGCTGAAGTGGTACAGCTGTAAGGTTTCTAGTGTAGACATACACTGCGTTTAGTAGTGTTATGAATTTAAGCCCTCAGGCTCATCTTTTGAAAGTGTTGTGTAGGTTTCCTTTGAGGATGATGACTGATAGGTCTGATATAGAGTGATCGCTTTGTGAAAAGTACACCCGCCCACCAGGTGATAGGATATTTTGGTCTTTTATTATCCTGTGTGAATTCGAGAGCCTAGTAATTGTCTGGTGGTTGTTGGGGAATTTAGTGCACCTGATGAAATACACCACATGTTTTGATAGGCATGTTTAAGACCCATGGATCTTGAAAAGTGTGTTTTGGGGGTTATTGGGCTGTGGAGAGAGAGCTGCAGGTTTTGCATCTGTTCTGACAGGGCCTGGTGCTGATTTGAGTTGGTGTGTTCTGGTCTATGGAGAACTTGCTTCTGTTAATGAGTTTGGAGAGGTTAGCAGCCCAGTAGAGGGAATTCAGGAACAATTTTTCAGGATGGGGTCCTCACTGAGTATTGGCTGTAGCTGTTGTTTGATACCCCATATGGGATCCAGTGTGAAGTAATAGCTGACAACAGTGGGTGTGAGATCAGAGGGGGTTCTATTTCTGTATTGAAGCAGGATCATTAGTATTCCAAATTATTTTGATGCAACTATTCAGATATTTAAACAGGGATGTTACAAGGTATTTGTAAACCATGCTAGCCCAGCAACCAATGAGTTAATACAGGCATTGCTCACTGCTGCTGATTTTTGCAGACTCCCATCAATTAGGAGAATAAAAGCACAGGAAACATAAGGGCAAGGTGACTACTAGAGGAGTGAGCAGGCTGGAGAAAGGAGCTCCTACCAGCCAGCTACTCAGGAGCCTCTGAGACACAATTGCCCAGAAGGGGATGAACTGACCAACAGGCTGGAAAGCCTGCAGGGAGATCCAGGGGAAGGTAGGAAGGAACTCAAGGTACTGTCAGAGTTCAAGAACCTAGTGGAGTGGGTGTGTCTGGGTTCCCCTGCTAACTCCCTGATTGGCTAGGGACTGAACAGAGGATTTTCAGACTCTTGGGCACCAGGAAAAGACTGAAAGCCGTGCTAGGGCTATACCCCAGGTCTATCCCATGGTTGGCCAAAGGGAGCATCATTGCTCTGACGTACCAGCTTAGGCCTAAATAGCCTAAGATATTTAGATGCCCACCTCCTCTTCAAATCAATGGGATCTGGACCTCAGTCTTTCTCTTTCCTCTGCCAACAGCCATAGTACCTCACGCTGTGATCTTGCAAGAGCTCTCTTTGTCATATCTATGTCAGATTGGGCTGGTTCAATGACTTCCAATATGGAAGCAGAAGCTAAGGAAGGTGGTGTTGGAAGATTGGTAGTTGGCAGCAATCTGTCTTCAGGGTTAATCCTGAGCCATCATTTTAGCATGATATTACAGAATGCTGTGCTGATGTAAGTTTTGTCCTCTACATGCGCTGAATGCGTAGGCTCCTTACCATTTGTGGTAAATAAAAGAAAGCACAATGGGATATTTAAGTGGAGTTAACTTTTAGTTTGGCTATATTCTAGTCTGGGTAATTCCATTCTGCCAAGCTAAATCCCCTCTGCAGCTTCAGGAGATATGTTGTTTTTCAGCTGTGTGAGTACTGTTGCTAATAATACTCTATTAAACAGCGACCACATTCCACCCAAGAAATAGCTACATTTCAGTAGAAGCTGATGTGATACCTCCCTGTGTACACTTTCCACAGTGCCTGAGATGCTATAAATATTAGATTATTTAGACATGGAAAAAAATCAATTTTTTTGTTTTTTAATTTGATTACTGGTATTTCAATACATTTCCTTTAGTTATTTGCCAAGCCTGATACTCTACACTGAAATGTAATCCTTCTGTTATGTTGTTGTGTAGAGATTTATTTTTTCTAGTGACAGATGAGTCCATGTGTTATGCAAAACAGGAATAAGAGCAATACATTTTAATCTTAAAATTTTAGTTTACTCCAGAGAGACAACTGTCATGATGAACCTTTGGTAAAATTCAGGGCCTTCCAGGATTGTGTCCATTAAAATAAGAAATTGATTATGAGTCAGGTATATTTTTGATATAGTCTTGTTTACAAGAAATGTACACAAAGTGGAGGTTTAGAATCACCATTGCAACATCTAACCTTCCAGTCACCACATGGAATCCGAAGTCCTGAGTTAGACTCTTATGTGTTGTGTGAGGAACATGGACTCCTATTGCCCAGTTACACAGCTGAATGCTAAGGAGTGGGTGGGTCCAGAGCCCTGCTCCTCAAAGGGAGCTAGGTGCCTAAGGGAATGCACTTCCTTCTGCCTGGGAGTCATACCCATGAGGAATCTCCTGCAGTTGGGTGCCAAAGCCAGGTTAGTCCCTTGTCTCTCTTTGAAAGAGTGAGGGCAAGAGAGAATAACATTTATCATCTCTCCCTATATCTCAGTGTACAGGGCATGTGGGAAATCCTCTTCTGCTTGATGTAAAGTGGGGATTTGAACCCAGATCTCAAATATCCCAGGAGAGTGCATTCATTACTGAGCTGTAGGGTATTCTGGAGTGGGAGGCGCTGTCTCTCGCTTGTCCAAGCTGTTCCACTATGTATTAAATATTTGTTGGTTTGGAAATAGAGTGAGAACATCTCTGTAGCTGACAGCTGGAGTACTCACCTGGGGCAGGAGGCTGGGTTTGAGTCCCTATTACACATCGGGCAAAAGAAGGATTTGAATCCAGAGTCTCTACCATCCTGGATGACTCACAGCTCCCACAATTTCAAACAAGTCAAATGGAATGAAAGCACTAAGGGTGGGAACCACAAAGGTACTCAGTTGTTGCAAGGCTTAGTGTCATGGTGTTGAGCTATTAGGCATCTAGAAAAACACAGGCACAACAGTGTGATCCACAAAGTGTGAGTGAGGCACCTCCTCTCCCTCTATAATGACCTGAGAGAGATAGGCATCTTAGGGTGCGAGTACACATCCCATGGCAGCAAACCTCCCAGCCTGTGTCAACAGACTTGGACTTGTGAGACTCTCATCAAGTGCTCTAAAAATAGCTGTGTAGACTGTGCTTTGAAGTTTCAGCTCAGCCTCTGAAGCCTATGGAAAGGAGTCGGCTTGTGACCTGGGCTGGAGCTTGGGCTTGGAACTCCAAAGCGCTTTTCATACAGCCGTGTTTAGAATTAGGGTAAGCTATGCAAAACCATATCTATCTACCTGGGCTGGGAGGCTCACTGCTGACGGCTGTGTAGACAGACCTACAACTAGACCATTATCCATAAAGTCAGCATGCTAGGCAGGGAGCTGCCTAAGGTGGCCAATGAGGGACACAGCTCAGAGGGATGTGCATTAAGCCCTGACCTTCTCTCAGAGATAGGTGTTCAAATCCAGGCAGCAAAGTGAGGACGAGTTGTGTTTTCAATCCACAAACTGAGGGAAAACTGGTACTTGGTTGCCTAAGTTGTGTGTGACCCAAAACAAAACAGCTGTGTGTGGGGGAAGGTGGGTGAAGAGGAGGTAACCTCTTACAACTCTTAGCCCAGAGTGTAGAGTAATCATACAAGATGTGGGTGCCCCTTGGTTCAAGTTCTCACTCCAGTCAAGCCCTAGCCACTAGGTCAGTGATGCCCAAACTTTTTCTGACACACCTCCCCTTACCGCTCATGGAATCTGTCCCCCTTCCATTAATGCACAGACAAGGGTTGCTCAGTGGAGAAGCTTGGGCTGATGACAGAGCTGGGGCAGAATTGAGGATGGATGAGGAGCTGGGACTAGAAGCATAGATGGCCTCCAGATCAGATAGGGAATGAGGCCAGAGCTGTGACTAGGCCAGAGCTGTGGCTACAGGCTTCTCTGCCTGCTGTAAGGGCTGGCCTGGGCCCCCCAGTCGCCTCCCCCCGACCCCAAACATTCCCCTGCATTCTGCCGGGGGGAGGTCACACCTCACAGTTTGGGGACAACTGAACTAGGCTATGAAATATTCTGATGTGGGGCTCTGCCAAGCACTCCTGTTGAACTTGTTGCACTTTAATTAAACAATGGAATACTGAAATATTACTTGGGCCGGCAAAAGAATTAAAATGACTTAATAGTTTAAGCTGTCGTACTCCTTCCCGCCACACCGGCTGGCGGGTTTGTGTAAGCTTATGTGAGAGGCCTGATCTGGTAGGTGTACTCAGAGGCTGCCCACTGGCTCAGGACAATGTATGCAACTTGGGCAGCCAAACACCTGGCTTTCTTGGTTTGTGAATCACTCTGGGCTTTTGGAGGGAGATAGGGTTCAGCTGCCTATCATGAAGCAGCAGTGCTCGTGCCCAGGAGGGAGATAGGCAGCTGGTTGCCTAGCACATACTCAGAGGAAAAAAAATTAAGTTCTGAGTAAGTGTAGAACCAGGGTTAGGTGGCAGCCAAATTGGAGATTTGTCAATCAGTCATGCCTAAAACATCACTTAGGCACCTAAGTACCTTAGTAGATCTTTGGGCCACATCCACTCTCGGTGTAAATCATCATAGCCTGGTTTACAGCAGCTGAGGATCTTGCTATCTGGGTTAGTGGATGATTAGAGAATTAATCAAATATTTGATTTGAAATAAATAAAAACACCTAATTACGTTCCTGCATAGTATTAAAGTAAGCGTGTTTGTGTTGAGTTCAGTCCTTGCAGAATTTAGCACTGGCTTGAGCCATGCTTAATGTAGGTAGGAGCTGTGCAATCATTTCACATCCAGCTGTGCCAAAACACTTCCCTCCTGACCTGCAATAATTGTTCTGTCCCAGACTTCATTGAGGACAATAGCAAAACTCCCACTGACTCAATGTGGCCAGGATTAAACTGCTAGTGTGTATCAAAGATGGGCCCAACATACAGAGTAACTAATAGCAATCCAAGTTTTTTCCTATAGCTCAAGGGTGTGTAGATCTTGTATGTTGGTTTAGGCCATTCTCCACTATTCGATGTCCATCCCCACACTCCATGAACATTTATTTCTATTTCTCCAGGCTTCCAAGTATAAAGAGTTTTGGGGATATTCTTCTCAACTTGCTCGCCTTGTCTTTTACATTTATCTTATTGAAGTGCAGGAATTTATATATGTGAGTGGATATCTAAACAGTTACACTGCATTTGCTACATATATTTTATAGTAATCAGACAGAGGCTTGACACTGAAATACAAAAGAAATGTATTTGTTGGACTAGGAGGCGGGAGGGAATAAAATATCAAATCCATGCTTGTATACCCATGCTCAAAACAAGCATGTCTATATACCCCTTCCACAAGTAGAGGCAAGAGTCTCTCATTTTATTTGAAATATTTTTTTTATATCTGAGTAAAATGAGTTTTTTGCCTGTTGGCAATGCTTTGTAGTTTGTTTATAATCTGCTCAGTTTTCCAGAGTGTTTTGTGTTGAATTAATAACACTGATTAATAATTACTCAGCATTCAGATAACATGTTTCATCGATACTTAATAAAAGTGAGTAAAGTTATTGGACCATATTTTAAAATGGCCTCTAATGTTGAATGCCTTATTTTATGCATCTAAGACTAGAGTTTTCAGTGATGCCCAGGACCTAGGTGGAAAATTGCTTGACATAAGCACTCTGGATTTAACTTGTGGGTATTGGTAAAATCCATTAGATGCTAATGCCTAGGAAAGTCAGCATTTATAGTAGAATCTGGCCTTTGAGTTGAAGTTTGTACCTTTTGGATTAATTCATTCAGGGGCTATCTTTAAGAGGCTTGTCAACAAGATGTTGCAGAGTTTACAGACCTTCCCCAGGGCCTTTGTAGATGACTTGTCTGTCCTTGGTGACTCCTGGCAAGACCACGTGATCCAAATGGAAACTATTGCAGAGGCTTAGAGAAGCCAACCTCACTGTCAAGGTGACCAAATGCAAGATGGGTGATGCAGAGTTACCTTATTTAGGACATGGGGTGTGAAATGGGCTTTTGTCCCAATTATTTACAAGTAGAAGCCATTCAAATTGTCCTGCCCCACAAACCCAGAAGCGGGTCCAATCCTTTATCTGTCTTGCCAACTATTACCAGAGGTTAGTAAAGGGGTTTAGTGACTTTGTTGCCCCCCATAAGCCATAAAAGACCTTACAAAAAAGGACAAGACAGGCCAGCTGATGTGGACTGAAGTCTGTGAGAGAGGCTTCAAGGATATAAAAGAGGCTTCATCTACAGACCCAGTTTTAGAAAGCCCTGATTTCAGCAACCCTTTCTGCTGTGCACTGATGCTTCTAATATTGGGCTAGGGGCAGTGCTAAAGCAGGATGTGACTCTTTGGTAGTCCCTGAAGCACTGGATGCATGAGCGGGTAGAGTCTGTCCCTAATGAGCCCATTGAAGGCTACAGCTTGTAGAATTATTTTTGTTTGCTTATTCCTGGTTATTAATTGCATCCTCCATAATTCAGGCACTGCAGATCTTTATAATCTTTTTTAGATATTTGAGATGATTAAATAACACAGTGGTGGCCATGGAATTAAAGCCTAGTCAGTTAGATGTTTGTCTACATAATTATCTCTGAAGTTCATTAGTAAAATATAGTGTTTTGAGAAACTGAAAATATGGGTTTAGAATTCAAACCCTTCTTAGCCTCATAATTCACGTCAGAAACACTGTAAAAACAGCTTCACCTTTGGATTAACATACTGTGCACTCAGCTCTCATTG
Source organism: Dermatemys mawii (assembly GCA_007922305.1). NCBI lineage: Eukaryota > Metazoa > Chordata > Testudines > Dermatemydidae > Dermatemys > Dermatemys mawii. The sequence continues at coordinate 11,020,542 of ML677333.1, read as the reverse complement.
CTCTGCATTCAGTCAAATGATCACATGCACCAATGACTCATTGGCAGTACAGTTGATTGTACCCACACATTTAATTCATACATTTGCCAAATGTGTGGGTTTTTTTTAATTTGATTAACACCAGGAACTCCTGAGTTCTAATCCTGGCTTTGACACATTCTGCCCTTGGGTAAGTCTGTTAAAGAACAATCTGCTTCTGTTTCCTCTTCTGTTAAATGTAGATTATAATAATATTTATCTACCTCACAGGCACAATTAGTTAATATCTGCAAATCACTTTGATGTTTGGAGAAAAAAGTAACCTCTTTGTCCCATCTACTTTTTTTTACTGAACTTTTAATTGTGTTTAGCAGCTGAAATACTTTTTCATGCTATAATTTGACAGCTACTTGGCCTTTTAAAATATTTTAGGGGTAAATTTTCATAGCAGGAAATTAACTGCACAACTTTAATTAGCATAAATATACAACTTATTTTTACAAATGGGCATTGTGTTGTAATTTATGCATCTTGAAGTTTCAATATATTATTAACAGAGAACCATTTAGCACCTGCTGAATCATATTTTGCTTGAACAGAATCAAGTTATAAACACAGCAAAAAAAATGAACTTGGGGAAAAATATGAATTATGAAACCGTTACTTCAATGAAGATGGAGAGCTTATCACATAGTTCATTCCAGCCCCGTCTGAATCAGCTGATCTTGAGCAGCTGAAACCATAGCTGGCCCCAAATGTAATATTAATTATTATTCTTTATTTATTAGTTTGTTTGTGTAATTACAGCACTGAGTGATCTCAGCCAAGGACCAAGACCCCATTGTGCTAGATCTAATCCATGTCATGGGGGAAATGCAGAAGTCTTGGTTTCATATGCATTGACAGAGTATATCCATTGGTGACTGCCTCATCTGCACTTGACATAAACATATCTTACATCCAATCTGCAGGTGCTGAAATCTCAGCACTGAGATTGAAGTGTGGAAAGGGCAAATGTGATCTTGATGGTCACAAACTGCACTGGGCTTTGTAGGTGAAATTTCAACACTTCGAAGCACTCTTTGAAATGAACGTGTGACTGGGGTCCCAGGAGGGCCATACTGCAGTTTGCCCAAATTGAGCAATCCCAAAGAGTGGGGTAGACAATCCCTAAAGCTAGTGGTTATTCTAATACTTAGATCCACCAAGCCAGCCACAAAACAGCTTCTACAATATCTTACTGGTTACCCAGAAGCCAAAACATAGTTCCCTTGAAGGAACGCAGCCTCTAGGCTTCCTTCCAGTCAGCCACATCAAATATGATGATTATTGAAAATCTTATTTATCATTTAAAAAGTCTACCAATCCCAATGGATTGGACACATTATCCACCAAGTTAATGAATACTTCAGATCTTACCCAAATACATGCGTACAGTCTATTCTTTAATGTCTAATATTTAAAGAATAATTGAATAACAGGATTGGAAGGGACCTCAGGAGATCATCTAGTCCAACCCCCTGCTCAAAGCAGGATCAATCCCCAATTAAATCATCCAACAGATTTAAGCCCTATATCCCTAAATAGCCCCCTCAAGGATTGAATTCACAACCCTGGGTTTAGCAGGGCAATACTAAAACCATTGAACTATCCCTCCCCTTCCCCCACAAGCTAATAAAGGTTTATTTATATAAAAAAGAAAGAGGAGAGAGTTAACATTGGTTAAAGGAATCAAATACATATAATAATTGCAAAGTTTTTGGATCAGGCTTAAAGGAGTGATGACAAACTGCTAGGTGGTTAAGTCTCTAGTTGGTCCCAAATGATTGGAAGGTCTTCAGTCCCTTGGTTAGAATACTCCCATTAGCATGAGTCCATAGGCCAGAGATCAGAGCAGGCAAGAGGCCAAATGGAGATGCTTCCAGCGCCTTTTATAGCTTCTGCCTTGTGGAAGGAAACCCCTTGTATCAAACGAAGCCCTCAGCACAACTTGTGGAAAAATACAGGTAACAAGATGGAGTTTATTTATTGCCTACACCACCACTGACTTGGACTCTTACTGTGTCCCATGGGTGGTTTACCTGAATATATTTATCCACTGATGCTTTAAAAATCTCCCACACCCTAATCTGGATCTATGCTGGTTATGTGATATGCATGTACCTCGTAAACCTTGTATCTGTTACTTACAATCACCCATAACCCAAACCTGACTCCAGATGTCCAGTACCTTACTTCTTAACTTATGTATATTTTCATTTTAAACATTATCTTTAATAACATTTTTAATTCTGTGTTCTCAAATGGTCTAGTCACATGATCTAGTCACATGCCCTTTCATGTTTCCCTGAGTCATAGCAGAGGCCACTATCCATATTCTAGCTAAAATGTCCACAGGAAAGTCCATCAGTGAGGGATAAGCCTCTTCTATGGTGCATTGTCAGTTAAGTGTTCTTTGGTGCACCATTCAACTTGAATAGTCCCTTTACAATGTGCTGGCCAGACTACAAATAAGCTGCTTTCTGAGTGTGACCACAGGAGTGAACACATTTGAAATACAGGTTCATAGTCAATATTTATAATTTCAGATACACAAATGATACGTGCATACAAATAGGATAATCCTATTCAGCAAACCATAACTTTTTCATAGACCCCTTCCATGACATACTTTGCACAAGCTTTGTTGCAATTGTGTAACAGTGGTAGCAACAATGAGCTACACAGTCCTATTTTAATCCTATAATGTCTCAGAACAGAAAACCAATTTGCAATCTGGTGTAATGTGCACTAACTAACCTGCAAAGAAAATCACTTGCTGCTTTCTGTGGTGGCTCTAGCTTCTGAGTGGTCCTTTGGATAACTCTAGATAGCATTCAATGATCCACTGTAAAGAACACAAACGGCTAGTGACAATAGCAACCAAAATCCGCTGTCCACAGAACATGTGCAGTAGGGCACAGAGTGTTCTTTCTGTTCTGAGGATTGGTGACTACACCTCAAGTTGAATAGTGCAGTTTCCTTAGTTACCTTTACTGAGGCTGCGAAGAGGGATGTTAGTCAAAATGTTTATTGGGTAATCCTTCATTAATGAATGAAGGCCTCCAATTTGGCTTGCATATGCTATTTTCTTCCTGTATTCCTTAAACTTTGTAGCTAATTTTCAGAACTGCATTTTAGTTACAATCTACTTTTTCATATTTTTCCCTAGTGAAGTATTTAGGGACTTAAAATAGTGTGAATAAATTTATAGATTAATAGATCTAGTCTGACCTATATAGCTCAAGCCATATAATTTATTCCAGTTATTCTGTATTAAGCCCAGTACTTTAGATATGATTAAAACACATCTTCCAGAAAGGCATCCGATCTTGATTCAAAGACTTTAGGAGAGGGTGCATCTTTGGGAGTTCCAGTGGTTAATCCCACTTACTGTTAAAAAGGTACACCTTTGAATTTGCCTGTTTTTTAACTTTCAGCCACTGTTTCATGTTATTCCTTAAAATATAAAATGGTGTATTAATTATCATTATTATTACTATAAAACATACACCGGATTTGGCACAGCATAGATCAGACCTGTCCTCTGTGCAGGGGTGCTTACTGGGCAAATAAAGCAAGAAAAACAAAAAAATAATAATTTCATTTCCTCTTATCTTTGTGGTGAGGAATCAAGCCGGGCATACAATGTCAAGGGATCCTGTTCTTGTTCTCTTGCCCCAGTATTCTTTGTCTGCAGGAACAGGCTTCATTGTTGTACGCTATTGTTAAACTGGTGTGGGTGTTCTCTGTGCCAGTCTTCAGAAGCCTGATTCTCAGTCAGTGTAGCTTGACTGGATTGTATCTTAAATGAATGCACTTCAGGGTGCCTCCAAAATGCGTGCTCTTAAAGAACACTTATTAATGGTGGAGCTGTTTGGTGCGGATTAGCCAAGACAAATTGCAAAGTGTTTGAGCAGTAGCCCCAGTATTAGAGGCCTTGCCTTCTTTAAATGTCAAGACAAGCCAGGAAGTTTTCAGTGTTGTAGTGTAACCTTGGGTATCCTTTTGGGGTTTCAAGCTGTCATCTGAAGTGACTCTAGGAAATGCTAAATATTTTAAGATCTAAGGAAGATTTAGTCATCAACCTGACCTTGAGCTTCAAATGGCCTTATTGACAAACTGTCAGTTGCTGCTGTTTATTTATTCCTGATGTTATTTTCTGCTGCTAGCCCTCAGCAACAAATCATCTATGGAGAAAATTCAGTTCTGGTTTTTTGCCTGAAGAGATTCTTTGTTCCTTTATTTTATTCTCCTTATACCCAGTCCTTTTCCTTACGGACAGTTTCTCTCTTGATTTATCACCTTTCTACCTGTCTTACCTTTGTCCGTGATGCTCAGACTACAGCTGTTCCACTCTTGGTGTTCTAGAACACCCACCCCAGCATCAAGGATCATGTATGTTCACTTTCTTGGTTTCAGCATTCGACCAGAATCTCCGTTTGTTCAGTCATCCCACCAAATACGTGTATTTACACAGTGTATTAAAGTTGTCCCTTCTCTAAAAGGCTTCAACATTTTAAATAAAATGCATACTATTTTCATCCAAGCTGGCCTGTTCTAATTCACATTATACACATTCCACAATGGAACATAAATAAAATAAGGAAATACTGGAAGCAAATCTGGAAGAAGGTCAGGGCATGGAATGCTATATATATATGCAGATAGCAGCAGTTTTATATTAGGAGTGTTTAAACTTACATAGGCTGTCCTGTTAAAAAATATGCAATTACAAGTTATTGGGCTTGATGGTGTTCACTTAGGTATTAAATATAGCTTCCCTGCACGTGTCAGCCTGCATGATTGTCCCAGGCGCTTTGGTCTGTGTCTCTCACATTTGTACAGCTGTGACAACTAGGCTGTGAACTCTGCCCTGCTGAAGTAAAGGCTTCAGGGCACCATCTATGCGTGTGGAGGGTGCACCTGCTGGGCATGCAACTAATCAACCTAGTGACAGGACCCTATTTACATAGGCCCAATCGGGCACCAGGGTTGTTTTCCGCCTTGGCCCTTTTTACTCTGAGAATTGGCGCCAAAAATTTCAGAGGCGTTCCGCATGCAGTCCAGGCCTGATCAACCCCGGACAACACCTCTCCGCTCCCGTATCTTTCCCCCAAGCGCGTAACGATTGCTGGTCGAGTTCGTAATGCTCTTTGTGTGTCTCATTTTTGTAAGTGTTTATTTTAGAGTTTGAAGTGTTATCTGTTTGTCCCCTTGTTGTAGTTTTTACCTCAGGAATTGAACTGTTACTTGTGTCCCTCATTCCTGTCAGGGTTTACCTCAAAGTTTGAATTGTTACCCATGTATCCTTCCCCTGTATAATTTTACCTCAGAATTTCAAAGGCCACTCGTGTCTCTCATGCTGTAAAGTTTTCTCATGTAAATAGTTGTGTCCTCTGATAGTAATAATAAGATTTTCCTTGTTGTAAATGTTATACTAGGCAAATCAATCAAAAGAAAACTGTTTTTGTTAATAGCCAGCTGTTTAATAGAAGTGTTCAATAGTTAATTGCTGTGATTAGTCTTTAAATCCACCCACTGCCTTGTCCCTCAATAAATAAACAAGTTGTTAGTTTGCCATCAGTGTCCCTGTGATTCCTTCCGAAAATCCTTATCGAACCTCTGACATTTACATTATGGAGCAGGGAAGAAAAATTCCCACAACTTTAGGAATCACTCTGAAATTCTATGGTCTATTGTTATGCATGAGTTTAGAGAGTTAATCATAGTGGTCCCTTTTTACTTTAAAATCTAGGACTCTATATGGAGGTTCTCACTGGTTCAAAAGTGGGAGTGGAACAAATTGTGTGAAATATTTAACTCCCTTTTAAAACAAAAAAACTGACTTTTAGAAATTTGATCACCTTATCATATTTTACATTAGAACATCCCATGCTCTGGACAGTTGGCAGCTGCAGATATAAAGATGCACAAGATGCAGCCAATGGTACACCAACACAGTGAGCAGCAGTTTGTGGCAGCGAGTCTTGATGCCTGGGTCGACATCCTCGGGCTTACGCTGTGACACAACACATAGTTGTTGATGTTGAAGCTCAGGCTTTGAAGCCCACCCAGTCCTTAGACTCCTGAGCTGGGGCTGTCCCATCTACAGAGCTATTTTTAGCACAGCAGCATGAGCCCTGTGAACCTGAGTCTGTCAACCTGGGACCTGAGACTTTGCCATGGACTGCCACCCTCTGTGCAGATGCAACCCTGACTTCAAGTAACTAAACAAACACATTCTTGAGTCTGATTAACTTGATGCATGCAGAAAAATCCTTCAGGTTTCATTTGTACCAACAATTTGGGGATGCCTTCCTTGTAAGCCATTTCACAGCAACTCACTGTTAGGACACAAAGCTGTTGGGCTTCCCAAGATATCTTAAAACATCAAATAAGAACATTTTAACTATTTAGCCAGGTCCTCCTTAGAAAAAGAGTTGTGCTGATCTAGTCATTATCTTTGTCACATCTGCAAATGAATTACCAAAACATGCATATTTCAGATTTGCTATTTCAGAGGGGCTAGATAAGTCATTTCTATAAAACGTGTGGCCTAGAACCTGGAGAAATATTCAGAAAGCTTAATTATATTCAAAATTAGAATTCCAGCAATGTTACCAAAACCCTGGAACATGCCAGGCAACCATAAATGCTAGAGAACTACTTATTGTGCATTATTAATGAGGTTCACTGGATTAAACTAATTATATTTATGTACTCTATTACAATATTCAAAGTTCTCAAATTACTCACAAGTAATTTAATATACCTGAATCATATGTCTACAAGCACTGATTGTTAAATTTGCATTTTCTTCATTGAATATGAGGTTACACAGTGTAATGTGATGGAAATAGACTTTAAAATATCTTTGGAATGTCAAGTAGATGCACACAAGGGTAATGTATTGCCTCAGTGCTTCACATGAAAGATTCAAAACTATGGTACACCAGTGTGCCCAAAATACCAATATTGCCAATGGAATAGGTTACATCAAAAGGCCTTCCTTGTATACCATTTGACAGCAACTCACTCTTAGAACATGAATGTGCTGCATATCTGAAGTTACCTAAAATTATCTCAGTGGAGGTTTTAAAACTATTTAACCCTGATCCTTCTTAGAACAAGAAGCATTCCAATGAGGGCAGTTAGCTCCATCCCTCTCTATCCTAGAGGGAGGGTCCAGGGGAAAGGCACTCTCTATGGGGGGCAGATCTTAGAATTTTCCAGCACACAGAGGGAGCACACCAACTTCTACAGCCCATCCAGGGTGTATAGCATGTTACCACCTGTGTACTTGGCCAGTATTTATCATGAAGAAGCTACCATCTTAAGCCTGTCCTTTGATCATTTAAACTCTTTACCTAATTATATCAAATTACAATTTGTTGCGGGCGGGGGAATTGAGTGGTGTTGCTGAAATTGTCATTAGTATTTTTACTAGTTTTTGACCACTATAATAATCATGCAATTGTATGGATATATTTATCTTGTCATTAACAAATGTAGGGCTGAACAATTAATGGGAAAGAGTATCATTGACATCAGTGATCTTTGGATTAAGACTGTAACAATTTATACATGAACTGTTTAGACCTTTGCCATATTCCTCCTCCTTGGCTCTGTATAACTCTGATCCACCCATGCTAACTCTGTTCTATTTTTTTTATGTGACGCTTAACTCCCTAATTTCCATTAGCAGTGCCAGCCTCAATAGTAGAGCTGATTGATCAATCAATAAATTGTTGAAACAGTTTTCCATTGGAAAAATGTCATTTTGACAGAACCAATTTTTTCCACAAAATTGTATAAATCTCAGTGAAATTTGTTTTTGAAAAAAAAAATGAAAAATACAACTGAAAAATGTTTGTTTTGCAAAAATGTTGAAATGGAAAAGTCATTTTGACACACATATCAAAAATATAAAAGTTCAAAATCAAAATGAAACATTTTAATTGACCCCAAACAATTTGTAAGGGGAATTTCATTTTGCAAAAATAGTTCAAAATTGTGACTTTTGTCCAAACAATCTCTTTCCTTCTGCATCACCCTTTCGGTGTGGATCTTTTTTCCTAAGCTGTCCTGCAAGGCTATACTCTCCTCACTGAAATCTGCCCTGGAGACCCTTATCTCTCTTACTCTAATATACTTTTAAAATTAAAAGGGGAAAAATGAGAACAAAAAACTGCAGCAATGATAAAAAGAAAAAAGAAGCACAAAAACTGACCCATTTCTTGTGGGCGTCATGTTGGAATTTCCTCTTGGAAAGAATGTTTCATCTTTGTAAATGAGCAGCTGTTAATACTCATTTCTACCATGGGTGTCCATACAAGTTCTTGTTTTTAACCAATGCCAAAGTAGCAATAGCTCAGTGAATGTCTAGCCTGTAAAGCTGTGATTAATAATATTTAGTATTAATATTGTGCTTTTATATTTGAGGCACATTCTAAACATTAAGCTACATATTATTCTCATTGAAGTCAATGGCAAAATTGACCTCAATAGATTCAGCATTGGGTGATTAAAAATGAGGGCTATCAAGTGCTTAAAATAATTGTGATTAATTGTATGGTTAAACAGTAATAAAATACCATTTATTTAAATATATTGATTTTAACTACAACACAGAATATGGAGGATACAGTGCTTACTTTATATTTATTTTTATTATAAATATTTGCACTGTAAAAAAACCAAAGAAAAATAGTATTTTTCAATTCACCTCATACAGGTACTGTAGTGCAATCTCTTTACCATTCAAGTTGAACGTACAACTGTAGAATTATGATTTCTTCCCCCTCCCTCAGTTTTCTTTGTCTCTCTCTTATCCCTGCTATAACAGCCCATGCTCCCCACAAATTCTGACCCTTCTCCCAGCTCTCCATATTTTTGACTTATCTGTGAGCTTTGGTCACCTGCCCCCTTTGAACTTAGTTTAAAGCCCTCCTCACTAGGTTAGCCAGTCTATCTAAATACCTCTTCCCCTTCCTCAATAGGTGGACCCCATCTCTGCTTAGCAGTCCTTCTTTCTGGAACAGTATCTTACGGTCAAGAAAGCTGAAGCCCTCCTGGCGACTCCATCCTCACAGCCAGCTATTCACCTCCACTATGCATCTGTCTCTGCTGAAGCCCCTACTCTTGGCTGGGAGGACTTAGGAGAACACCACCTGCAATCCCAATTCCTTCACCCTTACTCCTGGAACCCTGTAGTCACTTCTGATCTGCTGTAGGGTAGTATCATCAGTGTCCACATAGACAAGTAGTATGGGGTAGTAGTCAGAGGGCTGGATGATCCTTGACAATCCCTCTGTAATAGCTCGGATACAGGCCCCTGATAGACAGCATACCTCCCAGGATGCCATGTCAGGGCAACAGATGTACCTCCATCCCCCTCAGAAGAATATCACCAACCACTACTACCCTACATTTCTTCCTGGGAGTGGTGGCTGTGATCCTTGAGGTACATGACTTCTCCTCTTCCATCTTTGAGGGTGATTTATTGCTTATAGCCAGGACAGCATAATGGTTTTCCATCACCATGGTGGGTGGGTTTGGAGCAGAGTTGAAGCACTGCCTGCTGCCAGAAGTAACCAGCAGCCAGTGTCCTCCCTGTGACAGAGCCATATACTCCTCCCTGGTGGTGTGATAGCAGTCCTCTGTAGTTAGACAGCTTCCTCCTCCTGTAGCTCTGCCACCTGCTTCCTGAGAGATTCCACCAGCTGGCACCTTTCACACTGTATGGTCTACCTAGCCTGGCTTTCTGTGACTGGGAAATTCAGGCCACAGTTTCTGCAAATCTACACCAGGATCAGGGTGGAGGCATCCCCGGTTAGGTTGTCTGTCTGGGTACAGGCACATGTGGAGGAGACAGGAGTAGTGTTGGCAGTGATGATGCAACCCTTCATAACCATAGAGACTATACTACATCTCCCTCCCACAAACTCCCTCTTCGTGGTCCCCAGTTTGCTAACTTCCCTTGGCAATTGGCTGAACAAGATGTAGGACTGAGTGAACTTGTAGGCTCTAAAGTTTTGCATTGTTTTGCTTTTGAGTGCAGTTATGTAACAAAAAAAATCTCCACTTGTAAATTGCATTTTCATAATAAAGAGATAGCACTACAGTACTTGTAAGAGATGAATTGAAAAATACTATTTCTTTTGTTAATCATTTTTACAAAGGCAATTTTTGAGGCACTCCAGACATAACTATAGGCCACTTTACCAGACATCAACCCTGGAAAAAATAATTTAAAAAACTGATATTAGATTCAATAGATAATGATATTCCTTCTCTTAATTCTTTAACACCAATCAACAATTTATGAAAAGTCTTGTAGGGAAACCTGATTTCATTCTCTGACAGGGTTACAAATTTTGTTGATAAAGCTACCTGTGGAGATGTAAAATACTTAGATTTTTTGTAAAATGTTTGACTTAGCATTACAGGACATTTTCATTAAAAATTTGCACTATAAATATTAATAAAGCACATTCACTGAATTATGAGCTGACTAAGCTCAAAAAGAAATTATTGATGGGGAATCGTCATCATCAAATGGAATTCTTCAGAGAGCAGTGTGGAGCCCTACAGTATTCGATATTTTCATCAATAAACTGGAAATAAATTTAAAAAATCACACATGATAAAGTTTGTGGATGATGCAGGGCTGTCACAGAGTTATCTGGATCACTTGATAAACTGGACTCATTAAAATAAAATGTATTTTAACTCTACAAAATGTAAGGCCATGCATCTAGGAGAAAGAATGCAGGCCATTTCTACAAAATGGGAGACTGTATCCTGGAGATCAATAACTGATTTAGGGATCACAGTGCACAAGCAATTGAACATGAGTTCTTAGTGCAATACTTTGTCAATCATAGGCTGTGTAAACAGGGAAATAGTGAGCAGAAGTAGATGACTTTACCTCTTCGTACAACATTGGTGTGGCTAAGGCTAAGATAGAGGAGTTACTAGGCTCAATACTAGAGTAACTAGGTGAAATGTAAGGCCCTGTGATATACAGGTCAGACTAGATGATCTAAAAGTCCCTTCTGGCCTTAAACCCCAAATCTATGAATGAAAATTCTCTTTGCCTCTTGTTGCTAAGAAGACATACATTTAAGCTGAGCCTGTATCATGTTGTCTTTAAACATGATAAAGCTTCCATGCAGGTTGCATTCCCACTCTCACTCTGGCCTAATGACTCTTTAAGTCATTGCACAAAGTAGAATGGTCTCAAAAGGAGAGATTGAGGGAGACCCACTCCAAAATATCCATAGTCCAGTGATCAGGATCTCCCATCTCACAGGGTCCCTGTTCAAATCCTTTCTCCATGTCAGGCACAGAGGTCAGCTGAAGCCAGATCTCCATCATTCTAGATGAGTGCTCTAACCACGGGGCTAAAAATAAGTGAGTTGCCACCACCTCCTCTGCTTAGGCACCCAAGCTGTTGGAAGAAACAGCTTGGGTGCCTAAGCAGCCTGCAAGTAGAGATAGGTGCCTTCTAGTAGCCTGGACTTAGGTGTGTCACACTGTGAGCAGGGCAGAGCTTAGGACATACTCCTTTTCTTGGCATCTCCCATTGACTACCCTACTTAGTGTCCTGCCTAGCATGCTGGCTTTTGTGGATCCCATTCTTAGCCTGCATCACGATCAGTGGAACTGGAGTCAGAAAGCCAATATTCCATGAAGGGCCTGTTATTAGGGTGACCAAATGTCCCTATTTTATAGCACTGGAATGGGTTACCTAGGGAGGTGGTGGAATCTCCTTCCCTAGAGATTTTTAAGATCAGGCTTGACAAAGCCTTGGCTGGGATGAGTTAGTTGATGTTTGGTCCTGCTTTGAGCAGGGGTTTAGACGAGATGACCTCCTGAGGTCCCCTCCAACCCTGAGATTCTATGATTCTATGATTTTTGGGTCTTTTTCCTATATAGGCTCCTATTATCCAACCCCTCCACCCCCACTCCCATCCTGATTTTTCACATTTGCTATCTGGTCACCCAACCTGTTATTGACAGGATGGCAGTGGGACAGGAAATAAGGAGAGTTAGGCTGGAAGCAACTCAGCAGCAGGGACAGCAGTGCACAGGGTTGAAAAAAGCTTCACTTGTTCAACTTAAACTGCCTCAGTTTCACTCTTTGTGAGTGAAGCGGTGCCTATCTCTCCTCATGCACTGGACAAGGAGCTTAGGTGCTGCCTGGGGTTTGTGATTTTCTAGCTGCCTACAAGTTAAAACTTGCAATGCTGAGCATTGCAAGGCCAAAGTCTCCCTTTGTGGACCCAGATCTAGGTCACATGATTAACTAAGTACAACTTTTATAAACCTGTTTCCTCATCTGGCCTCTAGTGAACACAATAAATGGGTACAGCTTCCATTGACCTCCACGGGAAGCTGCTGATGTGTGCTCTTTCTATAATATTCCACCAGGACGGCAGGTAGTCGAAGGGATGATGGGGACTGGGGAAGATTCTACAGCTCTTCAGTGAAGCAGAGAGAGTGTATGAGAGTGACCTATGTTAGGTCGATTTCATGTCCACACTACCTTCCTTCTGTCAGTGGTTCACATCCCCCCAGCAGGGCCGGCTCCAGCTTTTTGCTACCCCAAGCGGCAGAAAAAAAATATCCCACAAGTCGTGAAGGCTGCCGCCGAAACGCTGCCGCCTGATGAAGATGCTGAGAGGAAGTTGCTGCTGAAATGCTGCCAAAATAAGGATCAGTAAGGAGGGTATTGCCGCCGAAATGCTGCCAAAAGAAGTGGTGCGCCACCCCCCAATGTTCGCCGCCCCAAGCACGTGCTTCGGGTGCTGGTGGCTGGAGCCAGCCCTGCTCACCAGGCACATTTCCACCGAATTAAGAGGGACAGTATGTGGGGGGACTTCAAGCCTCAGCTCTGTATGCAGCTCCATCCCAGGAGCATGGCTGCTCCCAGACTCTCTGCTCCTTCCCCAGGAGGCCTGGCTGCCACCCGCCAGGCTCTTGGCTCCCTGCCACATCCAGTCTTCCAGCTGTGAACTTCCTACAGCTGCTGGGCTTCCCATATGGGGTGGGATGTTGGGAGCCTCTGGCAGCTGCAGGGGATGCGTGCCCAGCTCCCTGGTCCCAGTCAGGCTGCACTCACTTAGCTCCCTGGTCCCAGCCAGGCTGTACCCTGGGGTCTCCACTCTCCATGGGGAGCCTGAAGGCTTCCCCAAGGCTCCTGGTTCCCCACCTCCCTTTAAGCTGCCTTACATCAACCTAACGCTGTAGTGGAGACCAAGCCTATGTCTCCAGTAACTTGAAGGGTTTAATATTGTTTCCCTTTGAGTGGAGTGCCTTATTTAACATTAGAAAAATCAACTCTTTCTTAGAAAGAAGACTGTGTTTGGCATCATGGCCAACAGAAAAATGAGATGTACTAATTGACTGTAGCCAATGAAAACATTACATTTAAAAAAAATCAAGGAACTGAAACCACAAAATATATTGAAGACTAGATAATAGGGACTACATTTGCTTTTTTCAGGTGTTCAGACTGTTCCATAGAATAGTAAAATAGTCAAGCAATGTGATTAATAATCTAGTAACAGGAATAAACACAGGAGTGTATTCAGTAAATGAGGTTTGAAAAGAAGAGACAAGAAAGGAAAATGAAACTCACTTTTTAGCTAACCTCAGTCTGTTCCACCTTATCATCTGCATGTGATGCCTACAGCACACCTTGAGCTGTTAGTCAGTCTGTGACTAGTTAAAAAAGTTACACTGTGGACATGACCCTATTATTTCCCTCTGCTGACAGAATCTGCAGTATGGAAATGTCAACATTGTTATCATAGTTTCTTTTTTTCTCTGCTTTTAATTTAGAAGAATGTAAATGTGTATCAACAGAGTCGACTATGAACTGTCAGGGGGTTAGCAATGCCAACAATGCAGCTGAAAAATAACAGTTGGTACCTTCCACTGAACACATACTGCAGCTTGCTCCAAGGAGTTATGTAAACCTAATAATTATCTACTTATCCTGCTGTTTCTTTCAGCTTGCCTGCCTCTGCTTTCACTTGAAAGGATGCCTAAGCAAATGGGGAGAAACTATTTGAAGTGTCTTGCCATTTCACACTCCGTTCCCCTAAAAACATACACATGTATATGCTATTTTTTTCTTTTTTCTGCTATTAGCATGAAATAGCCTTGATTAAAATCTACAGCTAGAACATATTGTCTCATCCATCATGGCTACTGCAACAAAATGTGGATGTACTGTACTGTATTACCACTGAAGCTCATACTAGCCTTAAGACTTATGGAATATATTCTTGACTTTCACTTCTTGGTTTTAAGTGTAATCAGATGGGATACAGATAATTGCATGTGTTGACTGGAAATTAATATTTTATCTTATGTGTTGTATTTTATCTTATGTGTTATCTTATATTATGTGTTTATATATATATTACATATATTATATTATTATTATTATATTATACATATATTATATTACAATATTATACATTATATATTATGTATAATATAATATATAATATAATAATATACATTATAATATGTATTATATGTATAATATGTATTATATGTATAATATATAATATAATAATATTATACATTAGACATTATGTATATTATATTATATTATATTATATTTATTACATTATATTATACATACATATATTATTATTACATATTATATTATGTGTTATCTTATATCTTATGTGTTATCTTATATTTTATCTATGTGTTGACTGGAAATTAATATTTTATCTTATTTATTAATATTTTATCTCAATTTTATCTCAATTTTTATCTCGATATTTTATCTCAATTTTGCGTTAAATATTAAATATTTACTACACTGGGCATTAAATAATGAATTTTCTCTCTGATAAAATGAAAGTTCTATGGTAAAGAATTAAAATACAAAAGACTGAGTTTGCTTAGTATGAAATAGGCATAATGAGAAGAGCCAAATGGTAGCTTTTCCAAAGAGGTGGTGGGAGGGGTAGAAAGAAAGGAATGATTTTTTATCACTCCTGTTGCACTTGTGTAAAGGAAGTCAAACCTGCCCCAGGTCTATGGGGCAGCACAACAGGGAGAGGTGATGTTTCTTGTTGGGATATAGAAAGGAAAACATTTGACCACACATGTTCCCCAGGTTAGCAAGAAGCACTTCTCACTGTGCAGTCAAGGAAATATTATGAATGTATATTGTCTACAGGCACTTCTGCTTGTGCCTGGAGATTCCTCATTCTCCCTAGTTATATTGCTTCAGATCATATACCTCCTATTCCTTCTCTGGAATAGTAAGTATAGCAGCACTTGTATTGATAGAAATAACAAGGGGCAGGAGAAGGAGACATTTTTTCTACATTGCATTACAGTTTACAATTTATTTATTCTATGATGTTGGTGTCATACATCAATTCTACCACCACTGTTAGGCCAATGCATTCATCAGCAAAGTTTCATCCAACTAGAAACTGGAAAATGCAAGGAAAAAAATATACTTGATCAACAGCCCTCCTCTACTGTAGTGAACACTGGCTACTAGTCACTCTTTGATCATAGTGAGCCTTGCCATTTCCTCCCAGCAGAATGTTCTTCTTCATCATTGTGTCTAATAATTGAGATAGTCTTGTTATCAAAGGAGCCATTTTTATTTTGATAGACAAATTACGCTTTTACCATTAATATGTGAGGAAGCAGCCAAGTTGTTGAAGAGTTTTTCCTCTTAGAGCATATTGGGGTGGCTTTGATTCAGAAAGGGAAAGCTATTTAGATCTATCGTAGCTTCTCACCTTAGGCATCAGCACTTCTGCCATCTCTGCTAAACAGAGACACTAGCAGCAGCATGTAGTATTTTTGAAACATTGTCTTTTTTTCTTAAAAAAGACAATGCTTCAAATGTTGTATTCCCATCAAATTTACACTTCTGGAAAGATCCAAAACCAGCTGGAAGGAGTACTGGGTGTTTTGATTTCAAATGGTCAGATGTGGCTTCTTCACAATAGTTATTGGTAGCAATATATAACTTAACAGCTCAGAGATTATGGGCTCATGTTATCTCTAGAGCTTCAACTTTTGGTTAATTTGCTTTTGTGGGGATTTCTGGATGATGAATAGGAGGTGACAGCCATGCTGGGTAGTGTTTGCTAGCCTGGAATCCGAATCCTCCTTGACCACTTAATGAAGATTTGTGAGAGTCTCAGTAAAGTTACATCTTTGAATGCAACTGAGGATGTATGAACCAGCTGGTGAGCAATATGGTTTGACTAAAGGTACAATGCTAATATTAAGAAAAAGAAACTTAAGCATGAATGTCAGGAAAATTATACTAAAATGTAGTACTGAATAGTGAAATTTTTCCCAGGTGAAATATTTCATTGCATGAGTAGCTTAAACTATGCATATACTGTAGGGAACAGTCTGGCAAATAAATTCTTGTCTCTAATTTTTAGGCCCACATTATCTTTTATACAACCAACTCCTGTGAGGTAAATGGGAAAGTCCAGCAGATTCCCCCAATATAATTTCCTTTAGATCACTCCTTTGAGTGAGCAGAACAAACAGGGAGTTCAATTCTTAAGCCCCAGAGAATATACCCTAGTGCTCTGGCAATGCAGCTTCACCAGAGATGGGGAGCAGGGACTGTGACAGAGTGAAGGAGTGAACAGAGGAGGCTGCACGCTAATCACTTAAATGCCTATTAGTTCCCCAGAGAAAGATGATTGAGGTAATATGTAATCAGGCTGTTGGGCTGAGTGAGATGAAGAAGGGGCAGGAGAGGGGAATAGGGCTAGCTGAGCCTAGACACACAGAGGCCTCAGGGAAGGAAGATCTTTGTTTCCCCCAAGTCCTGATAAGAGGGCCAAAAGCACAGAAGATATTGTAAACACTGTTGCATTAGGACTTTAGTGGTAAGATGGAGGGGACTCAAAATGAATGGTATTGTGAATGCACAACTAGTGGAGCCTGGAAGAAGACAGGAGCAAAGGGACACCCTATTACAGATAGCAATACCACAAAGGTACCACTTCTATAATTTTTAATCCCATGTGAGGATTCACCAGTGGGTAAATGGTGTGGTTTGCAACTTAACCCAATAGAAGATTCTAAGTTTCCACCCTGTTACCTTGCAGAACTCAGGATACCAGGGACATATACTCTATCTTCCTGATGCCACCAGAATGTACTGTTCTCTGAGTAGCATGGCTCTTAGAGAAGCACTGCTTCTGAGATCTTCCCTTACCATGGCTGCTACTCAAACCTTGCCAAATGGTGGTCCTACAGTATAGGTGGGAATGTAGCAAAACTGAAAATGTTTAAGCTTGTACTGCTTCCTTACCACTTAACAGACTGGATCTCAATCAGCTCCCACTCCCTGCCTCTTGTGACATCTGGCTTCCCCGACCAGATCCACAAAGTTGGAACCATGTGGAGCTTCCACGAATGGGCTTCTGCAGGGGTGGCTGGAAGAAGAGAGCAAGCCAGAGAAGTGGAACAGCTTATCAGTCAGTCATAGCAGTCCCTCCAAACACAGACACAACAAGGACCATGGGGACCTCGGAGGAGAATTTTCCCCGGTATATCTGCCCTAATTTTTCCAACCAGCAGGCACAATTACTTTTGACTATGGACCTAAGTCAAATTCTTAACACTGCTTAAAGTATTGATGGGCTTTTTAAGTTTTGCCTTTTAATAATAAATTTGAAATGACAGAGAACAAAAGGAAATTTAAAAACAAACTACAGTCCATGAAGGGCCAAAAAAACTGTAGTCGAAAGAGGGCCTGAGACATAAGACCTTGTATCAAAGGCCTGGTGTGAGACCAAGGCTAAAGTAAGGGTCAAAGCTTTGCTGCTATAAAGCAAAGTTAAGTTGTGAGGAGGAGGCAGGTCTTGCTCACAAAATCTGGCAAGAACAGGGCTGACATTGCAGAAACATACATTCCTAAGTAGTGCTAGGTAAAAGAACATACATTCCGTAAACACATTCCACAAGGGGGGTACCAGAACATGCCAGTACTAGCACATTCCCCAAAGCCACACTGACCCATCTTAAAGATAAGGTCAGGATGACAGCATGATGGATAGAGATGTTTCGATTAAACCAACAGGCACAAGGCAATGGTTGCACCCAGATACATCAGAGCAGCTAGATGTGTCAGCAAGGTAATATGTAACTTGTTAGTGTTGGTGAATAAAGAGTTATCTCAGAGGAAGTATTTTTGGTCAGACAAAGAAATAGTAGAAAGTCCCATCACTAACTGAACTGTGTCTATTGTTATAGGCATACATACACTGAGTGTACTTGTAGCAAGCACAAAGCATCAGTACTGCGCTTCATCGACAATAAACCTGACCAAGTTCCTTTGCTATGAACCAAGTCTATGGTTATTGGACAGTTCTATTGGGCTATCTATCCAGAGTCAGTGCATCATGCAGAGAGAACACACACGCAGCCAACATCTGGCCACAATGGCCCACCTGAAGAACTTGAAATCGTTGATCATGACAACAATTCTGGTCCAGTGAATCAGGGCAAGTTCTTTTGTGATAGCACATGGTTTTTACCTATCCTATCCACTGAGGCACCGTTATATATTCTGCTTACATTTTGAAAATGTGTCTCTGGCAGTTGGTATTTCCAGGAAATACTTCCCTCTTAGCATTTTGGGGATGGTGTTCAATGGCTGAGACTTTGTGTAATGAATGTACAGGCAGATTTGAAAAGAGGGGGACAAATTGTACTCCAGATTTTCACAGGTGTCATTTTAATACACTGGATCAAAATTGATGTAACTGAGAGACAGATTTGCACGTCTCTATTAGAGACTTGATACATATTGTTTGGCTAATTTAATACTGAATGCGAAATCTAAGCTGATGCCGAGTACGACTTGCTTAGGTTCATCATGGGGTCTACCTAAAGCTATTTTGTTTTTTGAAAGTGGTTTTAAGCAATCTCTTCTATAGCCCTTGGATAGTGAATTTAAGATCAAGTGTGGAAAGAATGGCTTATGCTCCCAGTCTTAATGTATCAGAACAATCCATTGTCCAGCTACAAGTGGCTGTGGAACTGTTCACATTATAAAGTTATATTTAATTAATTTAAATTTTACTTTTCTGCTTCAGCAAGTTGGCGGTATTGTTCAAAGGGGCATTTGCATCCATCTTGCTTAGCATTATTGATAATAAATGCTTTATTATCATATTGCTGTATATCTTTTTGTACGGGGAAATCTCCAGAGCAGTAGAATGCAGTGGCTGAATAAGAAACATCTGGTAACAATGATTCAAAGGGCTTGTTTGTTTATTTTGAAAGTAGCAGGGGAAGAATATGGAGGGAGAAATTACTTCTGTCAAGAAACTGAAATAAGTTTGTTTTAAAAATGTAGGACAGATTAGGCAGTTGGGTTCCTTATGACCAATATCGTCTCTTTCTCTTCTACATATACATGAAGAATATGTCCTTTGACATTAATAATCTACATAGATACCTGCTGATTCAAATACAGGCACAACACAG
Organism: Dermatemys mawii; assembly: GCA_007922305.1. Lineage (NCBI taxonomy): Eukaryota > Metazoa > Chordata > Testudines > Dermatemydidae > Dermatemys > Dermatemys mawii. The sequence goes on along the minus strand of ML677333.1, from coordinate 11,001,000 downwards.
ACTGAACTGTATAGAAAGACCACTAGCTATGACACTATTCAGGGGTCTGACTCCACTTTCACTTATACCATTTTTAGGAACATAGGAAATGACATGCTGCATATGACCATTGGTTCCTGTAGTCCAATATCCTGGCAGCGACAGTTTCCAGTAACCAATGCTTCACGGCAAGGTGCTGGAAGCCTCACTGGAGGTAGTGATGGGATAACCTGCCCCAAGAAAAATTTCTTTCTTAACCCCAATAGCTACAGGTTGGTTTATGTTGTAAAAATAAAGAGGAGTTTTTGTCCCTTCCACAACTTTTGTTTGTTTGTTTGTTTGTTTTCATATTTTCAATTATAACTCTGTATATTCTGCGTAACCATATAAATATCTAATCTTTTAAAAAAATCTTGCTGAGCTCTAGCCCTTAGTGATAATTGGTAAGAATGAGTTCCTCGAACTAAATGTGTGTTGTGAGGAAAGAGTATTCCTTTAATTAATTATGAATTTATCACCTTCTCGTTTCACTGAATAGCCTCTTGTTCTTGTGTTATAAGAGAGGATGAATGCACTACTATTCTGTGTATTTCTATCGCTTCACCTCTTTCTTATCTGCTCTCTCAGGTACACAGTCTCATTCTCTTCAGTCTTTCTACCTGTGAGTTTTCCTGATCATTTTTGTCACCCTTCTGTGTGGTGTACTGAAAACTCAGGCTGTCACTTTAAATTTCAGGGTGTTTTATTCTTGGTCTTGTTTGCAGGCTAGGGGTTCTATGGGGAATTGTGCCATTTGGGGCTAGCAGCAGTCAGTAGTATAGAGATAGCTGTCTTAAAATAAGGTTGGTAAGTTGTATCTCACCACCTTAGGCAGAAGCCTGTTTCTCTCTCTCTCTCTCTCTCTGCTTTGGAGTTTTTGTGTGTTATCATTCTGAATTCAAAGAAATAAAGTTGTGTTATGTTACAAACTTCCAGAGGGAATATTCATTTTTTAAAAATCTAAATCCTCAGTATTATACTGTAAATATAACTCACTGTACCCCTCTAATTCTGCAATATGCTTTTGGAGAGGTGGTGGCTAGAATTGGATAGAGTTCCAGAGGAGGGTGTATTATTGATTTGTACGGTAGCATTGTAATACTTCCTGTACTGTGCTTCTCCCATGTTTCTTATCCACTCTGACATTTTGTATAAGAAACTGTCATCACTTACACCAGTGTAATCCTATTGACTTCAGTGGGGTTATCCCTCACTGACAGTGTGAGAGGAGAATCAGACTCTAGGCCAAACCCTGAGAAATGCTGATCACTGTCTACTTCTGTTCACCTCAGCACCTGTCAGGCTCTCCGGTGGTGCCTCTGCACATAAAAGAGTACCTCCATGGGTGTATCTTCCCTCTCTTGCAGAGCAGAAGGGCTCAGCTGCCTCTAATATCATCTCTCCCATCTTCAGAATCTCCAGAGGCCTCACCACAGGCTCCACACAATCCAGAGAAAAACCAGAAGAGCTGGTAAAGGACTGGATGGGGTCAAAAGCTGTGGGGAACACGCGGTCCCTTTCCAAATCTATGGAAATTCCCTGTAGAAGATAATGCAGCTTCCAGCTCTATAATTTTTTTTTTCAGAGCCTTGTTCTAGGAAATGCTGAAGCTAGCAGGCAGACCTAATAGCCAATGCTTCTTCAGAGATAGAGTTTGTGCAGAAGTAGAGCACCTCTCTGACAATGGCTCCACTCTGGCATAATTACTGTGAGATCTGCCAGGTTTCAGGGGAGTGCCTGAAAACTTTTTTCTTTAATTCCTCTGTTCCCCACCCCTCCGCTGGGATGGAGGGCGGGTAGTTGCCCATGAATGGACACTGGTATAGATTTCCTCCTTTAGAATTCCCACCTGGTAAGCACCTACATTTGAAAATGTTGCCTTACTCTTTCTGTTACATCTAATCCACCCATAAAATAGGCTTGATGATACTTCTCAAGGATGTTGTAGGGATTAATTGTACCAATCTTTCTGCCGCCAAAGTCAATTGAGCTGACTGAAACCCAGAATGTGTATTGATCACTTACAGAAATTTAAAATTAAATAGTTGGATGCTCTTGTAACACTGATTTGCTTGATTTTCTGCCATATATTTGGATTTACATACAGGGCTGTTTAATAAGGAGTAATAATCTGCTGTGTTTAGTTTGAGCTTGGCCTTATTAGATGTTCTGCATTCCCTGTCAAGCAGGTTTTACAAAACAATAGATAATCTTGGGAAAACTCAGAAGAGTGGCACAGAAATAGTATGTCTGGAACATTGCATTTATTAGGAGAACAGCATATGCTCATCTCTGTTGAAAGAAGACTGAAATAGAGGGATGATTATTCCTTACAAATACAGAATCCTATAAACAGACCTCTGCAGATTTCACCTTCTTCTTTTCATGGACTTCACATGCAAATTTCAGACATTTCTTTTTGTGCAGTTCTGCACCCTCTCAAATTTCACCCTTTGGGGACCTTGAAAACACAAAACAAACAGGTCCATATTTCCAACACATAAATCTTCTTGGCATGCAAAAAAATTAACCCACTTTTGCCCATTACTAAAAAATAAATATTTGTGTTTAATTTGTGTTTAAAAACTGCTAAGAGCAAGTACAAAGCTTATTAGTAATATAGCCCTTAAATATTGTGAGATTTTAAATGGGAATGGATCATAATCCTTGTGCTACTCCTTGCTTCACAGGGATGAGTTCCCCCAAATATGTTTAGAGTCCCTTAACAAAAATTTCCCTTGGAAACAGGGTCCATTTTGAATTAATAATGAAATGCAGAAAAGAAAGACTTGAATTCCGGATATTTTTTGCTACATAAAGAAACTGGAAGCAATTGTTCTCATTAGTCAGTGAAGAATGAATAAAAATTTCTTAAGTGAAAAAAAGAAACAAACTTTTTTTCTGTCAGTAAAATCTTTGAGTTCTATATGATAGTTAGAAGAAAAAGCACCATCCAGTTATACAAGAACTGCCGTACCGGGTCAGACCAGAGGTCTGTCTAGCCCAGTATCTTTGAGGCAGGGATTGTGTCCATGTCTGAAAAGCTCATATCATATGGTAGGACCTACTGCAATGTAAATGGTGAATACATTATTACTTTCCTCCTCTTCTTTGTATGGCCCTTTTTCAGCCAAGGATCATGTAGTGTGTTACAAAGGGTTAATAAAGGAAGTCTTGTGAATTACACATTGTAAGTAGTATGCACGTTAGGCAGATGGAAGTTAAATTACTTGCCCAAAGTCACACACCAAGACCATGATTCTGTAATTTATTTCCTTTGAAGCTAATGAGACTCCATAAGATGGCAGTGATTCACCTATGTGGGACTACTTTTCAGATTGGGGTGCATGACTATAAAAGGACTATGAATAAATCATGGACTCCTTTGTAGACAATAGACGATAGTCTCTAGGCCAGGTTATTCATAACCTGGCTAGAATTTTACACTTACTTTATCTAAGTGTAACAATACAACTGTGTGATCAATCCCTGTCTGCGTGGGAGGGTGTTCACATGTGCAGTGGATGTTCTTTTGTGTGAATCTTTTTAAGGAAATGGTGAATCATGTCCTCTATATTTACTAGCTGTATACTAATTATAACCACTTAAAAACAGCAGCAAAAATGGGAAATCCACTAAGATCCTAATGACTGCCAAAAGTGATGGGGACAATAGTATGCACACTTTTGTATTATGTAAGCTTATGTGTATTCATGACTATTTTCTATTGTAGTAAAACTATAGAATCATTGAAGATACAGGTGAGTGGAAAAGACTCATTAAGTTATCTAGCCGACCTCCTTGCCAGTGCTGAATTGTGCATTTTGTAATGCAGACTCCAGTCTAAGTTTAAAATGTCACAATTTTGGAATTTCCATCACTTCTCATGACAGATAATTCCCCAGTCTGGCAGATCTCAAAGTACTGTAGGTTTAGGAATAAGCTCTCCACTGCAAAGTTTTGCTGCTTTAAGTGCATATATTTGAGTTTGAGCAATATTGTAAGCATATCAAAATATTCAATTCAAGCATAATTGATTTTTGTTAGAATTTGCTGTGCAAATACTTTCTCAACATTATAAAGGACAGTCTATTATATGCTTAAGTTTAAAAGTAAACTGCCTAGTACTTTTCATAGTGTTATTGGCTTATCCTCTGTTGTTTGTAATATGTTCTTAGAAACTTGAAAGTAAAATTACTTTCCATACCAATTCCTGAAAAATATTAAGTTATTTCCTGCATGGAGCTTACTACTGTACTACTGCCTGATCCAATTGTGTTTCCTCTTTAAGATATCTGATATTGCAATCCTGTCAGTCAGTCCTTCACTGTCGTCCTGCTTGTGTACATCATTGCTGTTTTTACCTATGTTGCTTACACTATCGGTATCACATACTTTTAATAATTTAACAGATTAGTTCAAAGTTTGGATTGAATTCAGGTCTGTCTTCTTTTTAGGCATTACCAGGGTGTACTTTACCAGAGTGTTTGAGTGCTTTGTGTAGTCATTAAGATTTTGGCAGAGGGGTACCTATAGTAGTCTTGATAGAGTCTGTTCTTCACCTTTTTTCCAATTTTTCACATTTTCATTATTTTGCTTTATTTTGGTTTTGTCTTTTTGGAATTTTATTTCCAGTCTTCCATTATTCCTCAAAAACTTTTGCATAAAGCTGAGTCTTGCAAAGTTCTCACACAGCCAACCAGGCATGGGAAAAGTCTTACCTTTTCCAATGGTATTGTCACAGTTGAATGCTTTCAATGAAAAACACATTGGGCCACATTCTCGGGTGATGTGTGTAGATGTATCTCCATTGAAATTTGGGCACTATAAGATGCATTTTCCAGAAAAGCACAACTGACTTATTGGGCCATGAATGGGAAATGTGGTCATTTATGTAGACAGCAGTTCTTTAGTGGCCCTCAAGATTAAGACTAGGGTCTTGGACTGACAGCAGAAGTGAATGGAAACCAGTGGAGGATATGAAGCACCAAGGTAGTAAGTTTTCCTGTGTATGAGTTAGGCTGATGCGTTCTGCCCAAAGAGTTTCCTTGTTTCCTCAGCCTTTAGCCCTAGTCACATTGACTTGGATTTTATAACTGAAAAGGAGAGTTGTGCTTTGGAGGGGCAGTCAAACAAAATTCAGAGATGTAGTGAATTATCAGGTCTCACTCCAGCCATAGGTGTTTAACAGAGCCATATCTACATCCCTTAGGTCAGAAGCCTCAAGAATATGAGATTTTCCCAGTACATCTTACTTCAATTTGCTCTGAAAGCCCCAGGAGAACAGCCTACCATTCTGTACATCAACAGTCCTATGTCTACTTCCTGTTGGAACCCAGGATGCCAGCACTTCAAAAATAAACAAATCAGGAATTTATTCAAGCCAATTTGTGGCTTGATGGTGATGGTGATGGGTCAGTTGGGTCAGGAGGAGCTCCCTCCTTTTATTTTTGTGTTGTCAAATTTTCAAAGCTATTATCTAAAGGCAATGTTGAACCAATTTTCTCTGCTTAAACAGAATTTGGCTTTGAAAGAGCTTAGCTCAAGAAGGCCTGTAATAACTCTGAGATAAAAAAATATAATGTATTTATTTTCCAAAAGAAAGCTGGCAGTGTAATGGAATTTTTGTGGTATAAAATTGCTTGGCATTTATTGAAACACCTTATTATAACAAATCACAATCAAACAAAATTGATTTCTCAATTTACAGATAACTTCACATCTTTTGAGGAATGTTAAATGTTACATTAACTAACTCTCTGATTAGTGTAAAAAATCTGTAAATCAGCCTGCTATTTCAGACTGCATCAACATGAGAGTGCTGAAAGTAATTAAGACCAGTCAAATTGCAAAATATTCAGATTTCTCACATCCCCAGGTTCATATGTGAATGCAATTTTCTAAATAAATACTGGCATCATTATTCCTTTGTGCAAAGATGTGTCATGTAGTCAAATTTTATTAAATAAAATTATTATTTTTGACTAAAAATTTGGGGTAATATCAATCACATGTGGGCCAAGGACAGGAAAAATGTGAAATTCAAACACGCAAAGAGTAGTGCAAAATGATTGCAATTCAGCCAGGAGATCTTGTTGCAGGATCTTCAAGTCTTAACTGAAAGGCTCTTTTTTCACTCCAGGCCCCTAATATAGGTAGTCAAAGCTTTATCCCATTTAAGACCCACTCCTCATTGCATCATACAGGCAAAAGTCCACTCAACTTCAATGGGAGTTTTGACAGCATAGCACCTTCAGGATTGCCCTTTGTGTGGATCCACCAGATGGCTGAATAAGGACTTTGAATTTCCCATGTCTTAGAATAATTTTATTACATTTACATATTCCAACTATATTCTGCAACTGATTCTGTGTAAGCACAGTGACCTGACTCTACATGATCCTGTTTTCAGGATTGGGACTTGAAACAAGAGGATATAAAAACAGTATGAGCATGTCTATATGGTGAGTTAGCACACATCAAGCTGGCATATAATTCTACGGTGCTCCAGCATGACAAACACGAACTGACCGTAGTACACTTAGGGAACTTCAAGTGCACAGCAGCAAGGTCAATATGGTCTGCCCAGCATGCTAGAGAGCTGTAGATATACATCCCCTGCTTGCCGCACACTAACTCCCTGCATGGACAAGCCCCGAGTGACAATCATAAGTACATAAATCCTAGTTCCACTTTCCTACAAAGGTACTCACTGCCTATAATGTTGTGCCCATCACTCAGAAATGTTTCAAGATTGTGGTGATGTTTAAAACAATTGAATAGTGGGAAATGTCTATCAGATCCTTCTTAATGGGGGAGGAGCAGGCAGGGTAAACTGTAAACATTGTGTAGTTACAGACTATTAGAAATAAAGAGAGAATCTGTTATTTTCTTCCCTTTTTTCTGTTTCTTCCTCACTTTCATTCTTCTTCTGTCCCCTCTTATTTTCTTTCTTTTCCACTCCCTTGTCCACTGCAGTGACCTGTGGCTATATCTACTTTTCAGAACCGAGTTTTCCATGAATACATTTTCTGAAAAAAAAAAAAAAAAGCCAGGTAAAAACAGAATATAATAAACATATAATAATATGAATTGAGAAAGAGGTTGAATTGGTTTATGTATTTTCAATGTAACTGAAGAACATGAGTAGTATAAAGTGGGCAATTTTAAAAGGGTTCTAATATATGCTAGTATAATACCTTGTTCTAAAGGGAAGTAATATATGTGCAGCTGGTAAAATCTTTCAGACTGATGGAACTTTTTAAATGCCTCCAATATACTACAGAAATGAAATGAAAAATTCCTGTCCAGGGAATATCAACAGTGCTCTGCTCTGCTGTTAGGTTTGCTGTGTCGTTTGCTACAGAATGCAAACAATATGCACACACAGAGATGCAGACAGAACAGACCATCAGAACCCAAATGTGTTTCAAGGCAACATTAATAAATACAACTTGTCTCATTTGCCTCTAAAATATTTAGCCCCCGATTGTTGTATTGTTTCACTAGACAATTATTTTGTACTTTTACAACAAAATCTTTGAATCATGTTTGCCCTGAGGCAGCCTCAGGGTCTGATTCTATAACTCTTATTCATGTGAGTAATCCTTGCACCCCTGAATAGTAGTTTTATTAACTTTCCCACTTTATGCAGCATTCACTTAGGTATCAATAGCCTTAATATAGCTATCCAAGGTTTTCTACTGTGCTCATTATTTTGGCGACCCACCCCTGAAACATTCCTCACTGGAGTCTCAGAAGAAGGGAGCATTCCTCCAGCGCCCTCCTCCTGTATGCATCTCTTCTGCAAAAGCTGCCTCAGAACGGCTGAGATTTACAGCTGCTGTATATAAGAACTAGTCTGCGCATGAGCAAGAAAACAACTGTAATCTTTTAGTAATTCAGTTGATATCAGCAATAAGGAAGAGACAATGAATGTTAATCAGAGATGAACACAGGGCTTCTACTTGAGAAGATAAGATTGAACAATGGGTGATTATAATTACAGGTGCTGCTTAAGACAGTTCCTGCTTGGGGAAAAAAAAATATAAAATGCTAAATCCTGCTCTCTTAGTCACATGAATCATCCCATTGGCTGAAAAGAGTCCATCCATGGAGCTAGAAGGGGGAAACACTAGACTGGAAGGAACGCTCTACAGGGGGAAATTGAGGTGTAGTAGAAGGTTCATAGAATTTTGGTAGATTTGTGTGAAGCTGGGAATTTGGATTTATTTAGCCTTAATCCACCCTGGAACCACACAAGAATCTAAGAAAATTGCTAATGATAGAGAGTTGGTCTCAACTTATGGTGGGATGTGGGGTTCGTGGAGCTACACAGCATAGTGAAAGGCAGGCTGCATCTCCGCTCTGTGCAGTGTATAGCTGCATGAGGAAGTGTAAGACTGTGGCACAGGAGGGGCACCGGAGCCTTTCCCCACATGAAATGGTAATCCACTGCTCAGAAAATAATGTCCTTGCATGCAGCTTTCTGAAGAGTCCTGTGGTCTTAAAGACGTGAGCATCATGCACCCACCTTGATCCAGTGATCTGCTGATGCTTGCATAACCATGGAAAAGTATCCCTTTGTGTATACTCAGTAGCAAGGTGAGCTGGTGCCAAAATAGGGATCTGATTGTCATCTGTCATCCCACTGCCATTTGGGAAGCCAGTTGAACTAAATTCATTCATTAGTTCTTGCACATTGCTGAGGGCTGGTCTATACTATACAGTTAGGTCAACATAAGGCAGATTATATTGACCTAATTATGTCTCTCTCTACACTACAGCCTTCCTCCTGCTGATATAAGTGCCCCACTACAACAACATCATAACTCCACCTCCACAAGAGATGTGAGGCTTATGCCGCTGTACTTAGGGCAATGCAGTGTCTGGGTAGACACTGCATCCCTTGCATCAGCTGTAGACAATCAGCTGCTAGCAGGAGCTGTGAAATTGACAAGAAAGCTGGGCAGCAAGAGTCCAGCTGCCCTGTCCTCCCCTGCCCCCTACTCTCCTGGAGAGCTTCACCAATGGTTTCTCTCCATCTCTCTGCCAGGTGATATTGACAAGGCTATCTGGTTCCCAGCAGACAATGGATGGGGGGAACCAGAGAAGCCAAGCAGCTGAACCCCACTCTCTGGGAGTTAGAAGCTATGTGCAGCTTTCCCTATAGGGAAATGAGGAGGGAACACAGCAGCTTTCCCTGCAGAGAATGGGGAGCAAAGGGGAAGCAGCCCAACGGGAACCCATGGGACAGCCAGGCCTCCAGCAGGGAGCTGCCAGTGGAGCTGAGAGACCAGGTTCTCAGCTCCCAATACTGCCCTTCTTAGGTTGGTGGAAGTTCTCTTGGTGAACATGCGCACCACCAATCCAAGGAGGATAGTGTGGACATTATTGCAGTGGCTGTAAATTGACCAAATATAAGTCGACTTACATTTGTAGGGTAGTCATACCCTGAGATTCACAGCCATACATAGCAGTAGCTGATTTATGGCCCTACACACTTGCATAACAATGGTCCCCACCATTTGTTTTTCAGCTCCAAAATGCCTGCTGACAAGCAGCAATTTGGCACTGCAGACTTCCAGAAACGTTTGCCTCTTGCTTCTCCATTGTCGGTGCAGTTCTTATTCTAGTGTCCCTGCTCCTGAGAGGTGGGTTGAGCTCAGGAATCCAGGAATGGTCTTTTTTGTATTTGAAAGTTCTGAAGCCATTGCTTGTTGAGCCAAATGTGCATTATGATGCAAGCCCACCAGTCAGTGCTTATTTCTCAGGCCCCAAAATATCTCTGCACCTTCTATAGCTTCCTGTGAAGGCTACCAGCTACTTGGATTATTATTTATTTATTTTTGCTATGTCCATCAACAAATTCTCTGCAGAGATATCCCTAGCCTCCTCATTGTGATTTCAGTTGTTGTGGTATTTCCTGAAGGTGTCCAAATACAGGAGAATTGTGCATCCTGTATTTGCACTGTTTATGAGAATAATGCTGAGTTCTGCCAGCTCCATGTTTCTGTCAGAGATGGCAGAAATTAAAAAGTGCTACATGGATTTGTGTGATTTTTTAAAAAAGGTGTGAAAATTGTGGGATATGGAAAGTATTATGGGATTGAGAGAATTGCATGCTGGGAGCATGACCCTTAGTTTCCAGAAATCCCTGGGTGAATTAATATCCCACAAAATACAGCAAAAATGTTCCAAAGACATTGTTCTTGAGGGCAACACATGGCACAGTGGGATACCTCCCACTTTCCATCAACATAGGCACTCTTGGTGAGTATGCACATCACTGCCACAAACAGCCAAGTATGCATGTACCCTGGTGATATAAAACTTTGGTGGGTGTATGACGATGTAACTTGCATTGACTGAAGTTTGTACTGTAGATCTAGCTTCAGGAAATTCAGTGTTCAAAACGTAACAGTAATTGATCCTGGGAAACAAAACAAGGGCTGGAAATATAGAGTGTGGTCATATAGCTCTTAAGCAGCAGGATTTGGGAGAATGTGCTTTAAAACTCTGCAAACCTTCCTGGGATTTGCCATATGTAAAAATATGTTAATATTCTAAAGTACATTAATACTGATTATTTTTTTAGCACTAGCCATCTGCTTGGTGTTGTGTAACACAAAGAGATTACAAAGGTGGCCTTGCTTTCAGGAGCCTACAGCTAGAGCTGGTAAAGAATTTTTCATCAAAATGTTTTTTTCAACGGAAAATCTGGTTTCTGCAAAATTGAACATTTCCCCAGGAAAAGATTTTTAAGCCAACTTTTTAGGAAAATCTAATCAGAACATTTCAGGCTGGCTGAGCTCAACATTAATTTGAGTCTTCCTGAGCTGCATATTTACCTTATCAGAGTTGTCCAAGTTGAGATGCCTCATGTCCCCACTCTCACATATGGGCTGGACTACATCTCTCATGAATTCACCATGACTAAACTGCAGAATGATACATGTAGTATGGCTAATGATGGGTAACCTATCCAACTGCAATGGTAGTGATGGAATGAAAGTGGGTGTGAATTTTGGCTGATGTGAACAGTTTCTTTGATTTCTTAAATGCATACTCACATTCATCAGTTCATTTCCTTTTTTGTTTTTATAACAGTTCATGTGCCAATACTGTCACCAGGTCAGGCAGTAGTAGTTAAACAGTCCTAAAAATTAAGCATGACACTTTCCATGGTGGTGGTGCTTGAAGAATTGCCTTCTCTTTCTCTGATAATTTTCATAATCCCATGACATCAATTACACATCCAAGATATTCAACAGAAGGTTGAAAAACTCACATTTGTCTCAATGCATTGTCAATCCACAGTATTCCAGATGTTGCAAGACAGCATCCAAATTTTAAAGGTGATCCTCTTGATCCTCTGCTGTAACAAGCATGCAATCCAAAGAGCACTGAACTTTTGTTCAGTCCCTTTAGGATCTCATCCTTGGTGTTCTGGCATGGCAGATGCTGATGTGATACAAAAAGGCAACTTGTTGTAGCAAAATAAGCCTTTTTGTGTGTTGATTGTGAAATATTTGTGAGAGGATAGTCATTTGTAGGTCTACATTGAGCAAGTCTAATTTACTGAAAAAATGCCCTCCACTAAGAAGCAAAGAAACCTTCAATATGTGGTAGTGGTTACTGGTCTGCACATAAAGCAGGATTCGCTGATACTTTGAAATCTCCATAAATTCAGACTGACCCATCCTTCTCAATCACAGTACAATGGGTGTGGACCACTTATTGTGTGAAACTGGTTACAAGATTCCAGTGTTCACTAAACAGTCCAAATCAGCTTTCATCAGAGGCTTCAGTGTAGAAAGCACTATTCTGGGCTTGCAATATTTTGGCTAGCTGTCACACTTCACAGTGAACTTCACTGATACATTGCTCATCTGTCCAAGTTCTTTTTCAAAAACACTTTGGAGTGTTTGTCCAGTATTTTTGAAGGTTTTGAGGAACTTTTATGATCACCTTGATTTCAGTCCAATCCAATATTGAATACTTTCCTTCTGTCACATTCAAAAGTAAAATGACGGATTGTCCATCTAGTTGAACGTTTGCCTGGAATTTCCCTTTGGGGACTAACTTTTCTCCAGTATATGTCTTCAAAACTATGGAGGTGTTTGTTTGTTTTTCCAGAGGAACTTGTGACCAAGTGTGGTGACAGATAGATGCAATAATCAGTGGGAGGGCAGCTATGGGATCAAGCTCCATTCTTGCAAGAACTCCCTTGATGAAGGGATTAACCCGGATGCCATCTCTGACTGTAGCTTCCAATAATACATGCAGTGCTAGGTCTTGGTCAGAGTCATTAGAGCTCTAGCTTTTTCCATATTATGAATTCCTGACTTCCGTCCTTGCTTAGGTTCAGTTCTCAAAGGTGTCATCTTGGATGGATAGTTACTCTGTTGCTGGTCGTTGAACTGTGCAACAGGTCACAGAAATGTGTCCTTTCTTCTGGCACTTCCTGCAAATGACCTGGCGTGCCTTGCAATCCTTCTCAGAGTTTGTAGTTTGTGTTTCTTTGTGAACGTATTTTCTTTTAAAATTACTATTTGCTTACTCTTTTCTTCATGTTGTTTAGGCAATGGGAGCACTGACCACTCATGGGATAGAACATTTTCATCACCAATGTTACATTTGGACACAGTAGTTGGAGATCGACACCGGAGGAGCTGATTTAAACACAACTATCTGCTGTGGTGACTTTATTGTTCTGGCAACAAGCAGGAACAGAAGTGGGGCTCAGATCTAAGTACAAAGTGCCCAACCATTTAAAGGAGCAGGACATCACAAAGACATCACGAAGAGACTTTTTTCCTTATATCATCGGGAAATAGATCAGATCAATTCAATATACAAGTTGGTAATAATTAGCCTAATACAGCTGCTTCTGATGCTTAACTTCATAAACCTAAATTCAGGTAATGTCCAAGCTGAAATTTCACTGTCTATATTGTTTCTGTCTCTTCTGGGGGTTATTAAATTCTTATATGGCTTCACTTCTATGTAATATATTGCTGATATCACATACAACAAGGAGGCACATGATTTATTTAAGTATAGCAGCGGTGGGCAAACATTTTGGCCCAAGGGCTACATCGGGGTTGCAAAATTGTATGGAGGGCTGGGTAGAGAAGGCTGTGCCTTCTCAAACAGCCTGGCCCCGGCCACCATCTGACCCCTTCCCACTTTCTGCCCTCTTACTGCCCCTCTCAGAACCATCGATCCATCCAACCCCCCATCCCTAACCACTCCCTGGAGCTCTATTACCTATCTAATCCCCCCTTCTCCTTGTCCACTGACCACCCTCTCCAGATCCCCCCACCCTAACTGCCCTCCCCGGATCCCACCCCCTACCCACTGCCCCTGCTCCCTGTCCCCTGACTGCCCTGACCCCTATTCACACCCCTGTCCTCTGACTGCCCTCTGGGACTCCCTGCTCCTTATCCAACCCTCCTATTCCCCATCCCCTGACCGCTCCCCAGAACCTCTGCCCCATTCAGCCGCCCCCTGCTCCCTGTCTCCTGACAGCCCCCCAGGACCTCCTGCCCCTTATCCAATCCCCCGGCCTCCTTACCATGCCACTCAGAGAAGCATGTCTGGTGGCCCTTCCAGAGCCAGACATGCTGTTCCACTCTCCTGGAGGAGCATGCAACCCCACTCCCCAGAGCACTGCCCACATGTTCGCGTGTCTCCGGGGGAAGGAGGACAACAGGGGAGGAGGTGTAGTTTGCTTACCCCTGGAGTATAGTATTGTGACATTCTTATTAATCTCACTACTTTCCAAAATGTTCCTTCTCTGTTTGTATAACTTCTTTACCTAAAAATGTGTTCTTTATAAATACTCATAAGATTTCCAATTTGTAATGTCCATATGGTTACATTTTTCAAGTTTCATCATTTATGCCAGCTGTAGTGGTGAATATAATTACAGAATCAATACTAATTATTTGTCATACTCCTCACCTAACTGTTTTCAAGATCAGTTTTCTCACAACTTCTAGGAGATTCCTTTTTGACCTTACTCTTCAGTACTTCCTGTCCCATGACATAATTCTAGCATGCATAAATATTTATGACATTAAACTTCTGGATACATTATGTCCTTCTGAAGATAAATCAATCAACAATAATAAATCATAGCATCATTTTCAGTGGTTTTGCCCTATTTATTTCTAGAAAATAAGTCATAAGATCCTGCCCAAATACCATACTAAGTTTATGTGCAAGGTTCCTAAATTCCTGTAGGGAAATTTGCAATTTTCAATATCTATATATTAATATCTATATATCTATTACAAATGTAACCCTTCTGCCCATCAGAGTTGGCAGCAACAAGGGCTGAGTTCAGTATCTAGGGGTTCTGTTCCAATAACACAATGCAAAATCAGTTCGAGCCCCCACCCAGTGATCCAGGACAAATATATATTATCCCCACTGGGCGCCTCCAAGAGGCAAATACTTCCCCTCTCGCAAGCAGAGTTTGAGTGTAGCAAAAGCCTTTTAATAACAGAGAGAAACAATGTGGCATTATATTGGAGAAACACCACAAACAGAATTCATAACACAAACCGTGAGCAAAAAAACCCACCCCAAGCAAACTGGGCTGTGTCCTTTCCCGTTGGTTCTTGAGTCCAGCAACCCAAAAGTCACCCAAAGTCCCAAAAGTCCAACAACCCCAAAGTCTCTGTTCCTGGTCAGTGTAGCCCCAGAGTTCAAAAGTTCATCTGCAGACTTTTACCATCCCACCCCCGGACTGTGTGGAAATGCAGGGGAGGGGAGTAAAGGGGTACCTTACAGGTACCATCCAGTAGCCATTCTGCAAACCACTCCTCTCTGCTAGCTGCTCATCAATATATCTTCACCCTCAACTTGTTAACACAGTACTCATAGGAAGGGAGCCTCAGTGCTGATGCACCATTGGCCCAAAGTGAATTCAGCTCTGCAATTTGTAACCAGACTTCTAATGGAATCAAAATTTGCTCTGATATTACACAGTAAAGAGAGGAGGGAGTGTAATTAACATTTAGGGCCCTCAGAATGAGCCCATACCACCAACATAAATATCTGTCCCCAACCTCTCTCAATTCACTGGGTTTTGGAACCCATGTCCCTTGCCTAGCGAGGGCTACTTAGTTGATGGCAAGTCCCTCTGTCACAAAAGGACAAGAACAGCTCCACTGTCCTTGATTCATATAATCAGTATAACAAAACTTTAATTTTCCTGCTCCAATAACAGAGAAACTGGGAATCCCACAGCAGCCAAAGTGACCATTTGGGTTGCTGTGGGCTCATGCTAAGTGGGGTGGGTGTGCCTATGCAAACGAGATCAGCCCCTGAAGTTCTTTTCCACAACACTTCACCAGATGTCAGGGTAGATTTCATCCTGACTTTGCTTACACAAACAACCCCTATCATTCACTTTATAGTCATCAATCTGTTGCAACAGGACCCAATCACTGTGTCCCATATGCTTCCAAACCAACTGGGTCTGAGTTGTAGTTACTGTTTCTGGCTCTGGGACTCTAAGAAATACTCGCCGGTTTCAGCCCTCATCTCTTCCATTGTCCAGCTGCCTCCATCCCTGAAACCAGTGTCAGACCTCCTGACCCATCCCACAAAATTCCTTATACGCATTCCCTCAAAGCTCTGTCTAGGCTATAGGCAGTCTGGGTTACAAGATTAATTCCTTCAGGATTACAACATAGCCTTAGCAGAGGAATTTGGTACCTACAGTAACTTTACTGTTAAAGCATGTGAGGGTTAAATATCTTTTGAAAATGACAAAAATCTGGAGATGTCATCATGTATTCTGAATTCACCCATTCTGTGAGTCCAAGGGTTGAAAGTATTTCAGGCTAAACATAGTCCTGCTTTCACTCTCTCAAGACCGTCTTTCTCTTGTACTTCTTGTATGTGGTGACGAACGGCCACCTGTACAGTGCAGATTTGTTCTTAAATAGAGTCTCTGTCTCTGAGCCATGTGTTCAAACATCAACATATTTTGTTTCAAAATGGCTGAAACAAACTATTCCAATGCTTTCAAAACCATTTTTGCATTTTTTCAGCTGAAATTATTCACCAAATTCATGAACAGTGTTGTTGCCCCTCCCCCCAAAAGTGAATTTTTCATTGAACTTTCTATTCTCCAAAAGACATTTTGCCAAGCTCTAGTTTTAATCCTCCCTCTGATGTAAAAAGGAATCAAGTTATAATTCTCATGATCCATTTTTCCATATCAAATGGTTGTTTTTAAGCAATGGGGGTAATTATGATCCAACTGAGACCTCATTCTTGGCATCTGATTGTCACTTGTACAGCTGGTTGTTTATTGGCCTTTACTTTCTTCCCGGAGCACTACTTTGGCAGCTCTCCAAGAAAACTGAAATTGTTCCTAGCTAATGTAAAATTAGGGTAGAAATTGGTTAAGTAAAGAAATGCTAATAGATTAAAAAAGTCTAAAAACACTTTAAGTGCTAGCAGTCCATCTAGGGAGTCTTTAAGCATCAGGTATAAATTTATCTGGGAAGTAGGAAGCATTGGGGCTAAAGTAAAAAACAACAATAAAGACTATAGCGTATGGATGTTTTGTAAACTACATCCAAAAGATGCTCAGCAGAGATTAACTTCTTATCTATTAAGAAGCTGTTTCTTTGGGTTTTTTTTAATTAACCGTATAGTCCCAAACTCTGCCATCTTTACTTTATTATTATTTATTTGTATTTTGGTAGTGTCTAGGAGCCTCAGTTGTGGATCAGAACCTCATTGTGCTAGCCATTGTACAAAAAGAACAAAAAGACTGTCCCTTCTCTAATGAGTTTACTATATAAGCAGCAGCACATTGCTCATAAGTAGTGCTTAGTGCTCCTTAGTGTGAGTGAGGGAAGTAAAATCTGGCACAAAAACATATTTATTAAAAGAAGACTGGGATTAAGATGCATGATCCAGTTGTGTTTTCGTGTTTATAAGTGCATTATACAAGGGTCACCATTAGTGGCATAATTTGTAACCATACAGCAGTGTCTGATACAGTAGTTTCTCTCTATGCTTGGTCTAAAAAACAAAATAGCATCTCTAGTGCCAGTGTATAGTAAATGTTGGTAAAATATTTTCTTCAATACCAACCATAGCATGTGGGAGAATATGAAGTTAGAATGATTCTTCATTCAAACCCAATGTGAATCAGGGGAAACTCTGAAGTCATCTGAGATACTCTAGGTTCAAAGTGTTCTGAGAAGTGAATAAGGCTCTTTGGTTACAATTTCCAAAAGTGAATACCTAAATTTTATACCCTAAGCAAGTAGCCTGAAGTTCAGAAATGTTGAACACCCATAGTTTCCATTGACAACAAAGGTGTTAACTCATTGACAAGTTAGTAAATGGCATTAGTTCAATGTCAATGAAATTGCAATTTCTGATGGAAAACTGTTCATTTGAAAATATCTTTGATCAATTTTAGCACATATCTTATCCCCAAATCAGCACAAGCCCCTTAGCTACCCAAAAGTGATTGGCTGACCTAGAACTTCAGGTCCATTTGTGGCAGATAAGCATAACAATATTAGATTGTTCTACTTGGCAGATAGGGCTAAATTTATTTTAGCAGAATAAGCACTAAAAGCATTTCCACTTTTGAGGGTTCTATGCCCTTTGTATTGTTTTGCACTTCTTTGGTACTTCGGCAACAATGAGTATGCTGACACCATCGACTACTTTGCATTCTTCACAGGCTTTTGTAGAAAGAGTTCAGAGGTACTTCAGCTCTGCAACCATTACACTCTGGAGTGGTTTCAGCATGTGTTTCTTGTTAGTCCTCCTTAACTGCACTGTAATGAGAGCATAACTTCTGGAACAAAAAATTATACTAATTCCATTCTGGGTTTCATTTCTTTGATAAGGCTGAAACAAATCCTTAAACTTGAATTCATTACATTGTCCTACTTTGAGTAACTCTGGTTTAATGAAGCACAGGTTGGTGTAAGATATTACTCCTAATCAGTGGTTCCTTACCACTAGTATCTGCACCAATACAAATTCTTCAGGCTTTTGTGACTGGTACCTTAGATTCCTCTCTGTTATTTTAGGACCAAATTGTAAAGTCTTTACTCCATTTTTTAAATTAATTCTTAAACAAAATTCCAATGAGGCTAAATTTTGAGATCCTTACATAATTTTCACCCAATTTTTATTTTACTGACATCAATTTGCCCAGAGTAGAAGCAAGTGAAAGCAAAGGAAGAAGATCAGAATTTGGCCTTTAGTGACAAATCTCTGTCCTAAATCCTGGTGCACTGCTTCCTATCTGCCTCCCATTCACTGGCATGTGTTCTAGACTGTAAGCTCAGGTGTGGGAAAGCTTAGGTCTCATTGTGGGTTGGAGTATGAGAATTGCACTATGATGGGGTATATAGGGGAAGGTTGCTGAGTTGCTGTGGGCTCAATTAGTCCCACTTAAGTTCACTTGCAAGCGCTTTCAGGCTTGGTGGGGTTGATGAAGAGGAGAGAGATGGCTCAGTTGGGATTGGACAAGAACGGAGATCAGACTGGCAGCTTCCATGTTGTGTGAGGAGACTGGGTTGTGCAGGAATTGATCGAAGACTGATCTGCCAGGATTTCCCTTGCTGGAGGGTAGGCCTGACATAGACTGTTTGTTAGATTTGTTACTAGGAACCTGGTGGTGAGCATTAAGGCAAGCAGCTGCAGCTGGGGTCTGCTTAAAAGGAAGGGGACTGACAAGTGAGCCCACTAGGGCTGAAGAGTCTCTTGGTTTGTGTTTATGCTGAGCTTTGACTTGGGAACTCTGCTACCCTAGAAGGGGTTGAACTTTCAGTGACTGACACAGCCATAACCAGAGGGTGACAAGAATGTCAGTTTCAATCAGCAGCTGTCAGGGTTCTGGGGAGCACAATTCATTTCAGAGACCCTGTGTGTCAGTATTTCTGAAACAAAACTTCTTCAGGATTCCTGGTTAGTGGGGAATTTTGAAAAAGCATAATTTCCCATCAGCCAGAAATCCCACATTTTGGTCTGCTCTAATTATGACACAGTCTTTAACTGAAGGATCACATACATCCCCAGAGAAGGATCACAGTATCAGGGCAGTGTAGTGAAGAAGACTGCTACGTGGTAGAACCCCTGCTTCATTTGTTGCAGAAGTTGGTACTATCTGAGGTACTGGGACAGGCATTGGAACATCAGTAGTAACTGAGGAAGGGGATTGCTGTCTCGTGGTTAAGCAGCGAAATATTATCTGGAGGAACTGGATTCTATCCCTGCCTCTGACACAGAGTTTCTATGTGATGCCAGTCAAGTTACCTAAACCAAATGTATTCACAGATGCACACTAATTCTGTGTTTCTCACTTTCTGTGTGCCAGACTTAAGTCCCCAGGGTCCGATTTGTAGAAGCGCTGAGTGCTCACAGCTTCAACTAAAGTCAATGGGCACAATGTCTTGAACATATAAGGTACCATATAATATTAAGTTCTCTGAACAATAAGGTCCCCATCTCAAATTAGGCACCCCAAATTAATGGATACTTTTTTACTCTAATCACCCCATGCCTCAGTTTCATATCTGTAAAATGGAATGAATACCCTGTCATTTCATAGGAGTGTTGTGAAAATAAATTTATTAATGTTTGTGAAACACTTGGTTATTAAGTTGATGAGCACCATAGAGAAGCCCATGAGGAAATTAAGAAGTTTGTCTGCAGAGCAGGGTTTGAATAAGACCTGGGAACATACATTGAACAACAAGGCAAAAACAAAATATTGAATAGCTGTTCATTAACATCATCCATCCTGTGCACTGAATTAGGCTAGGATCCTGAGGGAAAAATTAGCATGTCCTATATATTTAAAGACTTTCACAATGCACATGCTCCAGAGGTGTCGAATTAAGGTGGCACAGGCATTTTCTAATTTCTGAGTTCTTGATTTTCAAAATTAATAATGTTCTTCTAATGTAGTTTGTGTGTAATATATATACACACAAACCATGGGTGACAGGTATAATAGGCCAGTGGAGATTAAGCTTGGCACAACTGCTGCCAACCCACTGTCAGACACCTGGACTATGGTGGACCTGACTGTGCTCTGCCTCTTCCCCTCCCTACTCCTCCCATTCCCCGAGGCCTCCACCACCTGCAGCTGCCTGGCAAGTCTATCCCTTCTCTCCTCCACTGCACCCTCATCCAGAGGTCCCTGCTGCTCACTGCATTCCTCCACCCTCCTCCTCCGTCGGGGAGGAGCAATTAGGAGAGATGCCGAGGGCACTGGGCAGGGGGCTCATGGGGAAGATGGAGGAGAAGATGAACATGGTGAGTGGTGGCAGGGTCGAGCAGGATGGGGGCCAAAAATGGAGGGTGACAGGGCCTGGAGTGGGGGTGGGGCCTGAGGAAGAACAGCAGTGGAGTGTGGTCAGGGAGCTAGCCTCCCTGAAGGGAAGCTTCACCCATCAACCAATAACACAAACATATATGCAGCTATACCTCATTCTTGCCTGTTTGGGAGATGATTTGGTTGAGCAGTGGCAAATCCTTTTAATCTTTTTTTTCTGTAGTTTAAAAGAAACAAGATATTTCTATTATTTGTTACAATTCATGCCACTGAAAAAATATACTGCAGCCTAGGAAACTCACACATGCTATAATATAGGCTGTTACCAATAGCAGAATGAACCCTCAGAACTTATGGCTTTTGCCAGCTGGTATAAAAAAAATAAAAATAAAAATCCATTCCCAGTTGTACCCTTAGCTCACAAGCATATTTTTCTTTTCTCATAAGCCTGTCAAAATAAATTATTTGGCGGAACAATCTATCTGAACTGAAAACAGACTTACCTGCCAGCTGAAAACATTTCCTTTCCAATCTATTTATCCAAATTAAGCTTTGAACCTGTGACTGTTATGCTAAGCTGATAACTTTAAGCTGATGTATATTATGGAGTTTTTAAAAAAATGTCTCTTTGTTTGGTGTCTGCTTCTGGGAGATGTAATGGTGTTTCTCTTTTCTTTTCAGTTGGTTAATGTCAGATTTTCCAGTATCCTTTCTCTTATTCAAATTCAGAGTTTATTCTTAACAGGCTTGCAACCATGCAATATTATGTCTTAATTGTAATTTATGAGACAAATACCAGATTGTAATAGGTTCCTATGTTACTCTGTGTGTGTGTATGTGTATATGTGTAGTGTGACGGAGTTAGACCAGAAGGGTATAGGAGAGTGCTGGAAGGCAGGTATATCAGCCTCAGGATGTGCAGGTCCTTGTTCCCTGGATAGCCAAACAAAGGCTACTCCAGGCCAATCAAGACATCTGGGGCCAATTAAGAACCTTCTAGAAAGGAGCAGAAACAGCTAGCCTGATTGGGACACCTGAAGCCAATCAGGGACTGGCTGAAACTAGATAAAAACCTCCCAGTTAGTCAGGTGGGCTGTGGGTGTCAGGAGCTGTGGAAGGAAGTTATGCTGTTGGTGCGACTGAGTGGTGGACAACATATCATCCAGAAGGAAGGAGGCCCTGAGGTAAGGGTGAAGTGGAGTTTGAAGAAGCGGAGACTGCTGTGGGGAAATAGCCCAGGGAATTGTATTGTGTTTTGTGGATAAAAGGTCAGCCATCTTAGCTGATACTATTAGGGTCCCTGGGCTGGAGTCTGGAGTAGAGGGCAGGCCCAGGCTCCCCCCTTTTTCATCTTCCATACTGGCCTGTGATGAAGGTAACTCACTAGGCAGTGACTCTTGCCAATTATACTGACAAAGGGAGGTCACTCTGGGGCCTAGATGAGTTTCTGAGCCCCCTAAATCTGCCAGGAAGTGCAGGACTCACAAGTACAGACTTGGAGCTTTGTCACAGTAGATATGGTGAGTGGGTGGAGAAGCATGCAGCTGAATGGGGGCAAGGAGGAGGATGAAGCACAAACCATGCCTTCTGTCCAAAAGTATCTTCTGCTCCCTTTTCCTGGCCTATGCAAGAGCCTGTGGAGTTTAGCTGTTGTGCTCAACAAACCTGTGCGTCGCAAAATGGGTAGGGAATAGACAGGGTCAATGCCCTGCACCCCCTTCCCATCTGTGCCAGCCAGTTTTGTTGACAACTCCAAGCATTCAAAACTCATGAATCAGGCCTGAGGGGAAGGGAAATCCTCTCCTGGCTGATTTTGATTTAAAATTTATGAGATCTTAAAAACAATACATTTGGGGCCTTTTTATTGCTTCTGGTGTTTGTGTTTCTAGAGTTCATTATTTTCAAGATTTTTCTCTGTAACTCTGACACCTAGAAAAGTCCTTGTTTAAAATGAAAGCAGAGATTCCCACCTGATCACAGGACTCCATAAGCTGAGGCTTTAAGAAAATACAAAGTTATGTGAAACTCATGATTAAGCTGGCAATGATTCATTCAGCCTCACAGCAGAGGTGGTGGACTACATGGCGGATGAATCCTATATAATTCAAGGATACCACCTCTTTCAAACACAACCTTCCCCCTTTCTTCCAAGGGGCTGGTGCAGCTCTGCACTTCTCCCTACTCAGGCAAGGGTGAAAATGCCACAATTTGCCCCTTGCTGATAGATGTAGTGGGCCAGATCCTGAACAGAGTTCCAGTAATCCTGACTAGCGGACAGCCTGTTGCTGTGTGGTAACAGCCCCCATACTTGAAAGCAACCCCTATCAGTAAGTTTACACTGCATCAGGGACCAAGCGCCCAGGCCAAGTCCACAGACATGCAGCAGTGGGCTCACAATAAGATGCTAAAAATATCTGTGTAGCTGTTATAGCTCATGCTGGAGCTCAGGCACTCATGCCTCCCCAGCTTCAGAGCCTGAGCTCCAGCTGCAATATCAAAGCAACATCTATGCAGCAACTTCTTATCTTAAATTAGGGCCAGATCTATTAAGCAACCATCTTTTATCTATACCTTTATCAAGGAGATGCATGGTATCTGCATTGGGTCTATTTAGTTGATGATTGGTTGATTTGGATGGTTTAGTTGGTGATTGGTCCTGCTTTGAGCAGGGGTTGGACTAGATGACCTCCTGAGGTCCCTTCCAACCTTCATATTCTATGATTCTCGTCATGCACAGGCCAGGAGAAAAGGCTTCCCCCTGGAACTCTGGACTTGATAGTCTGCCTATTTCTTATTTCAGCCATTTTCCTTGATTTTGGAAACTGTGGATTTGTTATGCCTTACTGTGGAGAGCTTGGGCTGATCCAAAGCTCATTAAAGTCAATGAGAGTCTTTCTATTTATTTCAATGAACTATGGTTCCAGCTTTCAGAACACTTATTGATTTCTTAATCAGGCCAGATTGCACCAGATCTATCCCATTGAATGACTCCTTCATGCCTCACTCCACAGTTAATAAAGATGTCAAGTTACTGTACAGTCATTCTGTTTGGTCTGTGATACATAATCAAACAGATATTGTATGCAACAGACGGTAGCAAAGAGCCAAATTACTAGAACTTGTCTAATCACCCCAAAAAGGATTTATTTATTTATTTATTTCTTTTTGCAAATAAGTGTCAAGGTTTTGCAGGATTATATTATTTGTGAGTCTATAGATTTTTCACATTTTACCTGGGGCCACCTCTGCCCTACTCCAGATCTCTGCTCCTTCACCTTACTTCCGATGCTGTCCCAGGTCTGACCTTTGGCTTGATACCTGACATTGTGTTCAGTTTTGACTCTTGACTCTGACCACTAGGCACTAATTCTGCTTCAACCGTGAGGCCTGGCCACCCACACTCTGGTTATAGTGCTAGCTGTGGGAATTATTCAGATTGAACCCAGGGAGAACAAATCCATAAATTAAATCGAAAGGGAATGGTAACCTGCTATTTCTGAAATGCCAAAAGAAAAGAAGATAGAATTTATTTTTGAAACAGGGACTGAAGTTTCCCCTCATGTGACTTTGAAAGTGATATCATTCTCCTGATTTACTGATATGCTCCTGATTTATACTGGGGAAAATCAGAGGACAATCCTGTGAATTGTCTCCTGCCATTCTTTCAGATTTCTCATTAAGTCATGTCTTCATAGAATGTCTTTATATCTTAAGAGAATGTAGTTCAAACGCAGCACATCTGTTGTTGCATGAGCAATGCAGAGTGTAATTGTATTTGAACAGCGAGTGGGTTTAAAAAATTTGCTGACATCTTGAAGTATGACAGGATACAGACATTTGGTACATTTTTGTATGCTACATTTTTACTTTCAGTAGTGGAAAAAGCAGAAGTTTCTATTTCTAAATCTGAATTCAATGGAATTTTGAAGTAGAGCAATAAAGCACCTGGATGCTTAAAATGCCAGTGTTCTGCCATTGGCTTAGTGGGTTTGATTTTAATTATGAGCCTGGAATTATCCTAATTAGTAGACAGCCAAAAATTACAACAGACTCTAAGCTATAAGCAATATACTTATCCAGCTATAGTAGCTAGCCAAGCTACAAAGAAAACTTCAGAATGTGTTTTCATGACTTCTTGTTTATCTGGAGGGTTTTCTGATGTAAGCCTGAGGACTGTGACTGCAAGAGATAAACAGAGTTTGAGGCCCCAAAGAGCACCTCTAAGTGCTTTTGATTTTCATCATCAGATGAAGTAAAAGAAAGAGGAGGAAAAACAAAACAAAACATACAACCACAAGGGATGGTGGTAGATTCGTATACTACTGTGAAAGTTTCTCTTCCTTGGTGATTTTGTGTTCAGTGCTGCACTCCTTACACAGGCAAAACTTCCTTTGAAGACAATAAAGAGGACAAAAAAAAGGCGTGTTGAAAGTGTCAGTTTGCTATCATGAGACTCAGATCCACACCTTCTGCTCTCTCTTTCTGCTCTTTTATTTTAAAAAAAGTTTATTCTGACTGAATCTGATTGTTTATTGTCTATAGGAGAAAAGACACATAGCCAAGTCTGGTGTGACACAGAGAGGGACATCAATGAGCCGCTTGGCCCTAGTAATAAAGACACTAGATTAATTAACCATACCATTATCCCACTGAATAAATTATTCCAAATTCAAAAAAATCAGCTAAACCTACCTCTCCAAAAACCAAATTCTTTCTCCTGAGAAGTGTTTTTGTGTATGTGTATGTATAGAAAGAGAGAGAGACTGACTCAGCCAGGTTTTTTTACTATAAGGATGTAGAAAGTGAATCTGATGTTTAACTCTTCAATGTGATTGTTCATAAAGCTCAGCAAAGACATTTATGAATATTAGAGCATTAAGGACATAAAAATAGTAAAACAAAATAGAAAATGAATAGGAAATGAGCTGTCAATGGCACTTACACTGAAAAAGATGGTCTATAATGGCATGTTCTAACTCCCATAGTACCTACGTGGCAAGAATACTATTCACAGGAAAATCTAACCTTACTAATTCTATGAGAAAAGAGATTGAGTAAACATACAAATTTTGGTTAGAACAGAAGGCACAACATAACATTTTGCTGCTTCTGGGTCTGTTAAAGTCAATGAGAACATTAGGCCCCTCGAACTGACATGGGTGGGTGGGGGGGGAAAAGACTACTGAAAACTTTAACATAGTACTGAAACCAGTTAATACTCTTTAATTTCCTTTGCTTTCTGAATATGTGTCCCCTGTTGGATTCCAATGAAAAAACAGTCGTGTTTTTTCCAGCCCCAGCTAGAACCTTAGAACCCGACTTTTGAGAAGTTCTGAGCACCCACAATAAAACCTCAAATCAGTTGGTGCACAGCTACTCTGCAATTGAGGCCTCTAGGTTTTACAATAGCTTGCTTGCTTAAAATAAAAGTGAAATAATTTGTTTAATTATGCTCTCAACCAATATACATTCATGTAAATCATGTGAATTCAGATTTACATGAATGTATATTGGTTGAGAGCATAAATGAGTTCCACTGAAATCAGTGGAGTGAGTCTGGCCCTTTGTCCCTTCCTTAATGTATCTCGATGAAGTTTCTTCTTAATATACCTCATACTAAATTCAACACAACGTGGTAGAAGTATCTAATGATATGTCTGTGGTACTCAGCACTGTCAGTGTGTTCAGTACTTTAGAAAACTACATAGAAATCACTATCAATGAGGGATGATATAAGGATCTTGTAATGTGGGTTACAGAAACTTTGTTCTTCAAACACATAGGATCTGCTTTAACACCCAGTGAAGTGAATAGGAAGTCTTCAGTTTCTTTGGGTTTTGAGATCAGATCCTTAATGCACCAGTCTCAATAACCTTCATATCACACTTTTGGAAGCGGGGATGAACTTTGAGTTGTTTTGCAGAAGAGTGTTTTACAAAGGAGTTTGGAGCCAACACCTGTTAGCTGAGTAACTACAAATTTCTGATTCATGATGATTTTTGAGTGTTAATGTAAAATTTGACATTAATTTTACATTAATGTAAAATTAATGTAAAATGTAAATTTGAGTGTTAATGTAAAAATTAAATGTAAAATATTCCATTTACTTCTGTGGAGCCGAGACTGACACTAAAATCATCCCCACAGTCATCCATTCCAGAAGTACGAAATGTTGTCTTCCTTCTCTCTATCTATTCCTTACCTTTCCTCTCTTTCTCTGTGTTATAACCAGGCAGGAGACTATGGGATCATTATTTATTAAACTGAATTCGAGTGACACAACCTGTAACTTATCACAGTCATCTCTAGTGGTTAGGGTTATGGATAGGATATTGCATCATGCTACTTCCAATTAC
>ML677333.1:10883682-10974275 GCA_007922305.1 Dermatemys mawii | reverse complement strand
AGCCCCAGTGCCTCAAGATGCTGTCACAACATAAATATTAAATAATAACAAACAGAGTTTTAAAATAAAGTTATGTCATATAGGATGCAAAAAACTTCTGGATCCAAATGACTGTATCAGTCAGTATAGGATTCACTTGCAGACAAACCTTTTAACTCTACACAAAATAATATGACAGTGCAATTGTGGGTGTCTTTTGTATGAGGATGGGGAAGTGGTGTACTCATAGACTCTTAGATGGTATGGTCAGAAGAGATCAGCATCATCACCTAGTCTGACCCTCCTGCACATTGTAAGCCACAGAACCTCTCCCACCCACTACTGTAATAGACCCCTAACCTTTGGCTGAGTTACTGACATCCTCACTTTGGTTTAGAAATTTTGTTAATAGTAACACATAGCTTCTGATTACTTTGTTAGATCAGGCTGAACATTTGAACTAGCAGATATGCTAGAAAGGACAATGATTAATATGGAAAAATGAGCATACCCCAAATTAATGGTCAAATCTGGTAACACAGGATTAATGGTCCCCAACAACTATTGCATTTACACTTGTGTAAATTGGGAATAACTCCATCAAAGTTAAGAGTTACATTAATCTGAACACTAAGAACTTAATTTGCATGAAAATAGAATTTCCTTACTCTGAGGTGGTCCTTCCAGTATGGAATATGAAGCAGATTTGGAGGCTGCTTTTTTTTTTTTTTTTTTTTTTTGCATCTACCATTTCTGCTGACAAACACCTTTTTCACTAGTGCATAAATTAAGGCAACTTTCATAACCGCTATAAATTTGATGGCAATTATGTTAAAAGAAAAATGATTCTCAATTGACTCCAGATTATCAGAGAGAAAATTAAAGCAACAATAGAAGTAGGAACAAAATGCTTACTTAAAGTTAAGCTTGGGCTTAAGTACTTTGCTGAATCAGGGCCAAAGTGCCCCATACTTTTGCAAGATCAAATCCTAAGTGAGAAGAACTATCAGGCCCAGAGACTTTAAGTGAGCTGTTTTTCATCAGTGTACCTGTTACTTTTCTGAGGGGCACTAATGAGTCACCGAGATAAGTAGACTATTTTCCTCCAATATAACTAATACTTCCCTAGTAGACCCAAGTGAACTAGTGAATCAACAATCTAAGTAATCAGAAGCCATTTGTGACTCATTGCCATATATTGCACATCCTGTCAATGATTTTCATGTGCAATCTTAAAATAATGATGCTGTCACTCTTCCATCTGAGACAGGAATGAGTGGAACAGAGAATATCTGTTTTAAATCAACAATTACAAGTGTACAAACTTCTCAAAACTTATATTGGTTATTATTCTTGCCTTGAAATTCTTATTTAATCACTCCTAATTTACTGCTAAAGTACACAGTCATTAGGCCTTATTAAAATGAGTTACAAGTCTCTCAAGGATAATGGAATTTTTGCAAATTATGTTTCAGAAATAATATAAACACTTGAAAATGGCATACATACAGAAAATAATATTTTGTTATATTAATTTCTCTTGTAGAAAAAATATAATATTTTAGTTAATCCACATATTAGCTAAAGATCCCATGGCCTTCTAACTGGAATCCTTTTACCTGCCCACTTTAATTAGCCTTGTCTTCTAGGTTTAATTGGTACTCTTCTTTATAGGTCTAAGAGGATGCCAGTTTAATCTCTAAGGTGCCACTTTATAAGTTCTTTTTACAGTTTATCAGAGACCCTTTCACAACTTATAAAGCTCTGCAATAGCCAATCTTAAGAAATTGTATTACAGAGCAATAAGTACAAAATGTCTTTTGAATTTCCATTAAATAATTTCATGTTTGCTATATTGAGGCCTAAGACATTAATAGATATCTGAGATAAGGAACTGATGACCACTATCATAAGAATTGTATATTTTCGCTGAAGTTTTAAGCTAAATGGTTTGAAAATGAGTATCAACATTGACAGGAATTGTGTGTGTCTCAGACAGTGGAACTGCTGGGCCCTGATTATTCATTCCCACTAGATGTCACGGCTCAGTAGATTATGCTTTTATTTTGTTTCATATGTAAGTATAATTTTAAACAAAGAAGCATTTTATCTGTGTAGCTATAGGCATGCTAATGCAGCATTTCTGTTCAAAAATATAAAAACAATTTGAAATATATCATAGAATCATAGAAGATTAGGTTGGAAGAAACTTTAGGAGTCATCTAATCCAACCCCCTGTTTAAAGCAGGACCAACCCCAACTAAATCATCTCAGCAAGGGCTTTGTCAAGATGGGCCTGAAAAACCTCTAAGGATGGAGATTGCAACATCTCCCTAGGTAACGCATTCTAGTGCTTCACCACTCTACTAGTGAAATAGTTTTTCCTAATATTCAACCAAACCTACTCTCACTGCAACTTGAGACCATTGTTCCTTGCTCTGTCATCTACCACCACTAACACCAGCCTAGCTCCATCCTCTTTGGAACCCCTCTTCTGGTAGATGAAGGCTCCTATCGAATCCCCAATCACTCTTCTCTTCTGCAGACTAAATAAGCCAGTTCCCTCAGCCTCTCCTCATAAGTCATGTGCCCCAGCCCCCTAATAATTTTCATTGCCCTCCATTGGACTCTCTCCAATTTGTTCAGATCCTTTCTGCAGTGGGGGATGCAAAACTGGACACAATACTCCAGATGTGGCCTCACCAGTGCAAAATAGAGGGGAACAATCATTTCCCTTGATATGTTGGCAATGCTCCTACTAATTCAGCCCAATATGCTGCTAGCCTTCTTGGCAACCAGGGCACACTGTTGACTCTTTTCCAGCCTCTCATCCACTGTAATCCCCTTGTCCTTTTCTGCAGAACTGCTGCTTAGCCAGTCAGTCCCCATCCTGTAGCAGTGCATGGGATTCTTCCATCCTAGGTGTAGGACTATGCACTTGTCTTTGTTGAACTTCATCAGATTTCTTTTTTGTCCTAATCCTCCAATTTGTCTAGGTCACTCTGGACCTTATCCCTACCATCCATCGTATCTACCTCTCGTCCCATCTTGGTATCCTCTGCAAACTTGCTGAGGATGCAATTAATCCCATCATCCAGATCATTAATGAAGATGTTGAACAAAACTGTCCCCAGGACCAAACCCTGGGACACTCCACTTGATACTGACTGCCAACTAGACACTGAGCCATTCATCACTACCCATTGAACCTGATGATCTAGCCAGCTTTCTATACATCTTATAGTCTATTCACCCAATCCACTTCTTTAAGTTGGTGGCAAGAATACTGTGGGAGACTGTATCAAAAGCTTTGCTAAAATAAAACTATTACTCCCCATATCCACAGAGTCAGGCAATCAGGTAGGTCAGGCATGACTTGCCCTTCATGAATCCATGTTGACTCTTTCTGATCACATTCCTCTTCTCCAAGTGCTTCAAAATGGATTTCTTGAGGACCTGCTCGATCATTTTTCCAGGGACTGAGGTGAAGCTGACTGGTCTGGATTCTCCTTCTTCCCTTTTTTTAAAGATGGGCACTATATTTGCCTTTTTCCAATTGTCCAGGACCTTCCCGGATCACCATTAGTTTTCAAAGCTAGTGGCCAATGGCTCTGCAATCACATCAGCCAACTCCTTCAGCGCCTGCAGAAGCATTAAATCCAGATCCATGGACTTCAGCATATCCAGCTATTCTAAACAGTCCTTGATCTGTTCTTTCACCACTGAGGGCTGCTCACCTCCTCCCCATACTATGCTGCCAGTGCAGCAGTCTGGGAGCTGACCTTGTCTGTGAAGACCGAAGCAAAGAAAGCACCGAGTACTTCAGCTTTTTCCACATCCTTTGTCACTAGGTTGCCTCCTCCATTCAGTAAGCATCACAGACGTTGCCTGACCACCTTCTTGTTGCAAACATACCCATAGAAACCGTTCTTGTTACCCTTCACATCCCTTGCTAGCTGCAACTTCATTTGTGCCTTGGTGTTTCTGATTACACCCCTGCATGATCAAGCAACATTTTTAGTCTCCTCCCTAGTCATCTGTCCGAGTTTCCACTTCCTGTACATAACTATGCTTATAGTTAGAAATGTTTTCCTAATATCTAAACTAAATCTCCCTAGCTGCAAATTAAGCTAATTACTTTTTGTCCTACGTATTCAAAGACTGTTATCAGGTTCTTCCTTGTTCTTCACTCCCCCCACCCCAAATTTAAATATCAATTTTTTTTAACATTCTCTCATAATTCAAGTTTCTTAACCTTTCATCATGTTTGTAGAACTTCTCTGGACTCTCTAATTTTTTCCACATCTTTTTTCTAAAGAGTGGTGCCCAAAAGTGGACACAGTACTCCAGCTGAGGCCCCATCACTGCCAAGTAGAAAGGCACAATTGCCTTCTTTGCCTTACATATGATACTTCTGAATGATATTAGCCTTTTTCAC
The DNA here is from genome assembly GCA_007922305.1 of Dermatemys mawii. NCBI lineage: Eukaryota > Metazoa > Chordata > Testudines > Dermatemydidae > Dermatemys > Dermatemys mawii. The sequence goes on along the minus strand of ML677333.1, from coordinate 10,969,858 downwards.
AACTGCATTATATTCCTCTTCAGTGCTTAGCCGAACGGTCAGTCCTAGCAATCGTTCACCATTTGGTCTGTTCTTGTGCAGCCACAAGGGCTTGATGGGCTGAAAGTCCAACATCGGCTCAGATGCATGTAACATAGGGTCTACCAGTAGGCTTCCTCCACCTCCAAGTTGGTGGAATTTTATTCTGTATGTTACAAGACACCTGGAGAACAGCATTCCCAGGAATATCTTGTGGTATTCTGGTGACATGTCTGAAAAGTGTTAGACTCCAGGTGTGTACAATGGCCCCAGTAGTCTGTAGACCGGAGTGACCATAAATGTCTTCATTATGAATGAAGTCATTCTACTTTATGCCCCGTATGCAGTGTCGGGATTTTGTGTGGAAAGCCTCCAGCTTTGTCCAGTCTGAGCAGCATAGTGCCTATGTTTCATAACCATACAGCAGTGTGGGGAGGATACATCTCAAATAGAGCCTGAATTTGGTGGTTGTGGCAAGATGATGTTGATTCCATATTTGTTATAATCAACCTATAGCAGATGCTGTGATGCCAATTCGGTGAAGAACCTCCATATGACAGTTGGAAGAACTGGTGAGTATAGAACCCAAATAGCAAAAGCTGGAGACTGCTTCAACAGTCAACTTCATCATGTTGGCTTATATTCAAAATAAGATCCACTATACCTCCATATCTTTAATACAGTTCTGCTCCTTAGTTATTCTCCATTTCATAGTTGTGTATTTGATTTTTCCTTTCTAAGTGTAGTACTTTGCACTTGCCTTTTTTGAATGTCAGCTTGTTGATTTCAGACCAATTCTTCAAGGTCATTTTGAATTCTAATCCTGTCCTCCAAAGTGCTTGCAACCTTTCTCAGATTGCTGTCATTTGCAAATTTTATAAGTCTACTCTCCACTTGATTATCCAAGTCATTAATGAAAATGTTGCAGAGTACTATATCCAGGACAGATCCCTGCAGGACCCCACTAGACAGATCTCCCTCCACCCCATTTTGATAGAAAACTATTGATAAGTACTCTAAGAATGCTTTTTTCCAACCAGTTGTGCACCTACCTTATACTAATTTCATCTAGACCACACATCACTAGCGTACCTGTGGGAGTGTCAAGTGGGATGGAATCAAAAGCTTGATTAAAATCAAGATATATCGCATCTATGGGTTAACCCTTATCTACTAGGCCAGGGGTCTCCAAACTTCTTGAGATGAGGGCCATATTAGATTTTTGAAGGGGCTTTGCAGGCCGCTGTGGTGCCCCCCGCCCTCCTTTGCTCCTCCAGGCACGGTGCAGGGGCACTCACCCCTTTCCTCCTCCAGCCATGCCGATGCCGCAGCACACCGCTCCCCTTTGCTCCTCTGGCCATGCCACTGCCATGACCCATGCCATCTGCTCCTCCAACCGCGCCATCGGGGCACTCACCCCTCCGCACATGGGGCCGCCAGCAGCGGTGACTTCTCCACCTGCCTGCTCAGATGGGGGGCTGGACAAACAGATGCTGCGGGCCAAATCCAGACTGTGGGCCATAGTTTGGAGACACCTGATCTAGGTGCTTACAAATTATTTAATAATTTGTTCCAGTATCTCTCCAGGAATTGAAATTAGGATGACCAATCTATAATTTCTGCTGTTTCTCATTTTAAAAACTGGTATAATGTTTACCATTCTACAGTCCTCTGGGACTACACCTGTCCTCCATGAATTCTCAAAGATAATCACTAATAATTCTAAGATTACAGTTAGTTCCTGAAGTACCGTAGGGTGAATTTCATCAGGCCCTGCCAAACCGAATACATCTGTCTTATTCTGTTCTTGCCCTAGTCTTCCCCCTTGTTGGTTATATGAATTGTATTAACTATCTGGTCACAAATAACCTCTTTAGAGGAGACTGATGCGATATAGGAATTAAACACCTTAGTCTTCTTGATGACATCCATGATTAGCTTTGCTTCCCTACTAAGCAGAGGACCTAAACTTTCCTTCAACTTTTTCTTGCTCCTAGTGCATTTATAGAAACTTTTATTATTGCTCATAAATTGCTGTTGCTCATTCTTAAGAATTTGTCCATGTTGTCATTTCTTGCAGATTCTTTTTTAATTTTCAGTGTCATTAAATAACTTCTTATATAGTCAAATTGGCATCTTACTATTCTCCCTATATTTTCTTTGTATTGGGATAGTTTGATGTACCATAAATGTTGTGTCGTTGAGAAACTGCCAGCTCTCCTGAAATCCTTTTTCCCTTAGATTTTCTTCCCATGAGACCCTACCTATCGATTCCATGAGTTTGTTAAAATCTACTTTTCTTTTCTTTTAAGTCCATTGTCCTTGTTCTGCTCCTCTCATTCCTTCCTTTCTTTAGAATCAAGAAATCTACCATTTCATGATCACTTGTACCTAAATTACTTTCCACTTTCAGATTCACAACCAATTCTTCCCTGCTATTTTAAGCTGATCTAATTTACACAAAGAGGAGAAGGTATAATTGAGGTGATTATATTCTTCCTACCTAATTTTTTGTATGGCTTCATGCAGCATGACAGTGATTAATGAAGATTTGTACAACAGTGGGGAAGTCAGGAACCTTTAACCGACTATTTATAGACTTTTTTTTTTTTTGCCAGATGAGGTTTCACACTTTTTGTAAATAAAATAATAAATCTTTATTTTTTAAAGATTTAACTCGACATCCCTGAAATATTATCCCCAACTTTAACAAGATTTTAACAATTCTTAATAGCTTTTATTTATGGATTTCCTATATTTGAATACTTGTATGTGCTACATGTTATTTATGAAAAAATATGTATGGCTTAGAGGGATAATTGAAACTGTCATTTATTGTTGCCGACAGCTATGGATAAATTAGCACCAAACTAAAAGCCAACAACTATCATGTTAATTTAATAAACACAGTGTTGTTTAAACCCTTTTGTACATAGTCATTTAAAACCTATTGTGAGAAACTATTCAGAAGGAGTATTGATAGGGTAATATTTTATAATACTGCTTTTACTCCAGAATAGATGTGTGAAGGCTGAGTAATCATCCGAATTCAAAATAGAACTTTAAAACATCTACTGAAATTTTGCAAAACTTTCTGGAAAACTCTTCCCTTCAATAAGATGCTGCATGCAAAAATTCAGGAAGATATGTTTAACTCCTCTGGCATATAAACAAAGTTAAAAACTGAATTTATTGGGGAAGCTCCAGGCACTTTGATCTTCACTGTGAAGCAGCTATTCTCATTCATAAATACCTACAAAAGCTTAAATATTTAAAGTTTTTTTTTAACATCAATAATATATTCTTTTCCCTTTTGCCCTAAAGTTTCCTTCATTCCACTCATCTGTCACCTGCATTCCTCTTATGCTTCCAGACCATATGCCATCGCTTCATTTCCCATTCCATGCCTTGCCAAGGCCTAGCATCTTCGTCTGCTGCCTTCCCTCATCAGTTCAGTAATAAAGTATGTAGCATATTTCTAAGCGATTCAGTCCTATAACCCACTCTAGTGTACTCTCCCTTGTGGATTCTTGTCCCTCCACATCTTCCCCTAGATCTTTCTCCTAAATCCACATGTAGAGTTAGTAATAGGTAAACATTTAAACATTGTAGAATAATTTTAAAGATTGCTCTATATGCACTTGAAAACAATTCTCTTCCAGTGTTATTTGGACTGCAAGTAAAGGGGAATACAAAATAATATATGGCAGCCTGCCACTTTAAAGCAAATATACCTCTGTTCAGAGCATTTCTCCACCATGATTCAATGTATAAGTCAGGGCAGCAGCTTTCTTCAGCCTGATTTCAAAATTAAAGTGCAAAACAGCAAACAAAGAATAGCAATTTGACAAACAGACCTGGGTTTACAAAGTCTCTTTTTAAGTAGTGTCAGAAGATGGTTAGTTTCCCAGGTCTCAGAACACAAATATATAATAGGACTATCATTTTGGCTAACAACCTAGACAATTTATCAATATAACCATTTAGATTTTCAGAATCAAATCACACCGTCCCAACAGAAAATAACATTTATACACAACCACTATCTTGGGAAGGTGACTTTGTTTAGATTTCTTTATTTGACTAAGGGTCCCCTGGTTATCAACTCTGGTGTTGTTAACACACCAGAGGCAAAATAATCCAGAAACGAGATCACAAGACAATTTGGTGAATTACTTATCTACCATTTCACCAAGGTCTCCTTCCCAGTGGAGCTACAGTAGTCAACCCTTGTCACCTGTTTTCTAATTAATTATATTAATCCCAGGATCCAACTAACACTCTAACTGTCTACCACAAACTTCTATATCTATGATAAACTGTATAGTCTGAGTGCACCTCACAAAATTTGCACACATTGTGTCACTGGTGTTTGTATACACCTAGATCTCTAAAGGTAGTATGAAACCATTAGCTATGATTCACACCTGAGTAGTGCTGTACAAGCTTAGTTAACAATAGTAACTCATTCAGTTTTAAAACTACTTTACAACAATCTTGATTGGAACCTGTTACTAAACAAGGACATACGCAGTAACTGTGACAGTCTTTAGAACACATGCACAAGCAAGGACACTTCCTTACTAAACAGATACCCAGTTTCTGTAGTGCCCAACTGACTGTTTGGGTCATCAGCCCAGAGAAAGTTTGTGTGTTACTTATCACTTGATCTTTGCTCAGCCATCAGATTTCAGCTCAGATACTGTTCAGAGCAGGATTTGTCACTGCAAACACAGAAAGGAGCAAAGAATGGCCTAGTAGACTAACTGAATTACTGGAAAATAGAAAGAGACAGTTAAACATGTTTGTCTGAGATAAGTATTTTGTGTCACCAGAAGGACTCCAAGGTTGCTTGCCAAGGACTACAGTCTTCTCTCTTCCAGCTGTTCTTTGGCTTTTGGGAAGCAATGTGCTGCAGGGGTCAGATTGTTCTATCCTGTTTCTATTGGGCAGTCCAACTTGGTTCCTCTTCTTGAAGGTGCTGGGGTGGACGAATGAGATACTGATGCATACTTCTTCTGAAGATTTGAAATGTCCAAGCAAAATGAGTCATTCTCTATCACCATCCAATCAGGGAACAAGACATCCGCTTTTGAGTTCTTGTAACTGGGACTGGAATTTTCCAGTCTCTTTGTGCAATATGTCTTATTACATCACCTTATGTAAGATAAGTTAGGCCAAAATTGTTGGTACAACCTGTTTTTAGTGCTGCTGAGTGTTGCTGCAGAGTTGTTAATGCTGCTTGTGCTGCTATTCTTGGAGCTCCAATGTTAGCTTCACTAGCAGAGAATGCAGCTTGCTGTTTCAGCAGACTTTAATGCTGCTCTTAAAGTGGGACCACAGGTTCGGTTCAGTGTCTAAGACACTCAGATTTATTCTCAGCAAAGCACAGTACTAGCACCCTGTTCAATGGATCACGGGGACACTAATACATGTGTGCCCATGACAGAGTAAAAGCTAAGTCAACGTAACAGAATGCTGTCCCCTCAGCTGATATAAAAATACCATTCCTATGACTTCTCCTTTTATACATTGATACAAACAAGTTACATATTACACTCCAGATGTTGCTAGTTACTGATCTTATATCTGGTACTTGTTAGTGTGAACAAAACATCCTCATCCATCATTCTGTCATTCCATCCTTATCTTACAAGGGATCGGTACAGTCCTCTATAATCTCTCAGGGAATTTATTTACGTAGTTACTTGAGAACTCTGGGTGTTCTTGTACCATCTTCTCCAGTCATGAATGTGCTTACTTGGTTAGCCAATACCTGATGTGTTACTATTTTGCCCAGGCCAGGCCTACTTTGGTTCGCAGCCTTCGGTTCATACTGCCAGTTATGCATAGGACTCCAGTAAGGCCGACATAACCACCTTGAAACATATCTTAAAAACCAGATCGTTTACTCCAGTTAGTAACTTACCTCTATACGGCTTGGTCTACACTAGCGGGGTGGGGGGGGGTAAACCTAACACATGCAACTTCAGCTACGTGAATAACATAGGTCGACTTACCTGGCATCCTCACCGCAGCAGCGGGCTCCCCCGTCAACTCCGCTTGCGCTTCTCGGCAAGCTGGAGTTCTGGAGTCAACAGGGAGCGCCTCTGGGGATCTATTTATTGTGTCTAAAATCGGAGTGTAGTGAAGACACACGATCCGGCAGGTAGTGAAGACACATGATCCGGTGGGTGGTGAAGACATACCCTAAGTAGCTTTCCAAAGGCCCCTTATGGTATATTCCTTGGCCAGCTTTGCAGTTATGCTTGCTCAATTTGCAGTTTCTCCATCAATTCTCTGTTAGCTGCTGAATTATACAGTTTAAAGTTCATTTATATAACATTCCTCATATTTTAATGCTCCCTAAATTTGTTTTAACAGTCCATTGTACACACAAGGTCACTCCAAGAACGGTTATTCTCCAGCAGGCCAGAACAGCTATATAAATCTTCCATTTCTGTTCTAACAATGGTGGGTGAAAGCTTGATACGTATGACTGAGCTGAGTCAATGCCTTATTAACCTAACAGTTGCATTTCTGATTGTTCCACGCTGCGGTCTAGTGTCCTTACAAACACGCTCTTTGGTTTCAATTCCTTTTATTTACTGCCTCCTTCAGCACAGTTGTATTTCACTAACTTGATAGCATAAGCATGTTTGATTGCAAACATTAAACTTAATTCTTATCACTTAAACTAAAAGAAATCAGTATGAGTGCAACCCCTTTCTTTCTTAACAGGTGTCCCAAAGCTGTATCATTTATAGTTGACTACCCTTTTACGTACATCTTAATTGTAACATTACAACCACATTCCCTATTTTACAACTATATCTAGCACATCACACAAAATCAATTCTGGATTAATTTGATATGATTTTTAATTCATTTACTTTTTTAGAGGGGTGAGGGGGCACAGGAAGTCTCTACGTGCACCAGTGGCACACTTGTGAAAAGTAGAAGCCACTTGGAGTTTCCTTAGATCATTGAAGAAATCTAATTGCTAGACCTGTGGGGTTTTTTTATTCTCTTAGCACTCTGTTCTGTCTTTTCTAAAGGCCATGACACCTGGGTAATCCTTAAATAGGAATAATATGTAACTTTGGGACCATAGTTACTACACAGTATGATTAAGAAGGTCACAGGAAACCACAAGGCCAGTGTATATATTAAAGCTACTCAAGGTTAGTTTAGCTTAAGCTTTTGGTATTTTTCCAATTGTTATTTTCCAGATGAATCAAATGCATGTAATTTGGTTTCTGCATAAATTCTATGACATTTTATATGTTGTTCTCTGACCCCTTTGAATGACATGCTGTCCCTTCCTTTATGCAGCTAGAAATGTCACTGCGTTGCATGTTTCATGGCTGGCAGAATATTGATTTCTCACCACTGACTGAGAGGTGTAACATAGCTCTAAATTACTTTCTGATTTCAGATAATCATGAGAAGAAAGTGGGCTTTAATTGGCATACTTTACAGTACCACTGAATTGCTTGTTTAGCACATTAACTTTTTGTAACAATGCATCAGAACCTCTGGATCTTGAACCTGGGTCAAGGGGGATCTTGGAAGTCATCACATTCCAATCCTTCACCTGTCAGCTCACAGACAGCACACTGGACCAGGGTCCATGAAATCCAACTGGGTTACAAGCCCCACCTTCCCCGCAGCCCCTACCTAAATCAGAGAAGGAGCCACAGCCCCTACCTAAACCAGAGAAGGAGCAAGTCCATACAACTGGACTTCATACTGACACAGCTGCATTAAGACTCAGCAACAGATCTGTCTTTTCTGGTGCCTCATAGTAAAGGCCTTCATGGCATCCTGCAATGTGTGTACTCAAAGACAACATGCCACAAACCCTGTACACTCCAAACTTTAGATACTCCATCCCAACTGTGGGCCATATTACTTTGAATTTTATCATGGAGTTCCGACAGTGCAGCAGGTTCATGACAATCTTGACAGTGATAGACCACTTCACTAAAATGGCCCACTTAATTCATGTGTTTCATCTCCATGAACTACCAGACTGCATCACTGTTAGTCGAGTGTCACAGTTAAGCCCGATTCTGGCATGAGACCCTAGGTCTTTTGGGGGTCTAACCACATCTTTCCTCTGCCTGCTTTCCTCAGTCCAAAGGCCAGACAGAAAGGTCAATCAGATTTTAGAACAATACCTATGATGTAATATTAACCACCTTCAAGATGATTGGTCCTTGCTATTGCCCAAGAGGAGTTTGCGTACAATAAGGCAGTTGATGGTTCCACAGGAAAAAGCCCCCGCTTTGCCAATTATGGGTACTTCCCCAATTCCACCTATGACTACCTATGAGCTCCCCTAACCTGACCAGGTGCAGACTTGGTGCAGAGGATTCATCAGATCCAGGAAGAAGTAAGGGGCTACCTGGAAAAAAAACAAAGGCTGACTACAACTGATATGCATACCACCATGGTCAAGCAGTCCTCACCTATTCAGTGGACAAAAAGCATGGCTATCGACAGAGCATCTCCACACAAACAGATCCTTCCATAAGTTGGAATTCCAGTTTCTTGGCCCTTATCAAATCTGCCACCAAGTTTAACTTGGTCAATGTTCAACTATATCTACCCCGATCGCTTAAGATCCACCTGATATTCCATATATCCCTCCTGAAACCCTATACCAAGAATTTGTTTCCACATAGGACCAAAACAACTCTCCCACTAGTGTGTGTATAAGGCCACAGGAATACATTATGCTTGAGATCTTGGATTCCAAATTCCGGTGGGGTAAACTTTTTTTATCTGATCGACTGGGAAGGGTATGGCCCTAGGGAGTGTATGTGGAAGCCAGCAAAAAAACATTCACAGTCCCGCTCCAACACAAGCTTCATTGAGAATCACCCTGAGAAGTCTGAACCCATGGGGCCTGGAGGTAGACACTTGGAAAGGGGGTGATGTCAGGCCTCATGGTCCCCAAATCTGGGTCCAAGAGGGTGGTGGGAGCCATCATACTTCAATCCTCCATGTATCAGCTCACAGAAAGTATCTGAAACCAGATTCAGGAAGCCCAAATGAGGCACAGCCTTGAACCCTACACTCTGAATGGGCCAGCTCCACAGCTCCTAGTTGGGCTGCAACCCCTATTAAAGCAAGGAGAGGAAGCAGGAAGTTGTCTGTGCAGCTGGGCTTCAGGCTGCCATGTAGGGTGACCAGATGTCCCAATTTAACAGGCACCTATTACTCCCCAGCCCTGTCCCGATTTTTCACACTTTCTTTCTGGTCACCCTACTGCCATGGACCACTAGTGTGGTGTTTATTTGTTCTTTCCTTCTGATCCAAGCCTCCCGGGACCCTTACCTTTGGTAACTGGCTGCTGGTGTCCTTCCCATGCTTCCAGTGCTTGAATCTCACCAAGTGGTATGCAGACTTGGCCCGATTCTTGGTAACTGACTCTTGATCCCTGCCCTCCAGTTTTTCTCTCTATCCTGATTTCCTGGTGTTCCAGCCAGGTAATTGTCACATGGCCTTGCCCTCAGCCTGTGCCTGACACTAATCCTTAAGCCAGGCTGCTCACACCCTGGCACTGATACAGTTGTTGTGAGAGCACATTAGCAGCCACCCTAGACTGATTAGGATATCCTAGTATTTATGGTGCTGTCATTATATGCCAGTGTTTGCCAGCCTGCTTTGGATTTCCAAGGGAGTATGGCCCTGATCCCAAATCTACTGAAATCAATAGGAAAGCTCCATTGATTTCAAAGTGCTTTGGATCAGGCCCTCTGATGCTGTTTTAGAAAAAACCTCTTTGTAGGGGAGGGAAATAAATATTACAGTACAGAGTGTTCTGAAAGCACTTGTTCTGCCTCGGTTACAAAATTAAAATGGATAAGTAGGGCCTAATTTTCCTCTTATCAGTTTATCCCTGATCCCAGACTTGTTGAATAGGTGTTTAATCAGTGAGAGGTTCGCATCCAGAAATAATTCAGAGTTTAAAGCAGCAAGTGGGTTGAGGTTGAACTGTTGCACATAGCAACCTCCTAGTATAAAATAATGTATAGCATGTTTATATATTTAATTTTCTCATAGTACTTACTTTGGGCTTTGTTCTGCCACACTGATTCCCATTGAGTATTACTCCATTATTCCCACTGAATTAACTGAAGCTACTTGAGAACTGAAGTGTGACTCACTGTGAACGAGGTTGGCAGAATCTACCATTAACTGTGACCTTCTGGGTTGAAAATAGCATAGATGTCTAGAAGGTTACGGTGATGATTATCCTACTGTGTGGTGCTGTTGTGCACCACTACCAGTGCACAAGGCTGTTCTGTATATATGGAGCTACATCTTCATGCTGGGATTCCAATGTGTGTCATTGCCCACAAATCGAAAGCTGACTTTTTATAATTTTTTTAGTCTTAGTTCTTAAAGGATAAATGATTGTGGAAGGAGATTTGGTGTGGCTAGGTAGATCTTCCTACTCCATTACTGGAGGAAAACCTTGTGTACAGCAGCCATTTTGCACAGCCAGAGGACTAATTAGATAAGCAGCAAAGGTGACCGACTACGACCAGTCTATGACCAGGAGGGAGAGCACTGCTTATGACTGAATCTGGCCTTCTGCACAGGTCCACCTCCCCACTGTTTTCAGTCATTGTGACATCTGGACCACAGTAGGAAAATTCTGAATTGTGATGAGTTTCACCAGCTTACCTTTTGATCTTCCACACTAGTTCCACTTTGAACTGTCCAGTGATGAAATTATCTTTTGTCTTAATTCTCTCCAAACCCAGCCCTAAATTTTGTTCAGATATCTGTCAAATCATTCAAACCTTATCTGATAGGAACATCTCTTTTTTTAATATATACAATACCAGAAGGCTGTAAATGTTCTTTTCTCAGGGCCTGTGCTCCCCACACTGCAATCTATTGTTTTTATTATGATTGTTGTTTAATAATTATATTGCAGCATATAATGTGGTACACAGTGCCTGATCTCAAGCAGCAGCTTTTCCAATCTGAATTACAGTACAGCTTTCCAGCTAAATGCAAAGATCACTCTTACACACTTTCCACATACTCTGTTTTCTCTAATACTAATAGACATCTCTTCCTAAATTAAAAACTGCCCCTGGGTGTTTTGAACTGAAGCTTAATACAGCAGTGTGTATTTTGTCAATAAATAGATCATAAAGCCCAATGGAATTCTCACTGAAATGTAATGAGATATCTGATTTGGTGATCAGAAAACTTTCATCTATCTGAACAGCTGCTTTTGAGGCAGTGTTTGCCTTCTGTGAACAGCAAGCAGTTGGGATATATGAACAATTAAACTTTTCCCCACAAGTTTCAGGATGTGGGGAGGGGGGAAGTGTTTCTATAGATTACTTCATTTTCCCCATTTGATGTTACATTATTACATATTATTGTTACACTGGCAATGTATTGTGATGTTTGCTAGACAACAATATAATCTCAAATATAATGGGACCATGTCAAAATGCTAGCTTCAAATACTGCAGTATGCCTCTGAGAAAAAGAAATCAGGGTGAGATGTATCCTGATCATGCAAAAATCTGCATTTTCCTTGTGGGTGTGCTTTCTTCTCGCTATGCATGCAAAAATAACTTATTATTGAGTATGTGCAGAATTACTGATCCCCAGTCAAAATTGCTATTTCTTTCTATGGAAACTGAACTATTGGAATGATTCCAGGATAATTCCCACATTTTGAAGGGATATTTTCAGTCTAGTGTTCCAGAGATGCCACTAATGACTGAATTTGCCCATCATAACAAAGATTTAATAGCTACCATCTCCCAAACCAGTCCAATATATAGTATTTTAAATACCCAACGATCAAAAATATTACCTAATTAGCCTTGCACTGGTGCCTAGTGAGAATCATATTTTGCAAAGAGTTTCTAAAGGTAACTCTTAGAGGTTTACTCATTCAAGAATTCTCCAAGATGATGGTATTACACTGAAAAAAGAAGAGAAGTACATGTGGCACCTTAGAGACTAACAAATTTATTTAAGCATAAGTTTTCGTAGGCTATAGCTCACTTCATCGGATGCATAGAATGGAACAGACAGTAGGAAGATATATATATACACACAGAGAACATGAAAAGGTGGAAGTTGCCATATCAACTCTAAGAGGCTATTTAATTAAGATGAGCTATTATCAGCAGGAGAAAAAAAACATTGTGGTAATAATCAAGATGGCCCATATGAGACAGTTGACAAGAAGGTGTGAGGATACTTAACGGAGGGGAATAGATTCAATCTGTGTAATGACCCAGCCATTCCCAGTCCCTATTTAAGCCTAAATTGATGGTATCCAATTTGCAAATTAATTCCAGTTCAGCAGCTTCTCGTTGGAGTCTGTTTTTGAAGTTTTCGTTGGAGTCCATTTTTAAAGTTTTTCTGTTCAGAAAAACTTCAAAAACAGACTCCAATGAGAAGCTGCTGAACTGGAATTAATTTGCAAATTGGATACCATCAATTTAGGCTTAAATAGAGGCTGATAATAGCTCATCTTAATTAAATAGCCTCTTAGAATTGGTATGCTAACTTCCACTTTTTCATGTTCTCTGTGTGTGCGTATACATATATCTTCCTATGGTCTGTTCCATTCTATGCATCCAATGAAGTGGGTTATAGCCTACGAAAAATTATGCTTAATTAAATTTGTTAGTTTCTAAGGTGCCACAATTAGTCTGTATCCACATTCCCATTCTTTTTGTGGATACAGACTAACACGACTGCTACTCTGAAACCTGCTATTACATTCATAAAGTTCTATGGCCTAGTACAGGCCATAGAATTTCCCAAAAATAATTCCTAAAGCAGATCTCTTTAAAAAAAAAAAATCCAATTTTGACTTAAATTTTTGGTGTAAAAGAATCTGTCATGGTCCTTGGTTAATTGTTCCAATGATTATTACCCCTCACTGTTAAAAACTTACATCTCATTTCACTCTGAATTTGTCTAGCATCAGCTTCCAGTCATTTGATTGTGTTACACCTTTCTCTACTTGACTGAAGAACAAATTATTAAATTTGATTCCAATGTGGATACATTCAGGTCATAATCAATTCATCCTTTTAATCTTCTCTTTGCTAAATTAATAGATTCAACTCTTTAAATCTGTAACTATAAGCATGTTTTCTAATCCTTTAATCATTTTTGTGGTTCTTCTCTGAACTCTCTCCAATTAATCAACATTCTTCTTGAATTGCAGGTTCCAGAACTGGACACAGTATTCCAGTGAGAGTCACACCAGTGACAAATACTGAGGTAAAATAATCTCTCTACTACTTCTTGAGATTCTCCTGTTTATACATCTGTGACAGAGTGCAGGGCACAAACAGGCGAACATGCACTCTGATCACACTAATAGTAATTAGTTTCCCCATATGAAGATGAAAGGGATAACTACTTAGGCTGCCTAGCTAAGCCAATTATCTTATCAGTCCTGGTAACAGGCAGCACAGGAAGGATGTGGAAGGAAGGAGAGAGGGAGGAGAAACAGGGTTAGCTGCTATTGGATTTACAACAGTAACCATAACAACTTAACTAATGTCAATGGAGTAACTCCAATTTCACAGCATGATTCTGAGAGCAGAATTTGGCCCAAACTGAGTGATTCAAAGGCTCCCTTTACAGCAGAAACATGAATTCCTCTTTTATTTCCTTACATTATTTCATTTGTTAGATTTACTGCCTTCCAATCACAGCAAGATCTCTGTTAGCTGGAAAGAAAGGGCCTCTAGGAAAGAAACAGGAACAAATTAACATACCCTTAGAGTCCCAACTGGGGGTATTCTATCTATTACCCAAGATCCACAAACCTGGAAATCCTGGATGCTCCATCATCTCAGGCATTGACACTCTCACTGAAGGACTATCTGGATATGTGGACTCTTTACTCAGACCCTACGCCACCAGCACTCCCAGATATCTCCGTGACACCACCGACTTCCTGAGAAAACTACAATGCATTGGTGATCTTCCAGAAAACACCATCCTAGCCACCATGGATGTAGAGGCTCTCTACACAAACATCCCACACAGAGATGGAATACAAGCTGTCAGGAATAGTATCCCTGATGATGACACAGCACAAGTGGTTGCTAAGCTCTGTGACTTTATCCTCACACACAATTATTTCAAATTTGGTGACAATATATACCTCCAGACCAGTGGCACCGCTATGGGCACCCGCATGGCCCCACAGTATGCCAACATCTTTATGGCTGACCTGGAACAACTCTTCCTTAACTCTCGTTCACTCAGGCCCCTTCTCTATCTATGCTACATTGATGACATCTTCATCATCTGGACCCATGGGAAAGAAACTCTGGAAAAATTCCACATGATTTCAACAGCTTCCACCCCACCATCCACCTCAGCCTGGACCAGTCTACATGAGAGGTCCACTTCCTAGACACAACGGTGCAAATTAATGACGGCCACATCAACACCACCCTATACCAAAAACCTACTAACAGCTACGCCTACCTTCATGCCACCAGCTTTCATCCCAGACACACCACACGATCCATTGTCTACAGCCAAGCACTGAGATACACTCGTATTTGCTCCAACCCCTCAGACAGAGAGCAACACCTACAAGATCTTCACCAAGCTTTCTCAAAACTACAATACCCGCACAAGGCAATAAGGACACAGATCAACAGAGCCAGACATGTACCCAGAAGCCTGCTCCTGCAAGACAAACCCAAGAAAGAAAACAACAGAACACCACTGGTCATCACCTACAGTCCTCAGTTAAAACCTCTCCAACACATCATCAGTGATCTACAACCCATCCTGGACAACAATCCCTCTCTTTCACAGGCCTTGGGAGGCAGGCCAGTCCTGGCCCACAGACAACCCGCCAACCTCAAGCATATTCTCACCAGCAACAGCATACCATGCCATAACTCCTCTAACTCAGGAACCAATCCATGCAACAAACCTCAATGCCAACTCTGCCCACATATCTACACCAGCAATACCATCACAGGACCTAACAAGACCAGCCATACCATCACTGGTTCATTCACCTGCACATCTACCAATGTAATATACACCATTATGTGCCAGCAATGGCTCTCTGCTATGTAAATCGGTCAAACTGGACAGTCCCTACAAAAAAGGATAAATGGACACAAATCAGATATCAGGAATGGCAATATACAAAAACCTGTAGGAGAACACTTCAATCTCCCTGCACACACCGTGAAAGACTTAAAGGTCAGCATTTTGCAGCAAAAAAACTTTAAAACGAGACTGCAAAGAGAAACTGCAGAGTTGCAATTCATTTGCAAATTTGACACAATCAGTTTGGTGCTGAATACAGATTTTAAATGGCTAGCTAACTACAAGAGCAGTTTCTCTTCTCTTGCTGTTCACACCTCCAACTCAGCTGCTAGAGGAATACCTCACCCTCCCTGATTAGAGATAGCAGCTGGTTCAGCCTCACTGGACTCACCCTGTTATCTTTAACCCAGCTCTTGCCTACCTATTTATACCTGCCCCTGGATTCTTCCACTGCATGCATCCGACGAAGTGGGTATTAGCCCATAAAAGTGTATGCTCTAATACTTTAGTTAGTCTTTAAGGTGCCACAGGACTCTTTGTCACTTCTGCAATTCCAGACTAACATGGCTACCCCTCTGATTCTAGGAAAGAATGATTAGGAATGAGAAGACTAGCATAGTCCTAATGCCTATTTTTCCACCATTAAAATATAGAACATAAGGAGGGGGTTTTAAATTTAGAATATAAGTGTAATAAAATGTTATTGGATGTCATTTCTCAAAATATTGCTTAGTGTGTACTTTATCATGGGTATAGTGGTGACTTGTTATGAAGATGCAGCTACATGCTGGCATCGTTACTTTGTATGGAGACAGTTCATCAACACTTTTCCATTGGCAGAAAGTCGGAACTGTTCAACTCAAAAGATGATAGTCATCCTTTGAATGAAGGGTTACTGAGATATCTAAGTTTAATAAAAGTGATATGAAACACAAAGGTCAAGGAGGATGCTATCTGGGCAGCACTGTATTGATTTTAGCTTACAGTGATAAGCTATAATATTATTTATTAAAGATTTAATAAATCACTGGCTAGCAATAGGTTTATACATAACTACAGCTAGTTTAGAAAAGCAAACAAAAAGCAAACAAAAAAACCTTAAGCTACTATGAGAAAATAACAACAGCTATGTTTCTAAATCATCTCCTTTAAAATTTACATTCTGATTTCCCTTGCAGGAATTTTAAACTTTTGTGATGGACTGTAAAATGTATGAAATATATTTCCTGCTCAAATAAAATATGAGTAACTTACCACCCACTGCAGTTTTCCTTGCATTATACTGTGCTCAGAAGTGCTGGATCCTGCAAACACTTGGCACATGCAGCATTTTATTGTTTAAGGGCCAGATTCTGATATCGTTATACTGAATTGCTCATATCTCCTCAATTAGTCCCATTCAAGCCAATGCGATAAGTCATAGAATAAGGTGTTACTCAATGTAAGGGGATCAGAAAGTGGCCCTAAATTGCAGGATTATACCTTTCAAAAGATCCTGGAAGAACGTCCAAACATGTTAGAAATTTAAAATCCTACCCACACCCCCAATTGTAGTTGAGATAAAATGGAAAGTAATGCATGCAGGAAGACTTTATGGAATTCTGGTCATATAACTAGACCACAGCAGGGTGTTCTTACAATAACAGTTAAATGGTGCACCTCTGTATTGGTACATACCTTGATTCATTGTTTTTACACACGAAAGCGGCAAGCCTATAGTAACTTCTTTCATTCCTTAAGAAAAGTTACCAATATAGATCAGCCATAATGTTTGCTTGCATTTCAGCACGTAAGGCCATATAAAAAGCAAACAACAAATCAAACTGCCTATGGATTATTTCCCAGAAAAGCCATTTAATTTGGATAGAGATCTGCTTCATGAACATGTCAAATAGAAGACTACCATGTGGATTTTAAGCAGGTCTCTCGTCCTGGGGCTGGGAGGGAATTTGCCACATAAGCAGATAAATTGAGCTTAAAAAATGAAAGCACAAGATTCTGGATGCCCCACCACAGATGTAAAAGTAGGATTCCTCAAACCGTGCTCAGTCCCTGGCACACAGAGCTGTATGTGAGAACCAAGAATGGGCACTTTTGTATTTTCTGATACATGTTCTGTGGGTGAAATTCTGGCCCCATTGAAGTTGAAGAGAAAACTGCAGTTGACCTCACTAGTACCAAGATTTCACCTGATTTTGCTTTGGTTGGAGAAATTAGTTTTTTCCCAAAAAAAGTTGTTTCCATTTCACAGGGTTTGAAACAGACCCATTTTCAATTTAGTGACTTTTTTTTTAAGTGAAAATATTATTGAAATAGTTCTCAAAAGAGTTCATTAAGCAAATCCAGGGTTTGGTAAAATTTCAGTAACCGTATCAATAATGTTTTCAGTAAGTAATGTTCTTTGCTAAAATCTCAACAACATTTTTGGGTCTCTAGGCAAACTCTTGAAGTACAGATCTTCCAGTTAGCACCTACTTGTAAGAGCAGGGATTTCACAGCCCAACTGCCAAAGCACTGAGACTAATGCCAGCTCTCCTGCACTCCCCAGTAGAGCCAGTCAGGAATTTTCTGAAGAAACTGTTTGTTTGGTTTTTTAAATCAGAAAATGCATATTTGTTGAAATTGAAACATTTAGTGGAAATGCACTTGTTTTGAGGAACTTACAGCAAAACACAGAAGAGGTTCTGTTGATCTGATTTCCTGCCAATTAACTTAGTGGTCTGCTGGGGATCCCGGGACTTCCACGATCCACAGTTCCAGGGCAGCTCTACTACTTGAAGTGCCTCAAAGTCAGGGACCGGGGGCTTCCAGAACCGATGGATCCAAGGCATCTCTTATTCTGGGAGACATGGCTATAGGCAGGGATTGACTCTTTGTTCTACAGAAGGAACAGCTGCAGACCCTGGAGCCTAGAAGCATGGGCTGATCTGAGAGTCTCGGGGCTTGGGATCCCAGGCTCAATTTGCTTTAAAAAATTTCATAATGAAATGTTTGGATTATTTCAGAACGATTTATTTCAGATTTTCCCTTGCACAGGAACTGTCAAGCATCCTACTTCTCATTTCAGAACAGAATGAAATTTCAGATTTTTGTAATTTCCTGAGGAATGGAAATTCCAACTTTTGACAGTCTGTACCTTATGCACACCCTGTCTCAGGGCTCCAACCTCATGGACGCTGTGGTTTAAAGTTTACCCCTCCAGGGACATGTCATAGCTGAAGCAAAGAAGACACAAATTTTGCACAGGGTTTCTAAAACCACTACTCTTTACAGGAGACAGCACAAGAGATAAACAGATTGAGATGGAAGCAATGGAACCCTGAATACCATTCCCTGCCTCAGTTTCCTCCCCACTCTTGAGGGTTGTTTGGAATTTGGTTCTCTAGGGTTCCAGAATCCCCTCTTGCAGCTAATGGCTTCTCTTTTGACTTACAGAGATTCTCTCCACAGCCAACTTCCATCAGCCTTGCCTGGACTTGAAATCAGAAAGGCCCCCCCGAGTCCCAAACTCCTGTCTTTGTTTCTCTCTTCTACCCCAAGCTTTTTCTTTCTTTCTGACCTACCTTGTCTCTGTATTTTTTAAAAACAGGCTGTACTGGGATTTCATCTCTTTGTTCCTATTCCTTGGGAAACTCTAACTCTTTGCAGTGAAGTTAAATAAATCCATTTATTTTTATCTAGGATGCAGTTATTCATTTGTTCTTGCTGGCCAATTTATATTAAGATACTGATTGAGCCAGAAGCTGTAGAGTATCATTTAAAGTGAAGATAACCATAGAGTTTCCCTCTTCCCTTGTCAGCAGCTTGATCTCCCTCCCCCAGCCCGTGAGCCCTTACATCTACTCCCTCCAAATTTGAACAAGGGGTAGTGTGACCAGATGTCTCATTTTTAAAGAGACAGCCCTGTATTTAAGCCCTCCTGAAGTTGGCCCAACTTCTTCTTGAAAATGAGCAAATTGTCCTATATTTTCAGTCTCCCCACCCCCATCGGTACTGGCAGGTCCAGCTACTGGCCAGACCACCGCTCACCAGCCACCCGCCCACTAGCGGTGAGAAGAGGGTCCTGTGGCGAGTAATGGGGGTGAGTGTGAAAGACTGGTGGTAGGGGGAAGATGCTGTGCATGGAGCCAGCCGCTCCCCCTGCTGGTCCATCAACACAGCCACCGCTGTGTGAAGGCTCTCAGCCAGCAGGGCCCCTCCCCCCATCCCATTTCCTGCTGACACTGGCTGCCTGCTGTAGAGGCTGGTGTATGAAGGCAGCTGCCAGGCAGTGGCTGGTTATGTGCTGCCTCTGCTGCCTACCCATTGGCCCTTTATGTGCCCCCCTTTTGCTGTTCTATTCCTGCTTTGCCCCTTTGCCCCCCACCCCCACTGCCCCTCCATATCCCCCCTCATGGGGAGCTTCCCGCTCCCAGCACTGTGTGGAGAACCAGCCCCTGGAGTGCTCTGCTCATTATCAGCCTGGCCGGCAGGCTCCTTCCTTCCCTCACTGCCTCTGGCTGGGCCAGTGCCCTGGATGCTAGTCAGGAGGATCCAAGTGTCAAAGCCCCATACAGCACTGGCATGGGGAAGCCTCTCTATCCCTCGCTAAGCTCTGGAGTGGTGTGCGGGGGAAGTGGTTTACATGCCCTGAAAATGCATGTTCCACAGCAGGCCCCTGGGCAGGAGCTTAGCACCCTCTTCACGTCCCATCACCCGGGCTCTGGGTCGTGTCCCCAGGGAGCATGGAGCTGCTCTGTCCCTAGGCACCCTCCTGTGATGAGCCATCTCTCTGTCCAGGTTCGCTGAAGCCCCTGCAGTCAGGTTCCCTGGGCCCTGCTGCACAGTGCTTCCTTAGGGCTTAAGCCCTTCCTGCCTGCATTGTAACCAGGGGACAGGAGGCAACTGGGTTATGTCAGAGACCAGCAGCAGCCTGAAAGCGTTAACTGCCTTTCAACACTGCGTGGGCAGAAAGAGACAAGCTGCTTCCACCCACATGGAAAGACATCAGCCAAGTCTTCTCTCCTGCAGCCAGAAGCAGGCCCCGTCCCTTCCCTCCCACACACTGCTGAAAGCCTGCTGCTGGCCACATTCTGGTGTGAACCCCGACAGAAATCCAGGGAGAGAGGCATGTGATCCTGTGTGCCTCCCTCCCACTATGAGTTGCCTCAGGAAGACAGCACCAGGTATCAGGAGAGGGGTGTGGGAGTGTGTGTGGCAGGGTTGGGATAGGATTGTGTGTGTCCCCTCTCCCTGTGTGAATCCTAAAGCCTTAAAGACAAGAAGGTAAATAAAAAGAATCCAACTTAGTAGTATTTCTTTTAGCAGTGGCTCAGTCAACCTGATGTTAATTTGAACATTTATACTGCATAGTTCTGATTGATTGTCATTGAGCTTGCTTGCATATGAATAATTTTACCAGGTGTCCCATATTCAGCTTAGGGAAATATGATCACCCTAGTAAGGGGTGTTGCAACCTGGTATGCAGCGTTGCAGCATCACACTTGTTCAGCTCAGTTAAAAAGTGCTTGGTTCATGGCCCAGTAATTCAACTGGCTGTGGGCTTGGTCACCTAGCAACCCAATGAGCTTGGCAAGGCCCAATAAATCCTCACTAAGTGGCTGTGCTACCTGATTGGATGGAAGGCCCATCAGCTCACCATTTAAGCCTCTTAATACCAGCAACACAGCAGCTGCTCAATGCATTTCTTGTCCATAGCTGTGCCAGGCCTGCTGCCTATGCTGATACTTGCTCTAACCCATTCCTACTCCATCCCCAGCCCTGCCCTGTCCCCAACCTTCCTCTGAACTCCTGGCTCTGACCACTGGTTGTTTCCTGACTATGATGCCAGTTCTGCCTTTTGGGTCTGTTCTGACTCTGACCATTGGCTTGCTTCCTGACCATGCTTCTGGGTCCTTCTTCTAAATCTTTTCTGACCAGTAGACAAGTCTCCTTCTCTGTCCAGTAGGTCACACTGCCTCTGCCCTGTTTTGTGACAGGTACCTACTTGGCCCGTGGCTCTGATGCCTATGGGCAAACCTATTCACAGACAGACACTCTGGTGACACCCTTTACCAGTCAGTATAAGAAATTTGAGGGTAAATACACAGTAAATGACAGCCATGGGAATGCAGCCAGTTCATAAAATAAAGTGGAATTTATGAACAGATTTCCCATATCACAGTTTTTGATTGACAATATAATTAATAAAAATTCCAGTAACATTTTTGATTAAAAATACAGAAGTAAATTGGAAAAATGAACACTTTTCATGATCTATTTTGTTTTAAAAGACCATTTTTGTCCAAAAATATTAAAATATTTCTACCAGCTCTACTTTTAAAATAAGAGCTATGGTAAAACACACTAGATAAAAGTTAAATTTGACCAAAACTTTCTCTGGATTTTGCAGGAAAATGAACATGATGAAAAATCTCATCTGTGGCACTAGATTAGAAAATAAATGGTTAAAAAAATTAGTTAAGTTAATGGAGGCTAGGTCCATCAATGGCTATTAGTCAAGATGGCCAGGGATTCAACCCCATGGTTTGGATGTCCCTAAATCTCTGATAGCCAGATGCTGGGTCCGGTCAGCAGTGGATGGATCACTTCATAATTACCCTGTTCTCTTACTTCCCTTTGAAGCATCTGGCATTGGCACAGTTGAAAGACAGGACACTGTGCTAGATGGATCATTAGTCTGACCCAGTATGGCCATTTGCATGTTCTTACTTTTCACTGGCTTCCAGTCAGGTGCCATAATCTCTTGAAACAGTTGTAACAGAATGCTATTCTTCCATAGCCTCTCAAAGTTAACATATTAAAATCTTTGCACTCAAAGTCTGGTCAATGTACAAAAGTGAGAGATTGTCTATCTGTCTTGGGTAAAATTCCTTTACTCAACATAAATTATGGGTTTCTTTTTTAAAAAAAAATCCTTTTCTTTAGGAAAAATTGGGAGAATTTAAAATGAGGGATGTTATTACTTGAACACTTGGTGATAATATGCTTTTTTCTATATCTCAGGAAGAGATTCTAAATTGCATGTTCAGTTGTCCTTCCAGAAACATCTGAAGAGTTGTCTTGACCTAATTCTTCAAGGACAAATTCAAGGGATGAGAGAACTGGGATTAAATTTAGTATAACATCCCTTATATTTTTGTGATTTCAGACTTGCTCAAAGTTTCTCTTTTTAGTTGAAAACTCTTTGGGCTAGGGATGTGATTTTGGCTACTGGAATTCAAATAGAAATAATCTCTTAGAGGAAATTTTGATATTAGAGCACCTTTATCACACATATTATACCACACAGTCTAGAATATGAGTTAGCCTTTCAGGGTTAATGATGAAATTTAGCTCATTTGTCCTCCCACTATCCACTGTCTCTTTATATTAGAGGGAGGTGAGTGAACCATTTTTATTTAACTTCCTGCAATTGATTTTTTTTTTTCAAATACAGTACTGTTGATTGTCTGATAAGATATACCATTAAATCTATCCATTTACTCATACTAGAGAAGTGTGGCATTACTTTACTTGGTGATTTGAAAGTTATTGGTCCCTATACCCGGTAACAATAAAGCATAATCTAGCTCTCTAGTTAAACATACATAACATTATAACCTGATTTTTCTTTCTTAAGCAGCATTTATATTTATTTTCTAATGAAGATATGATACATAATATTTGCCGGGCAACACAGCTTATAAATTTAAAAAGAATTGAATATTTTCACTTTACTCTTCACTTCCAGAAATTTTGATCAATTAAGAATTATTTGTTGTGATGAACATTATTTTTCACATTTTTCTCTTTATGGAATTTTTTATCACCTTCTATATAAACCCCTAAAATCGTTACAGTTTTTCTTTCTTTCCTTTTTTTAAAGGCTGAGTAGATAGTGACACCACACTTGTAGAAATCAGAAATATTTCAGACTTCTGAATGTTACTTTTGGCCTCAAGCAGAACTGTTGCATGTGAAGTGTGCAATGATTTCCATATCTATTCAGCATCCTAATTTGTTCACATAGCTTCAGTAACCTTTACTCTCTTTGTTAACAAGTGAAATGTATAATGTACATATCTCATTAAAATGCTTCTTTCTGATCAGTCCATTTTTTGTTTCTTTGGATGAAAAATGAGATTAACTTTGTTCATGTTTCCACTGGGAAGTGGATCACAACTTGCAAAGAACATGAGAGTGGTTTATAATGTCAACGATAGGGCAGACTGAATAATAAATTTGACCATTTTCCATTTCATGTCCATTGTGACATTTTAAAATGAACTGCAAATATTTCCTCTGGGCATCATCAGGTTTCAATATACTTCTGGAATTCAGTCCCTCAGAATTGCCAGTCTGTCTCATACTCTCTCTTATTGCTTAATATCAAACTCAAGGTGGAGCCTCACATATTCTTGTATTTATATATCTTTCTAACACAAGAAAGTCTCCCAGAAAAGTTTAAACATGTTTCTTCTAATAAATAGTTGAGTCCAGGTCACTCTAATTTTTCTCAATGAGTTCCACTATCCGATTGGTGCACTCAGCTAATTAATTATGTTGGTGTTGAAACATGGCCACTGCTGGTTAATGGATATGGTAAATAATGTCTTGGTTGGCAGAATTGTGACAAAATCCTTATGTCTTTCGTTTATACAAATGTGTCCTACTGCCCTTGACCATCAGTGTGCTTTGGTGTATGTGGGTCCAGCACCAGTTCATAGCAAGTGATACGTTTAAGTATTGCAAGATCAGTGATCTGCAATGATTGTATCCTCAACCTTCATCTATTGCTTTCATAAAACTCATAACACTTATTTTGTATGTATAACAGTAAGCAATGGGGTAGACAGTGTAACCTGGGAATGAGTACAAAATATTGTCAAGTTGTGGCAGCTGTCAAAATCTCTCAACTGGAAATAGACATGCTTCACATTTCTATGTGGCTATAAAACATAGTACTCTATGGAGTCTTGTGAAATTAAATCATTTTACACAAGGGAATGGCAATTGTGTATCTCACATATTCTCATTAGATTTCCTCTCATAAATGGGTTAGCTTCCTTGGAAGATTTTGCCTCATTTCTGGTGGTCTCCTTTTGAAGACTTCACTTCACAAAGAGTCCTTCACATCAAAATAAAGTTGCCCCCACCCTAATCCACCACTCACACTTCTGTTTTACAACGGACCTAATCTGGCCTTACAGCCAGTGTTCAAAGATTGCATGTGAAGAAATAATAAAACAGAGAATTAGATATTGTTTACAGTCTAGTGCTCAAAGAAGTGATAGAATGACAGGTCAAAATATTTGAGACATATTAACAGACCTATGAAGTCGTGCTAAAGTCTGCAGCACATATTATACTTATGATGCACATCAGATGAACTCTGGAAGATGAAAATGTGGGGAAAATGTAAATCCTAATGTATTTTTCCCCAACATAGTATATCAAGTGTGAAATGATATTTTCCACACTGGTGATTTAAAATATAATTTAAAAGGAAAGTTGCCTGTAAGTGTGTAAGCCTCTTCTGTCCCTACCATATATCAGATTCCTCTGATAATAGTCCTACTATTTAAGTATTTTGGATAGAGGGGCGTTGAATGGAAGTAGGGCTGGATAGACGGTTCAGTAGAAAATGAATGACCAGCATGGCCTTTTTTTCCTATCTGTGCCTGGAGAGGCCATTTTATCCCAGATGTGGACTCTCCTATTGTGATCCATGTCTTTGTCACTCCAAGACAACTACTGCAAAACGTTTTGTCATGGGGTATACCCCCTATTCATTCAGAAACTGAAGCTAGTGCAATGGCCTACTTGTTAAGCAGTGAAGGCCACCATGATCACATGATCTCAGTATTCTGTTAGTGCAAGATCTACACTGGATGCCTATGGGCTTCTGGGTGGAGCTTAAAGTGTTGGTTTGGACATATCCCTAAATAACTTGGGAGCTCCCTTTCTGAGAAACTGTCTCTCAACTCAATGCCAAAATGGTGGAGCCCTGATCAGATGTGCCCTCAAGTGGGGCCTCTTTTGTTTGCAAGGGAAGGAGCTAATGAATGGACATTATCTATGAGGACTTGGAAATTTAGGAACCCATTTTCTCCCTGGATCCAAAATACGCTGAAACTGAACAGATTTTGGCTATGCTACAATTATTTTTATTTTATTTTAAGCATAGAATGGAGATAGCTGAATCTGAGATACGTGGAGATGTTTTGTAATGTTGCCTGGTGACTGGCTGTTTTATGTTATATGGAGCATATTGAGTAGGATCTGCTGGTCTCATTCACTTTTAATATTGTGGATCATATTTTTTCGTGCATGGCAGGGTGCCTGAAGCCTGAAATTGGCTTCTTTCATGATCATTAAATTGAAATAAATAAACAACACAATAAATAATGTTACTACAGCTATTTCCTGGCACAGTGCTCTCTCCCTCTTGTTGTATGACGTGGCAATTCTTAAACAAGCGCCTCCTGCCAATCACTCATGGGAAGCAGTGTCTCTGAAAGAGCCAATTTGCACAGTGAAGGACTTGTACAGTGATAGCAGCAAAAGACTTAAGAGGCAGATAGAAATCATAAAATGAAAACTACTTTTTATAGGTCAGCTTTCCCCAGTACCTCAATAATAACCTACCAGGAGTGGCTATGCTAATGTTGATGGTTTGTTTGCAGTCTGTGAATTCTGTTGAGTTCCCAAACCAGGAGTGCAATAAACAGTGAGATGTACTGATTCCCCCGGGAGGCTACATATATTAGCAGACAAATTATAGCATCTTTTACTCCAGCCCCAGAAGCACAAGCACAAGCACAAGCACGTAAGCAATAAACATGACACGTTAGGACCAACCCTTAAAAGGCAACTGATTTTTGCTGACTCTGTGGATGTTCACACAGGTTTTGTGGCTTTAATTTTCGATGCCTTCATGTTTGGATGTCTAAACCTTTATTACATAATTATGAGTTATGATTATAAGTATATCATATGTCTCAGTAAACATAAGAAAGGACCCTCTTCTATGTGACAATTTTCACTTTTCCAAGGTTCTCCTTTTTTTAATTTCTGAAACAATATTTAGTGACTGATTTATTATTACTTATTTGTATTATGGTTGTACCTAGAAACTTCACTGAAGTTTAGGCCTTAAATGCGCGAGGCACTATAGATGATGAAGTAAGACAGTCCTCACTGTGGAAAGCTGACAATCTAAACAGATAAGTCAGGGAAAAGGTATGAGAAATGAAACATTCTCATCTTCACCATTTATTTACTTATGATTGGCATTTCTAATGTCACTAATCAGTATGGTGTCTTTGCACCCCACCAACATGAATGACTTAATTCATTAAATCCCCCTATAAGATATGGAATTGTATCGCAATTTCACAGAGAAAATGAGTCAGATAAATTTTTTTTCAAGAATGGCCTATGATTTTGAGTACCTCAATTTTGGGGTACTCAGCCGAGACAACAAACATGAAGGCATCCAAAATTAGAGCAACAGGGGGACTCAAGCAGGAGTATCCTTTCTAACCACTAAACTAGTCTATAGTCACTCACTCTGTCTCTGGCCTAATGCATATTTAATTGTTGATACAAGGTGGAATGGCTTCAACAGAGGAGAATGATAGATACCACATCTGAATAGAATCAGAGGGGTAGCCGTGTTAGTCTTTGTCACATCTGAATATGCCATAATTCAGTGGCTAGAGCATTCACCTTGACAGGTGGAAAGCCCCTGTTTAAATCCCCTCTCATTAGGCAAAGTGGAGAATTGAACTGCGGTCTCTCTCAACCTGGATGAGTTCCTTTACCACTGGCTTGAAAAGGGCTATATGGGAGGCTACTGCCACATCTCCTCCAGCCAGTTTGTGCTGAGTCAGCTGTGCTCAGAACTGGCAGAAACTTACCTGCCTAGAAAACTTTAAAGCAAAAATTTAGGCACCAAGTGAGCTTAAGTGCCTACAGAGCTAGGCAACAGCTGAGTGGGGATTTTGTGGATAGCAGTGTTGCTAAACATCACTTAGGAAATCAGTGGCAGATTTGAGAATAGAACCTTGCTTGCCACTTAGTCTAGCTGATTACCCATCATTACTACTTTTTAGTGCTTGTGTGTGTTCATTAAGCAAAAGTTAACATACTCAGAAATATCAATAATATGCTTAATTATTTCTCTCCTTTCTATGAAATAAGATTATATTACAGCCTTTCATGATCTAAAACAATTGGAGAAATATGAAGTACAAGAGCTCTCTTATAAGAAAGATAGTATAGTAATATGTGTGCACATTTAGGACTTTTAACCTGACATGGAATAAAGAGATTATAGACATTTTAAAAAACATGCTTTTCATTTTTCATTTTTCTTCCTTCAAAACACTGGGTTCATTAAAACTATTTATCATATGCCTGGGCAGTACCTATTTGACATGGGTCACTTCTCCTTTGTGGTGTTGACTCACTCAACCATTACAAATGAACTATTTTCTTGTACTAAATTTTGTTCTCTCCTGTTCACTCTCTTCCACCATGCCCAAGATACTATGTGTTTAGTAATTCTCTAGGCTCCCAGAATAGCCACAGTGAATTTTCACTGCACACCAGACAACCTGAAAGGGCTCTAAGGAGAATATTGAGAGCTGCATACTACATATCTAACAAAAGAACTCAAGTTGGCAGGAGTTGAGAGCGCTCATAACCTCACAGGAGTTCTCAGCACCTTGAAAGGTGGAACCCTTAGTGGATGTATCCTGATTCTTGGGGTTGTATATGTATGTTTTTCTACTTAAGTTTGCCATTCCCTCTTTGTTGCACTGCTTTAAAAATAGCCTTTATAGCTTTTATTCTAGGGGGGTAAAATTACAGTGAGACATGTTATCAATCACAGTGCCATATAGCAAAAGGACAAAGAACAGATTTCTAGAAGAGCAGAAAGAGAATTCTTATCTCTTTTGACATTTTATTTATGACCCTGTGATGTTGCTAAATTGTTTCCTGCCTCATAGTGAAAGAGAGAGGAAAAAACGGTTAAAATTGGAGAAAACCTCTGGATTTTTCTTTTCTGTCTCTGTGAAGTAACAACACTGCTTTCGTCACCAAAGGACCGTGTGTGTGTGTGTGTGAGAGAGAGAGAGAGAGAGAGAGAGAGAGAGAGAGAGAGAGAGAAAGAGAGATGTTCAAGTCAAGAGAGTATTCACAAGTTACTTACATTCTGGTCAACTTAAATTTTGGCATTCAGTTTCACTGAACCAATGAGAGTTTTGATGAAGGACTCACACATTTTGCTCATGGATGTTCTAGCAAGCTATAAAAGTTTTGAGGAGGTAGCATTTCTAGGAGTGATCAAGGCCAGTATTTTTGAGTGCCCAGTGATTCTGGCTCCCTCCATTTTTGGGTACCCAGTTGAAGACTGCTAGGTACTACTGCTAATAATAATTTTTCTTATCATGGGTGTAGGAGTAATTTTGGTAGCAGAAAAAAATAAGACAATAACTTAAAAAATCATATAGTGACTCATCTGCAATGAAACTTTTGCCATTGATTTCAATGGGCACAGAGTCAAACCCACAATTTGTTTATTTTCAGAATGGGCACCCAAAATAGGGCAGCAAAAATGAGCAGATATGTCTGAAAATTTTGACCATCACTGTGTGTGTGTGTGTGTGCATGTGTGTTTGTGTGTGTGTGTGCGTGTGCATGCGTGCGTGTGTGTAAAATCAAAATCAACCCAAATAGTAGTATGGTTCTGACCTTCCTAAACTGATAGATTCCTATACCTATTCTGCAACAAATCTATTTTATGCAAATAATCCCAAATCTGAATGTAACGGATTAGGTTACTCTATATATAAGAGCATCAGGCTATTCATTAGAAAGGAACAAAGTAGCAAGAAGTATTTTATCTGCAAGTCAGAGATTCATGATAAAAGAAAAATAATAAACTGGAACCATTTTTGGTTTAAAACTCAGAATATAAATTCAACCATTTCCATATATTTTGGTCTCAGGTCTGGGTCACACTTTGACTTTTTTGTGGCGTACTCTGGTAGGATCTAGCTGTAGAATTGTTGTGTCCAGCTGCAGGATGAGCACCTCAGTGCATGGGAAATCATCTGGTGGTGTAGAGCAGGTGCCTATGCCACCCTCCTCTAGGTTACTAGTGTGAAGATGCTCATGGTGGAACACTGTATACTTTTCCAGATGTATAAATTCTGCAGGGTTATGAGATGCTGGACTCTTACAGGGTGAGTTGGCCCTTTAAGAGAGACTCTAATTTTTGTTCTGACTGTCTAGCTTCAACTCTGGCACAAAGTCTGGGGCTTGTAGCTTCCATGGAACATGTGACCATAGGCTACAGCAAAGCCTGCTGGGAAATGTGGGCAGGACTATGCAATTACTCCCTTAGAGTTAGACAAAAACATAGTAGATTTCCGAGGAGGTGAGTCTTGAGGTAACAAGTAATATAGGAAAGAGTAGTAATACTTCCTTGTTGACAGGAAGCCAGGAAAGGTGTCTGAGAAGGATTTATTAGAGGACTGCTAGGGAGACAGCCTAACTAGAATCTGGCATTGTATAAAACAGGTCTGGGAAACAGTGAAACAGGGCAGTTTGGGGTCTGCAACAAACAGCCGCTTTATGATTTAGGGATTCTAGGCTGGGGCTCCCTGAGAGCACCACTGTGAGATGTGATGCTGAAATCTCTGCAAGACAGGGAGAAGAAATCTGTGAGCCTTCAACGAGCTACAAAGTACTATTGGCACCCCTAAAGGTGAAACCACACAGACATAAAGGAAAGGGCTGACCCTCCTCAGAGGGAACCTGAAGATCTCTTGATGGAGTCCCTGCAAGGACGGCTGAAGTACTCTGCTTTATTATTATAGCCCTTGTGTACGCTGGAAGGGGTGGACTCCTAATTTGACTGGAGTGCTAAAGCACCAAATCATCTGATGAAAGAAACTAATCAGCTGTGCATCTTAACAAGGAGGGCAGGTAAAGTCCTAACTTAGAACTTAAATCTGTCAGTGGTATAGGCTTAAACAACGCTTAGCTTTGGCTTGAGTAAGCTTTGGGGGGTTTTTGGGGTGGGGTGTATGTGGAGGGGGAGTGTAAATTATTCTGCTAGTTTTTTTAAAATAATAATAATAAAAAAGGCAGCTTATCTTTGGAATCTGTCCCTGGGGAGATGGATCAGAGAACAGGGAAAGCAATCAAATGAGCATGATAAATTGCTGTACTGAAATCTATTATGGAGTTACATAACTTGTCACATAGCAGACCAAATTGCTGACTGCTAAATTCACCTTCAATGTGATTGACTTCTGTGGTTTATTGCAAACCTGGAATTACTTCTATAAAGAGGGTGCTGCCAATAAACCAGTAAGCTTTCTCTTCCACTCTGAAAAGATGTGCCCCATTTCCTGTTATAGCCTTTGGGTAATGTAGTACAATAGGCATTTTCTATAGTAAGCAGTTCCATAATTAGAATGACTACTGTAAGGCAGATACAAACTGTTCTTTTTCATGGTGCTGCATAAACTTGTATAGAGCACACAGCATACTTTTTTGGCTGCAGTTTCTTGTGAAATCAGATTAGTGGGCAATTTTCTTTCCTTTTAACATTGCCTACTGCAGCCTACTACTGTAAGAGGCATACGAAGGCATTTATTGAACACAGTTTTCCCAGCTAAGGGTGAAATCCTGGTCTCAATGAAATCAATGAGAGTTTTGCCATTTATTTCAGTGTAGTCAGGATTTTACTCCAGGAACTTCAGTATCATCAAACCTGGGGCTCTTTGACCTTGATGAGTCTCCCCTGGTTAGTAAGGGTTATGAGGAGAATAGATTTTTCTGTCCGGATTGATTAGATAGAATCAAAGAGGTAGTGAAGCTGTAAACTTATCAACTCATTGCCTATTCTGGGAGGTATGGTGCTCAGGTGCTATGGATGCCCAATATAAATGTAGGTAGTTAGGAGAGTTTGGGATGCCAGGACTGATCCAAGCAGCTTCCTCAGCGATTTTTCATTTCCTGACAAACTGGGATTTCTCTGACAAGGTTTTTCTCCTTGGTGTCCCCTCTGCATACCTTTGAAGGTGTTCAGTGCTTATTCCTTTGGTTGTTTAGTCTCTTACAGATAATGTGGAAGCTGTAATGTATCTCCTGTCAGGTGAAATTTAGAAGCTCATTTAAACTGCCTGAGAACCCTGAGCCATAAGGATAGTTGCAGGAGACAATTTCATGTTCAATGTGTGAAATTTCTCACTTTTTATTTAGTCAGTTGTGGCATTTTCCAACTTTAAATAAATTATGCCAGGGATACAAACCTCTTTAAAATTATTAATAACCTTAATTATAGAACTTGTGCATCTTGGACTTTAAAGGCATCATTATGTTCTTCAACCTGAGTGGGAAGACAAACAGCTAGGAAACAGTGTGTATGCTCTCTAAGTGCCTCCTATTATGTTCCTGAGGTAATATAGAAGAAGTAAATTTTTCAGAGTGACTGTTACAAGGTAGGGTAATATTTGAAGGGACAATCTCTTTGTTCATTACGTACAGTACCTCTCACAATAGAGACCTGGGCCAAGGGGTGGGCTCCTAGGTTTTATTGCAATACAAATAATAGTTGGAAGGGTCCATTTTCTTCATCACTGACTCTTGATCCAGTCTAAATGTAGGGAGAAAGGAGTAATTGGAGGATTTAACTGCTTGCCCTGGCAATACTTTTTTTTTGGGGGGGGTGGGGGGGCAACTGTAGTATAGAGTAAAAGAAAGCTGCCCTGTCTTATTATCACTTACAGCTCTGAGGCTAAGGGAAACCCATGAATGTTTATTCTCCAAAGTTTTGACTGGAACCATTATTTCTATCTTTTCATTGTTAAAGAGGCTGTGGCCCCTAATACAGAAGGTCTTACCTATGGTCTACTTAGATGATCCTAGTCTTCCATTTTCTTGGTTCCTCACAAAAATATGAATGCTAAAAGACAGACTGGATAATCTAATGGTCCTCTTTCTACTCTGCTTCTATGTTCTACCTCAATCTCTGTGCCAATCCAGGGTTATTCTGTACAGCATATTATCAAGCATTTTTTCACCTCTAGTATTGAAAGATATAATCAGTGATGCCTCCACTTCTTGCCCCACTGTCAGGAAGTGTATTCTGATATCCACCTTAAATTTTTCTCTTTATTCTTCAGTCCTAGCACTCTTAGTTATCCTCTCCTGTAGAACACTAAATTCTGCTTTTGTACCCCTCAAATATCTAGATACTTCAGGGACTATTTTAATTTTAAGTGACTTTGGCTTTTAAGTGCATAAAGTCATGAGAGATTGTCACCAAACTCACTTAGGCACTTGAACATATTACCTTTACTGACTTCATGACAAGGTCACTGTTAATTAGGACTAAAAGAAGATGTCTTATGGAGTCTGTGGTTTTTACCATCACCTTCCAAGGCAGAGCCATTTCAATTTCCAGTTCACATATAGAATCATAGGGCTAGAAGGGACCACATGGGCATCTAGTCTAACCCCTTCCCAAGATACGGGATCTGTTGTGTCTAAACTAACACTGGTCCAGATTTTACCTCATAGGCACTGGCTGGTATTGGGGCAGTGAGGAGTCATGTAATGTCAGGGGAGTGCTAGGAAAGATTGTACCATGAGAAATAATCCATCTCTGATTCCCCAGAACTCAAAAGACACTTCACATGTGGTTCCCTCTTCATGGCTGGCCTGTGGAGGTGGCTGGTATGGTGATAGGAATGCAACCTATGAGATGGCTTGTATCCTTATATAGGTGCCCAATATAAGTCCCTGCAGCCTCCCAAAGACAGGGATTGATTGTGCCTGACCCTTGCTTTGTGGGGGGTGGAAGAGGCACACACAGATAAGGGAGGCTGTTTCCACTCATTCCATTCAAGAGCCTGGCATAATCCAGCTCATGGTTAAAGGCAAAAACTGTTTGTTGTTTAAGAATGTTTTGGGGCATGGAGAGAATATCAGTTGGTTGAGCATTACAGGAATGGTCTTTCTCAAATTACTCTAATATTTGGATTTACTTTTTGTCAAAACTTGTTTTATAGTCTGTGTATCTAACAATTGCCCTATTAGCTTTTTTCAGAAACTGAGAGAAACAATGTGCCTTCCTTAATAGCAGTTCTGTGCACTTACACAATAAAGAGATATCAACCTCCAGGATTGCATTTGAAAATCTTAAGCACAATTTTTCAAACAGAAGGTTGTTTCCCTGTTCAGGTCCCTTCAGTTATTGCAATCCCTTTGCAAGCTCTTTACATAACAAACAACCATCTCTGTTTTGTAAATCACCCCAGCCAGGGCTGAATAAGATGAAAGGATACTTATCAGTGACATTCTTTCCTGTGTAGGCCAGGGGTTTCAATGAGTAACAATGCTCATGCTTCTTCCTAACCCTGGTGGCTGCATGCAGTGTACATCAATAGCTGAACAGAAACACTAACTATTCCTTTTCCCAAACCTGTCAAGAGTATTATTCATTCAGGGTGTCTAACTTGTAAAGACACATACAAGATTCTTGCCTTGTGAATCTTAGGCTTGTCTATGTTCAGATAAAATCTGCAGTTCAGATTTTGGGGTGTGATTCTCAGCATTCACCAAAGTGCTGTGCTGTAATTTACCTGTGTGGATACTGCAGGTGCCAGAGGAAAGGTTCTTACTTCACATTAATATAGTCCTGTTTGAAGTTATTGTGAAGTAGGAACCTTTTAGTTTGTGTTCACATTGTCCCAATGGGGAGAGTTACAGTGCAGCACTTTGGTATGTGCCGCTACTCAGATCCCCACAGTCTGACCTGTGGGGCAGTATAGATATGTTCCTCTGATAGTGGGAAATAGACACATATTGTACAAAAACAAGCAATGAACATACCAAGAGAAAAAGTGAGAGCAGAGTAAGTTTCTTAGAAGTGAGGGGAAGTTGAGCTTGAATATTCTTACTCAAAAATATATCTTCTAAAATTGTCTTGATCTTTATATTGTTTTAAATTATGTGATTACATCTGACTTTGTCCTCACTCTGTGGTCATGTTGACTTTCTATCATCCCAGTATCTAAGACCCTCACAATTATTTACTCTGAGCATAGAAAGTATCTATTGTTGACTTTGTCATCACAGTCTTGCAGACTGCACTCCTCTACATGTGCATAGAATTTAAAAAGCTGTTAAATGTATCACAAGAATACTCTTTCTAGCATCATATCATAAGGCTGCACTTGGAAATTACCAATCCTGTATCATCCTCCCTACTCAGGCTACTCTGCAGAAAGACTCAGGCTCTGATCCTGCAAATGCTTAAACACACACTTAACGCTAAATGCAAGATTAGCCAAGTAGGATTACTCAAGGGATTAAGTTAAGCATCTGTGTTTGCAAAATCATGGCCTTAGTGAAAAGAATACTTATATACATCATGATGAGGCTCAAGTATGGTTGTGGAGAGAAAAGGGGGTGGTAGTGGTGAATAATAATAGCAATCTCACTGCAGTTACTGTCATAGGATTTTGCCTTGACATATCAGTTCTGTTTCTCTCCTTATTTCCCTCCCCCCGCCACACACACCCTGTAATCTCTTTTCATTTCTTTATGGTGAGACCAGCTTCTTAAAAACTGAGTGATGTGGGGCCTGTATGCAGCAGATTAATGTAAGTGCTTAAATATTATGGCAATTGGTAGCCAATTTTTAGGACCTGGTGGGATAGATCATATCCTCTACAGCACCTATAACAAAAGAACTGCAGGACCTATCTACCAACAGTTTTCAATTAGCTGAAAGATGATCTTCTACTAGATTTCTGTCTTCTAGCCAGTCTGGAAGCAGTATGTAAATCAATGGTAGACGCTAACCCCATCTTTCTGCAAAGACCAACAAATAGATTCCTGGGTCCTCTTCGGAACCCACAGACAAACTACAAACAATTTACTGAACATCAGACTCTTCCCAGAGACAGCAGCAAAGAGTCTTGTAGCACCTTATAGACTAACAGATGTTTTGGAGCATAAGCTCTCATGGGCAAAGACCTACTTTGTCAGATGAATGTCGTGGAAATCTCCAGAGGCAGGTATAAATATGCAGGCAAGAATCAGGATAGAGATAAAAAGGTAAATTCAGCCAGGGAGGATGAGGCCCAATTTCAGCAGCTGATCTGGAAGTGTGAACAGAGACAGATTCCCCTGTCCTGCTGGGAGTAAGGCATTAACGTGACACCAGCACCAGTGTAGATAAGTGGAATCGATATATTCTAGAGTAGAGTGTCTGGAATTCTCAAATTGTGGCTCAGAGGAGAGTTCTATAATCCTCTTCACTTGCCAGATAGGCAAGTAGCTTAATTAAATTTGGATATTTAGCCAGTCCTTAATTTGTTCCAGGGCTTGCTCTAGGCTTGGCAGTTCTTAGCCCTGGCACCTTTGAGCTTTATGTGTCAATTATGAAAGTAAAAAAAAAAAAAAAAAAAGATTTCTTAAGCCCCAGCACCTCTTTCATTGCAAACTTAAACACTGTACTCGTCTAAATTTTAGATGAACTTCTTTTACCTGGAAACTGAGATGGAACTTTTGATAAATCTCCTAAAATACCTCAGATTTTAGCTTCCAGATTTTAGCACCTCAAGAAATTTCCTTCCTGCTCCAGTAAAGATTTATATGGAAATTGACATCCCTAATTAGTCATGTTTCCCTTTTGTAGGCAACTATTGCCAAGTCAGTTAGAAATAATCAGTAATTTATAGAGCAAAATATTAAATCTAACTCTAATTTATTTACTTGCACAAATCATTTAGCATGTATTTGGGTTTAACTTACATGTTGTGGTTTATTAACCAACTTTCTAACCATATGTAAACAATGGAAAATTTCAACTATTTTGATGAAACGTATTGATGTGACACATAAATATCAATACCACTTCTTTATGGGTTCAATGAGCAACTCACTGACTCTGAAAGTGAATGTTATTACAGCATAGATGGAATTATGAGCAGAAATCTCTTCAAGTATTTGTTTTGTTTTTATTGGGGATTGTCATATGCCAATTGTATACCCAGAGAGGACCATTTCATGTCTAGGGAAATATTGAAATTAACATGACTAAAAGGCATTTTTGGGCTTTAACTGCAGAAAGTTAAACCCATATTTTTGCTGGAAAACAAGAATTATAATATAATTAGAGAGGTAATTTTTTTTTAAAAAAAAAGAAAATTGCCTAACTCTACAAGGCACGATTTTCTAATATTACCAACATTGTGTAGTATTTATATGAGACTACTTGGGTGACTAAGGACTACCAGAGCTGTCTAAGGCCTGAGGAATCAGGCTCAACATTAAATCAGGATAGTAATCTGTATTTGCCATTTTTGCTTTTCCCATTCAAAATCTAAATCTTCAAAGGTGGCTTTTTAAATACAGTATCTCAAACACTCTAAAAATTGACTTCTAGTAGCATCCATTTCCTTTACTCCTACAACATTGACGCTGTGGTCTCATTGAAGCACCTGTATGCTGGTACAGCTGGAAGAGAGGGGTGCTTCAGAACTCTCAGTGTATATTCAGTGGATCTCCACAGTTTGCAGAATTCCAGCCCCTTAGGTTGATAGCTGTCTGAACCTTTCAGCTGCTGGTGAAACAGAAATCTGCAGCCTGTATCCAAAGTGGAATTAGCATATTCATTTCCTAAATCTGTACAGGGCACCATTTTCTCCTCCTGAGCCCAGCTAAGTCAGGCAAGATGTCACCAATCTTTGCTTTAAGTGCTGCCCCATTCTCCCTCTTTAACTGAGACAGTCCCATTTTAAGGTGGCAAACTGATAGCTCAATGTACATTTTACAGGCTCTGTAGTCTGTGAGGTGACAAGTGATTCTCTCCAGATCTCCTATAAAATCTGTAAAACATAACAGAACAAATATTAATCTAATGGATGGCTTCCCTACTAAATAAAATTGAAGTAGCACTGGCCTGTATAGAAAGTGGTTCAGTTATTGGGATCCAGCAGACCCATCTCTTGGTCCTAAGGCAATCAGCCACTGCATCTACAGAGCTCTTTTTAGCACTTCTATTTACAACCTTTCTCCTCCTTGCTCTCTGATCGGCTCAGCTATAAAAGGGTGAGTAGTGTGTGACCTTCCAGGTGGATTGCCCACAATTAAAACTTCCTATAAAATGTCATAACAGCTAATGAGCATGTCAAGTAACTGAAACTCCCTGTTCTGAGAGACAAGATGAGGTAATATCTTTTACTGGACCAGCTTCTGGTGGTGAAAGGCACAAGCTTTTGAGCTATACAGAGGTCTTTTTTCAGATCTGGGAAATTTACTCAGTGTCACAGATAAATACAAAGTGGAACACATTCTTTAGCATAAATAGTTAGCATTAACATCTCTACAGTCATAGGACAAAAAAAGGGGAGTTAGTGGGTTACAGATTGTTGGAATAACGCACAAATCCAGTGTTGTCTTTAAGACCATGATTTTTAATGTCCAGCAAAGTTATGAATTTAAGCTACCAAGATCATCTTTTGAAGGTGCTGTGCAGGTTACCTCTGAGGATGAGGACTGAGAGAGCAGATATGGAGTGATCATTTTTTGAAAAGTTGTTGCCCACAGATTATATCGTGTTTTTGTCTTATCACTTTTTTGTGTGAGCTCATTCAAGAGTGTAGTGATAGTCTTGTTTCAACCACACAGTTGTTATTGGGGCATTTAGTGCTCTGGACGAGGTACTCCACATACTGTGATAGGCATGTGTACTATCTATGCATCTTGAAAGGTGTGTTGTATGGGGTTTTGATCATTGTAGCACTGGAGATATGTCTGCAAGTTTTGTATCTCTTATCATAGCACATCCTGGTGCTACTTTGACTTGGTGTCTCCTGGTCTTTGGGGAGCTTACTTCTGATGATGAAGTTGGTTAAAGGTCAGAAAAGGGGGATTGAAGAAAGATTTCTTTCAGATATGGTCTCCAATGAGATACCCTGTTCTGGAAATTTCTGGGTCTTTCTAGCTGAGTTCTCCTACCCTGCTCTCTGCACATGAGCAGATACACAGAGTACCCAACTAAGATCTATGTTTCCTCCCCTCTGCTTCATTCCCTCTCCCCAGTGAAAACAAAGTCATGTGCTGCAGTGTAAAGCATTTGGGTTACACTGGCTTGGGCATAATGTTCACGAACAAAGCCCACAGCGGAATAACTTCTGGCATTCTGGATTTGGAGATGAGAACTATACTCCCGCTTGATCAGCTAAAGGTAACAGCTGACGTGAGACCTTACTAGCCCTAGTTAGGAATCTTTTGATGAAACAGATTTGTGTTTGTTTTTTTGTTTTTTTGTTTTTTTAAAAAAAATACAGATGTGTCAAAAGAGAACTTTTGGTAGCAACATAGCTCTTTTGATTAAACTCTTGTCAGGAAGGTTTTTCAGGTCCAAGGTGGAATTTTTGGTTAAAATCAGAGGGTAGGTCTACACTGCAATTAAACACCTGTGAGTGGCCTGTGTCAGCTGACTCAAGTTTGCAGGGCTCAGGCTAAGGGGTGGTGTAGGTGTTCGGGCTGGAGCCAGGGCTCTGGCACGCTGTGAAGTGTTACTCTGAAGAGTAACTGACCCATATTCTACTGCTGCAAATGTGCAACCCTTCTCGATTTCAATCATGCTGAAATGGCTAATCCAAGAAAGTGGGAACCAGAAGCATACTAGAGATTTGCTTTTCCCCCATGTTGGGGAGAGAGACGAGTCTCTCTTAAACAGTGTCTCCTGGGCTGCTACTGCAGCGTAAGCTACTCTTTGGGTCAAGGCTATGCCCGGAGATGCATTCTAGACCCAGGTGTATACTAATATTTTAAAGCCAGACTCTGCTAACCTTTATTCACCTCGACCATTAGCTTTATGTTGCAAGGATTCTCATTGGAATTAATAGAAGGGTAAAATATTGCTCAATGTGAATATGGCTGATACAGTCAGGCTCTTAGCATAGTTCTCACAGTGGAATCCATGTTTATTTAGGTTAATATCTTATAAGGACTCCCTTAAAATACATCTTTTCCCAGCAGAGGATGATGACTCCGTAGGAGCTATTGAAAGTGTTGACTCAGTAACTAATAATTCCTTAGGCTCCATAATAGCATTCCATCATGCGAATGACTACTTAGGGACTCTGTTAGGCAAATTATTGCCCTGTTACACAGTAGGAGCTCCAGAGAAGCCATTAGGATCTATTGTGTCTATGTAGATGGAATTACTTCTAAAAATGAGAGGCAGAAAATGTTTATCAGAGGCATTACATTAATGTCTTTCCTGCAACTATGAAGAATCATGACATGATAAATGGCACTGGAAAAATCTGTCATAAGTCTTTTAAATGTATATATTTCAGAGTTTTTGATCCATTTTGATTCACAGACATATTGGGGGGAGGGAAGCATCAGCAATTATTCTCTTGCTTATATTGAGATGGAGAATTTAATACAGTGCAAACTCCCAATAAACCTTCCATATCACTGGAGCTCATCTAGACTGTTAGTGTTTTCCTTTGCATACACTATATTTATGCGAAACAATCAACTTTTTATCTGTTGAAAATAGCTTTTCTTTATTACGAAAGATAAAATTAGAAAGAAAACTTGATTTCTTAAGAGCCAACAAAAATGTGATGGTCTCCCAATCCATATCATAGCATAAGATAATCTTCTCACTACTATACAGGCTACTTCTAATATAAACCTGCTTTGCTTCAGATTCCAGTATTAACAATCTGTGCGCTGCTTTATTCCTGTATTAGTGAACTGGTTAGTGTAGATGTATACTGCTACATTCTATTGGATAGAATTGGAACAACTCAAATATTTGTCACAGGGCTGGTCTATACATAAAAATTAGATAAACCTAACTACAGTGTTCAGGGTGCAAAATTTTTCACAACCCTGAGTTACGTAGCTAGGCTGACCTAACTCCCAGGTGTACATGCAGTGATGCTGAAGGAAGAATTCTTCTGTTGATCTAGCTACTGCCTCTTAGAGAGGTGGATTAACTACATAAATGGCAAACCCTCTTTCAAAGCCATCGGAAACATCTATGCTGTGGCTCTAAAGTCATATAGACATATTTTTGGGTAAAGTAAATACACCCATAGGCTGTGTAATACTAAATGATTCTCCTTTTGAATAATGAACCAATAGGCAATATTAAATAAGCAAGAGCTGAAAGGTGTGGATTTCTAATAAAAGCTGTCAGGATCCTCACAAAAGGAAAAAAAGAGCATAGTAAAATACGGATCCTGGACTTCAGAGAAGCAGACTTACTTAGAGAACTGATGGGCAGAATTGCCTGGGAGGCTAATAGGAGGAGGAAAGGAGTCCAGGAGAGCTGGCTGTATTTGAAAGAAGCCTTATTGAAGGCGCAGGAACAAATCATCCCGATGTGCAGAAAGAATAGCAAATATGGCAGGTGACCAGCATGGCTTAACAGTGAAATCTTCAGTGAATGTAAACACAGAAAAGAAGCTTACAAGAAGTGGGAACTTGGACAGATGTCTGGGGAGAAATATAAAAATATTGTTTGAGCATGCAGGGGTATAATTAGGAAGGCCAAAACACAACTGGAGTTGCAGC
This sequence comes from Dermatemys mawii, assembly GCA_007922305.1. Lineage (NCBI taxonomy): Eukaryota > Metazoa > Chordata > Testudines > Dermatemydidae > Dermatemys > Dermatemys mawii. The sequence goes on along the minus strand of ML677333.1, from coordinate 10,929,118 downwards.
TAGCAAGAGATGTGAAGGGTTTCTACAGGTATATTAGCAACAAGAAAAATGGTCAGGGAAAGTGTGGGACACTTAATGAATGGGGGAGGCAACCTAGTGACAGATGATGTGGAAAAAGGTGAAGTACTCAATGTTTTCTTTGCCTCTGTCTTCACAGACAAGGTCAGCTCCCAGACTGCTGCACTGGTATGGGGAGGAGGTGAGCAGCCCTCAGTGGTGAAAGAATAGGTTAAGGACTATTTAGAAAAGCTGGACATGCACAAGTCCATGGGTCCAGATATAATGCACCAAAGGGTGCTGAGGGAGTTGGCTGATGTGACTGCAGAGCCATTGGCCATTATCTTTGAAAACTTGTGGCGATCGATGGAGGTCCTGGATGACTGGGAAAAAAAGCAAATATAGTACCCATATTTAAAAAAGGGAAGAAGGAGAACCTGGGGATCTACAGACAGTCAGCCTCACCTCAGTCCTTGGACAAATCATGGAGCAGGTTCCCCAAGGGGAAAAAAAATTGAAGCATGTGGAGGAGAAGAAGGTGATCAGGAACAGTCAACATGGATTCACCAAGGGCAAGGCATGCCTGACCAACCTGATTGGCTCTGTAGATATGGGGAAAGCAGTGGATGTGACATATCTTGACTTTAACAAAGTCTCCCACAGTACTCTTTTGATACAGTCTCCCACAGTACTCTTGCCAGCAAGTTAAAAAAGTATGGATTGGATGAGTGGACTGTAAGGTGGATAGAAAGCTGGCTAGATTGTTGGGCTCAACCGGTAGTGATTAACGGCTCAATGTCTAGTTGGCAGCCTAACTGGTATCTAGTGGAGTATCCCAGGGGTCGGTCCTGGAGCCGGTTTTGAATGATTTGAATGATGGGAATTATTCCATTTTCAGCAAGTTTGTGGATTACACTAAGATGGTGGGAGAGGTAGATACACTGGAAGGTATGGGTAGAGCCCAGAATGACCTAGACAAATTGGAGAATTGGGCCAAAAGAAATCTGATGAGATTCAACAAGGAAAAGTGCACTTAGGGCGGAAGAATCCCTTGTACTGCTACAGGCTGGGGTCTGACTGGCCTAAGCAACAGTTCTTCAGAAAAAGACCTGGGGATTACAATGGATGAGAGGCTGCATGAGTCAACAATGTGCCCTTGTTGCCAAGAAGGCTAACAGCATATTGGGCTGCATGAGTAGGAGCATTGCCAACAGATTGAGAGAAGTGATTATTCCCCTTACATTCATCACTGGTGAGGCCACATCTGGAGTACTGTATCAAGCTCCCCCTCCCTCCCCCCCGCCACTACAGAGAAGATGTGGACAAATTGGAGAGAGTCCAGTGGAAGGCATTGAAAATAATTAGGGGGATAGGACACATGACTTCTGCGGGGAGGCTGAGGGAACTAGTCTTTAATTTGCAGAAGAGAAGAGTGATGGGGGATTAGATAGCAGCCTTCAACTACCTGATGGACAGTTCGAAAGAGAATGGAACTAGGCTGTTCTCAGTGGTGACAGATGAGAGAACAAGGAGTAATGGTCTCAAGTTGCAGTGGGGGAGGTCTAGGTTGGATATTAGGAAAAGTCTGTTTCACTAGGAAGGTGATGAAGCACTGGAGTGGGTTGCCTAGGGAGGTGTTGGAATCTCCATCCTTTAGAGGTTTTTAAGGCCCGGCTTGACAAAGCCCTAGCTGGGATGATTCAGCTGGTCTTGGTCCTGCTTTGAGCAGGAGGCTGGACTAGATTACCTCCTGAGGTCTCTTCTAACCCTAATATTTTAGGATTCTATAATGGCCTTTCTAATCTAACAACCAAGTTAGTTTGGTCTATTTTGAGATGTAATAGAAGGTGGCCCATCGCAGAGGAATTTCCCAGATTTTACCAGGGAGTTTCTCTGACCATCAGAGGACTGCCCAGAGCAGATTAGTTCTGTTAACCCTTGGGAGGACGCAGATAGTCGCATTCTCAAAGGATTAACACATAAGCAATAATTTCTTCAAAAACGAAATAGCCTTCATTTAACACACAAGATTCCCTAATACTATAAGTCTAATGCATATATTAAAAGAATCAACCATAATTTTTTTAACATAAGTTAGACCTATAATAGAATACAAACAAACTGTATCAGTATCTATGGATATTCAATACTTACGCTATTACACAATTAAAATACACTTTTAAGAGGTTACATTCTATATGTAATGGGAAATGACATGCAGAATGCTGACAGCAAGGCATTAAAATATTAAACACCAATACACACACATTCAAAGATATCAGCTTGATTACCTCAGGCATACATATACACACTTCAACTGGACTCTTTTATTAAAATCATCATGCTTACTCTCGGATGTCTTCATTCCCTCTGTTATACCTATAATTATAAACCCTGCTGCCTTCTGATTTTCTTGTGATTTTTCAGCTCTTTTAGATTATTTTCTTCAGTCTTGATCCTCTTCTGTTCTGCTGCTTATCCCACTGGCACCTTCCACTTGCACTGATAGACTAACTAAATCCTGTGAGCTCTCTGCCCTATGTAGAGTTGACCCACCAATCAGCTTCAAGTCCTTTAAAATGTGAACCTCCTTGAAAACCTATACCTTTATTTTAACTAATTTGCATCCAAAAGGGATTGGAAACTGTCTGATATTCTTCAGTGCCTTTGAAATCATGAATCTACTACTGACCGATGGGGATATGGCCTATATATGACAGAAAGAAGTGTACATGAATTGGCTTTCAGACAGTAAGAATTGATTCACATAGCAAATAATCAGTACAATTTGCGATCAGCAAAACCAAAATCGACAGTCATACAGAATGAGAAAATAAGACTCGAAAAATACATTGCACTTGCTATAGCATGCTGTGTGTACAGTGTCGCCAACCCTTGTCATTTTATCCCAAGTCTCCTTATGTTTGGTGTCTTAAAGTTCTGGGTCCTGGATTAATGTGAATTTGAGACTCTCAGCTCTTGTGTTTTTAAAGTGAACATTTGAAGCCCACATGGTTCTGAAAAAACTTGAAAATATGAATCTAAGGACTCTAGCACCAAAAGGTACAAATAACTCAACATTTATCTATACATTCAAATGAGTTCTAAGACCATCTAATGGAATTTTGGTGGCACCCTGGCTCTTGATTTTTGAACCCTTAACATTGGCAATCCTGGGTAACAAGCATCTTCTGGATATCATCTCAAAGCCCCTTTCCAAATACTAAAGGCTAAATACTTTTTATTCAGTTTCCAACACTTGGTGCCTTCAAGTGCAGAACAAATGGGCCAGAAAATGACCAGCATATAATTTTTCGTTTTTTAGGGAAAGCTGATGATGATGCAAATGTGCCAGGTTGAGGCCCTTGAACTCCAATTTCTGCTACATACTCTGTAGGAAGAGTGTAAGGGGATGCAGGAGGTGATTAGGGGTGAATGGAAGAGCTCTGCTCCATCATGTAATCCTGCACCAACTTAGAGTCCAGTTGTGCAATTTAAGTTGCCTGTCACTAGCTTTAAATTGAGTTGAGGCCAGCTCTGGTCCTGTATTCAGAGAGCCCATATCATGACTTCTGTGTCCAGGTCTGCACAGTGCAGTACAGAACCCTAAGTCTTTTCTCTCTGATGTAGGTGAAGAGAATGAAACCTGTCAAGTGGCAAGCCAAAAAAAAAAAAAGATTTTTAAGAGTTATCTAGTTCAGGGTGGAGCAGAATTAATTGTTACTTCTGGGGATGCATGAAGATGTTCTTCAAAGACAGGAGTTTGCCTGATATGGTTAGTAATTTGTACAGGTTTCACTGTATTATAGTCATCTTATAAACTATAGAAGGAAAGACATTGCAAATGCTGAATTAATATTCTTGAATTCTGCAGAGTTTGAAGTTTGTGCTACATGGAAAATGGCTAAAAATTGTCTTGGAAATATTTCACAATGGCATACATTCTCATTCCAAAATGGAAGGCTACTCCTGTACTTGGATGACATCTTGATAGTTGCTTAGAAAGGAAACTGATTCAAAGCTAACTACTAGATGTATACTTTTTAGTGGTCAGTAAATAATGGGTTCTTTATCCAATTATCAAGTACCATGCACAACAAACTGATGGGAGTGTGTTGCTTTCCTATTAGCCAGAAATGCTCCAGTAATGCCTGTTGCCCTGGATATGAGGGGTGTGTATATCCCAGAATGTGATAAAGTTAATTGCAACGATATTATGTGCACTCCGCTACCCTGAAGTAATGAAACAGATCACCACATAGTTAAGGGTCAATTTGGAGGGTGGGCAATTGAAGGTTGCTGAAGCAACCTTAATTCTATCATTTTCTAGCTTTTGAGCACTTGACTTTGCAACCTTGGCATTCTTTTAACATAGCTCTTTTTGGATAGATGAGTTTACAGACTAGGATTTGTTTTTTTTGACAAATGTATTTAAACACTAAATGTTTATAAATTTCTCATAACTATTGCTTGTGAACTGTCTGCACACATTCCTTTGGGTACTAAAACCATACTTTTAAAAAAAAAACTAGAAGGGACTGTTGTTACATTCTAGTCTGCTCGGCAGCATAACACAGATCAAAGCACCTCCGTCATGAAACCCATAATATCTGTGTGAATTATATATTCAAACTGTGGCATTGGTCACTGAAATCACATAGTATTTCTAGGCGAATGGGATGATTCTGTGTCTATAAACTACTTCATTCCAAATTTTACTTCATTTCATTAAAAAGTGAATTATTTCATGGCTAATCAAGGGTTGTCCAAGGGAATTTTCTTTCCATGAACATTAGCATGAAGAAAATTTCTTTCATTAAAACAGTAAAAAGAGGAGAGAACCCCCCTCAGGGTGAACTTTCCTTTGGAAGTATCTGAAAAGCCTATACGTTTTTTTTTCTCCCTAAGCATCCAGCTCTAATCCACTTGCTTATATAAATCCAAATCTCTCATGAGTCGAATTTGTTGTTAGTGCATTCACATATATCTTTCAATTTTTCTGTGTGGTGAGGGCTCCAAAGAGGTTGGAAGTGTACTCCTAATCTGAATAATCAGTTTATAAAATTAGAGTGGTACCAGGAGAATACTGTCAATTAATAACAAAGTAGAATTATTACCAATATGGAAGTGCTTCACAAAGTAGCAATGCCCACAAGGGAGATGTTCAGCTTTTAATGGCAAATGAGACCAAAGTATTATTTCTCTATTATATGTGTTGCTTGTGGAGGGTATTCTGAGAGCAAAGTGTACTGTGTATATCCCAAGAAGAGGGGAAAATGGAACTATGAGTGATTTGCTGTGAGAAAGAGCTTTAAGTGAAATTGATATTTCAGAAGTTGTTAGTGAAAAGACCAGATGTAGATCAGTTTGTCAGTTCGTGAAACCACAAAGGACAGAAATTCTTTAGCAGATTCCCTTGTCAGTGGGTTTGAAAGAAAAGTTTCCTCTGCACCAGTTTCTTCTTTATCCTTTAACACGATACTATTGACAAAGTCATCAAAAGATCTAACGGAGAGAACATTAGTGATTTTCCTCAACTAGCTGTCAAGACTGTGGTACTAGTCACTGATTTATCAGTCAATAGATATTGATAATTCTGGGGAAGCTGGTCATAATAACATTGCTTCGCAGAGGGGAAGTACTTTTTACTAATGAGAGACATATTGGCTGATACTTATCTATTTAGGAATGTTTTTCTTCTAGGAGTTTTATGTGAGGGCACAGGAAGAAGTACTATGTTAGCTACAAAAATATGGAAGGAGTTTAGCAGTAAAGTTTACAGCAGGTTATATAGAGAGGATTTATTTCTGGCCTACATTTTTAACTTCTAAACTTGGAAAGGAAACTTTTATAACATGACCCACTTTAGAAAAAAATACTGAAGCATAAAGTTAGTTGTCAAGAATGTCAAATATTCCATACAGTCAGAATTTTCTTATAATACCTAGAAAGCCTAGCCTTGTGAAATTTGGGAGACTGAATTTTCTTTATCACACTTATCAAGGATAGATATTGCAGAATGTTGTGTCAGAGATTTAGGTGTGAAATTGGCCTGTCTGCTTGCATTAGAATGGTCAGCAAGTATATCAGAATGACTCATATTGGGAGTTTCTGAACCTTGACTGAGAAAATCCTAAAGGGATATGAAATGTTGGTAGATAGGCAAACAGAAACACAATATCAAATATTCCAAGCTGATTATGTTAAAAGGACTTAGAGAAAATACATGTTCCCTCTTGTTCATAGTAATGTCATTACGAGATCAACCAAGAATGGGGAAGAACAGCATGGTCTGTTTGCTGTATGCAGTAGCCTTATTGCTCCAGAATAAATACTCTTACAGTATGGATTAAAGTCTTTAGCTGGAAAGGTGGTAAGAAAAGATCATGTCAAGTTTGTTTGCTTTTCAGTCAAAATAATTTATTTTTCCCTAGTGGCTAGCTCTGTAGGCTTTGGTCCTGAACAAACTCAAACCTCATAACTCTTAAGAACTTGTAATCAGAATCGACATCACTGCCTTATTGCTGTACAAAACAGGATAGAATCCAGCTTGCTTGTATGCTCCTTTATTGGCTCTGTAGTGTGACTAGGATGACTAGACAGCAAATGTGAATAATCGACACACTTTTTTTTTTGGCAGCAGGAGATATAGTTGCATATATAAGACAGACCCCTGAATATCGAGAAGGTCCCATGTGGTCAGCGTAAGTGTGAATAGTCTTAAAACCTGCCTTTCTTACTAGATAAGACTAGTGTGTTTATTAATTATCTAGATCTTTATTAATGACTAGATATTTATTAATGATCTGGATGATGGGATGGATTGCACTGTCAGCAAGTTCATGGATGACACTAAGATGGGGGGAGAGGTAGATACACTGGATGGTAGGGATGGGGTCGAGAGTGACCTAGACAAATTGGAGGATTGGGTCAAAAGAAATCTGATGAGGCTCAACAAGGACAAGTGCAGAATCCTGCATTTAGGATGCAAGAATCCCATTCACCGCTACAGGCTGGGGATCAACTGGCTAATGCAGAAAAGGACCTGGGGATTACAGTGGATGATAAGATGGATATGAATCAGCAGTGTGCCCTTATTGGGCTTTTGATAGTAAAAAGGCTGGATTTAAATGGACTTGGGGTCTACTTTTGACTCAGCAAATTGACGAGACCTTCTGCAGTGGTGCCAGAACTGGGGGGCACAAGGGACCAGGGGTTCCCATTTTCTAACATAGACATAAATTGAGATAGCGGGGGCAGCATTGTCGTCCCTCCCACCACCCCCAAACTGCAAAAATGGGGCAAGCATGAAGCGGTGATGGCAGGATCACAATGTGGGAGCTGATCACTGATGGTTAGGAAAATAACATGATGATCACTGATGGTTGGGAAAATAACATGAGGGGGAAAGGAATCCAGGAGAGCTGGCTGTATTTTAAAGAATCCTTATTAAGGTTGCACGAGCAAACCATCCTGATGTGTAGAAAGAATAGTAAATATGGCAGGTGACCACTTTGGCTTAAAAGTGAAATCCTTACTGATCTTAAACACAAAAAAAAAGCTTACAAGGAGTGGAAGCTTGGATGAATGACCAGGGAGGAGTATAAAAATATTGCTCAGGCATGCTGGAGTGAAATCAGGAAGGCCAAATCACACTAGGAGTCGCAGCTAGCAAGGGATGTTAAGAGTAGCAAGAAGGGTTTCTACGGGTATATTAGCAACAAGAAGAAGGTCAGGGAAAGTGTGAACCCCTTACTGAATGGGGGAGGCAACCTAGTGACCGAGGATGTGGAAAAAGCTAATGTACTCAACACTTTTTTTTTTTTTTTTGCCTCTGTCTTCACAAACAAGGTCAGCTCCCATAGTGCTGCACTGGGCAGCACAATATGGGGAGAAGGTGACCAGCCCTCTGTGGAGAAAGAAGTGGCTTAGGACTATTTAGAAAAGCTGGATGAGCACAAGTCCATGGGGCTGGATGCACTGCATCCGAGGGTGCAAAAGGAGCTGGCGGATGTGATTGCAGAGCCAATGGCCATTATCTTTACAAACTCATGGCGATCAGCGGAGGTCCCAGATGACTGGAAAAAAGCTAATGTAGTACCCATCTTTAAAAAAGGGAAAAAGGGGGATCCGGGGAACTATAGGCCAGTCGGCCTCACCTCAGTCCCTGGAAAAATCATGGAGTAGGTCCTCAAGTAATCAATTTTGAAGCACTTTGAGTAGAGGAAAGTGATCAGGAGCAGTCCACGTGGATTCACCAAAGGCAACCTAATTGCCTTCTATGACAAGATAACTGGTTCTGTGGATGAGGGAAAAGCAGTGGACGTGTTATTCCTTGACTTTAGCAAAGCTTTTGATACGACCTCCCACAGTATTCTTGCCAGCAAGTTAAAGAAGTATGGGCAGGTTGAATGGACTATAAGGTGGATAGAAAGCTGGCTAGATTGTTATGCCAATAGAATAAAAACCAGCAGGATCTTAATAAGGGGGAGAAGGCAAAATGTTGTACAGTATTTATTGTGAATACAAAAAGAATCAGAATAAGCAATCAGTTATAGCTATAACATTCATTCTCTCACTCATTCATTCATTCACACAAAGTTCTGCAAGGTAGTTATAGTTACCAGCCTGGAGGTTGCTCGTGCCATGCCACTGGCCAGGTAGCCTGGACGTGGGGATGGAGCCAAGTCTTGTCAGGTGTGCACCTGATGCTCCTGGAGGATGTTGGCAGAACCAGATTCAGTGTTCAGACTCTAGGTTCTGTTTTTATAGGAATTCATTTCAATATCAGTCTGTGGAATCTTCTTTGTCATGCTGTTCTTACATTTGGAGTGATAATCAATCACTGTTCCCGTGTTTGAAGTGATGTTTAATCAGCAGATGGAATATCCATGACAGCTCGGTGGTATCTTGTTCTTCGGTTCTTCATATGCTCGGGTGCTTGAGGGTGGATTGTGAATTCTGAAGTTGCAGTGGGGGAGAGTTAGGTTGGATATTAGGAAAAACTTTTTCACTAGGATGGTGGTGAAGCACTGGAATGGGATACATAGGGAGGTGTTGGAATTTCCTTCCTTACGGGTTTTAAAGGTCAGGCTTGACAAAGCCCTGACTGGGATGACTTAGTTGGGGTTGGTCCTGCTTTGAGCAGCAAGTTGGACTAGATGGCCTCCTGAGGTCCCTTTCAGCCATGATATTCTATGATTCTATAATCTTTGAAGAACACCTATCAGTTAAACCATTTGTCCTTTAACATTTAAAATAACCTAAATTGATGGGTGATACAATAATTGGACACATCTTGAATTAGAATATGCATCAGCTCATTTAATTCATATTCGCAAGAGTCATTAGTACAATATGTGGTGTTTGTGCTCAGAGTTCCAGCATGCTGCTTGGAGAACATACCCAACTGCAGACCTTCACTGAAACATATGGTATGACTTGTGTCTCTTAGAACTTCATGGCGCTGTACTTACTGATTTTTATTTTACTTGAACAAAATTGCTGTTTATGGTTGTATTAGTCACACGATAATTTCGTATTGTGTTTGGCATAAAATATTTTTGTATAAATCCACTAGAATTTTTTTCTGTTTTTGTTCTTCATTTTCTAACAGAGTAAGAAAGTATAGCTGACTCATCTCATATTTTTTTTAAAAAAAACACACACATACACTTTGTTTTGTTATCAGCCTGTAAGGTATATTTTTTTTTTACAGAGCCCTTATACTGATTTTTTTTTCAAAATTCTTTGTGACAGTCATTGCATAAATAAAATATTTTCCTAAGCTGCAGTTTGATTTCACTCTTCAAAGGGCAAGTGATGATGTTAACAGCAAGCATAGATTATTCATGGCATGTAAGGTCAGATTGCTTCCTAAACAGGAAACTCTTGCAGGAGAGAGGGGCTGGTAAATTCTTACTTGCAAAGTCTCTTGGGAATTTTTCCATCAGGCCTGTTTGCCTCACCTGCCCCCTTTTCCTCTTCCACCATGGAACTAATTTCAAATTCATCCCTCTTAACTCAAAATGTGAGTATACTAGAGGCCAATTACATCTGCAGAAGAGAACAGGGCGCAGCGACTGTGATTCTATATTGGTCCCCATTGCATGACTGTAAACAATTACCAGTCCCCCAAACATAGTTCTGAGTACAGTGGTTAAAGCCAGGAGAGAAAAAATTGCCAAAACTTTATTCAGGCAAACTCCACTGCCCTGACTAAAACATTTTGGTGAAGTCTAAGTTAAGTGGTAGAGTAGAGCATGGATCATTGTAGGCCCATTTAGATGTTACACCTGCCAACTTCAACCCTAGTTATAACAGAACTACAATGTGAAATGCATGTTTGAAAGGACCTGGAGATGCCTGAACCAATACTATAGTCGTGGTATTAGTTGTTAACATTAAGGGTACATCTCCATGACCTGCCGGATCGGTGGGTATGATCAATCTATTGGAGATAGATTTATCGCATCGAGTGTAAACACGATAAATCAATCCCCGAATGTGCTCCCTGTTGACTCCTGTACTCCCCCTCGGTGAGAGGCAGAAGTGGAGTCGACGAGGGAGTGGCAGTGGTCGACTCGCCACTTTGTGGGTGGCCAGGTAAGTCGACCTAAAATGCGCCGACTTCAGCTACACTATTTGTGTAGCTGAAGTTGCACATCTTAGGTCGACACCGCACCCCAGTGTAGAACAGGCCTTTGAGTGACAAATGGGGGGAGCAGATAAGTGAGGCGGTACGGGTCTGCATATACAGGAAATAGTCTTCTGTTCATCCCAACCATGGTATGTTTGGGTCTCAGATGGGGATCTACTAAAGGCCCAAGAAATCACAAAATACTTCTGCAAAAAGAAAATGGGGGAGGGGAGAAAACAAAGGCAAATCCTTCAGATCAGACAAAAAGCTATATAGAGTATTCCAAATGCCATCCCCAGCACAATTTGATTTCTAGAACCCTAATGAATGTCCACTTGTGGTAAACAGATTCCAGATATTTCACCAGGCATATAGATTAGATCAACAATCAGGGAAGGAACAAGTTAATATCTTGTATTGTCAGTTGGCGTCTATGTATATTCTCTCCATATGCTGCACAGATAGCTGCTTCAGCAAACCCAGTAGTACTACCTAGAGAAACCATAGACTTGAGTGGCGAAGGAGCTTGGATAGGTTTATTGTCAACGAGGCATGGTGCTAGCACCCTGGCTTTGTGGTTACAGGTACCTTAATTCATGTATATGCTCATGACAATGGCAGCAGGACTTTTTGCTGCCGCCTTGACAGGACAAAGATGCCTCTCTATGATGATTTCTGTTGTATACATTGATACAAACAAGATATGTATTACACTCTTGATGTGGCTAATTACCAATACTAGACCCTGTACCTGCTTGTTAGAACAAAACATCTCTATCCATCATCCTCTCCTCCCATCCTTGTCTTGTTTGGGGTTGGTGTGTTCCTGTACCATCCTCCAGGATTGTGTTTATGCCATAACTCTATGTTGGAGTGTACCTGCAGTAGCCTCCTGGAATATGTCTACATGAATACCCAGTACCTAGTGCTTTTTAGGAATGTTTGGTATTTTAGCATCACTAACCATGTTTTTACCAAGTTCATGTACTGGACAGCGAACTTGCAAGCGTCTGCTTTGACAGGCCTGCCTTTTGCTCATAGCTTGGCTTTTGCTTACTTTGATTCAAGCTTCAGGTCTTAAACCAGGCCCAGTGCTTCAGCCCTTTCCTTGGTCAATATAATGGGACCTGTAGCCTTATCCTTTCTACAAGCCTCACTGCTGCTCAGATGAAACAGTTCAATACAGAAGAAGGAAGTTCAATATAAAACCCATCAGAAGAGGGACTTTGACATCATGGAGTGAAATCTTTGGGAATACTGAATCCAGGTTATCATGTTTGGGTGAAAAACTATAAAGAAAAAGCAACAGTGAAAGAATGTTCCAGGATGCCTCAATCCTGTTTTTCTTGGGGTGCCAGCAAGAATAATCTGTCAGAATCAGTGTCATTTTGTTATGTCACCAGGTGGACCTCCAATATACTCGGACTGCTACTCTGAGACTAAAGCTGTGATCAATACTACATCTGTCCACATAGAATTGCCAGCATGTCCTACAGATCCTTTCCCTGCAAAGAGAGAGCCTGCAAGAGTAGGACAGCCTCCTGCATTCCTGAAGGATTTCATACAACTTTCAAGAACATCGAAGGACTAGTTGTTGAGCAGCTTAAAGGGCAGAATAAATCCCTGACACAAGGCTGAAGGTTCAAGCAGTCTACCCTGTCCTTAATGGGGATATTTATTCTTATTTTCTGCTGATACTTAATTCCTGTTGTATGCTTTTAAAGTAAAGTTTGGATAAAGATTTGATCACCCTTCCTCCTTCAGAAAGGGGGATGTGATATTAGTCCCGAACACTGAGAGTGACTGCTACGGGGCCTAGAACAAAGAGGTAAAAGTCACTGTAAATAGGAAATAAAAGTCAATCTTGCATTCACCTCAACCATAGTGTGCTCGCTCTCTGTATTCAATAGTCTCCTTTCCAAGGAGTCCAGATGTAGGGTTGAAGGGAAAGGTATGCATTAGGAGCATAAGTCCAGCTCTTGCTAGGGACGGAATCCTGAAGAAAGGACTCAATAGACTGCCACTGGAAGTTAATATACAGCATGATATGAGGAGAAACATAAGCCCTGGAGAAATCAGCGGGTGTAGCTGATGTCAGCTGGACCCATGAAGAGAAGCTAGGGATGGTTGCAAGGACATTTGTGGGAGTCGTGTCTGTGTGTTGGGAAGCACGCAAATTGCTGCCTAGCTGGGGACTGTGAAGAGACAAATTGGTGACTTTGTTTTGTGGCTGTCTTTCAGGGTGATTAGTGGGAGAACAGATTTTGGGGGAGCCTTGGAATGCAATTATTTAGAATTTGTGGGATCTGATGAATTTGTGGGGTACTTATGAATAGGCATGCTGGTCTCTAGCTGTGTACAAAGGTGCTTCTAAAAGAGGAAGTTTGCTATGTATTTCTTTTTAAAGAAAAAAACAGACTTCCAAAACATTGCCCTCCTACATGAGTGATATTTAGCTAAAGAGGAAAAGCATCGTTTTCTCAATCAAGCTATATTGTATATTTCAGTGTTATGGTAGAGGCAGGATGGATGAAAGTGCAATTAACTTGGATCACAATACCATGATCACATTAAAATTTACTCTGAAAGAAATGTTTCAAATCTCTGAGTTGCAACTTTAAAGAGTTCATTTAACTTGGGTCTTAAATTAAATTTTTAGGCTTGTAGCCAACAAAATATCTATTATGATAAGTATTCAAAATGGAACATCTGGGTTAGATACATCTTAAAGAGGGACATTATATAGTTAAAATTAATTTTGTAATAAATAATTCATCAGATTTTGTTTAGCAAATAGATTATGATCTGATCACAGTTGTCTTCAACGTTAAATTTTGTTGCTGGACAATTTTTATGCTGAGTTGTTTAATTTCTCACCTCAGCTACACACTTTTTGTATTTTTCACATGGTATTCTTTCTCTTCCATGATTGGTTGATTGAAACAGTGAGCAGCAAATGGCAAACAATGCATTTGTAGTATAAACTTTCAGATGAGTAAATATTGATACTAAAATGTGATGCTTACAAGATTTTCCAAAAATTTAGTGAATACTCTGTGAATAGCCATCAACAATGTGACCCACTATTGTTCAGACTAATATTTCCCAATCAATTTTTATATTTCTGCTCTTTATACTTCTGCTCTATACTTCTGCTTTTTTTTACGGTGCAGGATGCTAGTGAAGTAAACTAAATGTCTGACCAGCACTAGACTGAGATTGATATAATCTATGGGAGCCTTAAATGTATGTTACAGTTTTTAACTATTAGATTCTTTATGGCTTCTTAATAGTCATTTTTTAGCTGTGTGTTGGTAAACATATTCAACTTAATCAGTGTATTTCTGCAAAGTTCTGGTTATTAGTCAGTCAGTCATGTAAATCGTGTTAAATGTCATCTTTTTTATTAAAAATACCCATCATTCTCATTATTCTGAAATCTCTCTCCATTGCCATTGACTCTAATTGACCCCAGAGAAACCATTATTTTTCTATTACCGTAAAATTTACATCTGCATCATTACTAGTGTAGGCTACAATGTATGTTCAGAAGCTTGATCACTCATTAGAGATGGACTGACTGCACTGTAAAGTATAGAAGACTGCCAGATGTAACAAAGTTTACTATGGGTATGTCTATAGTGCAGTCGGGAAGCACAGTTGCAGCAGATGTAGTAATACTGAGCTAGCTTTGACAAAGCTAGCTCACTAAAAATAGCAGTGTAATTGTGGTGTTACAGGCTGGCTGTCTACATACAATCCCAGCTGTTGCTGTGGGTAATACTAAGGCAACCAGTCCATGTTACCACAGCTACATTGATATTTTTAGTGAGCTAGTTCTATCAATGTTAGTTTGGATATGCCTTGATGTTCAGCAATCACAGCTCCTGATTGCAATGTAGACATACCCTTTGTATTGTAAATTTCAGCAGTGAAAGAATTTTATGCCAGAGAGTACTGCGAGAATTCCTGAAAGTAGGAGATTATAATGAAATTCTGACACAGTTTTAGCTGTACTATTGTTACATGCAATATTAGAATATTCACACTGACTCATAATCCTTCATTGACCTTGACATGTTTATCATATTTGGCAGTTCTGCTGTTTATGCTGTAAAATGTCTGACAGTTTGCAGTAAGAAATGAATTTCATACATCAAGACCTAAGTGAATACAAGTTCTGATATTACATAAACAGAGCAATATGATACACACAAAACAGACTTCCTGGCAGTAACATCTTTTCTTGAAATTCCTTAAGTCAAAAGGGGTCTAGGATTGAAGATGTAGCAAATCATGCTCTAGAACAAATCAATATCTGGATGGGGAGCTATGGATAGAAAGAGCACAAACTTTCTCACTTTTATGGTAGCTTTGCTTTTTAAGAATGAATTGGACATGCTGCCTCTCCTCTGTCCTAGCAATTGAAATTAAGGCCAGGAGCCAAATTCATAGCTGGTGCAACTCTAACGACTTAAATTAAGGTGCACCTCTCACACCAATAGTGTGTTTGAACGCTGGAACAAATCCAATAGCAAACATCTATTGTAACTTGATGCAGAAAGACCAATGACAGAATACAGTAAATACTTGTTGCTAAGGGTAGTCACTTCAGGTGAGCATTGAGGCCATTTTGTCTGGGTGATAGAAAGAAGCTGGATCTCATGACCCATGCTATGCCCATTCTAAAATTAAAACTGGGGAACTGGGCAACAAAATGGCAGATGTAATTCAATGTTTGATAAATGCAAAGTAACACATATTGGAAAACATAATCCCAACTATACATAGAAAATAATAGGGTCTAAATTAGTTACCACCACTCAAGAAACAGATCTGAGAACCATGGTTGATAGTTCTCTGAAAGCACCATAATGCCACAGTATAAATATCACACTGACATACAAATCTTGAATACTATGTGCAGTTCTGGTTGCCCCATATCAAAAAAGATATGTTGGAAATGGAAAAGTACTGAGAAGGGCAACAAATGATTAAGGGTATGGAACAGCTTCCATATGAGGAGAGATTAAAAAGACTTGGACTGTTCAGCTTGGAAAACAGACGACTGATAGGGGATGTGGTAGAGGTCTATAAAATCATGAATTGTGGCAGAAAGTGAATAAGGAAGTATTATTTACCCCTTCCCATGACCCAAGAACCAAGGGCATTAAGAAATTAATAGGCAGCAGGTTTAAAACATATTGAAGAAGTACTTCTTCACAGAACACTCAGTCAACCTGTGGAACTCATCACTGGGGTATGTTGTGAAAGCCAGACTATAACTAGATTCATGGTCCATCAAAGGTTTTTAGCCAAGCTAGTCAGGGACGCAACCCCATGCTCTTGGATGTCCCTAAGCCTCTGATCGCCCAATGCTGGAACTGGATGACATGGAAGAGATCACTTGATAATTACCCCATTCATTCTCTTTGAAGCATGTGGGAATGGCCTCTGTGGTAAAACAGGATATGGAATAGATGGACCATTGATCCAACCCAGCATGGCCATTCTTATGTTATAAATAATACATTTATTAACCACCTTGTAATGTTCACAACCACCAAATACTTAATAGTCAACAAACAGCAAATTTTGATCCATTAATATTGGTAATCATATATGTGATTGCTTGGAACTGAATGCAGGTGTGATTGTAGCAGAGGTGTACAGTGTGCAGAGGAATGGTTACCTCTTTGTCCAATTATGTCATACCTCTGCTTTGGCTGTTGTGGTTTGCGTATTTTTCTCTGTTTGTTCTGCTTTACTAGGGATAGAAGTTGAATTTTCAGGATTGAAACTCCCAAGATTATACATTGATTTACTACAATTTTCTTATATCACTATAGTTTTTCCTTAAAGCTTAAAAAATAGATACCAATAACATTGTATGTTCATTTCCTTAATAACCTAATACATCGTATATACTAGGATATATCTAAGGGCTTGCTTACACTGGCACTTTATAGCACTATAAAGCCGCCAGGAGCACTATAACTCCCTACCCGTCCAGACTGGTGGGGCACGTAGAGCGCTTTAAATCCACATTTATACCACTCCTCGTAATCCTCCTTGCCAGAGGATTAACAACTGTAGCATATTGAGTGCTCCATTTTAGCTCCAGTGTAAACAGGTATTAATAATACATCACTTTGAGTGATTACTAGAAACGCCCTCTAAGCCATTTAAGCCAATTAAGCCTCTGTTCCCTTTGTTTTGAACTTGGCTGGAGGAATGCGGAAGTACGTTTTCAGAGCTTAGCTGTAACTCGGCAAATCAGCAATGCAAATGTTCACTGAGTGAGCTATCATGAAAGAGAAGAGTAGCAGGCTTTGTGTTTCAAAGACAGGGTGCTGAGACACTCTCAGCATGCCAAAAATCTATTTGCTCTCTCAGTCCACATATACACAACACACTCCCCCACACCCGCTTTGTTTGAAAAGCATGTTGCACCCAGCTGAATGCTGGGATAGCTACCCATAATGCACCACTCCCCGTGCCACTGCCAGTGCTGCAAATGTGGCCATGCTATACCGCTGGTGGGTCTAAGTGTGGACACGCTATAGTGCTATCCCTACAGCTTTATACAACAGCAGGTATAACCAAAACCGCTATAAAGCTGTAAGTGTAATCAAGCCCTAATATATGCATCTATACATACTCACTTTCCAAATGTTTCCTTACCTGCTTCTTTTGTTAACAAGTAATTTTATGTGATCATTGTTATGTTCATGGAATACGGAGAAATTGGATAAAAACATAAAATACTCGTGCTGAAAGTTCCAACATAATACTTCTTTATTTCTTAAAATTCAGAATGATAATACACAAGAACTCCAAAACAGAGATAAAGTATTCAGGTTGCTCCCTAAATTAAAGAGGCACATCTCACCCAACCTTATTTTTGGCTGGTGGTTTGTAAACTGACAGCTGCTAGGCCCAGATTGCAAGCTTTTCTACAGAGTCACCGAGCCTGCAAGCAGAACCAGGAATACCCCCACACCGGAAATTTTAAATGATAGCCTAATTTTAACAGTTTTTAATGCACCTCAATCTGTCTTCTAACTATAAAATTATCAATTGTGTTTGAGTCCCTAATTGACCCAACCTCATTGTTTAGTCTGCTACACTTTCATTACTATTACTAAATAGAAATATTGATTCTTGGGTACTATTTCCCCTTGATATATTTAGAAAAAGCCTTTCTTCTTCCCTTAACCTCTCTTTGTATTAACTCATTCTTGTTTTTGCTGTCCTTATTTCTTTCCCCACCATCCTAAAATCACACTGCACCTTATCATGCCCCATCAAAGTTAGTAGTAGTTTTGCCGTTGACTCAATGGAAACGAGATGGAGACTCTGTGGATTCTTGTCTGCTTGCTTTCCCGTCTTCCATTTTCACTGCAGCTGTTATATTTGATCTCAGAACTGATTAGGCCACGTTGACTGTTGTGTTACTTATAGTCTATTTTTTGAAGAAATGGTAATCTCTGCCTTATTTATAATGTCTTAGAGAGCTGTATTTATCTGTCTTGTTTCTTACATAGTACATTGGGTGTGGTGTGTGTTCCTATTGCTCAACAGCTGCTTTTCAAGTTCCTGGATTTTAATATTCCTTCCAATTGTACCTTGTTCTCTAGTATTCTTGCTTCCTCAAAACTAGTTTTCCTGAAATCTTATTTGCTTGTGCGGTCATTTTCTGTGATTCCATGCCTCACTATTCTGAGTGAAGCTTTGCATGGACATTGGTATAATTCTCCAAACAACTTTTTCATATTCCCAAATGGTTTTTCATTGTGGGTAAGAAATATGTCCAGGATGTTTTTCCTTTTTATTAGTGTCAATATTTTTGGTTCATTATATATATTTACTTTCAGGAGCACCCACAAATTTGTATAAGTAATATGTAGGGAATCACAGTCAAAGAAATGTAGGACCAGAATGGACATCTACAGATCATCTAGTCCAGTCCTCTGCACTGAGGCAGGAGTAAATATTATCTAGACCAGTGGTTCCCAAACTTTAACAAACCAAGAACCCCTTTCACTAAAATGTCAAGTCTTGTGAACCCCCTCCTTAAAATGAATATTTCCAGGGATTTTTATCCTTTACCAGAGTATAAATTATAAAAGCCATGATCTTGGAAATATAAAATTATTTGATTTTGATATGCTTATTACATACTATTTATTATTATTTGTTGTTTAATATTACAGTATTTTTTTACATATGAAAACAGCAACACTGTTCCAAGATCTCACTTTCATAGCTTGTATTACTTTGAATAAGCTGTTGTAAAACAAGGCTCCTATGTTTCATCAAGGAGTATCAGATGTGAAATGGTATGAAGGTATTTAAGAAGCCAACTCAGAGTTCCTCCTACACAAGCAGCAGTCCAGGCAAACAATGCACGTTACAAAAAAGCTTCAACTTGTTCTTCACAATCATTTTAAAAACAATACTAGCTGCCTATTTAATTTTAAAAACAGCAAAAAATATCCACCTCCCTTTCCATTTCTTACAAGGAGTCTTGAAGTTTAAATCTCCTCAGTGGGATAGATATGCTTGCTTTGATCTGCTTAGCTCTTGGAAGTCCAGGGACTCCGGGCTGTTGGCCCCATGCTGTTCGGGATCCCTAGGGACAGCTCTGTCCGCCATTAGGGAATTTTTTCCCAAGAACACCCTGTAACATATCACAAATCCCAGGGGTTCATGAACCCCAGTTTGGGAAGCGCTGATCTATACCATTCCTGACAGGAGCTTGCCTAACCTGTTCTTAAAAGCCTCCAATGACAGAGGTTCCACAAACTCCCTAAGTAATTTCACTTACACTTAGGAAGTTTGTCCTAATGTCTAACCTAAATATCTCTTGCTGCAATTTAAGCCCATTATTTCTTGTTCTGTCTGTAGTGGATAAGAAGAATTATTTATTGCCCTCCCTTTATAACAACCTTTTACTTACATGCAGACTGTTATGAGACTGTCTTCTCTTCTGCAGACTAAACAAACACAGTGTTTTCACATTTTCCTTGTAGGTCATGTTTTCTAGAACTTTAATCATTTTTGTTGCTCTCCTTTGGACTTTATTCAATTTGTCTACGTCTTCCCTCAAGTGTGGTGCCAGAAGCAGTACTCCAGTTTAATCCTGAATAGTGCTGAATAGAGTGGAAGAATTATTTCTTGTGCCTGTCCTACAACACTCCTGCTAATGTATCCTAGAATGATGTTCACCACCTCCCCCGCTTTTTCTTTTTAATCTGGCTGTATTTATAATTATCTAATCTCCCATAGAGATAATATCCTACGGCTTTCATAGTAGTTCATCCAAGAACTCTCCTTCTCCTCAATTACTGAGACCCACAGTCATTTTCTCCTTTATTTCTTATAGCCTAGTCCATAATGTTTCACCACTACACTATTGATGAGCCACAACTGTAGCTCATTGGCACTGTAAATAGTCTTGACAGACAGCATAATGTCACTCTTCCAGTCTCTATTTCTTCCCCTTAGCTGTAAAGACTGTACTACACTTACATTAATATTCATATATATTACATCCATGAAGCATTCTAGCTGTTCTTGCTTGGTTTCTGTGCTTCTTACATTTACATACAAATCTGTTAGAACAAGAATATTCTTCCTAATTTTAATCTCTTGTTTCAGTTGAATTATACACATTATGTGAAATAAAACACCCAACAATGAGATGTCCTTGTGGCACATTAAAGACTAACAAATTTATTTGGGCATAAGCTTTTGTGTGCTATAACCCACTTCATCAGATGCATGGAGTGAAAAATACAGTAGGCAGGTATAAACATAAAGCATATGAAAAGATGAGAATTGCCTTACCAAGTGGGGAGTCAGTGCTAACAAGCCTAATCCAATCAGGGTGGATGTGGACCATTCCCCTCAGTTGACAATAAGGTGTGAATATCAATAGAGGGGAACCATTCAAAAGACAATCTACTGACACCACCATTACCCCCCGAAAAAGAGGGTGAAAAAGGTTAAAATAGTTATTGTCTTCATATATTTTAAGAAAGGATTTAACAGCCTCCATCTTGAGTCCTTCTGGAACATCTTGAAGTTTTGTGGTATGCCAACAAACAGTGAATGTTTTTAAGGTGCAGCTTGCACAGTTAATGTAAATGTTGGGTTGAGTGAGTAGTTTTAACATAGACATTAGCATCAAACAAGGATGCATTCTCCTGTTTGACATTACTATTGACTTCATTATCAGGGAAAGTG
This sequence comes from Dermatemys mawii, assembly GCA_007922305.1. NCBI lineage: Eukaryota > Metazoa > Chordata > Testudines > Dermatemydidae > Dermatemys > Dermatemys mawii. The sequence continues at coordinate 10,908,231 of ML677333.1, read as the reverse complement.
TAGACAGATAAAATACAGGCATCACGTAATTTAACAGCATTAAACTAAAGACTTAGATTTTGCTGACCACATCTCTCTTCCATGTTACAGCTCTGCTTACATCTCAGTTAAGACTAAAAGACTGTTGAGTATGGCAAAAAAGATGGAGATTAATAATTTAGTAATATATTTAAAAAAACAAATCTAATGAAAACCCCAGCAACTTCCAACTCGAGCATTATATTAGAAAGCAAAGGAATACAAGTGGTGAGTTAATTCACATACCTTTGGCAGTAATTTACAAGCCAAAGAGCATGTCCAGAGGGAAAAGTCCCAAACTGGCAACTACATTTATCAGCATAATCAAGATTTGGTCATCACAAATCTACAGTTTGAAGACCAAACTATTAATTTCAAATATTTCTGCTCTGAGATATGAATGTGAAAGCAACGGGCAGATGTCTAATTGCCTTTGAAAGCAAATGCCCCAAGAAAATACTACACATTGAATTAATGGATTTATAACAAATTAAAATTTATGTGCATCTCCTGTCTCTAAAATACAAAGTTGCTTAAGACAAGAAAAATACTGGTGAAGTTTCATATGAAACTAATTTGATTGGGTAGGACTTGCTGCCTGTTGTTCTGAAAAGGTAATTAAATCTATTGACTGCAGTCATGCAGGTGAAGGAGCAAAAAGTATCTTTTGTCTATGGATATTGCAAATAAAAGCACTACTGTGATATAGCATTGGAAGAGACATAAAATTTATTATGTCATCTCATGTTCATTGTTCAGCAGCTTGGATCAATGGTGCTGCAACAGCAACAAATCCTAGAACTTGAATCAATGATACTGCAACAGCATGAAATCCTAGTTTATCCAAAGGCTATACCAGTACTGGGATTTAAAAGCTTAAATAGCTGTGACTAAAACCTAGACAAGATGGAATAAAGAATTATTGCAGCTGGTTGTCCTAAGCAGACTCTTAAAGTAGCTTGCAAAGTCTGAACAATGCTTGTTATACTGAAAATTACTTCCTCCAAACCTGATAATGTCACTAAAAACTCTTAATTATTATTTTTGATTATATTTTTTTAACACAACAATTTCGAGATGTGAAAAATAAACCAGAAAACCCACTAACTCTACCTCATTTCCTTTCAGTACTCTGAAGCAGGTCTTTCATCACATGATCTCACAACATATAAAATCAAGAACTATATGCCCTATCATTCAGAATATCTATTCTTGCACCTTCCTCTGAAGAATCTTGTACTGTCAGATAGGATGTTTGTACTAGAAGAAAATGGTCCAGTCTGACTGGGCAGGAACACAGAACTTGTTGGTCTCCAAAAGTCAGATAATGATAAGGGTGGGAAAAAGAACTCTTCTTGTAGCTGATTCACTGTCTGGTTATGTGGAGTTGAATTACTTTGTTGTTCTTTGCATGTTGGGATTTTTTTAATGAGTTTTATGTATTGTGCTATTGTGAGATTAAGTGTTAGGCTAGCCAAATCTAGGTATTAGTTTCTTTCTTTCTTTCTTTCTTTCTTCCTTTTTAGTATTTCCTGGGATTACAGTGGGGAGAAGTGGAGGACCAGTCCCAGGAAATGTTTTGAAGTCTCAAAACATTTCTTGTTCCACATGGAGATGAAACAGAGGTATCCTGATTTTTTTTGTGAAGAGAGAGACTCCAGAATAGCCAGCTGACCAGGCACTCATGTGGGATGTAGACCTGGGTTCAATTACCTGGTCTAAATCAGGCAGAACAGGGATTTGAACATGAGTATCCCACATCTCAGATACATGCCCCAACCATGCAAGTTCATGGATTCAATTGACCCCACAGAAACTGTGAAAGCAATGGTGCCAAATCTGAGGGGGTGCTGAAACCCTGTGTTCCCCGTCACAATGCCCAGAGTGGAGAGCTTGGGCCAGCCCCATGGGGTGAGTGCAGATCAGGATCACATCCTGCTTCTACCTTGGGGCCTCCCCATTGGATTAGGGTTAGGGTTGCAGTACCAGTGTGTGTTGCCATGGATGGTCAGTGCCCCCCTTGAGTACAAACCAAAATCACAGCCAAGAAAAAATTAGCATAGTGCGTCCTCTGAATTGGGAGGCTACATTTGCCCCTTCAAGGACTTAAGAAACCATTTACTATTGTTGTTGTGTTTGGAACTGGTACATTCCTGTGGAAAGCTTCGGTTTCAATGGGTCAGCAATTTCCAACAACAAAAAAGCTGTAAAACCTCTGACCAGTTCTACCTAGGATGCATGCGCCCACATGCAATGATAGCAAATTAGCTATATCTTTGACTTTAATCATGTAAAATCTGGTGATATATTGGAAAGTTAGATGGCAGTTCTAGGTAGAAAAAACTTGAGGTATAAACTTGCTCATCTTCAGAAAGTTCCCATCACCAGGCCAAAAAATGCAAATGTCAAATTCTATGTAAGTAATTCTCATACTCAAGTGAATCTAAGGAAATGTATATAGTGTACATGCGCAGTCAGACATTTGGAAAATCGCTATAACAAGTAATTTGAAAACCACATAATTGTGTGAGTTTAAATATGTCCTATTTCAAAATACTCTAGAATCTAGCCCTGCATTTTTATTTACCATTTTGGAAAATGATCTGTTGGCTAAGATAAATTAGAGTCAAATTATATCAGCACATTGTTTGGATACTTGAGTGCTTTTTTTCTTTAGTCCTTTTGACGCATAGAGATTTTAGGGTGAATTGCAGAGAGGTTTGGAGCATTAGAAGAAAGACTAATCTGTTTGTTGGAGGGTGTAGCGAGGCGGTGTGGTGCCCCACCGCCCTGCAGATGGACAAGCCTCCCCAGACACCACAGGGGGCAGAGCTAAAGAGTCCTGCGCCTGCCCTCCAGAGGTCACGGCACAGGACCAGAAGTATAAAAGCCTGGGCCCAGAGCTCACTTAGGAGGCAAACACTGGAGGAGCCAGATGCTACTGGTGGAGCTCCTAATCGGGAAGCCTCCACGACCCAGCCTGAGCCCACGAACTGGCCGAGCCTACCCTGCGCCCGCTACCCAGAGGAGGACTGGCCGAGCTTCCCCGCGTCTGCTGCCCTGAGGAGCCGCCCGGCCTACCCCAAACCAGCTACCCAGAGGACGAGCCGTGCTTACCGCCTGCCGGGTATCCAGAGGAGCTGCTGGACCTGCCCCCCGACAGCGACATTGAGGAGCCCATGGTCCTGGAGCCCTCTGAAGACATGGCCCTAAACCAGGTACCAGTTGAGGGGGAGTCTGGAAGCGCCCTGCGGGGAGACTCGGAACCAATGTCAGTGTGTTGCGGTCAGGGTCCCCACTGACTGCAGCGGAGCTTTTGCTGCTGGTAGGGCCCCAGGCTGGGACACAGTGGAGTGGGTAGACCTGCATCCCCCCTGCCACCCTTACTCGTGGGTGGCAGTCTCCTCCTCAACCAGACACCAGTGCTACCAGTCTGGTTTTGCTCAGCCCCTGCCTTAAGGGTCTGAGCCCTGACTCTTGTGTTTGTTTGCTGCCCCACCCTGCCTCAGGTCCTGGGCTTATTGAACTACTGCTGGTCAGCCCCTGCCTAAGGGTTGGAGCCCTGACTTTTTGTGTTTGTTTGCTGCCCAGGGCCTGGGCCGGTTGAACTGCTTTTGCTCAGCCCTTGCCGGAGGGTCTGAGCCCAGGCTGTTTGTACATTGCCTTGCCCTGCCTCAGGGCCTGGGCTTGCTGAACTGTTTTTTGCCCAGCCTGATCTGAGCATTGGATTGCAGGCAGGGTATTCCCCAACCCAGCTGCCAGTGAGGAGCGAGGCGGTGTGGTGCCCCACCGCCCCGCAGACGGATGAGCAAGGCGCCATCCCTCTACAGGGGGACTTGTGTTAGCTTGCTTGGTTAGAAGTCTTCAAAAATGTTGAGAGGTAAAAAGCACATTCATGTATTCTTGAGAAAATTTAAATCATGTATCTACCTAGTTAACCAAGCACAGGATAAACTGTGGCCACCATTCCCAGGCTTTATGTATCTGATCCTTCACTCTTTATGAAGACCAAACTCTCTCCCTGAGTGCAGTGTTTCAGAAAAAACTATCAAACCATCAGATGTGCCTTAAACCAAAGAAATGTCTAGATACACTTAAGAATGATGTACTAGGAACCTCCATTACCCTCACAGTGGTAAGTTGACAGATATGGAGGTTAAATTTTTCATGAGTGCCTAAGGCTATGTCTAAACTAGCGAACTTACATTGGCACAGCTGTACTGATGCAGCTGCACTTCTGTAAGGTCTCCTGTGTAACTGCTCTTTGCTGATGGGAGAAAGCTCTCCCATCAGCCTAATTAAACAACCTCCAATGAGAGCATCTCCTGCCAACATAGCATCATCCACACCAGTGTTTCTGCTGGCATAACTTGTGTTGGTTAGTGTGTGTTTTTCCTCACTGACAAAAGTTTTACTGATAAAAGTGGTAGTGTAGTCATAGCTTAAATCACTCTTGATATTGGGATTTTAGGAACCTAAGTCCTTCAGGAGCAGATTTTTAAAGATATTTCAGTGGCTAAAGATGCCAATGGATAAATAGTAGGATTTTGAAAACCACATAACTCCCATTGATTTCAGTGTGCATTTGGCATCTAGGCTACTTTGAAAAATCCCACTAGACCTCTATCTGCATCTTTAGGCACTTAATATCTTTAAAAATCTGGCACTTATGATGATAATCACTGCCATTATGAAGGAAAATAGTGAAGTTGAGCCATAACATCAATCTGTAAAGAACATGGTAAGTTAGTCATGTTTGTAAATAATAAATTATTAATGACAAGGAACATATTTAAATAAATGTATATGTGTATCTTTCAAGGAAGCTGATCAGTTCAGACAGATGATGATATGATGTTCCTTTTAAAGAATTCCTAAATTGCGGATTTTGTATCTTCTTTTACTTGCATGGAAATGAGCAATTATGGCATGAGGTGATTCTGTATCTTTTTATACTTGTTGCATGGATTGTAATGGTTGTGAAAAATTCTGGCCTTTGACAATATTGGAAAACAAAATCCTCTATGCAGCATTAGTTCTGTTGCTTCTCATGGGTCTGATTCTCTTTTCACTCTACACTTTTTTGCATATGTAAGTACTGTATCCGGGCTTGGGACTGGCATCCCATAAAAATTTACCTGCTACAGAAATGCAGCCAATAGATACTTCAGAGACCAACTTCCTGGAAGATGACTCGAAAGAATGGTCCAGGACAGAATTCTCTGGCAATCTATTGTTTGCAGCCCATACCCTGAGAGGGGTGGAGGGCATAATGAATGAATGAAGTAGCGTATGAATGAATGCTTTCCTGACAGATAGTTGGAAGCAGGAGAGACTTACAGTGTGCTTATGTAAACACAGTTTGCTCCTGCTCGGCTTACATATTCAGCAGATAGAAAGAATGGTGTCAAAGTAACCAAGTTTGGTTGGTGTTTGGTTACAAATCACCTTAGTACTGAATGCAGGGGTAGTGAAACATGGTTACCAATGTTGTAATTATTGTAGGAATACAGGAAAACAGGACTGTTCTTAACCTGTCCCAAATAATGGGGTCACCCTTGGTTGAAAGGACCTCATTAAGCAGGGGCTCAAATGCCAGAGTCTTGTGAAAGTAAGAGGGGTGAGGACAGATATCCCAGCCACTAGGCTGAAAACCCTCATCAAGGGTCTTCCTTAAGACTGGTTTAAACTGGTCTTCCCTGGTATTTAAAGAATAGAGGTAAAGAGGCTTCACTAGAAGTCACTTTGTTGTTTTCGTTGTTCAATAAGCACTGAAACCAGTTGTGGTAGGCCTGTTTCTGTTCTGCCTGCTAAGAGCCAAAAATTACTAAGAAACTGATGTGCAGAGGTCACAACAGAGAGGCAGGTGTCCCAGAAGGTGACTGATAGTTGGCTGGTGAGGCGGAGTGGCGCAGTGTGTGGCCAGCAGAGTGGCTGGCAGAGAAACGCTGCTAGAAGGGTACCTGGCAACCAGGCAAGGCCAGCAGGGCCCCACAAGGTCCAGTGAGCAAGTGCTGGTACAGCAGAGTGAGTAAGGATCCTCTTTACCTTGCCCCTCCATCTAGGATGGGAGACGAACTCTGCAGCTACACCTCTGCACTGAACAAGGACAGCAACTGTGAGTGGGGTGCAGAGAAGGGTCAGGCATGTGAAAGAGACTTTTGGATTGCTGGACTTAAGAACCTCAGGGGAAAAGGATATTGCCCAACTTACTTGAGGGTGAGTCTTTTGCTCATGGTTTATGTTTATGAACCCTGTTTGTAGTGTTTTTTCATATTAACACAGAGTTACTTCCCTTCTTTTATTAATTTTTTTCTATACTCAGACTCTGTGCTTGTGAGTAGGGAAGTATTGCCTCTAAAGGTGCCCAGGGATGGTGTGTAATTTTCACAGGTTACTAGGTGGGAACTTGAGCCGGCTCTGTGTTGTATCGATGGAGACGAATCCCTAGATATTGAACCTGGCCCTGGGTGCTCCTGGCTGCACCTGGCAGAAGTTACATGTAAATCGGGAATAAGTTCATTGAAGTCAATGGGTTTTTATACCTGTGCAGCTAGTATAAATGACAGGATAACCAGGTCATATACAACTGTGCTATTTTGGAGGATTTTTCAAGTTCAAAAGTTGGCCTGGGACGGACACTTCTAATCTCAGACCTATGCAACCAAAAAGGTTTGTCTCTATGCTCTAATACAAGGATTTAAATTGGTTTCCAGCATACACCTTTATATTGTAGGATTCTGTTCCATATAATCTCTGATTTAAACCTGGCTTTAACCTTTCTTAAACCATCTTAATGGGCATTCTTTTTATATTCTCTCCTGAAATGAGTTTTCAGAGTTGTTGGGGAAAATGGCTGAGCAAAGTAAATGAGAGTGTCAAACTACATATCCTAGGTGATCATATCCATGTGACAGAGATGAGAAACGTGTCTAAAATGACATTTCTGGCCAAAACTGAGATGTGCTTATTACAGCCCAAGAGGAAGATTCTGATCTCTGCTTCACTGGAATGTAATTTCTGTGGACTTAGTCAGAATTTACAGTGGTATAACCAAAATAAGAATCTGGTTCAGAGCCTCCCAGAACTAAACAAGCACTGTCTTTCTCAATTCTAAAAGATGTTTCAGCACATAAGAATGGAATGCTAATCTTGCTGTTATATCTACTTCAGCTGCTGACATAAAGATGTTTTCTTGAAACTGATCTAATAAACAGTGAGCTTTGGTCAGAAGATCAAACTGTTTTATTTTTCTTGGCAGTGTCTGATAGTGGAAAACCCAGGCCTGGTCTACACTGGGGTGGGGAGGGGGCATCGAACTAAGATAAGCAACTTCAGCTATGCTATTCGCGTAGCTGAAGTCGAAGTATCTTAGCTTGACTTACCTGGCCAAACTCACAGTGGTGAGTCAACTGCGGCGTCTCTCCCGTCGACTCTGCTTCCTCCTCTTGTGGAGCTGGAGTTTCGGAGTCAATGGGGAGTGCATTCGGGGATCGATTTATCACATCTAGATGAGACACGGTAAATTGATCCCTGATATATTGAACACTAACCGCTGATCTGTTGGGTAGTATAGACATACCCCAAGCCTTACAATAGTAAGATTTAGTTGGGGAGCCTACAGTATTTACGCTTCCATCTCTGTTGACCTTGACAATTTCACATCTGTCATCAGAAAAAAAAATCTAAGTTCTTAAACAGGGTGTTAAAAGGTTTTCTGTGACACTCAGTTTGCTTGGTTTAGTTTGGCAGCCAGCTTTAATGAAAGATGCATTATGATTATACAAACTTTCCTGTATCCATGGATAAAGCAGATCATGTATAACAAAACAATTGAAAACTAAAACACTACTACTGCTCTGCCCGCCAATCTAATGAAGAGAGTGATCAGAAATCACAAGTATCAATTTTAATTTAAGCTAGTGAAGTATTTGTATGGGGAGACTGACTCAGTGGCAGCAGGCAATGATGAAGAACTTTAACTGGCTAGAAGGTGGTAACAAATGTAACTGCTCTTCCCTCTGCAGTAAGAAATATCTATATGGTTCCATCTACCACTACAGTAATTTCGTCTATTCTTTCCCATTGAATTTGGACTGGTTGAATGGCAGGGAAATAACATGACAATAAAGTATTTTTAGCAGCACTTCTGCCATGCAAAACTTTCACTGATATAAAATGTTTTGCACTGAATCAAATGATCTGATATAGCCAAATTATTTCATTTCTTTGCTATATTCTTTTATCTCCCTCAATGTTCATATTCTTCCTAAATCTTTTAATTTTGACTGTGGAACAACAATAAGCTTTAAGTATTTTTCTTTTGTATATTCTGGTTAATTCTCTCTTTGCATCTCTCCTTCCCAGAGTCTTTCACATATTAATAATTATAATTCTGTCACTCCTGAATATCCATTTTTAGCATGTTATAGTGTGTGAAATGTTCAAGGTCAGTTCAGACCATCCAAATCCTCCTGAATTCTGAACCAGAGAATTGAATTTTTATGTAAATCCATGTACTGGATTTCAAGTTTTATACATTTGTCATACTTCAGTGTATTCTTGAACCATCTGTAAAATTACAGGGACTAACAAGGTGCAGTTGTCCCTAATAACCCTTGGATATTCTTAGAGAGAAAACAAGAATTAGTGGTGTAAAAAGAATAGAGAATTGGGCCTCTAGAGTAAAATTAATATTTATTACTAGAAACGTGTGTCTATTTAGAAGGTACCAGAATTTAGCTTATTCAGGCAACCTTCATTCTTCCCCTTTGTGCATATGTATTATGTTTGCATATTTTCTTCCTCAGGATTTCTGCTTCATTCACTGTGCAGGGTGGACAGTGCCCAAGGACTGAGACAACTATTAGAAATGTATTCCTAGGCCTTGTCTGCACTGCCTTGCTTTTAGGGACATGCCTGTGCAGCCACCACCATGCGCTAAAAGGCGTGCAGTGTAGCTGCTGTTTGTCAGCAGGAGAGAGCTCTCCTGCCAACAAAGAACTCCGCCCCCCTCCTCCCCAACGAGTGGCACCGACTTTGTCTGCACGAATGCTCCTGCCAATAAAGCACTGTTCACACTGGCGCATTTTGCTGGTAAAACTTTTTTTGGAACACTCCTGAATGAAAAGAAAATTGCCGACAGAGCTGCGGTGTAGACAAAGCCTTAGTTGTCCAGTGTGTGGCTCCTGCCTTATTCACCACATATAATCTAAATGCTGCACTAAATAATGAATTATTCATTCATTCCTAACGGAGCTTATCATTGTAATAGGAGTGTCTTAGAAAACTGTATTAATCTGTATCTCCCCTATGAGATAAGAATATTATCTCACAAATTAAGACAGAGCTGATGGGGGCTGCACATCAAATTACTTGCACGGCTAGGACTGAACTTGGGATCTGCTGACTCCCCACCCATGTGCATTCACCCAGACAATACTGCTCCTGGTAGAGGTGCTGAGAGCATGGTTGACTTCACATGTGGTTTTTAGTGCGCAGACTGCTAGATGGCTTCAGGTCAAGCGCCCAGGCATTGAGGCTATCTGCCAAACATTAGGTTTTAAGTGATTTGCCGAGCATCGCATAGGTAGACTGTGGCAGAGACTGAACTCCCCCCCCCACCCCACCCTCCCCACATTCATTTCAGAATAATTGTGTACATAGGAAAGCTTTACCAGTGAAATCGATTCAGCTGTACACAAGACCAAAGTTTGATGGCCTTGTCTCTTAATTTACAGGAACTCAACACAACCAACTGATGTTCTCAGTGAAGACATCCACCTGCCTTTAACCACAATAATTATTTGTTTTTCTTTCTGCAGCCCTCTTCCTTATTCTCCATGTATCTTTCAACTTCCAAAGCAAATGAGGCATAGATTCTACAACCTGCTTCATTTGTGACACTGTCCTAGTTCTTTCCCTTACACCCTCCATCCCGTGTGCTGAATGAGGCATGAGTGCTCTAGGTTAAAAGAATATGAGATCATGTAATGTAATACATATTCACAAAAGGGTGAATAAAGATTACACAGAATGTTATCAGGCGTTTTCAGAACCCAATCAGTAGTAAATTAACTGTTTCTCTCTAGACAGTGTCAGGAAAAAAACAATGAGGGGACAGTTCCTCCATCTGATAAATGACTGGCACAAACGAGCGCTTTTACCAAAAACTATTTTTTCATTTGGTCTCAAGCACATGCATGCACACGCGTGCACACACACACACACACATTTGTAGAAGTAGGTTCAGAGCATCCTAAACCATTACATTTACCAAAGTTTAAGATGATTTCGAGGAATCAGCAGCCAGGCTTCTGGGGACCCTCCTTCCATCCAGCTGCTGTTAGATCCTTTCCCAAAGAAAAGCTTCCTCAGAATGCTCCAAAGCGCACTTTCTAACTAAACGCTTTACAGATTTTCTCCAAACACAGCACATAACTTATAATAGCCCCTAATAGACTAACAATTTCCCTAGGAACAGCCAATAACAATTCACTATTCTCCTTACCGGAAAAGCAGCATCAGCAAAAAAAACAAAAAAACAAAAAAAAAAACCCTTACAAACAGACAACCAACATCAAGGTCAATTTTCCACATTCCATGCCCCCACCCCATCAGTCTGTCCTTTCACTTTATCTAACCCAGTCATTAAAACTGATGCTTGTAGCAGCTTTTGTTCTGTCTGCCTAAGCAAAGCTAAATTATTCCTATGTGGTGTCCTCTCTTCCAGTTTAGAGAAACTAAGTTCACAAGATGGCTGCAGATTCAAATCCAGTTCTCTCACAACAAGATAACCCAAATTCTGGCATTTCAGAAACTTTACTTCATAACAGATAACATTCTTTTAATGCAGAAAATTAAACACACAAAGTGTTTACAATGAGAGAGGTAAAACAAACTGCATCTTGCCCAGGAAGACACTCACCTGGGCTTTTCTTTAATGACTAGTTACTTCTATAAAAACAGCAAAAAGCTTTTGTGCAAACTTGATCGACAAACACATTAATATAACTTTACATTTTCTGCCAACTGTACATGAAATAAAGCATTTGCCAAAGCAGCCATAGTGGTAGCCATAAACCTATCTTATTCCCAGTGTCTATCCTATTTTTCTGTCATCTCACTTAGTTTATATCCACCCACCATAAAAATGCAGGTTAGAATTGCCATATTTCAAAGTTTTTTCCATGATAGCAACCCATCTAAAGGACTTTACATTTGATAGAACTACAGGTGCCTAGATCAAGAGCTCCCATTAACCAGAGAGAAACACGAATACTAAAGGGTACAACAATTCCTTATGTCAGATAGACTTACTATTTGAGTCTGTTACATAGTTTGTTGTGAATAAATTATACAATGAATTTTAGTTATTTTTTTCCTCTTTGCCAACTGATCTTGCTTTCTGCATGTGTTCTTTAATTATAAGTATTCAACAAGTTGCTTAGGTGGACAGTTTTCAGTCTGTGGGTTGTTCACAAAATGTTTACTTCTATCTATTTATGATTTACTATTTGGTAGTCAGTACAGTATTACAATATTATTTGCTCTTTTTTCCCTCCCAGCTTCCTGATTGCATGCAATACTTTATAAAAAGAGAATACTAAATAGCAAATGTTCATGTTCTCACCATTGTCTACATGCCAATATGAATTTATGATGTGCATAGACATCCAGCCAGCAATCAAAAAATCACATGATGTTTATGATTATCAAATAAAATGTGGCATCAGGACTTTTTTTGTGCATCAACAGTGGACAATGCATATTAACTAGCGATAAAATATATTCTCTAGACATATATTTGCAATGTCACGTACAATAAGTGTGCTATATTAACTTTACCTATTAAAAATGTGAATAAGTTGATATTTTTAAAAGGTTTCTTAACGAGGGGTTCTCTGAGATTCTGCAATGCTGTCTTCCTCCTCTCACTGATCCAGATACAATTTGTTGTTATGAAACAACTAAATTGAGAGCTGGTTAATAGTGCTGGGAAAGAACATTTTCTGAACTTCAAAAGTGCTGCAGGATACAATGGCCTTCTGCACACTAGCACAATTGTGTATGTTTATAAGTAACGAAAGATGCTAAAAGAATAAAAAGCTGTTTAAAAAGATCTTGATTTAGGAGAAGAGACCAGAGTAGCGGCAGCACAGCAGGTAATGGGGGAATGTGAGAGATTGCTGTACAAAACAGCTGTAAAATTTTCCCCTTGACTCATACTATGGCTGTGTTAAATATCTCAGCTGGTCTCGTTCCTCTTTTTGCCTTTATCTGTGCATTTATCTTTTTAAAATGTTGGTAGTTTAGTGCCTGATCACAACCCTGAGATCCTACATGGAAGAACTACTCATCTGCTTCTGCAGCAGCATTCTCCTCTTCTGCTATGCCCTGTGTCGCAGGCTTTGTTGGGCCAGAAGGAGGACACAGACATTCAAGGTGTCAGGATTGCCTCCGCACTCTGAACTCTAGAGTACATATGTGAGGACCCACATGAAAAGACTCCCTAAGCTTATTTTACCAGCTTAGGTTAAAACTTCTCCAAAACACAAGTTTCTCCTGTGTCTGGAACAGTATGCTGCCACCACTAAGTGTACCCCAAGAACTAGGGGCAGTGCCACTTAGAGCCACCCTCTTTCCCCAAAATCCCCTAAGCCTATACCCCCCTTCCTGGGAAAGGCTTGAAAAAAAAACCCTCACCAATCCTGCTAAGTGAGCCTGATCCAAAAGCCCTGGATTTACACAATGGAAAAAAACAGATTCTTAAAAGGAAGATTTTAATTAAAGGAAAAGGAGAAAAACAAAATATCTCTATAGGAATCAGTGGAAAAACACTTTACGGTCACAAAAAGAATCAAAGAAAAACCACACCACAGAGGAATTCCCACCTCTGCTGAGTTCTTAAAGTTACAGAGAAAACACAGGGATATCTTCCTAAAGCATGAGAATTTCACAAGTGAGAAAGGAATATAAATCTGATACACCTTGCCTAGCTACTTACTCTTTGCTGGTTGGAGAATATAGAATTAGATGGAGAGAAGAAAAAGCTTGTCTGATTCCTCTGAAAGCCCTAGAGCAAATGGAAAAAAAAAAAGACAAAGCACACAGACAAAAGCTTCTCTCCCCGAGATTAGAAAGCATCTTTGGTCCCCATTGGTTCTTTTGGTCAGGTGCCAACCAGGTTTCTTTAAACTTCTTAAGCCCTTACAGACAAGTAGAAATTCTAGGCTATTTTATGCTTATGACACAAGGGTTAGGGTCAGGAGAGGCATACATCATCTCCCTCACTGGGCTGCAGTGCTTGGTATATTGTGGCCCACTCTGCCTCTGCAGTAAGGATCCCTGTTAAGAGTGGGTCACTGAAGCAGGTGTCTTCAGAATCCATGCTGGCAGAGCTTCCCCGCCCTTGGAGCCAAGTTGCCACGGAGCTATGAGAGGGATGTAACTGGGCCATGTTCCTGATCTTCATGGGCCAAATAACTGGAAAAATGCCCTCAAACTTATCGACCCATTCAGTTGCTCCATCATTTGTTTTGGAAATGAGGGTGAGCAACATAAGTGAATTGAACATGCAGTTAATAAAGATAATCTCACCCATACATTTGTTCATTTATGCTCCATATTTAAAGGTATACCCGTATCTTCACAAGGGGCAGGTATCATGTAGAGCTGGTCAGAATTTTCCAACCAAACATAATTACATTGGAAAACTCTGATTGGCTTAAGGAAAATGTTTCACCGACTCTGTTACAGATTTGACAAAACCTTCATCGAAACGCAGGCAGGTTTCAAATGGAAACTGCTGGTGTGCATGGGTTCACAGTTTGGGTAGGAAGCCATCCAGGTCTCAGATTCCCAGTTAGAGCCGGGGGGCTGGCAGGCTCCTGGTTCCACGACTGCAAGCCTAGGATTCCTGGCTGTAGGGATAAGGAGGGATGGGGACTCTGGGAGCTGGCAGAGTTCCTTCCTTCAGAATGAAAGCAAATTGCAAAACAGCAATACTCCTTGCAAACAACATGCCCCCCCATATACACCCCCCACCCTACTTCTGGCTGACTCTTAAAACACAACTATGCCCAAAGAGGAACGGGCAATGTAAACACTGTTTAAACCAAATCTGTTCCTAGCCCCTGCATGGAACAGTCAGCTCAACTTTATACCTAGTCATTCAGGCACCACAAACCAACCTTCATGCAATAGTTTCTTATATCTATTTTCTAAAATGATTGACAACCTCTCTGCAAATGCATTACTTGTAAATGTAGCTGGGAATGCTCACAATGTGTCCCATACAGCAATGTTCACTGCTTTAGACAGCACCTTTTAATCTTCTGCCTCTGCCAGTTTTTGTCCATTTGCTCTATAATTGAGACACTACTGTGTATTACAAAATTTATTTTATAGTTGTGCCTTGGCAAAGAACTAGTGGACTTTAACAACTCCAAAGGAAGTACTCTTTAAAAACAAATATTTGCAACTGATAGCACATGTGTACCATCTATCTATCTCCGCATGTATTGACAAGGTTATAAGCCAACCTAGTGGCCTCATGAGAAATTGCCTCAGATCTTGGCAAGGTTACACCGCTATAGCAAGATACTGGCATACAGGGATTGTACTGGAATTGATCTGGTGGTTCTTATTATAATGGAATATCATAGAATCATAGAAGATTAGGGTTGGAAAAGACCTTAGATGGTTATCTAGTTCAACCCCCTGCTCAAAGCAGGACCAGCGCCGACTAAATCATCCCAGCCGTGGCTTTATTAAGCCAAGCCTTAAAAAACTCTAAGGATGGAGATTCCACACACCCACAAGGTAACCCATTCCAGTGCTTCATCACCCTCCTAGTGAAAAAGTTTTTCCTAATATCTAACCTAGACCTCCTTCACTGTAACTTGAGACCATTGCTCCTTGTTCTGTCATCACTGAAAACAGCCTAGCTCCATCCTCTTTGTAACCCCCCTTCAGGTAGTTGAACACTACTATCAAATCCCCCCCGCCCCATTCTTCTCTTCTGCAGACTAAATAACCCCAGTTCCCTCAGTCTTTCCTTGTAAGTCTTGTGCCCCAGCCTCTTGATCATTTTTGTTGCCCTCCACTGGACTCACTCCAATATGTCCACATCCTTTCTATAGTGGGGGGCCCAGAACTGGACGCAATACTCCAGATGTGGCCTCACCAGTGCCGAATAGAGGCTGCTGGCAATGCTCCTACTAATGCAGCCCAGTGTGCTGTTAGCCTTCTTGGCAACAAGAGCACATGGATGACTTCTATCCAGCTTCTCGTCCACTGTAACCTCCAGGTCCTTTTCTGCAGAACTGCCTCTTAGCCAGCTGATCCTCAGCCAGTAGCCGTGCATGGGATTCTTCTGTCCTAAGTGCAGGACTCTACACTTGTCCTTGTTGAACCTCATCAGATTTCTATTGGCTCAATTTTTCTAGGTCACTCCAGACCCTATCCCTACCCTCCAGAGTTATCTACTTCTCCCCTCAGCTTAGTGTCATCCACGAACATCCAGATCATTAATGAAGATGTTGAATAAAACCAGCCCCAGGATCATCCCTTGGGGCACTCTGCTTGATACCGTCTGCTAACTCGATTTACCTGTTGAGCCTGATGATCTAGCCAGCTTTCTATCCCCCTTATAGTCCATTCATCCAATCCGTACTACTTTAACTTCATGGCAAGAATACTGTGGGAGACTGTATCACAAGTTTTTGATTTGACTCATTCTGCCATTTGGCTGTACAAGTGGGATCTTTTATTTACTCTCCCTCCTCCCAACACACTGTACAAATGCATAACTAAAGACAGAGCCCATATAGAATCCATAGCTTTGTCTGCCTCTAGCTCAGAAATAGTCTACATCTTCAAACTTTTAGTGAGTTGAATTTCCTTGAAAAATCACATGGCAACTGGATTCATTAGAAAAAAAACCCATTCTAATGAAAGTTAATAACAAATTTTGGTGCACAGAGTTGGGTACATTCAAGGTAGAGTGGCCTATTAACACCTCTTCAGTCACTGGACAAAAACGGGGTTCGTGGGTTACAAATGGTTGCCATAAATCCAGTGTCTCTGGTTCAGTCCATGATTTTTAGTGGTTAGCGGAATTATGAATTTAAGCTCCAAGGTTAATCTTTTGCAAATGTTAGTGCAGGTATCCTTTGAGGATGAGGACTGACATGTCAGCTATAGAGTGATTGCTTTGTGAAAAGTACTCACTCAGCGGTGATGAAGTGTTTTTGTCTGTTATTTTCCTGTGAGAGTTCACTCGAGCGCGTAGTGAGTCTCTGGTTTCACCCACACAGCTGTTGTTGGGACATTAATTGCACTGGATGAGATATACCACAAGATGCCATAGGCATCTGTAGGATCCATGGATCTTGAAAGGTGTGTTGTGGGGGCTCTTAACAAGACTGCAGAAGTGTTAACAAGCTACTCTCCTTGAATGGTCCCTTAGAACAGTGGTCTTCAAATGGGGGTGTGCACGCCCACTCCAGAGGGTGCGTGAGACCCCGGCGCTGCCGCCAAGCCCACCCGGGAGGCTGCCGAACTCCCTGGCGGGCTATTTTGGTCCAGCCAAAATGCCACTGCAGAAAGCGGAAGCTTCCATTTTCTGCGGCGGCATTTCGGCAGACGTACCCCCACAGGGGCTGCCAGACTTTTCCTTCCGCGGAAAGGGACCACAGAGGGAAAAGTTTGGAGACCCTTGCCTTAGAATATGTGCTAACTACTTATGCTAAATAATCTGTTCCACCTTGCATTTAGCGAAAATGTTCCAAGTACCTTTCCCAGAGCTGAAGAAGAGTTCAGTGTGGCTCAAAAGTTTGTCTCTCTCCAACCGAAGTTGGTCCAATAAAAGATACTACATCACACACCTTGTCGGTCCCACAATATTAGACACACATGGCTACAACTACATTGCATGCAACTTGTTCTCTAATCTGCTGCTGGCATGATCTCCAGCTGCACAGGTGGTAGTTACAATGTAATCAATATGATTAAGATGATGCATTGCATACAGATGGTGACATTTTGCTGACAAGATTGTTTCACTGCAATTTCAAAGTTACTAGAGGAATGTGGATGTGAGTTTTCACCCATTATTAGTTTGACCAGTGACACTAATTGTTATACATTAATAATCTGGAGATGTCATTTATTTAAAAGTTTCAAACATATCTTTCAGTTACCTCCACAGAAGAATGGGAAAGATGCACTAAAGAAAAGACCCATCAATTCCAAAAACAGGGAATGTCTTTTTTAAGGCAGTTAAGGTATCTTTTTTTTTTCTTTATAAGTGCTTGGATTTTGTAAGTGATTTTTTTGAAATGAGTGTGCAACTTTAAGAGTTTTGAAATGAAGATTTTTGGTATTAGAATAGAAAATACAGCAGTTGAGTCATTAAATTAAATCCCCAGCCTTCTGAAAAAAATGCAAGATTCATTGTAATATAGCTGGTGCAGCTTTGTCCAATTTGTTAAAATTAAAAGACTTCCTTGGGAGACTATTCAACAACCAAATAGACTCCACCTGAGATCTGATACACTATAAGCTAGGGCTGTTATTCCTCTCATTTGTGCACATGTTGAGAGTTAGTCTACACTACTGTTTAAGTTGATTTAATTTACGTCAGTCATGGGTGTGAAAAAGGCACCCCCTTGAACAATGCAAGTTGCATCGACTTAAGCACTGTCCACGCTGGTTCTACGTTCATAGGAGATGCTCTCCCACCTACATAGCTTCTGTCCCTTGTGGAGGTGGATTAAGTATACCAATGGGTGCAGCTGCATCGGATGAATGTGGGACAATTACTTTAATATTGTTCTACATAATGTTTCTTTATATAGAGAAAGAATCTAAGTACATCAGTGTAATATCTGGAAATCTGACTAAAGATTAAAATAAATGGAGGAAACTGGTGGATGCCTTATGCACCTGATGATGCGGGAGGGTAAAGGAACAAAAGGAGGATATTGGCCCTTCCAGCCTCTTAGTCACTTTGATTGCTTTTCTCTGAACTTTTTCCAATTTCTGGTAATTCTTTCATTAGCAAAGAGTGAGGCTGAATGCAGGTTAAGTTGAACAAATGAAACTTCATTAAACCCTGTGCACTGCTCTGTCCATGTGGCTGAGCAGCTTTGAAGCTACTAGCCTAACTGCCCTACTTCCCCTGATGTCCCACCCATAACAGTCCTTCTAGGCAACATGGACTTTCTGACTCCAGTTCCACTGATACACAACAAGGTGTGCATAAGTGAAAAAAGTGTTTCAGGTTTGGCTTCTCCAGAGTCAGAGAGGAGACTCATCTCCTTCCAGCTTCAAATGCACAGGCAGGGACATTGGTGAGAGTTTAACTTGACCAAGGATTGATCAAACACTGTGTAAAGTTTCTAGAATCTGATATCTTGAATGTTTTGCTGCTGTTTCAGCATGCTTGATGAATATGGAATATGGTCCTGGAAGTCAGCATTTGTGGGCCTGATCTTGTTAGGTAAAAATCAGCTTGTCCTACTCACCGTTCCAGCACCCGGGTAGTGCAAAGTTGGGCTATAGCTCGAAACTGTCAGAGTCCATGTTAAAAAACACACACTGAGGCCAAGCAACTTTGATCAAAGGGCACACGTCCCCCTCAGGCTAGTAGCTTCGGAGGCGTGTGGCAGCTTTATGAGACCAACACATCAGTATTTATAGGTTTAAGACAGACAAAGGAAATACACTGGGAATGTCTCCTGTATCATCTCAGGCTGACCTTGCACACACTGCTTACTCAATCAAGGAGAGAAGAAACGGGGGGCGGGAACAAGGCAAAACATATTTAAACAAGGAAGTTTAGCAAGGCCAGGAGGAATGACGAATTTATTGCAGGAGGCCCCTTTTATCGAACAATTCCCCCCTCAGAAGCCTTGAGACTTAATTAATCAAGAACTGCTCCTAATAAGACCAATCAATGAGGAGGTGAATCCTTCGCTACTTCCAAGCGAGCTAATTCGAAAAGGGTGGGGTCTTTGGTTTTTGGTGGTATAAACACAGCTTTCAGTACAAAGGGAAAGCAGTGGCAAAAACAGACACCTAACTTGACAAGCAAATAGAAAATAATCACAAAAATTAAATCACACATAATATACCAGAGCGGGCCGCGAATCCATTTGTTTCCCAGGACCCTTGTCCAACATGAAACAACAAGCAAACAAAGAAGGTCACAATTGTGCAGGGCGTTTGCATTTTTGCCTAGTTAACTTAAGTTTGGTGGGAGATAAAGGTGAGCTTATCCACTGATCCACTATAGTGTCCCCAGGAGTTAGAGAAGCTGGTGGTCCCGCACTATGATCCACTACTGCCGGCTTAACATTGAGAGTGGTGGATCCAAGATTTATATCCATCCAAGAAAACCGCAGTCTATGTTCTTAGGAGCACTTGATGGGGTCCGGTAAACTTCATTTGGAGGGTATCACCTCGATTTGCCCAAACAAAATCTCCCGGTTGAAATGGATGAATTTGTTCTTCCAGCGGCACAGTCTGGGAAAGCTGTGAAGCTTTCCACAAGGTACGAAGCCGGGTCTGTAGAGAGAGAAACTGAGAAGCAGTCATTTGATTCCCCCCCCCCCCCCCAATAGGGAAACATCAGCATGTGGGAATGTCCCACCTTTAAAGGGAGGGTGCCCATAAAGGAGTTCAAAGGGAGACAACCCCAATACACGGGTTGGGCAAGTACAGAGATGAAACAGGACTAAGGGAAGTACCTGAGGCCACCACAACCCCGTCTCCGGACAGTATTTCGCTAATGGAGACTTAAGCTCCCGATTCATACGTTCCACCTTGCCACTAGACTGGGGGCGGTAAGGAGTGTGGAAAGAGTGCAAAATACCCAGTCCCTGTTCCAAACAACTGAGGACATGTCCAGTAAAATGGGGTCCCCGATCAGTGTCAAACACGAGAAGGATGCCAAACCAGGAGGAGGAGTTTTGCAACCGTAGCAAAGGTACAATTTGCAGTAGGGAAAGCGTGAGCCAGGAAGTCAGAGGGCAGACTAAAACCAAGAGGTGCTTTGTTTTTCTCAAGCGCCTTTGGCACATCTGCAAAGTCAATTAGGAGATGCTGGAAAGGAGCAGCAGGTAGGGGTCTTCAGAGGCAATGCAGGTCCATTACGCTGACATGTGCTGCATGCTTTCACTATTGATAAACAAAGAGTTTGAATGCCCGGGGCATACCAAAAGCGTGTGATAGTATCTACGAGCGCATTCGTGCCATAATGACCTCCTTTATCATGGTGCCAACGAACCGCCATGGGGTATGT
Source organism: Dermatemys mawii (assembly GCA_007922305.1). NCBI lineage: Eukaryota > Metazoa > Chordata > Testudines > Dermatemydidae > Dermatemys > Dermatemys mawii. The sequence goes on along the minus strand of ML677333.1, from coordinate 10,887,905 downwards.
AGAACGGGGAAGGCAAAAGTGACCATCTGGCATGAGCCAGGCACCATTGATTAAAGTAGCCCCTAAAGCCTGCCACGAATGCAGTTCAGCAGCTGGCACAGACACTGAGAGGGTTGGAAGGAAAGAGGAAGTAGCCAGGGCCAGTGTAGGCATAGCTAGAGACAAAACAACAGCGTTTTTGGCAGAAGTATCTGCTGGGGCATTTCCTCTGGCTATGGGAGTATCGTCCTTAAAATGGGCCCAACAGTGGACCACCGCTAGGACCTCAGGCTGTTCAAGAGCTTCCAAAAGCTTAAGGATGAGGGGGAGAGGCTGAATAGGCTTACCAGCAGCCAACTGGCATGCTCGGGCCAGGGCGTAGAGCTCAGCAGCTTGGGCCCCCCCAGTCCCTGGCAGAGAGGCAGCCTCGAGAAAGTCCCACTCGGAGGTGATCGCAGAACCAGTAAAACACTTACCGTCAACATAAAAGGAACTTCCATCTGAAAAAAAGATGCAATCAGGGTTGTCCAAAGGTTCATCAAACAGGTTGTCCCTCACCCGCAGGATACTAGAGACGACTTCGACACAATCGTGCTGGTCCTGGGGAGCTGGCAACTCAGGGAGTAAAGCAGCAGAGTGAAAGGGTCCACACCTTTTAAAAACTAAATTAGGATCTCCCAAAAGTTCTGCCTCCAGCTGTTGTTGTCGGTGGGCTGAAAACACTTGAGTCATGCCCCTATGCAAAAGAGCCGACAAGGCGTGAAAAGTCCAAACTGTAGTAAAATGGCCCAGAGTAAGGCTCTTGGCTTTTGCCACCAGCAGGGCAGTTGCCGCTAAAGTCCGAGTGCAGGACGGAGTCCCCTGGGTCACAGGAGCAATCTGTTGAGAATAAAAGGCAACCGGAAAGCGATGGGGCCCACTTAATTGAGTAAGGACTGCACTAGCAACTCCGCCCCGTTCATGGACAAAAAGATGAAAAGGTTCGCCGCAGTTAGGGGCACGGAGAGACAGAGAAGAGGCAACACTGTCCTGGAGTAACTGGAAGGCTTGAATCGTGTCTGGGGACCACTGCAAGGGATCAGGAGCAGAGTTAGCAGTGAGACAATGAAGTGGCTTGCTCAACTCCCCCCAGGAAGGCAACCAAGGGCGACAAAACCCAATCAGTCCCAGAAAACCCCAAAGCTGTTCCTTAGTGGTTGGCAGGGGGCACTGTTGAATAGTCTTTATACGGGCCGGATCCATCAGTCAACCTTCCGGGGTTAACAAAAACCCCAGGTAACAGACCTGCTGGGAGACCCACTGAATCTTGTTGGGGTCTGCCTTGTGCCCTCTGGAATACAGGTATAATAGAAGTGCCTTACCATTGACTCGGAGAGTGGCTTCCTCTCGGTTACCTAGCAGAATGTCGTCCACGTATAAAACCAGCGTAGATCCCTGGGAGCAGGTAAAACCTTCCAGATCGTGACAAACACATTGCTAAAACTCGTGGGGCTGTCCCGAAAGCCCTGAGGAAGGTGCTGCCAGACATAACTCTGCCCCTCCCAGGTGAAACCAAAAAGATATTGAGAATCAGAGTGAACAGGGATGCTAAAAAGAGCTGATCTCAAATCAATAACAGCAAACCACTTAGCGTCCCAGGGAATCTGGCTAATGATGGTAGCATGGTCAGGGACTACCGCATGAAGGGGAATCACATATCGGTTAATAAGGCGCAGGTCCTGTACAAAGTGCCAGCGGACAGGATCCCCTTCCCTTTTAGGAGGTTTCTTAATGGGGAGAATAGGAGTGTTACAGGGGGTGCGCTCAGGACGAACTAACCTGTGTGCAATAAATCCCTTAATAAAGGGGCAGATGCCCACACGGGCTTCTAGCGATAAAGGGTACTGAGGGACTGATGGAGGGGATAAAGGGGGCTTAACTTAAATTTCGACTGGCTCTTCCGAAAGGAGCAGTCAGTGTCAGCGGTTCCCCAAAGGGACGAAGGCAAATCAGTGAGTTCGAGGGGAAGGGAAGAAAAGGATTCCTGAATGCCCGAAACTGCGGCCGAATTTTCTAGCGTAATCATTAACAAGCCCACCCCCTCAGAAGTACAGGTTAAAGTGGCCTCAAGCTTACAAAGCAAATTCCGACCCATCAAAGGGATCGGACAGGCTGGGGAAAAAGAAAACAGTGAGAAAAACACTTATTAGCAAAAACAACATTTAAAGGCAAGAAGAGGGGGCATGGTGTAAAAGAGAAAAGGTAGCCTCCATGTCCCTAAGAAAAGATAGAGAGAGATCTGGAACTGAAAGTGTTAAATGAGGCTCCTTGGTGGGAGAGGAAAAGGAGAGAAGGGAGCCTGCCAAAGACATTAGGAGATAAGATCATCAGATTGTCCGCCTTCGTCCCCGGAGCACCGTCACTTAGGATGCTGCTGCTGTCTTCCATAGTTGACCCAGGCCTGGGGAACAGGTTGAGCAGGTGGCATGGAAGCAAACTCATCTTCGGCATAATTGTTAGCGGCTACGGCCGGGCCACCTGAGCTTCCCCAGGGGCATTCACGTTTAAAAGGACCAGGTAGTCCATTACCCACAAAGGGGTGATCATGTTCCTGAAGAGGCATCTGGAGGAGGGGTGCTTAAAAAGGAAGTTTCTTCGGGGTCAGCATCAGAAGAAATAATTCCTGTAACCCCTGTGTCATACTACGAGTGACTGTTTTTTCCGCAGAGGAGTCTCCCCCTTCTTCCCGTTCAGCCTCGGACTCTGGAGGGGAGACCATTAAAATCACTCCCGACCCCTGAGGAGCATCCCTGAGGAGAGGATATATCGGGGCAGGGGCGGAAGGAACCAAACGGCGGCTTAAAATGCGCCAAGGTTTACATTCTTCATTAAAATAACTTGGGGGAGGGATATCCTCCTCGGAAGAAGGTCAGACTGCCATTATCTTTAAAGATTTCCATGGTCCCTCTGCGCAATCCCAACAACACCAATAATCTAACTGTCGTGGGTGGTTATCTTCGATTTGGTCCCTTACTCCTCTTAAGGCGGCCCGCTCGAAAGAACCATACATAGGCCACCGTTCCTCCGGATTGGCCAATACTGCAGTATACCCAGTCCAAGTTGCCACACAAAGAGTGTACAATTTCCTTTTAGTCATTCCCTTTTGGACTGGCAGTTTTCCTTCATCCCACAACTTGTTCATTATACCCAAAGGGCTCCCAACAGGGACACTAGTCCCTCGCCCCATGGCGTCTGACAGGAGCTTTCCAACTGACGCTTACCCTACCGCTCGCCACATGACTCCCCAATACCAAATTGGCTGGGAGAAATCTCCCGTGGCGCCGACTGATTTGTATAATGGTAATCAAACTGCCAGACGGCGGAGCTGCACAGAGGAAATCCCAGACAAGCCCCCAATATTGTTAGGTAAAAATCAGCTTGTCCTACTCACCTTTCCAACACCCGGGTAGTGCAAAGTTGGGCTATAGCTCGAAACTGTCAGAGTCCATGTAAAAAAAACACACTGAGGCCAAGCAACTTTGATCAAAGGGCACACATCCCCCTCAGGCTAGTAGCTTCGGAGGCATGTGGCAGCTTTATGAGACCAACACATCAGTATTTATAGGTTTAAGACAGACAAAGGAAATGCACTGGGAATGTCTCCTGTATCATCTCAGGCTGACCTTGCACACACTGCTTACTCAATCAAAGAGAGAAGAAACGGGGCCGGGGGGTGGGGAACAAGGCAAAACATATTTAAACAAGATAAGGAAGTTTAGCAAGGTCAGAAGGAATGAGGAATTTATTGCAGGGGGCCCCTTTTATAGAACAATCTTACACCTGGACAGAAATTGCCTTAGAATTTAGCCCTGTTTCAAAAAATAGTCTTAATGATAACATTGAAAATTCACAGTTTCCAGTATCCGCACAGCGAAATGGACAAAATGCCTTGCAAGAGCATTCATGAGACAGCAAATCTACAGGCCCTGAGCCGTTCAGACTAAGGCCCTAACTGTCTCGGAACTGAAGTCTAAAGTCCCGAGAACAATCTTGGGAGCTGGCAACTCCTGAGTTCTGATCGCACCTTTGGGTTGCCTACTTTTTAATAGCACAAAACCGAACATCCCTGCCCCATGCCCAAGCCCCACCCCTTCTCTGAGGTCTCACCTCCCACTTACTCCATCCCCACTCCCTCTGTTTCTCTGGGTGAGGCCAGAAATGAGGGATTTGGGGTACAGGAGGAGGTTCTGGGATGGATCAGGGAG